>CM019826.1:157486820-158189461 GCA_009763385.1 Coix lacryma-jobi var. lacryma-jobi
TCAGCAGTGCTCAATTGGGCGTGATCTTCTTCGCTATCCTCAATCTCCATTCCATTCTTCAATTTGCTATCCTTATCCTATTGATAGTTCAGAGAAATAACTCTAAAGAACCTTTGAATGATTAAAGTTGAACTAAAAGCTCAAAAACAATTACACCTCATCGGACAATAGAACACCTTAACAATCATAGGAGGCAGAGAAAAACAGCTAGAGCAGTATAAACTGTGGAAGCAAAACCATAATACGCAAAAGAAACTATTCCTAAATTACAAACTTGCTGAAAATATGTGTGCATGAGCATGGGTATAAAGATTACCAATGTAATCAAAACTTTGTCAACTGTTGGAGTGCCCATACTTCTTAGCAGATGCTTGTGTAGTATACCCTGCAACCACAAAAAGAAGAACCAAAAGGACCATAAGTAAATGCTCATAACTAATTTGAGAAGCAAGCAATCTTGTGAGAATGATGCCTCTGGTAGCTTACAGAAGTAGTAGGATCGTCCTCAAATACATCCAAAGCTTTTTCATAGAGTTGCATATCCAGGACAGCCTGATCACAATAGACAAAGAATCCACTCAAAAAACAAAAGATAAAGAATATATGACAATATCATCGACATGGTCACAAGATTTAGCATCACAAAAGGGAGCAGAAATGCAGAAAGATAATTCGGAAATCAGACTAGAGCAGCAATGGCATAAAACCACGAGGCAATACATATATAGAAGAAGATCAACAAGTCCAACACAGCCACCCAGGAAACTAGAAAAAACAGGGAGAGTACAAAATGAAACCAATGTATAAATAGGATGTGTAAACTGATTACCTCATCTATCTGCTTCTGCAGATTATCGAGCAAGCGACGCCTCCTTTCAGCATTTCCTGACAGCATTGTATTCCGTTTCTTTGTCCACGAGTCAATAAGCATTGGTCTCAGGTGAGAAGACAACAATTTAAGGGGGGCATTTGCGTCATCAGAACCTAATATTCATTTGAACAATTACAAACTTTTAGAATCACTTCAACTCAAAAGAAACTGTTGTAAATATCGATTTAATTCCTGACCTCCCAACTCTTCTAACTCTGGAGCCACAGCCAAAACCTTTTGCTCTATCAATTCATCAGGAAAGATGTTTGTACTCTCCTCTTTCATTTTCTCTGATGCTTTTTTACCACCATGTTTTACGTCACCTGATGCACCAGCATCCTTGTTTTTCCTATGAGCTTTCTTGCCCTTAACAGGAACACTTTCTTCACTGTCATCATCCTTTTCAAGTGATCCACCTTTGGTAGACCCTGTCCCTTTCCCCCTTTTCTTCTTTGACCCTCTGTCTGATGAAACACCAGTACTGCTAGTGTCATTATCACCAAGATCTTTTGTGTCCGAGTACTGACCAGATCCTGTCTTGTGCTCACTACCCAGATTCATATTCGCAGACCTTCCTTGGCCAACACTATGTCTAATACCAAACGAGTCCATATCTTTCTCAAGTCGGTCAAAAATACCCTGAAATTGTTCACAAAACAAGGGACATTGAATTAATTCAGAAGCTGTAATGGTATAAAATACAAAGAGTATACAATTGCAAGAAAGGATATTGTAAGGCCCTGAAGCCTTGAGGACTCACCTTAATAAACATGTTACTGAAGACACATGACTCCCCAAATACCACTGCTTTAGAAGACTGCAAAAGGAATAAGAGTTGATTATCATGAAAACTCTACAGCTTGAACTACTTAGAGGCACCCACCTTGATAGCCTTCTGCAGAGATGGACAAATAGACAAAATTTTGGTTGCATCAGGGCCACTAATATATGATGGAAGAACTGAAAGAGAATCAATCCTGAAAGAAGAAAGAATATTTTATGGCACCACAAAAGTAGTTGGCATGGCAGCAAACGAGAGTAATTACAGTCAACTAGGAAAATGCTGAAAAAGAGATAATTATGCTACTCAAAATTGCTGATGCTGTCTTTAAAGTCCCAGCTGTTTCAGTGAATATAACTTTGTTAATTACTGAAAAGTGCGACTAAAGTTAATAGCTTGTTATTACTTGATCAGTTTACATCATTTGCACCTCTACTGTGATGCTATATCACAAACTGTTTGTAATAGTTCAACACCATATGCATAGGCAGAGAATCAAAGAGAAATGAGAGTTGTTTTTTTGGCAATACATGCCAAGTTAGGAGCTCATAGTAAATAGCAGTGGAAAATCCCAAATAAATATTGAGAAATGAAATTCAACAATACCAGTGTCCGTTGTCAATTGCATCACCAACAGCAGTATCGAGCATATCAACCACAGAAGGATGAACAAAGACAGCATCCAGTGCAATACCATCTGGATATCGGGCCTATAGGAAATAATTAGACAAACGTTATAGGAAAAGAAAGATGATTGGAACAGAAAATGTATATTGGAAGACTGAAGTACCTCCAAGAACTGTTTAGGTTGAGGAATTGCAAGTTTCTGAAGCACGTCATACCCAATGTAAGAGTTCTGTACACAAAAAAGAACAAGTCAATACAAAAGGAAATGCAAGTATGGGATACAGAAAAGGTGATTGTAGTAAATACTAGATGTAAAGCAGTGAATAGAACTAGCAAGATACAATGTGTGTGCTCGGCAGGTGGGCATGTGTACATGTACGTGAATGAAAATACTATACACTCTTAGATTTTAGGTCTTTCCTAGGTCCATATTTTTTTTGCTCTGTGAAGTGTGGTTGTGCCATTAGCCCAAAATACTCTGATTCAAACATATGCTGAAACATACGAACAAAAATGTAAGTAACAAATATCTCAACCTGTGAGAAAAAAGCATCAACACTCTCCTTTTGGGCATGGGCAAAAACCTAACAGAAAATAAAAAGACGAGAATGTTAAACACAGTTTGATAATTAAGAATATCAATTAAACAAATGCAGATCTTACAGCTGGTGTCCACTGTCCTCCTGCACGGACTGATCCAAGTACAGCACCTTCTTTTAGCAAACCATTGAAAATGGATTGGAAGAATGAACCTTCCACAGAAACTCCACTAGCACCATGCATCTCATGAAGCTGTTGTTGCAAGGAGTTCCAAACAGATGGCAAGTTTGTTGGCACTGTTATACCCCTTGCAGCACCACGGACCATAGCAGTAATTCGTGAGACATATGCTGGAGTGTACAGCTGCCCACCTTCTAGCCTTCCTTTCACCTGGAAGGAGGGCAATAATGATAGCAGAGTAAAAGTTTTTGTGATTGGCATACATGTAAAAAAATTGAAAATAAAGTATTGCAACATGGAGATTCAAAGTTAGAAGATGTAGAACTCAACGAAATGTTCTGATCCTAAGCACCAGATTTGGGAAAACAAATGTCAATGGACCGCGATCTAAAGTACCAGACATACCAAGAGACTAGAGACATACACTACTGCCTAAAACAATTTTATGGTTTCTTCTAAGAGCTGATAAATATGAATAAGCTAATTCATAATTCTTGAAATGGAAAGTTGCATCAAGATTACCAAATTCAAACTACAGAACAAAGGCAAATGAACTAACACTACAAGAGAAGCCATGAGAAGCATACAATAGTTCCAAGCCGTGGCTCGAGAATACTGATGACAAGCTCTGATCCAATATGAAGCTGGGCAGCAATCTCTGCCAAGGCAATCTGGCTGCGCTCCTGCAGCTTCTCATTTATCTCTTCTGTCACGGTGTCCCAGTAAGACTGTGACATGATCTCACCATTTATCAGCATTAGAGTGGGATCATCCGAGACGACCTTCTGTGACTGCTTCTCGACATGGTAAAGGTCCACCCCCAGGGTATCTGATAGGTCAACTAGAGCTGCACGGCCTCTCTTCTTGATCTCCATCTTAATCTCATGCTTCAAGTGGTCCTGCAACACCATAGTTGACGATCAGCTAAAAAATCAACAAATTCTCAACTGAGCAAGTGTCCAGAACTGAACTGAACAGCGAACAAGCCATCTCATACCATAGGAATTCTAGATGAAATCACACAATAACTCTTATCCTGCTAGGTACATAAAATGTGCAACTGTATATGCATCTCTAATGTCTGCTTTTAGGGTGAAAACATGATAGAAAGATCGAATCTTCATCATAAATACCAGAACCCATCTAGAGGTTTGCTCTAAGATATTACTAAGGCAGAATCCAATTCCAAATCACCGGTTTCATGGAATTCCCTGCTTCCAAACTGAATAATGTCATCCGAGTATCCTTTTGAGTTACTAACCCCAATATCCTAAAAAACCCTTCCTAAATGTTGGCATAGTTCAGCAACTACTAGCACTAGGATAAAAACTGAACTATATGTAAAGAAAATTCAGGCCAATCCACAGTGATTAGATCGCTGACAACAACAGTTTGTGCATTGTTTCCATGATCCACACTCCACACAGTTTTTTCTTTCTATATACGGTATACGCTTAGGAGCTGCTGCAATCCGTACGGTACGCAGCCATGAAATCAAACCGGACGAGGGAAGAAGGGGCGATGGTGTTGATGGGATTGGGGAAACATCAGTCAGAGAGACAAAGTGGAGGGGACGAATAGAGAGAGGGAGGGGGGGCGAGAGGGCGTACGGATGTGATGTACTCCTTGCCGGAGACGGTGTGGAGGAGGTCGAAGTCGATGATGCCGCGCTCCTGCAGCTTCTGCACCAGTTCCACCACGTTCCGCTCCGACAGGCGCACGCTGGACTTGGCGCTCTGCGCCGCCTCCAGCTGCCGCTGAAGCTCCAGGAGCTCCGCGTCCATCTCCGCACCCCTCTCTCTATCGTTCGTCGCGGGCGAGTGCAAGGCGTGATGCCGCCCGCGCGCAGCCTTCGCCGGAGACGCGGAGAACGCGACCGCGACAGCGACGGCGAGATCGAACTGCGGGGGAGAAGTTGTCTTGTGACTGGCAGGTGGGCCCCTGCGGATGACGGCGGCGTGCGAAGGAATAGACAGGGGAGAAGACGGACGGAACGGGATCTGGGGGTGCAGGGCAGGTCTGACAAGTGGGCCCGGTGCAACTGCAGAGAAGGCAAGCGACTCCGGGGCAGATGAGAATTTTTGTGAATTGTAGCACTTTCGTTGTTATTTGACAAACTTTGTCCAAATATGGACTATGTATACTTAAAAGATTCGTCTCGACATGTATGCATGCGTCTAAACATTGATGTGATGGTGATGTGATGGAGAGAGTGAAAAAAAGTTGATAATTTGGTGGCATCTAAACAAGGCCCGAGATACAGATGTTGCTTCTGGGGATGTGAGGGTTTTAGACTGTCCGCACTCATCGTCCTCTATATTCATCCTCTAAAAGGAATATTTTGTCATCGTCATCAAGATTCTCTTTTCTATACAACTTTCTCTCGCACTCATTCATCCTCTATATCTCATACTCTATACTCACTCTTAGACTACCCGCACCGGTGCCTGTAAAGGCATCCGGTACGCGGCCACGTCAGCGTATGCAGGTCGAAAACCGCCGCACCGGGGGTCGCTATCGCGACCTCCACGCGCGTGCGACCGCCATTCCTGGCGGCTTCCCGGACGGCCTGTACACGCGCTCGTGGGGCCCTTCTGTCCTCGCGCTGCTCGGTGTCCGCGCCAGAGAAGAGAAGGGAGCAAGGCAGGGAGAAGTCCGGCCGCGCCGGAGAAGGCTGGATCCGCGCCGGAGAAGGCCGGATCCGCGCCGTCTCCCGTCGTCCGCGCCGTCGCCCGCCGTCCGCGCCGGAAAAGGCCGATCCACGGGCTCCCCGGCGCGGATTCCGCGAGCTCTGAGGGAGGAAGGAGGGAGGGAGGAGGAGGGCGAGGAGCAGGCAGAGGGAGGAAGAGCGGGCGGAGGGAGGGAGGAAGGAGGGCGGCGGGGCGGCGGGCGGAGGGGAGGAAGGAGGGCGGCGGGCTGCGGGCGGGCGGAGGGAGAAGGAGTGCGGCGGGCTGCGGGCGGGCGGGAGGGAGGAAGGAGGGCGGCGGGCTGCTGGCGGGCGGAGGGGAGGAAGGAGGGTGGCGGGCTGCGGACGGGGCGGAGGGAGGAGGAGGAGGGCGGCGGGCGGCGGGCTGTGGGCGGGCGGGCGGAGGGAGGAAGGCGGCGGGGCGGCGTGCTGCGGGCGGGCGGAGGATGCAGATGCGGGAAGGGGAGGGGAGGCCGGATGCGGATGCGGATGCGGGAAGGGGTTAAAAAAATCTGACAAGTGGGGAAGGTGGGGTATAGAGATTGATATAGAGGTTGGATGGATGCGAGAGAAATGAATATAGAGGTGGAAATCTTGCTGACTAGGCACTATAGAGGATGAATATAGAGATCCATGAGTGCGGATAGTCTTAACAACGGCCTCACTTGTCATCTTCTACAAATTTTATCAAAATATACTCATGTGAGATCTTATTTTGAAGAATTTATTGAAACAAATTTAATGGTGCAATCAGAATTTAATTTGGATTTTTGGTTTATGAGTTATAACATTTTTTAGTTGGTTGAATCAGTAGGACCCGTTGCTACATTCTCTCTCCTCCCACTTTTGCATGCAGTCTGCGTCTCATACGCGTGCATGGCAGCGCTGCCAGTGGCCCCCCGCAGCTGTTATTATCGCTATGCAATACTTCAGTTCCATTTACAGTACGTGAGTGCAGTTAGTCTTACAGAGAACGTGTACGTGCTTGCTGAATTTCAGACTCACGAGGTGAACCTTTTGTCAAATTTTAGGTGAACAAATTCCTCGCCACAGCCTAGGCAAACTTTAGTGAATTCTCGAGTCTATAATGCATGTGAGGTTGAAATCTGAAAAACAAAAAATGTCATGTTAGCTGCCACAAAAGTCTAACAAATTATGGTAAAGTGCAGTAGTGAACAAAACGGTCTCATTTGCCTTCGGTTATTCATGGCTACGCATGACCATAGCGATGCACATGTGTATCTCTTTTTTTTTTTTTTGACTGGCGTCAGTTCTTCTATCCCAAATCAAAATCACTAAATTTAAGTCGTTGAACTTTTGTTTGAGAATATCCAACTTCGAAATTCTGCCTTCGCTAATGTTGATCTAGACCTCGGTCTAAACCATGCCACAGAGGATAATATTAATATGTTTGTTAGATGGTCACTCCTATATACATGGATCAAGTAAGAAGAAAGGTTGTTTCGAGTTTCGTTTGCTGACCTAAATTTGTTTTAAGTAAAAAACAACTTTAATAAGCAATACACCTATCCAAAATATATTATTTTATCAAAGAATTTATATACTAATAAAATACTATATTAAGGTTAATAGTGTGTTGTCAGCCTATACAAAGTTTTCGTTAAAGTTAAAATAGTTTGACTTATGATAAATATAGTTGAACTTATATTTATGGTCAATGGAAGGAAAATATTTGATAAATTAGACAAAACTTCTGACCTCACGAGGCCTTCATCTCATCAACCTGATTATATCCTTATTCGCACCATCCTCTCTTGGCTCAGACTTTACTAGACGCTCACTGTCAAATATCAACGTTGGCAGCCTACCACTAACCACCACCTCCCTCCATTCTCTACACAAAATTTTTTTGACGTATGTGGATCATCCATCAATGGTACTAGTGATAATTTGTCCCTGTCATTGTCAACTCCTGCCCTTTGAACACTGTAGTCTTCCCTATGGGTTTGTCCATGAACCCATATATAGGCTTAATTTTTATGGGTTCGCTAATAACCTGCTTGTATCCCTAGTCTTACCACTAGCCTCCCACCCTAATATCATTTGGTGATCCTTTTTAATTAGGCGAGCACTTTGTGTTCATGTTGCTACATGTTCTACTTAAAAAATCCTACAATCTTTGATTGTAGACTCCTCAATTCCACATAAATGTTGGTTGCTTTTAGTGTAACCTTTCTTCCTTGAAATATTATGGTAAATTTTGTATCATATAATGATACTCTCTAACGTAAACATTTTTTTGGGAACATAGTTTTTACGTTATGTTTAAAATTGGTATCCTTTAGATTTACCGCACCATACATCGGAACACTATTTTGAGTTATATGTTGTATTCATCCTTGACAACATTTATAGCTGCTACTACTTTGTATGTTGTTATGTTTGATTATGATGTGTTTCAAATGTTCTCTCCTTGTATACTCCAGAACAATACTGCTACTACGAGCTGTTGTGAAAGATTTGAATCTGCCATTGGCATTTGCCTAATAACAACATACACCAAACGTAGAAAGTATTAACGAGGACTTTGTCTCGCTGCATAAAAATACACCTCAATCCACATGGTTTGAAGTAGAACTTAAACTAAATTACACCACAATCTATCCCAAACCACGTAGATTAAAGTGTATTTATGTACAACCAAACAAGTGCTAAAAGAGAACGACAACCACAGTTCGAGCCAAATAAAACTATTTTACTATATTTAATAGACGTATAAAATGTCATCGTTGAAAACTTGAAATCCACAGAACAAACAAAACATGACAATTCTGCGGTAATAATCACGCTACCAAAATTCAGCCCTCCTAGCTAACAGGGCCAATGCCAAAACTACTAATCCTAAAAATATTTAGGCCACACAGCACACCAGCCCCAAGGTTTCATTCCGTTGTTGGTAAGCTCACACTCGTCTGGATTTCCTGCTGCCTGCTGGTACAGATACAAGCAGCAGACGTCCAATGGAAAATCTTATACATGGTAGAGCTGTTCAGGCCATTTCGGGTAAGCGCGTTTGTACAAGCTCATGCACACAGTATCATGCTGCTGAATGCTGCTATTGAATATGCATTTCATGGCACCTGATCAGAGAAAGAAAAATGTTAGCAGAAGGTACAGAAATAGGGATACAATAACTGAATCTAATCTAAGCTGTCAAAAGGATTGATTGGTCAACCGACGCACCATGAGTACCAACAGTCTCCTTGATGCGGCCACGACGACCATGTTTTGTCCACAACTCAACAGGCTGCAAAATAACATTGTTATTGGCATTGAACATGAATGAATAGGATATGTCAATGGCAAAATGGCACATAAATACTTGCCTTGAACCATTTTACATCGTCAGGATTGTGGAACATGTACCGCACCATTGCTTTCAGTTTTGAGACTCTCTGTGGATACCTGCATAATAACAAGTCCAATGTGCGACTATATTAGCTGAGATCTAAATGAGAGCCTTAAAGGTTAAGTAACCTGTCTCCATAAACTGGAGAACTCAGCAAAACATGAATTGAAAATATAGCAGTGATTGTGTACAGGTGGAAAACCAAACCCCTCCAAAGAAAAATAAAAGAATGCAGAATTTTGCATAAGTAATTGCCTTGTGAAGATGGATGCACTCAAAGCTTACCCAGTCAAAACAATTTTCTTCAGAATGATCCTATCTGGATCCACACATTTTAGTGAACCTACAGCAACAATGGCAGGTTGCTCGCCATCTCTGTTCTTCAAAACTATTAGAGGAAGTGGAGGGAAGGAAATTGGAGCATATACAGAGGCAACAGAAAACCGTCCATGGTGTAAAAATCTCTCCATTTTATGTTTATTGCAGTTGATGTTGTCGGATGAAAACAATGGCCTAAGATACAAAAGAGCAATGAGATATCTTCCAAGGGGCAGTGTAAAGGTAAACAAAAGAAAATAGAAATATATATCTCCTAATAATATTAAAACTTCCGTTACCTTGCTGTAAATTGCCGGAATCCAACATTGAAAATCAAAGGCTCCTTAGATTTGATAGGAGCTTCATATGAGTCATGTTTCTTTATGCTGCAAAAGAAAAAAAAAAGATACAGGAATGCTAAGCTCAAGAAGCATATTGCAGCAATATTACTTTCACCACATAAGGACACAAGCTAAGAGCAAACAAATTAAAAAGTGACACATCATAGGCTATTCTGACATGAAAATCGAGTACACACTACCATTCAAGATATGCAATAAGGCCAGAAAATTGGCGCAGATAAAACTTATATTGATTAGTAAGGATGAGTACCTGAAGTGAAGAACTGACATTTTTGACTCGTGTTGAAAAAGACCAGAAACAACCACAGGTATTCTTCTTGATGGATGACAAAGTTTGGAAGCAATATCTGTAGGAACATTTTTCACATAAAGCCTAACATATGATCCCATTTGAGCACAATCCTTCGCGCCTCCATCTAACGCGGCCATTTTAGCAAGGACATGCTTTTGAGTTCGTGTAAAGTTATCAAATGCAAATATTCTTGCATAGTCAGATGGCAATGATTCCTACAGCAAACAGGATGAGATAAAACCCATCACATGAAATGAGTGAGTTCTCTACTAAAATGGAGACTTTTGAAAAAAATAAAGTAAATTGTGATAGTTAAATGATAGACACCTTAGGATCCCAGGATGACGTCCTAAATGACTTGAGTCCTCTGTATTTTGCAAACCGTTTCTTTGCTGGGACATCTAATGGTGTCTCCACCTCATCAGGAAATTCTGCAACATTATATGAGATATGCATGTAATCTCTTGTCAATCACTTACCACAGGGTAAAAAATGATAAGATTTACAGAAGCTAAGAGTCCATCCAGAACTGATATTATGACTTAGACAAGTCATACAAAAATCTTTGCTTAGCTCAAGCTCAACCAAAAAGGACGTATATCATTTTCAGACAACACCTCCATTGAGACAATAACCCAGCATAGCTACTGTAAAGATGACACGGATCTAGACAATACATATTAATATTCCTGACTGATTTTCATGGTTGTCTTATGAAGAAGTTACAAAAATCAACTATAAACTGGAAACAAAGGCTAACAAAATGCTATCTGACCCCGCAGCACTACATTGTTTCCTACCTTTTATGCAGTAGCAGGAAGCGTTGTGCAGGGAGGGAAGGAGCAAGGTGGCATTGGCTCGGGAAGTTCTGATAATCAAGTTGCTTACGGTGGTTCTGATGCTTAAGGGTGATTGTGCGGCTCTGTTTTCTTCGTTTCATTCAAATCTTCAATCTGAATATTAATTTTGTACAGCCAAAACTTTCAATATGAAATAAGTCCAACAAAGGGATCAATGCTGGGACTCCCCATATTTCAGACTGGGATAGGTTGAGCTAGTGGTGGAGCTTAGGACAAATTCCAGTAGGGGCCAATTAAAACTAATTTGATCGGAGCAAAGAGCAAAAGTTTACAAAATATTGCAGAGCGAGCTTTAATTCTACAGAACTATAGAAGCTTTACTGGGCAAGGGGTGGCCACCCCCCATGTTGGCCACAATGAAGCTCTGCCAACAAATCGCTGAATTCACAGCTGGGGAGGAACCCATTGCAATCCCTAATCATGGCCGTGACCACATCAGCCAAAGTTGAAGGACATATGTTTCTTATCCTTTTAGTATGCATGCAACGTAATTTTTTGGCCTTTCTTGACAAGGAAATGTGTTCCATACTAAATTGGCAGTCATAACTTGCTGGGAAACATAACATAAGACCACCCAATAGGAACTGGACAGGAGACTGGTTAGGCACCTTTGTACATCATGCTCAGACAATGGCAATTTAACATTACAAGGTTATATAAAGCCCATTAAAGGTAATAGAAACCCATACCTTCATCATCAGCATTAGCTTCTTTGATTTTCTTAATCTCTGCCTCTATCTGGTCTTTAGTCAAATTTTCTTCATCCTGCAAATGCACAACTATCACTTAACATTTTTTTGAGATGGTTTAATATTGTCTTGCACCCAAAAGGAATTTTTTGATCACTTAAATAAAAAAAGGAGAGGATAGAAACCTTATAATTTACAGGTAAAAAAGAAACAACAGGATAGCAAGTTGAAAAAATAAAGAATAAGCAAATCCCCCACCCCACCTCACACACATAATACGATTTTACAACTCAAGGCAACAATTCAAGAAACCTAGGGACCGAGGCACCAAGTTTTGGCCAAACATCAAAATGGTTCTCAGACTACAACATTTAGTCAGCAAAATCTCTCACACTTGTTCCTCTCCTCGTCCTCTGCAATCTTAACCAAGGCAATGAAAATGATAGTTCAAGCCAAGGCCAAGCAACATTTCTCAAATCCCTTCATCATTGGCACCTGGCAAATCTGGAAACAAAGAAACAACTTCATCTTTGATTGTGGTCACCCCTCTTTTGATTCATGGAGAACACTTCTGAGGAAGACAGGCTTCAGGCTCATAGATTTAGCTACTAAAAAAATAAGTTTTCCTCTCCCTGCTAAGCCTTGTTGATTAAGCTCCTCTCTTGCTTGGTACAGGCTCATACATTTTATTTTTGTTGTTTTCTCCTCCCTCTTCTGTGTACAGTTGCTTGTTTAGTGGTTCTTTTTCTTAAATAAGATCTTATGGTGAGGGGTCACCCTTGCTGTATAAGAAACTGTGGCCCTCTTTTGGGTCCTGCGGGCCCATAAACACAGCATACCATACAGCTGATTAATAGTGAAAACACTGAATATTGCAAGCAAGTGCTTTAAAATGCATAAAGCCCATCAAATGAGGACAAAGGAAACTTACTGCCATCTCAGTATCCCCAATAGTTTCTCCATCAAACTTCTCCGTAAAGTGAGACACTGCATCTATATCCGAACCATCACTTCCTTGGTCTGAGTGACCTTGCTCATCAATGACCATTCCAGAACCAGCCTGGTTGTCATTATCAGAGTCATTATCTTCATCATCTGTGTCATCAACAATCCAAGCAGCCTGGCAATAGCATTTGATTATTATTTGTAAATGTAGTAAATATAATATAATCAATTTAAAGAGAGGTACTTCAAACTCCAATAGAATTGCAAACCTGGTACTCTGAAGTGCCTCGGGGAAGCTTCCTTTTTACCAATTTTCTCTGTTTGTTGTTTATGTCAGCCTCCTCCATATCTTCTTCCGTTGGCCAAGTCTAATCAAATATAAATGTTATTACAAATTAGCACTTTGAAAAGATTAAGTAAACTTTTCACCATTTTTACTTACAAAAGAACAAACGTTCTAACAGAAAATATGAATGCACGATCACAGTTGAAATGCTATGGAAGAAGAAAAACTAAAAATAACAGAACTATTTACGCAGACGCTATTTATAATGGTACGGCGAATATAGCCAATAATGCACATAACAAATGCTTGTTAAAATTACAACTCATGGAGCACGGTTGGAAAAATACTCACCTGCTCCCCGGCAAGAGGATCTGGCACATTTTCAACAAGTAAGGGTTCCTGACTTGAAGGGTCTGGAACAAAGGTGTTAACGATCTGAAACAAACCGGGAGGTTCAAAATCTGTGTTAAAATATGACTTTAGCATACGATAAGTGCATAGCATAGTTACATTAGCATTATTTAATTTCAAAGGCTTTCAAGTCCTCTATACAACAAACCTCAATTCCATTATCTTCTGTTTCCATTACATTAGAGCTTTTCCGCTCGCTAAGAGAACATGGATCCTTGAGGACATCAATTTGGCCCAACTGAAAATCACCAGCACCTGAAAGATGTACCTTTTTGAATGGAGAGGGTATTAGAAAAGGAAATGACAAAATAGCTAAGAAATAATATTTCAACAAAAAAGCTAAAAAATAAACATAGATCACATACAAGCTGATTCACTGAAAGATTGTGGGCCCGCAGATATCCAGACACGAGCAATGTGCACAATCCCGTATTTTCATCAGGATTTATGCAGACCTGAAGCAGCAGTACCACCCGTTATTATATAAAAGTAGTATAGTACATAACTTTCAACACTGGAGCTTCAATTTAGTTCTTTTGGCAAAATTTCATATTTGGCCAATATAAATTAGCAACGGTTCTAGGAAAGCAACATAGTGTAGCATAGCAAGTAATGAAACCTGCTCAGACATAACATAAGGTCTCTGGCTTCTCCAATGTGGTGTCGAAAGATGCTGCTCCTTGAAATGCCACATGAACTGGACAATTTGAAGAATACATAATCAAAACAGAGATTTCAAAAGAACAACCGTGAAGGTAACCAGCTGGTCTAATATTCAATATTGAAAAGAATACTAACCTTATGCAAATCATCATTTGTGTCTGCTAAGTAAAACTTGCAGTCCTCAGGCAGCTCTGCAGAAAGGAAAGAAGTTGCTGCTTTCTTCAATTCCTGCCTCCTTTTATTATCCACTGGAAGATCCTGATGATGTTAGAGGATTAAACAGGTAAATCACCAGAAATCAAAAATCAATATTTTAATTTAATGAGAATGCTCATGACAAGAACTTACACGGATGACAACGGCTGTACTAGGTAAGCCCATGGCCCGAAATACAGACAGGCACTGAGATCCAAAATCGTCAATCGGACTGCTTGAATCACTACTGTAGAATGAATTTGCTGGTAGAACGAACGCTAACAAATCAGCAACCTATGTAGGACAGGTACATTTGCAGGTTCCAGGTTAGAGCTAAGAAATTATAACAGAGCAACCATAGAAAATTGAGTTTGGTTCAAAATGTGTACCTTAGCCAGTTCCATGCATGTGGTAAGATCACCATAAGGTGCTTCCAGTACCTTCACAAATATCATGAATATGAAAATTCTATACGTTACGTGGAATTGACTATCTAGATTGAACTAATTGAATAAATGGAAACAAATAATTTAAGAAAACATTATGGTTAATAAGTGAATAATGAATCACTAGAACATGAGATAGAGACATAGCGTACAATGTCTAACTCAGTTATAAAGTGCAGAAAAGGGTACAATAATAATGGCGGATACATATGCAACGAGACATTATGACACCAAAAAAACTCAACACTAGCCTCATTTTGAACTAACAGTGGCTGCACTCAAAACATCAGAACAATATTTGTTTTGAACTTACCGTGGTTCGAAGCTTATAAGTAGGAGAGGCAACAGTAGATGATTTCAGTTTCCCATCACCACCTTCTGCAAGTGCCAAAAGATCTTTGGCAAGTGATCGGACATTTGCTAATGAAGAAAGGCCAACAAGAACCTGCAACAAATAATTACCAATCGACTTAAGGACACACCTATGGGTTATGGTATGACCAAAACAAAGAACAAGAGTAACCAGGTAGGATCCAGCAGCGGAAGAATACTAACAATGACACGTGGTGCGCTTGAAGGTCCATTTGATGAACGTCTCTCCTTCAGCAAAGCAGCACGTTTTTTATCACGGATCTGCACGTACAGGAAAAAGTTTCACACAGCAGGTTAAAAACTATAGACGAGGATGAGGAAATCGCAATATAAGTTGCATGGCACATGATTGGCAAGACATTATTTCAGGACACTTCTAAATCAACATGTGAGCAAAAAGCTGAGGCATTTAAACAAATGCACCCTTAAAACAATAAGTTACCTGAGCCTCCACCTTTTAACACTAGTAACTACTAGTAAGTTACTGAAATAAAAAAAACAATGCAAACATGAAAACTCGACCTGAAATTACAATCATCCTTCCTTCAAAATGAAGAAGGACATTTTGTTCTGGCTAAGGGAGGCAGATGACAGTAAGCCCAAGATATAGAAGCTAAATAAACAGGTTAGCATTCTATCAACCTGGATACCTGGCATGCAATAAACCAATAACTGTGCTCAAAAGAAAGAGCTCTTTCATAAACCCCAAAAGCTGCAACCTCCCAATAACTGTAAGCTCAAAGCAAGCTAAAAATAACACCCTGCCCAATCTACTCACAGAACCAATCCTATGCAACAACACCGATTTGAACGCAGTTCTCGTTGCAGCACAACTCAGAATAACCATTATGAACTGATAAAAACAACAATCCCGCAAGCTACAGAATTTGACAGCTACGGGTGCTGCGTGGAAGACTGACCGCCTTGCTCTGCTGGATGCGCGCGGCGCGGGCACCCTTGACGGCGGCGCGGTGGCTGGTCTCTGACTTCCCGCTCCTGCCCTTGTCTGGAAGCAGATGCAAACAGTGAGATGAGGCATGGGTCGCGGAAGGTGGAGAGGAGACGGGGACGAGAGAGGCCGCCTGTGCTCACCTGTCTTGTGCGCGTGGCGGGAAGCATTGGACGCGAAGCGGGTCTTGTGGGCCTTGTTAACCTGCGCGCGGCCCCCGCCCATGTCGGCGGCGGCGGCGGCGGCGGCGGGATGTCCGGCTGCTTTGCTGCGCGGGTAGTTGGAGGGCTCGTGGAGCTCTCCTTCCTGCTTCGGACGGGCGGCGGAGGAACGGGCAGGTTGGAGTGGACAAACCCGGAAGCGCCGGCGGCGGGAGGAAGAGGAGGTGGGAGGTGGGTTAGGGGTTAGGGCTTCCTTCTCCCGGGAGATTTTTATTTTTATTTTATTTTCGGGGCAAACAGCTGCTTGCGGCCGTCAGATCCCAATCCGACGTCCCGGAATCGGCTATGCGAGATCCCTAATCTCAATTGGGGTTTTTTTGGGATTTTTTATTCACGCCATTGTAATTTTTCAAGTTTGGAGATACGTCATTACAATTCGCCATTACAATTCGTCTATTTGGATAACTGTCATTATAATTTCACCTCACTTGTCTTCGTGACATTTTCTACACCTCCACCGTATATGGGCCCATTGTCAGGTGTATTTACGTTAAGCGTCCGTTAGAATGCGCTCAACCACATGGCGTCTAGCGCACGAGACGAAGCGGCTCGACCGCGGCGGCTAGCACACGAGGTGGGCAGTGGTGCTTGCATGCAGCGCCGTCTCCTCGAAGTCCAACATCTCCCGCGAGTCCGCGACTTTGAGAAGGCCTCTCCTCGAAGTCAGGCGTCCAGCAACTCCGCGGCGACGGCCTGTGGCTGTGGGGCGGGAGCGGACGCACGTTGGTGGCGACCTCCCACAACGGCGAGTCCTCAAGCGGTGGCGTGAGCAGGCGAGCTCGGCTTCGACCATGGCGCGGGCGAGGCGACGGGGACGTTGTCGGGCGAGCTCTGGGTCCGGCCATGGCACGAGCAAAGCTATGTCCGAAGAGAGCGTCCATGACCACGGCAAGGGTGGGCTCTAGCCATGGCGCGGGCGGGGATGGGGACGCCACGGGCGAGCTTAGCTCCGGCCATGGCTCGCTCGGGGCCGGGCAAGCTCTGTCCCGCCGCATGGGTGAAGCAGGCTAGCTGCGTCGGGATCACGGGATGGTGCTCGCCAACGACGTCACCACAGGCAACAAGATCATCGTCGACGTACACGTGCTCCCACGGCCAGATCAAGTACCGTGACGGTCGTTTCTTTCTTGTGAGGGAGGAGGCATTGATCGACAGTGTTGCTGCTATCATGTCGCTGCCAGGGATACGACCGGCTTCAACATTAGGCCAACGATTGTCCTTGGCACGAAGTTGGACAACAAGCGAGATCCTGCACGTGTATGTGTATTGATCCTGAGCGCAGCTCATCCTGAACGCGTCGTCCCTGCTGTCAAGCCCCTTCGGCTACGGCGCCGGCCACATCTCCCTCGTCCGTGCCATGAAACTGGATCTTGCCTATGACCTCGACGACGCTGACTACCTCGATTTCCAGTACGTGCACGCTCAAGTACAACGCCACGGTGAAGGCCATGTTGAACGCCGCGCCGTACATGCCCCGGCGCATCGCAGACCTCAACACTACCCGTCCCTCATCGTCATCGTCGTCAACGTCACCGCGGCGCGCGCCCCCGCGGGCAAGCTCAGCTCCAGCTATATGGCGCGGGCGAGTTCTGTCCCGCCGAGGGTGAGCTTGGCTTGGACGGTCGCCCGCGGTAGCCCGAGACGCGTGGACGAGCCGGGATGGGTTGGCAGCGGGCAGCGGGTCCTCCGGGACTGAGAGTCGAGCGCAACAACAACCAAAGCCGACGGAGCAACATGTCTAACGGAGGAGGCCGGGACGTAACGTCCATACGCGCATACCGCGCCTGACAGTGGGCTCACGTACGCGAGGGGCGTATAAAATGGCATGGATACAAGAGAGATAGAATTATAATAGCATTTTTTTCAAATAGGCGAATTGTAATGGTATATTTCCAAACTTCAAAAATTGCAGTGGCCTAGTTCCAAAAAACCTTTTTTTTCCTCTAATGAAGAATTTCTTATTTTCTCCAGATTATTTAATGGGCACAGGGCCTATTGTGTCATTTTACATTATAATTTTGCTAGATACAAACATAAAAATAAATAAATACTCAATCTATCGTAAATTACAAGACATTTGACTTTTTTTATACACTGTCATGAGTTCCTACATACTCCTAGTACATCATCACCATAGCAGGAACCCTGTCAGCATTGTATATATTTCTAATAGTCTTACTTCTATTTCTATAGATCAAACAGAAAAATTGCTGACAGACTGTGGCAGAACCTTCTGAATTAAGTGGCCCACATGCACCCATCATTGTCCTAAGGACTTTTGATTAGTGTGCACGAGTTCCAAATGACTCAAGAGATCTGTCGGGTGTCCTCAGAGACCCGAATCATCCACGTTACATTCTTTTCAGGAATTCCCTCGTTAAGCATCACAGTATTACAACAGTTTTATAGATAAGGTAAATCAGAGTAAAAGCGGAAAGGTTATATAACATAGATCGAAACTTAGGTTTAAAAGTTTACAATCCATAAGTACTTGATACATAAGAGGTTCGGAACTTTATATTACATATACCACACAACTTTTGTTACTTGCCCAAGGTCAAACATCAGTGTTATCATCACTCTCCTCCACAAGAGTGAAGAAACATTGACCACCAAAAGGATGATCAATGAACTTACCTGCAACAAAGGTTAACAAACCCTGAGTACAAAAGTACTCAACAAGACTTAACCATCTAGAAAAGAGGAGAAGACTCAGGTATGAAGGCTATAGGAATTCAAGGTAAGGTTTTAGCAAAATCAAAATATTTCTTTTGCATAAAAGCTTACTAATAGTAAAGTCTATTTTCAAATTTTAACTCAAGATTAAACTTTATAACTATCCAAAGATTCTCAAACCTTCATATGAATATCACATCTTTAGTTCTCATCTCATAAAGATCTCATTCATTACTACGGTGAGGGTCAGTGGATTGAGGCTCCATATCCGAGGAAACACGGCGATTCGAATCGTTTAAACCCAGCTGGGGATACAGTACCACACAACATATGTAGATCTTAATCTTGCATATGTCAACCCTATCTATAGATCCTCCCATACAAGAACGGGTCCAGCGTCACCCGAGAGTACAGTACACCTCGAACCCGACTATCTCATAGCCCCGAGGGTACACGCTACTTCCGCCATCTCTCCACTCCCAGTACGCGGTTATCCGTTCTCAAGTATCGGAATGGCTATAGACGAGGCTTACCACCGCATGTGGGCTGTACTCAAAGGTCTCAATCACAGCAGGCCAACAACGATAAGGTCCTATGTTGAGTAACACTACAACAAGACTCCATTCTTGATGTAAGTTACTATCGTTATCATGTTATCTTAAGATTCATGATTTCCATAACATAGCAACCATTTTTAAAAGCACCTACTATAATGAAGTAGTAAAGCATGGCTAAGGATACTAAGTATTTTCATAAAACGGGTATCAAGGTTAAGTATTGGAATCATCAAGGTTGGTAATGCATCAACTAGGATTCACCCAACTCCTATTTACCCAATGCATCATATTAACTCAAGTGATATTAATAACTTTATAAAAATACAAGAATAGGGTTAATGTGCGGGGCTTGCCTTGGTGATCAGCGAAGTCCGGAGATTCTGAAAAATCAGAAGGATCCACACACTCAGGAGAAACCCACTGAGGATCAGGTCCTTCCGAAACGATATCTACAGGTAGAAGTGCATATGCATGATCAATGGGATGCTTATGACATGATCATGGTAAAGATGGAAATTTTCTAAGCTGTAGACATTTATTTGTACAATCTTCCATCACGGTATAGTTGCAAACCAACAAAACCAACTTAGCTATTAAACTATATATTATTACTAAGCAAATTTTATTATCTCTATTAAGCGAGGTTATGTAACTAATCAAGTAACAAAAGACCATTTACATAAAGGAATCCATAACCAGGGAGCAAATCATGCTACTAATCCCCTGATTGTCAAACAAAACAAAAAATCATACAAATCTAAAAGGATTAACAAATTCTATTTATTTTATAAGTCATTTTAATTAGCTTTTACTTATGAATAAATCATACTTATTCAAACAGAGCTGAAATTAAACATGAAGGCAGATATCAGTGACATAAACTCACATGTCAAATTTCATGATTTTTGGAGAAACACAGAAAATCACATAATTCATCAAAGTTGCATTTATTAATTAAAGTACAGATTTAATTGTCATAGTAAAAGTACTCAAAACACAAGTTTTATAATTTTTATATTGGCACAAACATGCTATCATCTAACATGTCAAATTTCACAATTAACAGAGCTATAGAAAAATTATAGCAAAAATAACAAAACTAGCTACTGTGCATAAAACTAGAAAAAGAAAAACTCAAATCTGGCCCAAACTGGGCTTTCGACCCGCTCCAGCGCGGCCCAACGCGCGTGGAAACCGGCCCGCCCTGGCTCCCGCCCGCGCGCCTCGGCGCTTTTGCAGAAAAAACCTTCGGCTTCTAAAGAAACAACCCGCAGTCCAGAACACTATTTATAAGAGTCATGGACTTTGCAACCAACACCCTGCCTTTTCCCATCTTCACAAACGTGAAGTCCCCAACCATGGCCAGAGCGGACGGCGGCGTACCGAGCGCCGGCGAGCCTTACGCCGGTCAACTCCGGCCATTAGAGACCTAACGGGCGCGAGCACCAACACCGGCAAGTTGCCCGTAGTCGATAGAGCCTCTAACCTTAAACGCTACTGCCCCGGTGAGGTTTGGCCACGCACGGCGGCGGACCGGATCACGGCGGAGCTGTTCCGGCGTACTTAGGCCGGTAGCAGTAGAACGAAGGGGCTAGGAAGCTTCAGTAGCTTACCCTGTTACTGGCTGTGTAGCTGGTTTGAGCGGAGGATGAGCGGAGAGGAAAGGTCCACGGAGCAGTGGCTTGCGGCGGCGAGCTCCGGCGAAGACAACGATGTTCCGGCTAGACCTGAGCACCAAAAAGAGAACTATCAAGCCGATGAGACTCCTGGGTTCAAGATAAAACAGAAACGCGAGACAGGGAGAGTAGAGGAGTGCCCGGTTGAGCGGACCACGGCGAGATCGAGCTCGGCGGCGATTTCGCCCGGCGGGAAGAAGATCGGCGAGCACGAGCTCTCTGAGACAGTAGAGGTCGAAGAGATGGGTTCTGGAGATGCGCAAGGAAGTAAAAAGGTTATAGCCGTGGTCAATTTTGGATGAGGACGCTCGGGTGCGGTAAATTTGGGATTGGGTCGGAGTGATGCCCGTCGGTGCCTTGGTGTCAAAACGGCGACGACGAGCGCAGGAGAAGATGCCACGGAGCGAGGGAGAGCGCCAGCAGCTGCTTGACTTTGCCACGGACTCAGTTGCGAGCTCAATCGAGAGAGGTCGACGCCTTTCGCGCTGGCGTGAGCGACCCAAGCTCGGCTGTCCACCGCCATGAACAGAAGAAAGATCCCTTTCAAAAATTTAGAAATTACTTTGGATTTTTGAATATAAGTTGAAAATATGCTAAAATATCAAATGCTCAGAATTCAATACTGAACATCTTTTATTTTTGCAACATAAGCAAAATATGCTTAGATTTTGAATTAGGGTTTGAAAATCAAAAGGGGACAAAAAGGGCAAAAGCGTATTTTCACAATTACTTATGATTTCGTATGAAAACTTGAAAAAAAACTTTATACACCAAAGTTGATCCTTATCAAAAATGGAGTAACTTTGCTTTTTGAAGCATACTCAAATTCTTTTTAGATTTTGATTGATAAGAAAGGGGATAAAACAAGATTGTTAGATTAATTAAACTATTTATCTGAATTTTAACCAAATTTGAATTATACCTCAATGGTGACTTGAAACATGTTCCAATTACACCTTTGAGACAAAATACCAAGGTTTGGTCCAAAATTCAATTACTATATAAGAAATTACCATAATACCCTTATATAGCATAAAAGCACTAAACACCACATAAGAAACCATAAACTAGGATTTCAACTTAAGCACTCCTTCTCCACTAAGCACAAGCATAAAGAATAAAACTTGTTTTTAGTGAATGCATAATTAGGTTATCAACTCAAATGAAATGCCAGTGCATATGATGACATGTTAGGTTTTAGTCTGCTTAACACCAGAGTGTTACACAGACTGAGGCATCACTTGCCCAGGAATTCAATCCTGAAAGAACATTACAATCTAGTACGAGTCATCTCTCCATGTAGATCAGCATCGCGATGCTGCTCTCGAGTGCCTCTGTTGGTGAAACAGCAAAAGATGAAATTTATTCCATTATTAGTCTTTAGCGGAAACTTTAAGCCTTATTCTTTTATTTCTTTGAGCACTTCTGCTAGGGTCTAAGGAGACCTATGTCGGGCCAACAAAGATGGTGTTTGTGCGAGATGTGAATATCCCCACACTTATTGCTGATGTAATAACGCCATCAGAACTATTCAGCCTGCAAAGGAAAGACAGTTTAACTTGAATTCAGCATTGGGAAGTGACATATCAATGAAGGAAAAACGGAAAATGAAACTTGAAAGAAGACAAGGTGCCATGAATTTTGCAGCTTTGCAACACAACCATGTTATATATATGCGCACACGCAGGGTGGGGAGCGGCGGCGGTCGTGCCGACGAGCGAGGGAGGGCAGCGGAGGCCATAGACCAATCCGAGGGGCGACGAAGGCGGTGGCAGCGAGGTGAGGGAGATGGAAGAAGAAAGCGGAGGCAGATATTTGGGTGGTGAGGATGATCATGCGGCGCCGACAGCTACTGCTTGTGGCTGACGTGGGTAGCCTCTCATTTTTTGGATAATCTTGTGATTGTAGAGGAGAATTTATATATCTAAGCAAAGTGTTTAAGATACACAGCTAAACAATTTGTTCATTTAATTATACTTACAATGACATCTTCACAATTTTTGGCAGCATTCCTCATCAATTCATATATAGCAATACCACCATTTGTTCATTTAATTATACTTACAATGACATCTTCACAATTTTTGGCAGCATTCCTCATCAATTCATATAGAGCAATACCACCATTGTGGCAACCAGGCATTCGCTGCCTCATTCCTTGTAGCTCTTCCTGTAATTCAAAAGCATCTTTAGTGATTAGAAGAACCAAAAGCAAGCTAAGTATCAGAGAGCTGCTAAAACTCACCACAGATACTGCATATAGTTTAGTAGATTCATAGCCATCTTGAGCTCTAGAATAAAGCTCATTTACGCCACTAGAGTCAATGTTACATTTTGTAAAAAAGAATGCAGTTGACCTAACATTAACTTCTCGGCGAGAAACTCCAATAAAGACAGGATCTGTCTGCACAATGAAATATTGATAGTTAATGAACATACTAGAAAAGTCATGAAGTGAACAAATCCTTCTTGGATGACAATTAGAAACAACTAAAACAACCTTTCTGTTGGATCCTGTTCATGTATACGAACCACTATGCTACACTACATGACATACATTACAGGCCTCTACTTACTAGGGAGCTAGCAGGAACCCCAGTTTCCTCAACCACTTCACGGATGATTCCATCAAACATTTCTTGTGAAACTCGTTCAGTGAGACAAGAAACGTCTTCTTCATCAGTTTGATGACCCATGATTCCAATTTCTTGCGGCTGTTATAAACAAGATGAAGATCAATAATACGACATGCATTTTACAGATCTGACACTCAACCGATTGTTTCGGGCTTAAAAACTAAATACTTTTTTCCTCATGCACCCTCCCCTGCTCCAACTTCCTCCAAAAAAAGAAGCCATGTTTCCAAGTTCTAATTTTGATTCTTCATTGTCAGCATGCTAACTGACGCAGGGGCGCCGGGGGGGGGGGGGGGGGGGGGGGCGGGGGACAATTTTGAGGCATACATAGGGCTGAACAATGCATGATCTATAAATTTCAATATACATTTCTCTTAGTCCATAATTATGACATATGGTTTCCTTCTTGAAAAGTCACTTCAAGTAAACATGGTACCTCAAAAAGAAAATCTCAGCATGCTCACTGGCAGAAGGAACCACCAAATAAGGCAGTACTGCAGCCTGCAGTAATGTTGCTATCATCTTTATTTTGCAGTGTAAGAGAAACTGCATTACGCCTAGTGCTACATTTGTCAATTAGTTCTAAAAAACTAAGTGGTACATCAAATATCTACACAGATCTTCGCTTTCATCATATGCACTCATATTGTCATGCAATCTTAAAGGATTTACCTCCGAGTGTCCTCCAGGGAAAACATAGTATCCTGGAAAGTCCACCACATTGTAACTCCTTTGCAATACAATAATCTTTTCGTCAGATGTTTCAACTATAGCACCATTGCCCAGTGGATCTGACATGTGTTGGCAACGTACAGAATCATCTATTGAAAGGGGAATTGTTTTGGTCAAGGCTGATCATTCTTACAATTCTGTACAAAGATTGACACCATGTTGTCTGAGCACACAAAATACTCAAAATGAATAGTCACTGTTCCAGAGCAAACTTACTAGGAAATGGAAGGCGAAACAGAGGGACACGAATATACTTTTCAAGGACTTAAATTTCTGAAAGCTGAAGCAATGGAGCAAACTAGAGGACTTCAAAGTTTAAGATTCAAAAAGACCCTGATATGCACAACCAACTGTAATTAAGTTTAAGATTACAAATTACCTTCAGATGGAACCAAAAATCTCTCCCACAATGGATTGAGATTTGTTCCCACAAATGTCCTATTTCGTGCAAATAGAACAATTGTTAATTCAAGGCGTTAGATCAAAATATCACAAAGAAAGTTAATAGGCTGCCAAAATTTTGGTTTAAAAATCTGATGGAAATGAACACAAATGGCCAAACCAACCTGTAATCTGTGAGACCCAAATGGAGTGAGACACAGTACTCATGATCATGATTTGAGCCATCTTTGTAATGCAAGGCATTTCCTCCGTACTGAAATTTGTAATTGTTGTCAGTGTTTGCATTCTACTACCTGATGAATGCAGTAAAGCAGGTAAAGAGAGATCATTTCAAAATAATGCATACATGAACTTCTATAATGACACATGCTTAGCTATCAAAGGAAAAGAAGCAGAAATACAAACACATGCTAGGACACAACATCGCTACTTAATATTCATTGCTTGGCAATTCCGTACAGATAGTGAGATGCAAGTGCATTTGGATGAAAGTAATGCATGTAACTGACTAGGAATCCCCCTTAGGACTCAGAAACACGTATAGAGAATCCAATATTGTTAACAAAGCCTCCGAAAGGTACATTTACCAGATTGTGTAAATTCTGAGCGAATACATGTTTTCTGTATAAATCGTCTTTGTATATAGCATGCACCAAATCACTTAACATGCAAGAAGCTTTCAGTTTTTTTAGTTTAATACAACGTGTTTATCAGTAAATGGTAGCATCTTTAAGATTTCAAGCATCAGTGGAGCAGCAAAAACGAGCATATCAAGATAGAGATAAAAATACATACCCGAAACTTTGTGCCGCTGTATAGAGATGGGTTCTGCTGAAGGCTTTGGTTCCATATCTACAAGATCAACAGCTATGAAGAATGACAAATGGACGCATGCATTCATCAGATAGATGTACGATACAGGTAGACAACATTACCTCACTTATAGATTCCTCCAAGACTGCATCAGGATGGGGAATCCTGTCGAATGACCGATCAAACTTCACCGAAACCTTCAGTTCACAGCATGAGCTCAATCAGAACGCTACTGTGTTGTAAAGCAAGACACTCTTGGTACTTCCTCCATTCATAAATAAGCCCATCTAGGTTTGTCCTAAGTCTAACCCTCGTTTTTAACCTTTGACTGTCAATATAGAAAAAAAAAATTATAAGGATTGATAACACAAGATTTAGCACTACAAGATTCATCATGAAGAATACTTGATAATATGAGTGCCTATTTGGATCAAGACAGCTCCCCCAGAGGCCGTTTGTTTCCAACGCATGGGCTGAATGGCCGTGCCTGGACGAGCGCCCAAGGCAGGCTGATTCAAACAAAGTATAAATATATTTTTATAAATATTATTAGTCAAAGTATAAATATTTCAATAAAGTGACTAAGCATTTCCGGTCAAAGAGAGTAATTAAACAGCAGTTATTAGCACTCCACACAGTCCCGAACGAGCTAAGGCCAATCTCAATGGTGAGTTTCATTGCGTTGTTTCTAAGACTGCCATGTCATGTGAATTAAAATGAAACTCTCCATTGAGGGTGAGAGTTTCATTCTAAAGTTTCATAGACATTAAATTTCATGACTCATAGAGAGTTGGTATTCGTGCCAAGAGAGATTAAACTCATTTCATCTCTCTCTTCTTAAATACACTGTCATGTCATCAAACAAGCTTATGTGGCAGCATATTTAATGCAAATAAAACTCAAATGAAACCTCCATTGAGATTGACCTGAAGAAATATCCATCACGGCAGTTGATGGCAACAGCAGCACGCATTGAGGCTTAGTCACTTTATTGTTTCATCACAATGCCATAGCTGGAGCTGGAATGCGTCATTCAGGATTTGGTGGGAAATTTCATGAGCAGAAAAAAAACACAGGCCAGGCCAAGCAGGATCCAGCCACCAAATTAAAATCGGTGCCGCCGCGCGGTGGTCCGACCGACGGAGGAAACGGACGGCGGCGGCAGGCGCCGTTCCATGCAACAAAATAAACGGGCCAGGCAATCGGGAGGGAGACGAGGAGGAGGAAGAGGGAAAGGGGGGGTAAGCAGGGGAAGCTACGCACGCGGGAGCGAGGGAGGCCGTCGGGGCAGGAGAGGAGTATCTTGAACGCCGTGCCCGGATCTGAGGCGGAGGCGGGGGCAGGGGCAGGGGCAGGGGCGGGGGCGGCCACGGCCATACGGGCTCCCGGTGCGGGTGGCGGGGCGACGGAGACGGGGTTGGTTGGCCGGTGCGCGAGCGCGGGAGCGGCGGTCGGCGGCAGGTTGGGTGGGCGATGCACAGTACAGTGGGACTGTACGAGATGCTAGCTATCTACCGCGCGTTCACACTGTGTCGGAAAAACTGCTGTGTCGTGTCGCGTTTCTTGTCTGAAAATTGTCTGTGAGCTGATGGGATTTTTATTTTTAAGTTTTCGCCATCTTACGGATCTCACTGTTTCGATAGTTCCTATATAATTGTCATTACAAGCAATAAATCTTCTACACTTTTATCACTTTTGCTGACGTGACACGTGAGATGAGCATGCCAGCACGGCAGCAGGCCTAGGAGCTCCTCTCGACTATGTAAAATGATTAAGGGTATGTTTAGTTGGTAGAAATTTTGTTGTAAAGTTCTGCCAACGGCTAGCGCTCGGCGGAGCTCGCCCGCGGTGGCTGGCGCGCGGCCAAGCACGACCGGTGGAGCTCGCCAACGACAGAGCACAACCGTTGTCACTCGTGCTCGACGGTGCTCGCCCACGGCGGAGCACACTAGCGGCGGCTAGCACCCGACGGAGCTCACTCGCTTCGGAGCACGCCCGCGGAGGCTCACGCACGACAGAGCTTGCCCATGGTGGCTGGCGTGCCGCAGAGCATGCCCGCAGCAGCTCGGGCTCGGTGGAGGACGCCTAGGGCAACACGTGCCCCACAGAGCATCCTCCCCTTCCCTTGTGTGGTGATGGAGGTGGAACAAGGTTGAAGAAGCTACTGACTGGTGAGTCTCACGCGTCAGTGAGTACAAAGAGAGAATTAGGGGGGTAACTTAGTCATTTTGCATATTCGAAAGGAGCTCCCAGGCCTGCTGCCATACTAACATGCCCACCCGGCGTGCCACGTCAGTGAAAAGTGACAAAAACGTAGAAGATTTACTATTTATGATAGCAATTGTGTATGAGAAACCTGTAATCGAAGGAGTAACATAAAGTCCCTAAGCTGATCGGTCGCTCAAACAAGATCTTGCAGATTTGTGTGTGACATACTCATTGAGGTGTGGACATGTGAGGATAGATACACAAACAAATGTTTTGGACCAAATTCCAAATGTTTCGGATAACAAGAGGAGTTGAACATGGAAAATGGGTGAAAGAAAAAAATGAGAGGACAAAAATTAAAAAATATAACAAAACAGAGAGAGGACAAAAATAAAAAAAGAAAACAAAAAATAGAAAAAAAAATGAGAGGACAAAAAAAGAAGAAGACAAATGACGACCAGCTGTAGACATGTGAGAATAGATATACAAACAAATGTTCTGGACCAAATTCCAAATGTTTCGGATAACAAGAGGAGTTGAACATGGAAAAGGGGTGAAAGAAAAAAAAATGAGAGGACAAAAATAAAAAAGAAAACAAAACAAAGAGAGGACAAAAAAAAAGAAAACAAAAAATAGAAAAAAAATGAGAGGACAAAAATAAAAAAAAGAAATGACGACCACAGTGGGAGTCGAACCCACGACCTTCTGATCCGAAGTCAGACACGCTAATCCACTGCGCTATGCGGTCGTTGGATGTCTGATGTCTCTTTTGGTTTTACTTAACCTTTACTTTCACATCACGTGCAACCAAACTGTGATGTCAGAGTGTCCTTTAATTTTACTTCGTTTATTACTTTCACATCACGTGAGCCAACAACTGTGAGGGTATCCCAACGGCAGATTGTTTTGGTTGTCCTCTCCGAACTTGCTATAAGTCACCTTAACATCTCTTTTTTTTTAAAAAAAAGAAAGCTTGCTAAAATTTAAGTGTCTAAATTTTAGTTTTCTTTCGGACGATGATTAGTGTACATGTTTTACATTAAAACTGTAGATTTTGTTCAATGCAATTTCTGTAAACGCAATCTACAATTTTTGGTGCCCAGAATAAAAACTCCGTTAGACAAAACCATAAACCTAAAAAATCTGATTTGTATTGGCACAAAGACAAATAATAATTATTTTTTATAGATAGAGAACGACAAAAGCTAATATGTTATGGCACAGAAACAAATAACAAATTATAAAATAACAACTTAGTTGTACTATGTAGTTATACAAGAGTGTTGTCTAAAATTATCTTAAAATTTAGACACCTGAAATATAGGAAAGGTGAAAAAAACATAAGTGACACCGCTTTTCAATTAAGATAGGATATAGTTGATCTAGTTTATAAGAAAAAAAAACTAGGTTCAAAAATGTTACACTTACATAGTTAATTAAAGAAAAATCAATAACTATGTAAGTGTAACATTGTCGCCACACGCATTGTTGCCGAGCTCGAGAATAGTCAAGCAGCTCCGACTTCTTGCAATAGACCAAAGCTCAAGTCTCAAGGTCACAACACTGCCTTGCAAAGAGAACTAGCACCACCCTAAAGAGAATATAGACGTTGTCGTCCCGAGCTATTTGAACGTCGTCACAGCGCAGCATCAACGAGTTCGCCAAAGCAAACTCTTCCAAGTAAGTTAATCATCCATGTGTGTTGAGGTACAACACTTGGAGGTATATCCTCATCAGAAATCAGTAAGGAGACCATGTAGCAACCAATGAACAAGACCTCCAAAATGAGACTCAAGGAAGGATGTAGAACTAGAAGCACCATTATCACTTGTCGCTCGTCTTGGGAATCCGGATAGGGTTTTCACTCGAAGAATCTGCAAAATGGGAGGGAGGGAACGACAATTACACTCAAAAATAAGGGAAGCAACGCCTCTAAGCATTGTTGTCATGGCTCTAGTCGCACCGGCCAAGCCTTGATCCCTGAGCCATCCATCCATAATTGTTGCATCAACACAGCACACACCAAGAGGATGTCAACCATGACGCCCCATGCGAGCGTAGCCGACAACAATGTGATGTCGACGCCAAAACCTTGGCCCTTGAAAAGTTGTTGTTACCAACATTACCCAAAGGCACATCCAAGGCCATGTCGCAACCGCCGCTTTCCGCAAGAGGGCAGAGGCCATCCATGCCAACCCAACACGCAACTGGTGCCTGACCAAGATGTACCCATGTCGATCTTCTACCTGCCTCCATGGACATCTCTTGGCTAGGTCTGGCCATGGGGAGACTAGATCCACCCAAGGGTATGGTGGACAACCAATCCTCAGCCGCCTAGCCATCATCAAGGTTGCTTCTAATAGTAGGCACGAGAGGGAAGAGGATGGGAGGGAGTGCTTGGGCTCGGGTAGAGAGTCTCACTGCCGCCACCCGTACAAGCTTGTGGCAACGTGACAGTGAGGCAGAGAGAGGAGTGAGATCTATGGTGACAACACGTATTTTGTTTCCACCATGTCATCATGAGGGTGATGCGGCTAGTGTTTGGTGTTCTCTTTCTTTTTACCTCAACAACTTTCAAACAAACACCGCAAGCTGCCTCGACATCTTTCAACACAAGCCAATGACAACATTAACATTCAAATAAGATAAAAGGCACTTGGCCTTGTGTTTGACAAATAAAGTGGAATACACACGCATATGCAAGAACCCAAGGAAAATGATCAAGACCCTGAGCTCTTATTATTCAAGTTCATTCATAAGTCATTACATGGCGTTATGGTCCTTGTGATGCATTCATCCCTAAACATCACCAACTATTCTTATTCACACTGCTCGTCACACTCAATTACCATGGTTGATTGTCGCCTCCATAGGCGGCGGCGGCGGCTCATCGCCAGAGCTCCCATGGCTAGGCCCAGAGGGCGGTATGATCCTGTGTGGCAACAAATTCCCAACCACACCATCAGATGTTGACGGAGGCAACACCTCCAAGTGAGGTCGTGCATCCGCCATTGTCGTCATGAGCGCTGTCACCAATAGTACTAGCGCCACTGTCACCAACGCTTTGACGGCGACAATGCTCTTTTTGCTAGTCATGGCTTCTGTTTTTTTTCTTCTTCCTTTTCAGTATTTTTGTATACGAGTGTACTGTGGTGGGTACAAGTTTGGACTAATGACGTATATATAGTTGATCGAGCTGAGACTAGCTTTCTGTTGTGGAGAGAAAATAAATGGAAGACTTTTAATGCACCATCATGGTTTTGGTACTCATTTATATCTTCCTTCATTTTTCAAACTTGATGTATGCTGATGAGTTGGAATTTGGTTAGGTGGGGGTTATGGATGGCAAATGAGGTTAGTCCAGCTGAAACCGCAACAAAAACAGCCCGTATTTACTCTCCTTGATGACTCTACTTGGGCAGGAAATAATGGAAGAAAAAAAAAAGAAAGAGAGAAGAAAAATTCTTTAATTAATTCTGTTTTGCCATCTATTTTGAGTCATCTCCTGTTTGCTTTTGTATTAAATTTGTGATCATAGCCCAATTGGTTAAAACAAATGAACCAGACCAAAACACGTCAGGGCCAAGAAGAAATGAGGGGTCTTTGCAACATGTGTGCACGCTCCTGTGGCTGCTGACATATAGTTTTTCTGTGTTGAATGGATGTACGTTTTATTTTATCGGTTGATTGTTAAGGTTTGAACGGTTTTTCCCTTGATTTTTCAGATGTGTACACGTAAATATGTAATGGTTTGGTCTGATTTCTCTTTTTTGGAGAATGTCTGAAAGCAAAACTTTTTTTATTATCTAACAAAAATTAACAAAGGGAGGGGTAGCAGCTGAGATAAACATTACCCAGCATTCCATCAAACAGCACCAAGCAATCAGCTAGCTCCTCGGTTAGAATCAGTAGTGTTAATCAATGTACTCCCTCCGTATCACAATTAGAGTTCGTTTTGGACAGCGACACGGTCTCCAAAGCGTAACTTTGACCACTTATTTCTTTAAAAATATTTGTTATAAAGTGGTATATATATACTTTTATGAAAGTACTTTTCAAGATACATTTATTTATATGATTTTTACATTTCTAAACTCAATAATTTAAAAGTTATTCATGATTTATATTCCCAATGTTTGACCGAAACCTTTTCCAAAACGAACTCTAATTGTGATACGGAGGGAGTACTCATTAAATTAGCAAGATCTGACTGATTCGCAGCATCCTCCCTGCCCTCTTTCTTCATAATCACCATGAAGATCATCATTGGGGAGCTCCGATGATCCTTCTCAGATTCTGTTTGTATTAGCCAATATTAATTATTTGCTTGAGCATTTCTTTGGATTAGCCAATGTACTCATTAAATCAGCAAGATCTGACTGATTAGTAGCTAATTAAAAAGTAGCCAACTAACTACTAACCAATAGCCAATGTATATTTGGATGCTTGTATGTGCATTTATATCACTAATGATAAACTAAATCAGCCCTTTGTTAGCTAACAACTAGCTAGAGGTCATGCAAAAAAGTATTCCATTTATTAGCACTCCTATTTGTTAGCTAACAACTAGCTAGAGGTCATGCAAAAAAGTATTCCATTTATTAGCACTCCTATTTGTTAGCTCATAAGATCCAAACAAATTGTGGTGCAAGACACGATCTTGACTTCGCCAAGCCGGCCGCGACGACTGATACATGACAAATCGACTAGGAAAATCCGACACTTGCTCAAGTCCAGCCGTCCTGGGGATAGAGCCTCATATCATATAGGATTGTGTGGCATATATGTTTTAAAAGTTTTTGGGAAATGAAGAAGAGTTAGAAATCATTGGTGGGGATGTTTCATGTACCTTTTTTTTGTTTGGAAAGGTTTAGATCTAGGATTATGGGGAGTGAAGAATATGCAGTAAGGTTGGAGATGCTCTGAGTGACACAGGACACATCACAAAGTGGCCCAAAACATGCCACATGGGCCGAAAAAATAAGAGATAAGTTTGCAACAATATGGATGCTTTTTTCTTGTCTAATAATAATAATAAAATTTACGGCAAATTTTTTTGCCCTCCTTTCGAATAAGATATGCACGCTCCTCACTATTAATATTGTTGTGCTAACAACTCCTATTAGGACTTAGGAGGGTGTATTCATTAGTCCTTTTTGTTCCTCAGAATTATAGAAGGAGTGGGCTGCGAGAATTTTACAAAGATGACATCTGAGCGCAGAGTCACGTTGCGAAAAAAAAAGCCACAAGCTTTGTATTAAAAAAGATTGCTAGTTTGCTATGACCAAGAAATGACACATAAAGACTTGAAGACTCTTTACAACATCATCAGTCATCACCGCTAATAAGCACTACCAAACCTTGGATATGGATGCATAAATGAATGCTGAGGCCTCTCTCGCCAAGGGCATCGAGATCATCAGTTCATCACACCTGGTGCTGGTGGCCTGGCCACCCATACGGCGGCTCACTGGGTCTGGGTCTATTGTGCCCGCCGCTAGGCCCGGATGGAGGGATGGGCAGTAGGAAGATGGCATTCGCCGCCGGCGAGATGCGCCACCGGTCCACCACCGAACGTGCCGGTAACGGCGCCGGGGAGACGACGACGACGCTGCTTGTCTCGGTGCGGCCTACTGGCGAAACGACGACCTTCGTCACCAGCAGCGGCATGCCGCCGGTGGCGACTGACGACACCTTGCCCGGCTCGACGACATCAGTCGTCGCCACCGGTGCTGGAGCGGCAGGTTGCTGGCTGGGGGCAGCAGGTGTAGGAGTAGGACGCGCCGCCGAGGCCGGCGAGACGGTCGTTGCCAGTACAAGAAGCGGCGGCAGAAGCAGCAGTGCTGCAGCCGCTGGCACTCTGCCGGCGGTCCTGCGGGCGGCCATTGTTGGCGATGTGTTTGGTCGGTGACTGACTGGTGTGGTGGTGGCGAGCGCTGCTCTATGTAGTGTTGTATTTTTCGTGTCTTCATTCATGCACTCTAGCTTGGCAAGGTGCTCGTTGACCTTTCTCTCCAGCTCGATCTCTTTTTCTACTATATATGCTCGATCTCTTTTTAATTTGGAGTATATAATTATTCTCTCTGGCAGTATATATGGTACAAATACTCGTAAATATGATCTATAGTGGCTGCAATAAATAAATGAACAACATAAATGCGAATTGCAAATATATATATATATATTATATGCACCATGAAATAGCTATAGCTCATGCTTTAGTTGAGCTGGATATGGTGTGCTTGGAAAAATGAAAATGGTGAAATTGACTCCGAGCCCACAAGATCATTGCAGGAACCAAAAATTGGTTTATAAAACTACAAACCACTGATCGGATCACTGTGCAGCCAATGATTTAGCTGACATATATTCTTCTATATAGTGACCTGTTGTATGCCGATGATGAGATGGGGTTGGGCAACGTGGAGGCTGAACCTAGGGTTTACCCTGATGTCGACCATCTTGCTCCGCTCCACCTCTACAAGAGCTTCCTTATGCCTCCCTCGCCCCCTGCATCCTTCTACTCTCTTGCTTTCTTGGTTGGGGCGGCTCTGCTCTGTCAGCACTACTCCTTGAGCCCATACAAATTTTTACCAGCACGCTGTCAACTTGAGCCCATACAAATTTTTACCGGCACGCTGTCAACTTGAGCCCATACAAATTTTTACCGGCACGCTTAGGCATGACGCCATGACGGTGAGGCAAAGAGAGGAGTGAGATCTATGGTGGCGGCGCAGGTTTCATTTCTACCTGTGATGTCATGGGGACGACACAGGTAGGATGCTCTGTTTTTTTTATCTCGACATCTTTCAAACAAACACCATGAACCACCTCGATATTCTCTCAAACTCGATATTCTCTCAAACAAACGAAGGACACCAATAAGATTCAGATAAGATAAAAGGCATTTAGCAAAAAAAAAGCGGATGTATATGCAAGAACCCAAGGAAATAGATCAATATTCTGAGCTCTTGTTATTCAAGTTCTTGCATAAGTCATTACATTGCATTATCATCCTTGTGATGCACTCATCTACATCACCAACTATTATCATTCACACCACCCCTTGCACTCAATTACCACGCGGTTGATTGTCGCTTCCACAGGTGGCGGCGGCTCATCGTCGGGGCTCCAGAAATCGCTGGGTCCAGAGGGCGGTATGATCTTGTGCGGCAACAAATTCCCAACCACGCCATGTGATGTCGATGGAGGGAGCACCACTACCCCAAGCAGTTTTTTCCATGACGGCCAGAACCGTCACGGAAAGTGCCTCAAATCGTCAGGGAAGGATATTCCTGACGGTAACCGTCAGGAATCAGCCGTCAGGGAACAAATGTCAGGGAAAGTCGACTTTCCCTGACAGAAAACCGTCACAGATTAGTTTCTGACGGTTCTACCTGACATGAAAACCTTTCCGTGTCGGTTTCCTCATCCCCGCCAGGAATAGTATCCCTGTCAGTGCCAAACCGTCAGGAAACATATAAACTTTTCCGTCGGTTGACGACCGTCAGTGGATGTCACTTTCTTCCCTGACAGTGATGAACCGTCACAGAACACTCAATCTAGGGCTGACGGTCTGGCTTTTGGCTTCCTTGCCAATTGATATATATTTTAACAATTCAAATTATATACTATCACATAAGACAATCCTCATTAAGTCACATCAGATAACTACCAATCTCATGATACATCACACAATTATCATTAATCTTCATAAATATATACATAAATTGTGCAACACTAAACTGTTCATATATCGAGTTCTAGCCTCAAGTTACATTCTATGGTTCACAAAATAAGGGAAGCAACCAATCCAAATTCTACATTCAGGATGATACAACCAGGAACCAACACATAAGCTTCATTCTACATGCTGCCATAATGCTTACAGCTATGAACAAATAATTCTGATACACAAAATACTTCCAGCCATTGCTTCCAAGTAGGTTGTAGCGTGAGAGGACACATCTGTACTCCCTCTACATACAGAAAACAAGATAAAATGAACCATTCATGAGAAAAATATTTTAAGCTTGCTGTAAACAGCCTGACTATAGTTAACAATACACTAGTACAGATAGCAGCCTCAAATACAAAACTATTTATTTTCAGAACAATTAGTGGACATTTGATTATATATCTTTTTCTCATCTTGGTTTATATTATTGCTGAAACAATTACTTTCAACACACTAAGCACTCGATCTCCAATATATACACAGACAAGCATTCCAACATGTGAGATCACAAGCAGCACCTCTGCAGATTCACACTGCATACAAGTGATAAGAAAAATGGACATAGATAGAATATGCAGTCACACAGACAAGGACCAAAATGAACAGAGACAGAACTGCAAAGTTTCAGATAAGGATCATAGTCTCAGGTTCTACAATAGTATCAGGTTCAGATACAATAATCCTAGGTTCAGAACTGAGATTAACTACACATATTGTATTAGCCCAAGGTTCAGGTACAAATATACTCACGGGTGCACAAAAGCATCAGGTATTTTACTCACATGATTGAACTCCAGCAATAATTAGACAAAGGTGGCGATCCAAGGACAAAAGTGCATGTATTTTTTACACCTTAGTGATCCATCTCTGCAAAATCAAAAAAATTGTGAATGCTCAATTACTATAATATTTAGTAGCCATAGAAATGCACATGTTGTAAAAATGGTCCAGCCTCTAAAATGGGACACTAAAATAGTGGTGACAAATGTCTACGCTGAGAGATTCCTAGCTACCCTGATATGGCACCATCAGCATCATTAGTTGTGTACTGATCATAGCTTTTCCATAAGCATTGAAGTAATAGTGTAATCACCTTGATAAGCCCTCAGCAGGTTCCCAACAAGAACATTAATTGTCTTAGCTTCAGCATAACTGTACACCAGGCATAACATAAAAATCAAATCATCAATAGGATAGAAAAAATAGAAAATACTAAATTTTTCAGGCACTCATAGGATGGGGCAATGCAGTATTAAAAGAGCATGTCCAAGGCATCAATAAACTATGAACAAACCACACTTATAGTAATCTGATATTGGTATGTAGCTAATAGCTATGTAGAAACAGAAATCATATTGGGTACGAGACGGTATGATTTATTGTGCACTACTTTTACATAATAAAATGAGAACCTTATATATAGAAGTACAACTTTCTACATGGGACAAACATAGTGGTGCTGGTGCTCCAATAAAAAAAAGAAACAAGGCCAACACAGTATTGTAGGTACGTGGAAAAAAATACATGTCCATCAGTAGAGCTTACCCAGTACAAAGAGATCCAGTGAGAAAATGTATGGATCCAGCCTCGGGGGCACCGGATCTCGACGCTCCAATGGTGGGATGGACAAATCCAGTCATGGAGGCACCAGATCTGGTTGTGGTGTTACCGAAGCACACGCCGGAACACAGAGAAGAGGGAAGTCAGCGAGAGAGAGAGCTGGAGAGGAGAGGGAAGCACGAGGTAGAAGAAGCCTGGACGTGGAGTCAGCGAAGCACACGCTGGAGCAACCCATCGCGCCCACCGACGAGCTTGTGCCCACCTCTGGGGCCCAACGCCAGCCGGTCGAGGGGAGGGGGCGGTGAGGCGGGGCACTCCGCCCGCAACATCGTGCTGGGGGGAGGTGCGCCGCAGCACCGCGGCCCCGAGGTGGATGGATCTCCCGCCCACGCCGCCGCCGGATTGGAGCACTCGCCCGAGCCGCCACACCGCGCGTCGCGGTGGGGCGCTCGCCTGCCCGCACCGCCGCACCGCCACACCAGGTTGGAGCGCTCGCCCGCGCTGCCGGACCACACGCCGAGCTGGGGCGCTCGCCCACGTCGCCGTGATTAGAGTTTGCGAGAGAAGGAAGAAAGACTGAGATTTGGGGGAAGTCAAGGGACGGGTGATGAGGGGAAATTTCTGCCGCTGCGCGTGCATCGGCGCCCTCTGTTGCCGCTCCTTTTTCTTCTGGGTCTCTCTGCTGAGTGGGTCAGACACTTGCGAAAATATTTGGCCACGCGCCAAAGCCTCTGACCAGAGCGCGCGCTTGCCCTGAAACAAGCTTCCCCGTCGGTCAGCTGGATTCCCGGTCGGTTCGTCTGAGCACGTCAGGAACCATTTGGCTTTCCTGACTGGAGCAGCGGAGCCGTAGCGAATGCCTCCCACTGACAGGAAAGAACTGGTCTGGGGTAGTGCACATCCAAGTAAGTCCGTGCATCTGCCAATGTTGTCGTCAGGAGCATCGTTGCTAGTAGTACCACCACCATTGCCCTGACAGCGGTAGTGTTCTTGTTGCTACTCATGGCTTCTGGATTTTCCCTTCTTCTTTTAGTATTTTTGTATAGAAGAGTGTACCGTGATGGGTACAAGTTTGGTCTAGGGACGTATATATGGTTGAGCCGAGACTAGATTTCTCTTGTGGAGAGAGAATAAATGGAAGACTTTTAATGCACCACCATGGTTGGCACTCATTTATATCTTCCTTTGTCCATTTTCAAATTCAGTGTATGCTAGAATTTTGTTAGGTGGGAATTAGGGGTGGTAAAGGGCCCTAAAATTTAGCCTAGCAAATTTAAGGATCAGGCTAAAAAATGATCGGGTCGTGATACTATATAATTTTGAACTAAAAATAGAAAGAGCCAAGTTGGATTGTGAAGGAGTGATAAGGGCCATGATCCATTACCACCCCTAGGTGGGATATGGATGGTAATTAAATGAGGCTAGTCCAATGAGAATAACTGATGGAGCCACAATAAAAACAGGCTCGTCACTCTCTCTCTCTTTCATACATGCAATGTTGTGGTTGGTTCTACTTGGACGGGGAATGGAACTTTGAACCTTTGTTTCCTTGATTTTCAGACTTTTATATGTAATGATTTGGTCTAACTTCTCTGTTTATTTTTGGAGAATATCTGATGTCAAAACTTTTCTTTTTTTCTTCTAAAAAAACTAACAAAGAAGGTAGCTGAGATAAATGTTACCCAGGCCAGCAAGCAGCACTAAGCAATCAGCTATCTGGTTAGAAACAGTGTAATTAATAAATGTACTCATTAAATCAGCAATATCTAATCCTTGGCCTCTTTCTTCATGTTCAGTTGTTCACCATCATCACTCGGGAGGCTCCAATCCTTGTCAGAATCTGTTTGATTAGCTAAGACTAATGATTAGCTTGAGCTAAAAGTTAGCTAATTAAAAAATTAGCCAGCTAACTATTAGTCAAAAATGTATGTTTAGATTCTCACGTTAATAGGTCCATATATGACTAATAATGAATTAGTAGCGTTTTTTAGCAAGTTATATTTAGCTAATGGGCTAACAACTAGCTAAGCACGTAGCTAAAAATTAAATAGCCTACCTATTAGCTTTCATGTTTAGATGAACTAGAGCTAATTTTTAGTTGCTTATTGTTAGTTCATGGGATCCAAACAAACTCTTGAAGGAGGTGATTGTGATACTGGTGCAAGACATGATCTTAACTTTGCTAGGCTGTGACAACTATCAATATAGTACATGGCAAATTGTTACAAAAAAACTGAAACTTTGCTTAGGCATACTTATTAGGATCAGACCGGTCATCGAACTGTTTAAGGCCTCGATTCACAGTTTGGTTGGCCCAATCTATTGAACTGCAAGTTGAATTTGGTTCAAATAGAGAGTAGCATTACAAAATGACAACTGAGATCGTGGTTCATTGGTGAAGATCTTGTTCTCCAACCCTCTTGAGACCATGGTTCAATTCTATACACAAAGCTCCTAGCCAGCCGGTTTTCCCTGGTTCAATGTTGGGTTTATATCGATTTCTTTGAAAATCCACCGGTTCACTATTTTCAAACTGGTTTGATTGTTTTATCGGTCTTTTAGAAGGACCAGGCCGACCAAGGCTCTGATTCGATTTTTTACCGCTCGGACCACCGATCTGGTCCTATCCTATTAACTATGTTCTCAGGTCCAAATAGGGGATGGAGGACTATGTGGCATATATGTTTTTAAAGATGTTGGATGATTCATGTGCCTAGTTTGTTTTAATTTTATTTGGAAAGGTTCCGGTTTAATATTATAGGGATTAGGGAGTGAAAAGAATGTCTAGTAAGAGCATCTCCAATTGTTTGGAAAAAATGATTTGGGAAAAGTTGTCATTTAGCAACTTGCTAAAACTTTTGGCAAGTGAATTTTTTCATGTATCTCCAATAGTTTGGTAAAAATAACATAGAAAAGTGAAGTGGCGTCGGATTCCAACTTGGTAAAAATAACATAGAAACACCGGATAACAAGTGAAGCTGACTTGGTAAGAGCATCTCCAATAGTTTGGAAAAATGGCTTGTTATCCTTGTTTTATTGGGAAAAGAAGAAAAAACGTTCTCCAACAGATTGGTATATGACTTGCTAAATTTTTCCAAGTTGGAATCGGAGGCCATCTACTTGCTATATTTACCAAGTCAGCTTCACTTGCTATCCGACGTTTCTATGTTATTTTTACCAAGTTGGAATACTTTTCTATGTTATTTTTACCAAACTATTGGAGATACATGAAAAATTTACTTGCCAAAAGTTTCAGCAAGTTGCTAAATGACAACTTTTTCCAAGTCAATTTTTCCAAACAATTCTAAGAGCATCTCCAATTGTTTGGAAAAATGATTTGCTATCATTGTTTTATTGGGAAAAGAAGAAAAAACGTTCTCCAATAAATTGGTATATGACTTGCTAAATTTTTTCAAGTTGGAATCGGAGGCCATCTACCAGCTTCACTTGCTATCCAACGTTTCTATGTTATTTTTACCAAGTTGGAATACTTTTCTATGTTATTTTTACCAAACTATTCACTACAGGAGGTTCAGGCTTTGCCGAGTGCTGACAGCACTCGGCAAAGGGCCTCTCGCACTCGGCGAAGGCTTCGCCGAATGCCGCACTCGGCGAAGGGCACTCGGCGAAGAAAATGTCGGCAAAGGGCTCTTTGCCGAGTGCCAAATATCGGGCACTCGGCGAAGGCTTTGCCGAGTGCCAAATATCGGGCACTCGGCGAAGGCTTTGCCGAGTGCTGACATATTTGACACTCGGCAAAGAACAAACGAAAAAAATCCAAAAAATAGAGAAAAACTTTTATTAAATTGGGGGAGGGGCCGACTAGGCAGCGTCCACCCGTCTCCCTCGAAATTGCAAGTCCTGGCATTTTTCACGCAATTTTCCTCCCACGCAATCGAGCAGGATTCGAACTCAGGACCTCTCGTTCACGTGGAGCCTCCTCTACCACTGCACTACACATATATGTTCCATATCCGTTCCAGTTACCCATATATTATACTAAACCGAGTGTAACTTGCTTATTTGAGACCCTAAACAAATTCAAATAAAAAAGTTGTCAACTACAAAATTTTCTAACTTTTTGAGATCTACAACTTTTATTTAGGTAGTTTTTCCATCTGAGGTCGTTTATAAAAATTTGAATTTCAAATTTGATAATTTGAAACGTAGTTTTCGTTGACAAGATGATTTCAAATCAAAAGGTTGTCAACACCAAAGTTTTATAACTTTTTGAGATCTACAACTTTCATTTTAGTCATCTCTCCATCGGAGGTATTTTAAAAAATTCGAATTTTAAATTTTTCAAATTCGAACGCAGTTTTGCATAACTAGATGACTTCAAATTAAAAAGTTATCAACTACAAACTTTCATAACTTGTCAAGATCTACAAAGTTTATTTTGGTTGTTTGACCATTTATACATTCGACATTGTGGTTCTAATATTATTCACAAACATTATATATCACTCTTGTAGTTTTATAAACTACCAGAGAGATATATAAGATTTGTGAACGAATTTATTTTAAGTTTGTCAAATGAAAAAATCACCAAAACAAAAATTGTTCATCTTGATAAGTTAACCAACTTTGTAGTTAAAAACTTTTTCATTTGGATTAATTTACTGCTTCAAAATATAATTTAAAAACTGGCTTTGCCGAGTGTCAAAAAAAACACTAGGCAAAGAGCTCTTTGCCGAGTGCCACGTGGCTGGCACTCGGCAAAGACCCGACCACCTGGCACAGTTCGGGGCCACATTCTTTGTCGAGTGCTACGTGGCTGACACTCGACAAAGAGGTGCCTTTGCCGAGTGCTAGCCTGGTGGCACTCGGTAAAGACCCGACCACGTGGCACAATTCGGGACCACATTCTTTGTCGAGTGCCACGTGACTGGCACTCGGCAAAGAGGTGCCTTTGCCGAGTGCCAGCCTGGCGGCACTCGGCAAAGACCCGACCAGGTGGCACAGTTCGGGGCCACATTCTTTGCCGAGTGCCACGTGGCTGACACTCGGCAAAGAGGTGCCTTTGCCGAGTGGACACTCGGCAAAGCATCCTTTGCCGAGTGTCAAGCATCCTTTGCCTTGTGTTTGCGCTTTGCCGAGTGCCACGTGGCCGGCACTCGGCAAAGAGGCTCTTTGCCCAATGCCCGAAATTTGGCACTCGGCAAAGCCTAGGTTTCCTGTAGTGATTGGAGATACATGAAAAATTTACTTGCCAAAAATTTTAGCAAGTTGCTAAATGACAACTTTTTCCAAGTCAATTTTTCCAAACAATTGGAGATGCTCTTAATATACCAAGTTGGTTGCCTCCGATTTTAACTTGGAAAAATTTAGCAAGTCATATACCAATCTGTTGAAGAACGTTTTTTCTTGTTTTCCCAATAAAACAAGGATATCAAGTTATTTTTCCAAACTATTGGAGATGTCCTAAAATTGTGGATGCTTTAAGCAATATGGGGATACATCACGAAGTGGCCCAAAACATGCCATGGGCCGAAAACAAAATAAAAAGGAAAGACCTACCAACAATGTGGATACTCCTCTTGTCTATTAAAATTTAAAACTTGCTGCAAATAAGCTCCCTCCTTTCGAATAAAATGTGCACGCTCCTCGTTGTTAATAACACATTACTAACGGTTTCTATTAGGACTATGCAGTCATTGACCCTAATTTCTTGTTGCCTAAGAGTGTTAGAGTGGAATGCGAGAATTTTTCAAAGACGGTATCATCCACTCATGGCGAAAATAAATAAATAAAAAGCCACGAACATGGTAACGCCTAGCGATATTGGATCGATCATCGATGTCGAGTCTACTCTGATGTTGTTTTTAGTATTTTTGTAACTAGTAGTCTTTTTTAAACTCCTTTGCTATTAATATACGCTGTTGACAGATCTCCTGCTGGTGTAGCTTTAAAAAATCGGCTTGTCGATCGAGTTCTATTATTTCAGAAAAAAAAATTAAAACGTGACATTGGCACACTTTGTATTCAAAATTGCTGGTTGCCATGACCAAGAAATGACACATAATAAAGAGCCTTACAAGCTCATCACGACATCACATCGATCTAGTAAGCAGTAAGCACGCTAACAAATTAAACCATTGATGCACAAACGCATTCTGAGACCTCTCTCTCGCCATGGGAACACACGATCGACATGAGAAACACTACACGTCTCATCATGCAAGCAAGAAACGCAGCCGCGAAGGTTACTCCGAGAACATCGTCACGTCTGTCGAGGCGGCGGCTGACTGTTGCCGCCGTTGCTAGGTCCGGAGGGAGGGATGGGTAGTAGGATGACGGCATTCGCCGCCGCCGGCGAGATGTGCCACCGGTCCACCACCGGACGTCGTGCTGGTAACGGCGGGGAGACGACGACGCGCACGCTCGTCATTAGCACCATGCCGGCGGCGACGACGGACACCTCGTCGCCCGTCTCGACATCAGTCGCCACCGGCGCTGGAGCGGCAGGTTGCTGCTGCAGGGGACTGGGGTTAGCAGGTGCGGGAGCAGGACGCGCCGACGAGGCCAGCGAGATGGCCGTCGCCAGTACAAGAAGCGGCAGCAGTGCAGCCGCCGCCGGTAACCTGGCGGCGGTCCTGATGTTTTGGGTGGCCATTGTTGGCTGATGGTGGTGGTGGTGACTGGTGACACGGACTGGTGGTGGGCGCGCTACTATATATTTTGGTGTGTGAATGTGACGTAGCTAGCTTGGCATGGAAAGACGGCGCTACTATACAGGCTCCAGCTCGATGATCGATATCTTCTTCTACTGTACCACACGTATATATGATGATTAGTCTAATCTAGCAGTATACATGGATATAAATAAATAAATATGAGCTATATATACAGTACCTGCAATGCAATAAATAAATAAACTATATAAATGCAAATCTCTATCTCTATCTCTGCCTCTGCCTCTGCCTCTACTCTCTCTCTATATATAGAAGTAAAACATACAGATCGTCAACGTCTACCCGATAGGATCAAAACTACCTATGATCCATGACTACCCAACACGTAAAAAGACCCTGCAAAGGCTGAGCCACCGATCTACCCTCCAGGCTATCTACTCGACAGGACCAAATCTCATCCAACGTTATCTCCTAGTTTTTCTCCACACAAATCACGTATGCTTTCCTTTTTATCTGTCGTGTGATTAGTCAATTATACAACTAAAACATACGGATCGTCAACGTCTATACCCGGCAGGATCAAAATCACCTACCATCCATGACCACCCAACATGTAAAAGGAAATTTCAGCAACCTCTCCCTGCAAAGGCTGAGCCACCGTACCCTCCAGGCTATCTACCCGACACGACCAAATCCCCAATCCAACGTTATCTCCCAGTTTTTCTCCACGCAAATCACGTATGCTTTTCTTTTTATCTGCCGTGCGATTAGTCAAGAAAATGAAATACATAATCATTATGCATCGTGCGATTAGTCAGGGAGGGTATACACGCATGCAAGAAGGGCAGGTTTGGATTATTGCCTTCCATTAAGTTTTCTTTATTTTCCTTGTGTTTTTTTACATGCCTGGCCAGTGGCCACAAGCGGCCTCGGTGTCTTCTCCTCGTGCAGGGATTGACGGCGTGTTTGTGTGTACTTCTACTGGCTGTGCCGCCATGATCGCCGCATCGTCCATGCCTGTGTGTCAGTGGTCCGCAACTCGCTAGATATGGAGGGGTCCAAACGGCGAGTGTGGGCAGTGCCCACTATATATTTTTCCCACACGAGGAAACCCCATTTCCATTACGATGCAACGGAAATACAAACATTCAGAGTTTAAGAACCATACGGAGGATAGAACAGGGGACCAACAAGACAACATTAAACAGAAGAAAACAACCTGACCACAACTAACCATCCTGAACATTTCCAGGTGAGACCCTGCCAAAAAGAACTCGACCAAACACTTGCTGTTTTTTCTATCCTCCCTTCTTTTCTATTTTTGCCAAACCAACGCTGCTACTCAAGACATAAAGGAACATACTCCCTCCGTCCGCTAATACAGGTCGTTCTAGAAGTGAACGCAGAACCCAAGACACAAGGTAAAAGACTCCAGTACCCCTATGAACTAATCCTTACAGCTTTGTCCTATTCCGTGAAAAGCAGCAACAAATCCTTGACTGTCATCTGCCCACTCTCGGACTCCTCCCAGGCTCCCACCATCTCCTTTTATTTTCTTTTTTTATTCTCAATAGTGGCCGACAGAGTAACGATTGATGGACTGATGGTGTAGCATAGCATAGGCTGGCATCCTAAAACGTCGTTCTTTCTGGTACAAATTTTGAATGGTAAAACGTCCTCTATTAAGGGACAGAGGGAGTAACAAACAACGCAACAGAAAAGGCCTCAGCCAACCAACCCAAAAGCTACGCACCACCCGAGAACCATCCATCTGTTTAGGTAAGCAGACAAGCCTCCACAGATCACCTTAGAACGTTTTTTCAATTTTCTGGATCATCCTCCTGCGCAGCAGCATCCTGCAGTGCCCACTATATGGCAGTCCCGGCCCTGGGGTTTATTGAAGCGAGCATCTCCAACAAGTTAAGAAAAATGACTTGGTATATCATGAGTTTTAGCAACTTGCTAATTTATTTGGCAAGTGAAAAAAAAGACCTCTCTTCAACAATTTGCTATTCTAACTTGCTAAAATCAAAAAAACTAGGTCTACCTAGGACCCAATTTGAAATCGGCTTCTATTTTCCCGTACCCCGGTCCCTCTTGCTGCGATGTTCCCTCTTCCTCTCTCGCCGTGACTTGCATATCGACTTTGTATGAACTTAATCCATAGCTACTTTGATTGTTGCGAGTGTATTTTTTTATTTGCATCGTGCTGATTAGACTGCATCAGAGAACAGCAGCTGTAGCAGCAGCCTGCACTCTGACCGGCCATGCAGTCTTCTGCTGATCTGAGCGGCCATGCACCAACACCTGCCGGCCACGCCCAGCACATGCACGCCCAGCCCAGCACGCCTACTAGTAGGTCCCATCACCGATGACAGAGCACAAGCGGACGGGAGTGCTTCGCGCGCACGCGGGAGAGGAGCCGCGGAGGCCGAAAAAACGTGGATAGCAAGCTTTACTGCACGCGGATCTTTATGCGCACGACGGCTCTGGATAGCAAGTTGGAATAAATAGTGGAGAGAAATTTTTGTGTTTTTACCAAATTAATAAGAATAGCAACCTCTTTTTTTTCAAGAACATGCTGGGCATGTGTTTCATTAAGCAGGAGAGGAGTTTTGAAACAAACAGTGATAGTAATCCGTAGATTATCGCTAACCCACACACACCACGACACCACATATTGCTTAGGAGATTACATTGTGAACAACTTTGCTTCTGGAGGTCCTGCGACCGAACACTGTCAGCTCTGCCTTCTCGCCATCAGCGGCTGCATCCGACGGTAACCAGCCACGTACTGTCCAAAGGGAAGCCTCCTCCAGGATCAGAGCTTGCAACTCCGCAGGCTGGCGCGCCCGACCCTCAAATGTTCTTGCGTTCTTTTCCTTCCAAAGAGTCCAGCTAATCAGGAAGAGCATGTTGGATTGATCTCCACCAGTTAGGCCCAACGGCCTAACTGGACCCTGATCTGCATCCTGATCGGGGATGCCCAGCCCATTAGCAGGCTGGTGGGCCCCTGTCGCACAGTGCCTATAAAGAGGAGGTGGGGGCAGGGCTCTATAATGAGGTTGACAGCCGCTGCTACAGTACCCACCCTCCTAACCCTAATCCGATCCCGAGGGTGGCACTGCCAGCGGCGGGAAGCGCCACGAGCATCTCCACGCCGACCCTGCGCTACACCAAACGTCGCTGCCCGTGCGCAGCCTCCATCAACGAACAAGAGACGGTCGGATCTCGAAGGTATGAACCCTAAACTGTAACCTATCTATCTCCATTCCTCTCTGGTAGTTCATCCGAGATGAACTACCCGCTGGTTGTTACCCGAATCAATTAGACCCCAACTGAATCTGCACCTAGTCGATCCTAGAACTTCACAATGGTATCGGAGCCGATCTAGCGTGTAGATCGAGTGTTGGGATGATGGATAGAGAAGGGGAAACCTTACTGTCCACCGACGCCGTTTTGCCGACGTACGGGATGGAGCCAAATCCTAAATTGATAGGATTTCGGCAAAGCAAAACAGAGGGGGAGGATTGGATCCGAACCCTAAAACACAGAAATAGCAAAGATCTGTGTGCTCGGTCAAGGGACCGCGCTCGCCGGCCATGGGCCCCAGAGCGGCAAGGAAGAACATGGATCTCGATCCATTGGATCAGACCAAGAACAAAGGACACCGGGGCTCGATCCGTCCGGATCTTCACCCAAAAGCACTGCAAGTGAAACCCTAACCCTAACAGTGAATGAGAACAAGGCGAATAGGGGCCTCACCAGGGCTTTTCCACCATAGTCCTCTCGCTGGCGGTGTCCGAGGAGACCGCCCGAAGCCTCCGGCGGCCGGCCGATGGCGCTGTCGGGGCAAGACCGTCCCGCCGGCGCGCGGGAAGAAGACCTAGGGGCACCGAGAATGCTCCGGCGCGGGCTCAATAGGGCATCACCACGGAGCCACTCGACGGCACCGCGCGCGGCCTCAGCCGCACGCGTGCGCCGGCGAGGGGGCCCACGGCGGCGCCATCCTCTTTTCCTCCGTCGCGAGCTCGCCTCTAGATGTGTGGCGGAGAGAAGCGGTGGAGAGAGAGAGAAGAGGAAGGGGAGTCAGGTCCGGACCGGCGGCCCCTGGTCTTCACCGACTCCGGCGGGCACGGCTGCGCCGACGGCCATGGCGGCCGCCGCCGCCGCAGTTTGCGGTACTGAGAAAGAGAGGAGAAGAGAAAGAATGTGGCTAGGGTTTCGTGGGAGAACCGGCCAGGAGGGGGTTTTGTCCCCGCGAGATCGACGCGCGGCCGTCCGATTGTGATGGACGGCTGTGGTTCACCGGGCCAGATTAGGCCCATGCGGGTGCCAACTTTTCTGGCCCAGGCCCAGGTTGCGGCCTGGGCGGGAGGAGGAGGGCCTGGGCGGGAGAAGGAGGCCGGGGTGCTCACGCGGGCGTCAGCGCGAAGTCGGCCTAGGCCCAGGAACTCTGCACGCGCGTGGACCGGGCCGTTTTGTTGGCTGGACTGTTGCAAATCGCAAATCGCAAACAGGCCTTCGGGCAAATGAAAAGTAAAGTCTGGTTTTGTTTGTTCTTTTTCAGAAGCATTTTATTGCTGAGTTTGAATAAGTGTTTCAATCTCTGTTCAAATTTGAACCAACGGGATAATTTGTACAGAGAATGGATAAAAGTATATATGTTGATGCTTCTGATTAAGTATTACTATATTTTTCACGTTTCCGCTGCAAAGTTGACATTGATTATCTTCTAATTAAATTGGAACCAACGGAAAAATTTAATTAGAGGAATAGTCACATGTTTAAGTTAAATTATGATATTGTTATTTTCTGACCAACGTTGATGATAACAATATTGTAAGTTTAAATTTAAAGTTTGAATTTCTGGTAAATTTTACGTCAACGTGACCAATTTTTCCAGAGACCATATAAGAATCAAGAAATGTCTGTGATAAAGTGAAAAGTATTCCGCTGCAATGATGTTGATTATCATCAAGTTATTTGAGTTTTGCATACGTTAATTCTATTTCTGCCCAACGGTGATGTAGAATTAATGTAAAAGAATGTCGTTTTATTCTATTTTCTGCCCAACGGTGATATAGAATAGAACTACAAGTTATAAAGTTTAATGTGCATGTTTTAACCAGACCAACGTAGGGTTATTTTTTTATGCTCATTATTATTGATTATTAATGATTAATGTTTTCAGAAAAGATCTTCATGCTTTCATTTTTGGAAGCAGAAAAGAAAGAGCTGGGTACTTGTGACTGAGAAGATGGAAAGTGAAAGTCATTACATAAAGGGATTATGTTCTCTTTAGAAAATGACTTGAAAAGGAAAAGAATTCAGGGACATTGGTCCAAAGTAAAAGTTTAGTACATGAAATGTGTTTATGTACTCTCTATAAAGAAGAATTTTGTTTCAGTTTCAGTCATTATGACAAAGTTGTAATAAAAATGCTTATTTAATTTGACCAATGTTGGATTAAATGTGTATGTTATAGAATATTCAGATTTATTTTTGGATTTGATGATGGAATGAGAAAGCCAATTCTGGCTTTAATGTCCCTGATGGGAAAATGTCCCGCTTGGCGGGAAAAGAAAAGAAAAAAAATGTGATGGCTCATGTGCCTAAAGTATATCCCAGAGTGGGAGAAAGAATGAAAAGTCTGGGTAGCTTTTATACTATCACAGTGTTGACCATGACATGGTCATGGGCTAAGGCCATGAGGGGAGTAATCCCAGATAAAGAAAGCATGCAAGCATGACTTGCAAAAGTAAAGTTAAGTAAGGACTTTGTTAAGTTCTTAAAGTGGAATGAGGAAAGTATACTCCCATAAGAATCAAAAGATGACTTTGTTTGCATGACATGGTCATGTGAATAAAGCAAATTATAGATGACTCCTCGTTCACAAATTTCAGAATAGTTTCGAAATTATGGCAGTAAAGTTTGTGCCATATTTCGAGGGGGAGAATGGTGAGATTACACTAAGAAAGATAAAGATTAAAAGAGATTCTCTCCATTTCCCTGTGCCTCAAAGTGCAATGCATGATATACATTAAGGCAAAAGTGATCTATAAAAGATGAATATGACCGTTGAGGGAGTACAATGATCATAATAACGATACCCCTAAGTAAAGAAAGAAATAGCTAAATTCCTATGCCTTTATGGTTAGGATAGGAAGATAGCATAGTGAGCCAGTATTTGTACTGGACGAGCGGTGCTTAAGAGACCATATGATTTTGACAGATTAAACCCAAATAAGAAATTTGAGGAAGCACCATCTTTTCAAAAGATGGGATAATCTGGGGGAGCATGGTATGTAGAGATCAAAGACTTGAAGAGAAGTGAGACTTCGTGCCCACTCCAATGACTCAAGAACAATCATACCTGTTGATGTTGTATGGCCTATACAACACTTGTTGTTAGCTCTTCTAGAAAGATGAGTAATGTAAAGTATCAATTGCCTATTGGCAATGAAAGAGCAATAACATCCCATATAAAAGAGTGCCATTTTAAGTTATTCCTAAAAGAGCCAAAACAGTAGACTGTAATGGGTCTACAAGATACAATGTGGCTCCGGAGGGAACATAGAAAGATTATGGTGAAAGGATTCACATAAAGGAAAGAAAACACTTTAACAAGTGTTAATGGCACGTAATGTTTAAAGTTGCATCAGATAGATGTAAAGACGACACTAATTGATGGGGATTTGTGCGAAAAGTTTACATGGCACAACCTAACGGTTTTGTCATGAAAGGAAAAGAAAGTTTAGGATGCTATCTGAAGAAATCCATTTAAGGATCCAAACGGGCATCTAAATAGTGGTATTCAAGGTTTGATGCCACAATAGAAAGTTTGGGTTTTAAAGAGAATGAGAAGGACAATGACATTGTGCAAAGTTCAAGAATAGGAAATTCATTTTCCTAAACCTTGTATGTGGATGACACCTTGTTGCTGACAATGATGTTAATCTACTATTGGAAAAGTAGTCATTGCCCTAAATTACATTAGATTGATCTCGGTGAATTGTCATTCGTCTATGAATTGAAATTTACCTAGACAAGAGAAGGGGGTATTAGAAATGTCTCAAGTATATACTTGAGAAGATTCTAAAGAAATAAAGTATATATATATGTGTAAACATAAGCCTGTTCCTATGGTCAAGGGTAATAGTTTTGGGAACTTTCAGTGTTCCAAGAATAGATATGAGAATTGATAAAATGGACGTCCTGTATGCTTCGGCTGTTGGAAGCTTAATGAGTGCACAAGTATTTACCCTGACATGGTTCGTGTATCCGGGATTTTGGCAGATGTCCAATCCAGATATAGATCACTGGAATGGAAGTGTTGCAATTGTGCAAAGTTTTATATGCCTTATGACGAGTAAAAGAGAACAAGTACTCTCAAGTGGTTGTGAGTACAACTAATATGTTTGAGCGAGATGTTTAGTGAAATCCACATTAGTAACTAACACTCGCAGTTGGAGTTTTATTGTGGAAAAGCTCCAAAAGGAACCATAGTGGTGTCATTGATGATGAACACTATCATATAGCTTATCATGAGGCGTAAAGGACAGGCGAAATGGTTAGAAACCTATACCCGGAGTTTATAATGGTAAACAACAGCAATAACCATTTAAGAAGTTTACTCCTAAGACAACGGGTCAAGTGTGCTGCCAAACACATTGACATTGGGTTGTACGTTGTGAAGGAGAAAGTCCAGAATCATACCTTTAGATTTGAAAATATTACGGATCCGTTTTGTAAAGGCTTATCGCCCAGTGTGTTCAGGAAATACACAGTCGACATGGGTTGTATGGTTAGGCCTATGATTTCTGGACAATAAAGGGCCCCAAAGCTAAAGAACCTATTTCAAAACAGAGACGTGTATTGTAGCTGTTGAATCTATCGACAATTGATCGTGACGATGAGGCACGCTCTATGCATCGATCTGTGATGGAATGGTAAAAGAAATAAATGAGAAGTTTAAAGATATGAGTTGAGATCAAGGGGGAGAATGTTGGATTGATCTCCACCAGTTAGGCCCAACGGCCTAACTGGACCCTGATCTGCATCCTGATCGGGGATGCCCAGCCCATTAGCAGGCTGGTGGGCCCCTGTCGCACAGTGCCTATAAAGAGGAGGTGGGGGCAGGGCTCTATAATGAGGTTGACAGCCGCTGCTACAGTACCCACCCTCCTAACCCTAATCCGATCCCGAGGGTGGCACTGCCAGCGGCGGGAAGCGCCACGAGCATCTCCACGCCGACCCTGCGCTACACCAAACGTCGCTGCCCGTGCGCAGCCTCCATCAACGAACAAGAGACGGTCGGATCTCGAAGGTATGAACCCTAAACTGTAACCTATCTATCTCCATTCCTCTCTGGTAGTTCATCCGAGATGAACTACCCGCTGGTTGTTACCCGAATCAATTAGACCCCAACTGAATCTGCACCTAGTCGATCCTAGAACTTCACAAAAGAGTCAAAAGCTCTTCGAAGGATTTTTGGTAGCTTTCTTCTTGCTGCCGTCCACCAAGCCAAGATGTTCTCTTCACACACGCTAATTAATCCCTGTAAGTGCAACCTCATTCGAGAAGTTGTTGGAGATGCTCTTATATGATATGATGTATAAAAAAGTCTTACAAGCGCACCACCACTAAGCAGAAGCACTACCATCCAGTAGCAAACCAGTGATGCATAAATGATAAATGCATGCTGAGGCCTCGATTGATCGATCTCTCGATCTCGCCATGGAAATGGAACATGACATGAGAAACACGCCTCATGCAATGCAAGCAGCATGGAGCTGAAGCGCATGCATGCACGTACGTACTCCGGGAAGGCGAGAACGACATCACGCCTGATGGTGAGGCGGCGGTTCACTGTTGTGCCTGTTGCTAGGCCCGGAGGGAGGGATGGGTAGTAGGATGGCATCATTCGCCGCCGGCGAGATGCGCCGCCGCCGGTCCACCACCGAACGTGCCCCCGGTAACGGCGCTTCGGAAGGAGAAACGGCCTTGGTCGTCACCAGCAGCGCGCCGCCGGGGGCGGCGACGGACACCTCGCGCAGCTGCTCGAACTCAGTCGCTACCGGCGGCGCTGGAGCGGCAGGCTCCAGGCTGCGGGTTGTTGCAGGTGCAGCAGCAGGACGCGCCGCCGAGGCCAGCGAGACGGTCGTCGTCGTCGCCAGTGCAACAAGAAGCGGCGGCAGAAGCAGCAGTGCTGCCGCCGCCGGCACTCTGGCGGTGCTGTTTCGGGTGGCCATTGTGTTAGCAAGGATGCACAGGATCGATAGAAGATTGAAAAGTACATGGCCGGGTATTAGTATTGCTGAATTCAGTTATGGCATACATATATTATTCCTTGACGCTTCTTCGTTCTTCCCCTGAATGCGTCCGGCGTGTTGCCGGCCGGCCGGTGACTTGGTCCAGCACCACACGCCGCACAGCTGCCTGCCTTTACTACACTTACCCACTGTGGCCCAGTAATCAGAGAAGCTGGACGAGGCACGCGGTGGGCTGTCCGCCGCCGTGCTCGGGCTCGGGCTCGGGCCCTGATGTCTCATGGGCTACAGTGGAACAACGCCTTCCTTCATCTTCAGGCTCTGTTGTCTGTCTCCTTGGGTACAAATAAATATGAGCTCTAGCGGCTGCAACTGCAACGCAATAAGTAAATGAACTACATGAATGCAAAGTTGCAAATATATATACACCATGAAAGAGCATGCTTTCGTTGAGCTGGATGCATGGTCCTCGAAAAATGGTGAAACTGATTCCGAGCTCACCAGATCATCGCAATAACACAAAAAACGGTTTAAAATTATAAACCATGAATGGATCACCGCGACCAGACCTACTCCCTCCGTCCCTAAATACCTGTCGTCGTTGGTGTGCGTGCCACAAGTTTAACTTAATTTGCAGAAAATTCGTGTAATATTTGTATCTTCAAATAAATTTATTAAAAAACTATATTCAAATATCTTTACAATGATACTAATTATATATCATAAATATTAATATTCTTTAATATATATGTAATCAAAGTTATTTTTTGAGTAGCGAAAATGACAGTTATTTAGAGACAGAGGGAGTACATTCTTCTAATATACGAGGTTATGTTGTCTGGAAAGCGTGTCTGTGAGGGAAACACGGATTTCTAGAGACACTTATTTAGGAACGGAGGGAGTAGTGATCTTGTATGGTGACGATGAGATGGGGTTGGGCAACATGGAGGCTGAGCCTACGGTTTGCCCCCGCTGTCGGCCTCGGCTTGGCTCCACCTCCGCAATAGCCTCCCCATGCCTCCCTCGCCTCTCGTGCAGCCTCTTGCTCTCTTGCTTTCTTGGTTGGAGCGGATCTGTTCTGTTGGCTCTCGTCATTCGTGTTCCCTTCTCCATTGCTTTCTCTCGTGGATGGACAAGGTGGTGGCAAGCCTGAGGAACAACCCTTCCAATCATCACCATGGTGACCCATGTTGGGGCGCTTATACAACATCAAGTATAGTCTGTCCCCCTACACGCACTACTGGAAAAACAATCGTTGCCGAGGGCTTCTACCTTTGCCGAGGGCTGGATTTCGGGCACTCGGCAAAGGGTCAATTTGCCGAGGGCCAGCCACAGAGACCCTCGGCAAAGGCAGGCCCTCGGCAAAGAGGCCTTTACCGAGGGTCAAGCCCTCGGCAAAGAACGAACAACCCTCGGCAAAAGAAAGCCCTCGGCAAATTTGGCCGGATTGGTAATGGCGGGCGCGGCCGTCAGTCTTTGCCGAGGGCCTGCCGTTTGGCCCTCGGCAAAGAATTTCAATTTTTTTTTCAAGTATTCTTTGCCGAGGGCCATGAGCCAGGCCCTCGGCAAAGGCCCCCTTTGCCGAGGGCCTGACACATGGCCCTCGACAAATTTTATTTTATTTTTTGGTTTTTTGGACCCAATTTTTTTGTGAGGCTATAATGCATTGTTTTAAACTCAATTTTAAAATTTGGTTCAATTTTAATTTTTTTTATATATTTTCTTAATATATTTCATTTCGTTGATTTCTTTCGAATATTCTAGATTTCAACTGAAGGTGCATGGAATATTGCAGTTTAGTGATTAGAAAAATATTATTCATAGAATTTGTTGTATGTTGACTCCGTATCCACGAACTCACATTAAATTTGGGTATCTTTTTTCATGTAACATGACAAGAAACTTGCTAGAAAAGTGTTTTTAAATTATATAAAATCCATACGAAGTTCCAAAATCACGAAACTTGTCGAGGTGTAATGTCATCGCATGTGTAGGTTGTGGTAAAAATTTGACAAGGTTATGAGCAAATCGCCACACGAGATGCCTAAAACTCAGACATCTTCGCATACGATGACATGTGATCGTACGTGGAGATGTTTGGGTTTTAGACATCTGGCGTCGAAATTTGCTCGGAACCTTCTCATTTTTTTACCACAGCCTATTCATGCGATGACATGACACGCTGACAAGTTTCGTGATTTTTCGACTTCATATGGATTTTATATAATTTAAAAACACTTTTCTGGTAAGTTCCTCGTTATGTTATGTGAAAAAGATGCTCCAAATTTGATACGAGTTCGTGGATATGGACTCAACGTACAACAAATACCATGAATAGTATTTTTCGAATCACTAAGCTGCAATATTCCATGCACTTACAGTTGAATTCTAGAATATTCGAAAGAAATCAATTAAATGAAATAAAATAAGGAAATATATATAAAAAAATCAAAATTATCCCAAATTTTAAAATTGAGTTTCAAATAATGCATTATAGCCCCCAAAAAAACTAGGTCCAAAAAAACTAAAAAAATTTTTCTTTGCCAAGGGCCTAACCTGGCCCTCGGCAAAGAGCCCCTTTTCCGAAGGCCTCGCCAGTGACCCTCGGCAAAGATTATTCAAAAAAAAAATCTTTGCCGAGGGCTCTAGATCTGTGGGCCCTCGGCAAAGGTCCAACCCTAAATCAGCACACAGCCCAAAACCCCCAAAGTCCAAAATCCCCAAAATCCTAAGACATTTCGTCCTCCCGCGCCTCCCCAACCCGGCCGCCACGCCTGAGGCATACTCCGACCCCAACGTGTACACTAAAGTCCAGGAGTACACGTCGGCGGTACGGGAGCGGCACGGGCCAGAGTACGACGTCCGCACCGAGCCCATTGATGTCGAGGTCATCATGAGGCTCGGAGGCGGCAGGAAGCACGGCCGGACGTGGATTGCAAACGCCGCCATCGACCCCAGGACTGTTCCCACTCTGAGCCAGATCCGAGCACAGAGCACGAGCTCCAGCCAGCCCGTACGCTCAAGGCCTACTCCGACACTGCATCGGGTCGATGCGCTTGAGGTAATTCTTGTTTTACTCGTAGTAAATTAATATTCTCAAACCTGAATTACATTTGCATTACTGAAACATTGGAGTGCAATATTGCAGGCCCAGAATGAAGAGCAGACAACACAGATCACGCAGCTCACCGCTCAGCTGCAGGCTGAGCGAGCCACGCGAGAGGCCCAGGAGGTTAATTAGGATTGCAGAAATGATGCAAATCATGCAAGCTATTGGGCAGAGAACGAGTGTGTCTGTGCAGATGTCAGCTCCACCTCTTCCACCTCACGCGTTTGCAGCTACTCCTGTAAGTGTCAAAGTTCACTTCTCGCTTGTATGACATAGAAACCCAGACAACACAAGCTAGTGATTTGCTTGTATGACATAGGCATCTAATTCTATGTGCAGCCTCAGTCAGCGGGTTCAAATAACCCCCCTCGTGCGTCACCTGATGCCGGAGGCTTCGTTACACCACCGGCGTCACAGAGGCCAAACAGTTGGGGAGGTTGGTGAATGATTGTGTACTCGTGGACTTGTCATCAGACTTGTGGACTTGTTGTTTGTGAACTTGTCGTCGAACTTATGGACTTATCGTCGGACTTGTGTACTTGTGATGAGATATGTGATATTTGTGATTGTGATATTTGTGAGATATATGTGATGACTGTGATATTTGTGAGATATATGTGATGACTGTGATATTTGTAAGATATATGTGATGACTGTGATATTTATGAGATATATGTGCTGTTGAATATATATATATATGTCTTTTGTGTGGATGGAAAGCAAGAACAGAAAAAATATTGCAAAAATTCTCTGGTCTTTGCCAAGGGCCTTGGCCATAGCCCTCGGCAAAGAAATTCGAATAAAATAAAAAAAACAGGTCTTTGCCGAGGGCCATGACCATAGCCCTCGGCAAAGATCTTTGCCGAGGGCTGTGGTCATGGCCCTCGGCAAATAAATTCCCAAAAAAAAATCAGGTCTTTGCCGAGGGCCCTGGTCATGGCCCTCGGCAAATAAATTCCAAAAATAAAAAAATAAAAAAATGTTTGCCGAGGGCCTAACTGTGCAGCCCTCGGCAAAGACTCCGTGAAAAGCACCGGCGCCGTAACGACTGCTTTTCTTTGCCGAGGGTCTTCGTTAGCCCTTGGCAAAGGCTTTGCCGAGTGCCCGATAAAAGGCCCTCGACAAAGACTTCTTTGCCGACGATTTTTTTCCCGCGGGTCCTTTGCCGAGGGCGGCCCTCGGGAAAGACTTTGCCGAGGGCTTTAGGCCCTCGACAAAGAACTTGTCTGCAGTAGTGACGACACTCATTGCTTCTTCTACCATCATCGCCATGGATGGCTGGGGTGCTGACCTCCCTGTGGTTGGGGGTGCCCCCTAGATGAAGATATGGGGAACACCCAATTGGTCTACACTTTTGTCATCTCTTAACCATATGTGGCGTCCACTACGAGGTCACTTCTCCCATAGTGTTGTCCCTCTTGCTTTGGAGTTGTCGCGCCACTAGTGACACCCCGTCAAGGATGTGGGCGAGGCTGCCCTAAAGAAGAAATGGCATGACTCGGATCTAGTGTTGGCACAAAATGTGGCGCACTGTGCCTCACACACAACAAGCCGAAAAGCGTGGCTTCAATCGGGCGCCCGAACGGTTTGAAATCCGGAGACGTGCCAGTCGGTTTGACCTGAAAACCAACAAGGGATAAAACTGTGACAATAAAACTGGAACATGCCGGGTGAGACCAGACAATTCCATATTTACGGCCCTGAAGCCACTTTCGACATCATACAACTATAGAAGCTGTCTGCCAAGCATGTTTACAGAGTCATTCGGCTAATATAAAAGAAAGCATATAAAAGTATTGATTGCCGAATACACATGTAAGAAAAGACTTGCTTGAACAAGTAAGAATAAATTATAAATCGACATATAACCAAGCTCGGCAAACTAGCCGAATTGGGATCCATGAAGAAGGAACATGCAAACAAAACATGATCAAACCAATCTAAAACCTGCATCTGCCGCACGATACTTAATTTTATCGAAGTTCAAGCGTGATTGACATATGTGAACCCACAACACGTAACAATCTAGATTAGAAATTAATTTGGCCATCATGATCATGCAATTTATAGGAGATGTCATAAAAAACAATTATTGGAACATAAGTAAACTTGTAAAGAGAGGCCGAACAAAGTCAATCTAGATTGGGCAAAAGAGTGTTACAAAATTAATTAAATCATGCAACACATGGTAACTTATTGAATCTATTAGATCTTGCCGAATCTAATAGAGTCGATAACTATCTCGTTTTTGCTAAGCATATCAAGTAAATGCCTGCCGCACGATATTTACTCATAAGCAAAGCATAAACAAAGATTTCTTGATTGTTAACATAGATCCGCCGCACGACCATTGGAAACAAATAAGACTACTTGCATCAGATCTAAATCCACCGCATGATACTAGACATGATAACAAGGTTGCCGAAACTTACGGAGGTCAACAGATCGATGATTCCTCTCGAAGAACTCGATGACACGACAAAGGACTCGAAGATGGCACGGGGCCGGTTTGTATTGATATGGTTGTGAACCCTTTTTACAATAGCCAAGGGTTTATATTTATACCCTGGACACAACATAAGTCCTAAGAGGACACGACTATGAAACTTTAAAGGAAAATACAACATTTTTGGCCTTCAACTCCCTTCAAAATCTTCATTGCCTTAATTGTTGCAATCTTGTTGCCCGATTGACTCTTGCTTCTGTCGTTTCAACGGAAAACCCCCTTTTTTCTCAGAATAGCCGACCGCATAAGCAGTTGCCGAATCCTTAGAAACTAGCCGACCGCATGGATACTTGCCGAATACCTCATACGCCCATCTCCGCACACTGGCCCATCTGTTATCTCCTTATGCGTGCAAAAATCTGGTGTTAACACATGCCCCCTCAATTTCGGGATAAAAGTCATTTTATTTTGAAATTGTCCACAAACTTCTTCCCTCTTCTAGGTTTACACTTTTTGACACCGTAGCCGCCGCTCAAGAAATTCAAACCCTGACATAACCTCGAATTCACCTCGAATTCCTAATGGCGACTCAGGACGAGATCCCAGAGGTAAACCTCATTCCCGCTAGTCTTGTCCCTCTTTTGGCTCACTTTCTTCTCCAATTTTGCCATTCTCCGAAGGAATACAAGAACCAGATTCTGATTCCCTATGCTGCCAATCCTGACTCCTACCTTCTTGGCCCAATGGGAAATTCCTATCCAACGGAGATTATTGAGAAGGAAACCCAAAGAATTCCCTTCAAATCTGGAATCATTCCGCTGAACCAATGGCCGAGTACCTTCAAGAACTGGCCGTTTCCCCCAATTGCCGGATGGCAAAATTGGTATCGGAGGATGTTGGAAAAAAGCAGCAGCCACTGGGAGAATCACGACATCGGCCATTGCCTGGAATTATCTTTATCAGAAACACCCAGAAACGACTCTCTTCTGATAGCAGCTTCCCACTTTTGGTCTGACGCCATCAATGCTTTCATCTTCGACCATAGTATGATGACTATTACCTTAGCTGATGTTTTTATGATGACCGACCTGGATGTGGCACTACCAGTGTATCCTTACAAGTACAAGAACAAAAGTAATCAAAGAGCCGTCAGCTCTGGATGTGGATGGGTAAATACATCCAGACTTTTATGGAGTCATCTGGCACTATCTCTGACAAAGAGCTGAAAGCTTTCATGAATATGTGGCTATGCAGATTCATCTTCTATGGAAAATCCAATGAACCTACTCTGAACCATATAGTGATGGCTGAAGACTTATCTGCAGGTACTCAAATCCCACTAGGCAAATATCTCTTGGGGTCTGTCTATCATATGATGCATCAGATTACTCTCTAGATGCACCTAGGTGGAGAAATTTCCTGCGTGAATGGTCCCTGGTGGTTGGTTCAGATGTGGCTCCAACTATATATGCATCAGATAGCTTCCATGAGCCTCCTTAATCTAAGTTTCCCTTCAATTAACTATGCTGAAGGCCACACAGCAAAGGTCAAAGCCTGTCAGACTTACGGAGAAACATCATCATCTATCAGTATCGACATAGACATCAGTCATCTCTTTAAGCTGTTCTTCAAAGGTTTCGACAACGTACTTTGGTTTCCTTACAGAGAGAATGAATATCTGACTCTTCCTTGCAAATTTAACTATGAATTCGGCTGTGTAGACAAAGTATCCAGTGATATCTTCAACTCTTTCATCAAACCTTGCACTCTACCAGCCGAATTTCATCATGGAAGATTAGTGCAGTACACCTATGAATTTTACTATCCAAACATGGTGGCCAGACAACTAGGATGTGGTCAATTGCCCCCAAGACCTTTCTTCTCAACAATAATAAAGCTCATGGAAGTAATCACAGAAGGAATAGTGGTCGAAAAAGTCTTTGAATTAGGATGGGAGCTACCAACATATGAACCATCTCCATTTGGAATAGTAGATACTGCTCACCCTTTCTTCACTTCTTGGTGGGAATAATGGCACGCTCATATCTTCAATGTATCAGTCCACTCCCTATGTCAAAACTTGCAACCTGATTTTGCTTATGATAGTGAGGTAATTTCATTATACTCATCATTTTCCGCTCTTGAATTCACTCCTCACCTTAACATTCGGTTATACACAGGATTTTGAGCATACACCTCCTGTCAAGGCAATCCAATATTATTTGGCTGGACCCAATCCTGCCCTGGGGTTTAATGCTCCAAACTTGAAAACTTTCATGAAAATTCCTGCAACTTCAACTACTGCACCTTCAAGAGGAGAAGGTAAAATAAAAGTACTTGAGAGCATCTCTTTACCCAGGAAACCAAGGACCAAAAGGGCTAAATTATCTCCTAAGGTATGAATCTTTCGTTCTATGTCAAGCTAGTAACATCATTCGGAAATAAATCTGACCACTTCCATATTCCATCGCTTCTATTGCAGCCACAGGTTAAAATTCCCAAATTAGGTGGCACCTCATCAACTGTAGAACCAAAAACTTAGGAAGCCAAAGGTTCAAAAACTCATGAAGCCGATGAGACTATAGGTAACACATTCGGCTAACCCCTTTTCTTTTGTCACATCTCTCCTCATACTCATATCACTACTTGAAACAGATGAAATTTTAAACCAGCTGGCAGAAGAACCTTCTCCTGATCATGCTCTAAGCCCTCTTCCTCCGAATATTCAATCAAGTCCTCGAGCAGGTCAGGATACAACCCATCCTGATGACCAATCAGCTCAACACGTAAAGTTTTGTTTCAAACTATATTATTTTTTAACACATTCATTCAATCGGCTAACGCTTCTTTCCCCCTTTTTAGAAGAATGCCACCGAGCCGACCATGAGTTATTCCTTCCCCGCTGAAGATTATATAACTGAGAAGGGTGAAGAAAATACTTCTCAACGTACTCTATCAATGGAAAATCAAGCTCGGCTGAGGGAGGTGATCATTCTGTTGAATAAAGATACCATTAATTTGGTTCAGGATGCAGATCAGATAAGAGACATTCTTGAACTTATTGATGAAGATATCCCCCTGCTCTTCTGACCCCTCTAGAGTCTGCAGCCTGCCTTGATAACTTTGTTGGTATGGTGAGAAGGGCAACCAAGAACATATCATCTAGGGCTGTCTTGCAGAATGATAGGTCTTCAAATAAACTGGAGCTTAAAGATTTGCACTCTCACATCCAAACTACAAGAAATTCCCTAGCAACCCTGGGGCCTGAGTTGAAAACCATGGAGGAGGAAAAGGGCAGGTTATAAGCTCAACTAGCCGAACTGAATGCCAAAATTCAGTCTCACTGGGCTCATATAGCTAATTTGCCGAAGGACATAGAAGCAGCTTCACTAAGGATGACTTCGGCCCTTAAAGAAGACCGGCAAATCAAAACCAAGCTATCCAAGATCCAAAGCTCTGAAGATGAAGACCAGAAAGTGCTAGACAATGTTAGTCGAATCAGGACCGAGGCTATAAAGGCAATTAATCAACTTCTGAATGAGTAGACATTGAACTTGTGATAAACCAAGTGTAATATACTCTGTCTCTGCAAAACTATATTTATGCTTTAATGCCTTTATTTGTCTGAGAAAGCAATCGACCTTTTTCCCTTAAATTTTCCCTATTAAGATGTAGCCGATTGTCCTCATTTTCTGACAGCCGAACGAACCCTGACTCAAAGAACCAAGGATATAGCCAAACGACATTCAACTTAACCGAGCCTGGCCCAGTCCAGTAATGGCCCAGCTGAGAGGGGAAAACCCTATTTCGTCGCTTGGCATTCTTGCCCCACTACCCCGTGGAACTCGCCACGATTCCTTTCTTGGCTTACTAATATGCCCCTTTCATCAACCTCGATTGCCACTACAGTTAAGCATTCTTACTTCCGCCTCTTCACCTTTCTTACTCGATTCAATCCAGAGGAAAACCCTAACCTCCATAGCAATGGCGAATGGTGATGATCGCGGCAAGCGTCCCGCCAAAGGGGAAGCAGAGCACCGCAACACCGGCGCCGTGGGTGAGAATCAGTTTCTTTGCCTCCTTGCAGTTCTACTCTCTTGTCCACCTTCCGTCTGGATTTTGATTTTTTTTCTTCTTACTTACTAGGATAAGATTCATCTCCACCAGCCAAAGCCATCCTCATCCGCAACCAGGAAACCCATCATTCGGTTCCTCTAGCCCCTCTGATTCCCCAGACTCTTCCTCAGACTCCTAATACTCCGATTGGTGGAATCACCGTGACGCGTGCTGCTTCAAGGAGGAGGGGGATAAGGCCCGAGAGGAACTAGGCGAAGTTTTCAAGCAATACGACATCAACCAGCTTGAATGGGAGGATCAGCGGAAGCAACTCTGCGATGCTATCACAGGTCAGTGAAATCTTCACCCGATCCCCTTTTCTTCTAATTGAACTTGTTTGTTTGATGTATACTTTTTCCTGTCCAGCATTGTCTGCAGAGGTCGACCGCCTGAAGATTGCGGCAACTAGGGTGGCCGACAAGGTGAACGCCCAGGGGGAAACCGTGGAGGCGCGTCTTGATGATGCGGTCAGCCGTGTCGATCAAGCCGTCATTCACGGTGTACACCACGGCGTAGCCTTAGGGCTGGCGGCGATGTCCACCCAGGCGCGTGAGGACTTCTCCACCATGCCAACCGGCTTCCTCGGTGGCGAGCTTCCAGAAGACATCGAAGATCTTCTGGAAAGCTACGGGGATCATGCAACCGTACTCGCCCAAGCCACTGATGCTCAATCTGTCTTGAACAGATTGTCTGATGAATAATCTGGACTTAGGATTCTCTGTAATAAGACTGCTCTCTTTTGTGAAACACTTGCATCTGTGAAATATTTGTTTGTGATTCCTTTTTTTCTCTCTCTGCATTGCCGAAAGCAGAATTCCTGCATGATATTATCCTTATTCGGTTAGATTGATATTTTGCTCTAAAGGCGACACATGTCATGTCGGCTATTCTCCAAACTTTTGGAGCATTTTTCTGCTAAAGGCGATGCTTTACATCGGTTATTTTCTCGTGTACAAATATTCTTAAATCTGCTCATGTTCCGACTTCCACGCTGGGGTGAAACCTCTTAAAAAATCTCCCATTAATAGCTCTAGAGAACTCTTCCCCGAACAAAGTCTTCAAGATATATGCATTACCAGGCACGCTCCTCACTACCCGAAAAGGACCTTCCCAATTTGGAGACCATTTACCGAACGCTTTATCTTTCATCCCGATCGGCAATATAACCTTCCAAACCAAATCCCCTTCTACAAAGTGTTTCTCTTTAACTTTCTTATTGTAATATTTGGCAACACGTAATTTATTTTTCTCTATGTTTTCCAATGCCTTGAGACGAACCAAATGCAAATCTTCTAATTCATCCATCATCAAACCTTTATAATCTTCTTTCTTCAAATCATTTTGCAATGTAACTCGTCTTGAACCCGATTGTAACTCCCATGGTAACACAACACAATGCCCATAAACCAACTCGTAAGGAGATGCTTGAGTAGACCCATGACAAGCCATTCGGTAAGCCCACAAAGCTTCGTTAAGAACCGAATGCCACTTCTTTGGCTTTTCATCAATCTTCTTCTGGATAATCTTAATCATAAGTTTATTTGACGCTTCAGCTTGACCATTGGCTTGTGCATAATAAGGAGAAGAATTATACAACTTGATCCCCATTTCTTCAGCAAAATCACAAAATTCGGATGATGTAAACTGAGTCCCTTGATCTGTTGTTATAGTTTGAGGGATCCCGAATCTGTGAACTATATGTTCTTTAACAAAATTGATCATGTTTTCTGACGTAACCTTCTTCAAAGGTATAGCCTCAACCCATTTGGTAAAGTAATCTATAGCCAACAATACGGACTTATGTCCCTTGCTAGAAGGAGGATGAATTTGACCAATCAAATCTATAGCCCATCCCCTAAACGGCCACGACTTGATAATTGGATTCATAGCCGATGCTGGAACTCTTTGAATATTGCCGAATCTCTGACAGTCTTGACATCCTTTATAATATTCAAAACAATCCTCAAGCATAGTTGGCCAAAAATAACAGTCCTTCTTATTATCCATTTCATTCGGTAAGCCAATTGATGTGCACCACACAACCCTTCATGCACTTCATATATCAGCTTTTTGGCTTCTTCTTGACTTAAACACTTGAGGAGCACTCCATCTATAGATTTATAGTATAATTGATCATCAAGAAGTGTAAACTTGAGAGCCTTATACCTGAGCTTTCGGGAAACCTTTTGTGATGGATTCTTCAAGTAATTGACAATTTCTTCTCTCCAGTCATCAACCATACGATCTTCATCCAAAGCAAGAATCTCTTGATTTTCCTGATATCCAGAAGTAGCTTGAGCCAATTTATTCGCTTCTTCATTATGCCCCCTAGGGATATGATGTAAAGTCGCCACTTGAAAATACTTCAAAAGCTCTTGACATTCTTCATAATACTCTCTTAATATATCACTCCTACACTCATATTGACCGGTTAACTGGTTGATGACTAACTCAGAATCCCCAAAAATTTCGACAGTAACAACTTTTATTTCCACAAGAAACCGAAGCCCTCTGAGCAATGCTTCATACTCTGCTTGATTGTTAGTAACATAAAACTCAATGGGGATGGCATATTTAAAAGTCAACCCTCGTGGAGAAATCAAGAAAATACCAGCACCACCACCTTTACTACAAGATGAGCCATCGAAAAACAAAGTCCAAGTTGCAATATTTATCATGTTAGCAAAGGGACCACGATGATGAGCAACAAAATCGGCAATAACCTGACCTTTTACTGTCTTTGCCGATTCGTACCTTAAATCAAATTCTGACAATGCTAAAATCCACTTGCCGATCCTTCCATTTAAAATAGGCATTGACAACCTATGTTTTATCACATCAAATCCAGAAACTATCACGCATTCGACATTTAATAAGTAGTGCCTAAACTTGGTACATGAGTAATACACACATAAACAAAGTTTCTCTGTAGCCGAATACCTCGTCTTTGGGTCTAACAACTTTCGGCTAAGGTAAACTATTACTCTTTCTTTTCCATCAAATTCTTGTATGAGGGCCGATCCTATCGTTAGGCTATCGGCCGCCACGCACAACTTGAAAGATTCACCAAGCTATGGAGGTACCAACACCGGTGGTGCCTTCATGTACTCTTTAATTTCATCAAAAACTTTGTATTGTACGTCACCCCACACGAATTTTTGATCTTTCTTAAGCTTCAGCAACGGAGAAAAAGACAAAATTCTTTCCAACAAGTTAGATATAAATCTTCTTACAAAATTAATCTTGCCAAGCAACGACTGCAACTCCGTGAGGTTGGTCGGAGGGACAACTTTGTCTATTGCTTCCATGCTTTTCTTTTCGACTTCAATCCCTCCTTTATGGATCAGAAAAACCAAAAACTCACCTGCCGAAACCCCAAAAGCACATTTGTTTGGATTCATCCTCAAACCATGCTTCCTTGTGCATTCCAAAGTCTTCCTCAAATCAGCCAAATGTTCTTCATGATCCCTAGACTTCACGACCACATCATCAATATAAATTTCTATAATTTTGTCGATCAACTCATGGAAGATATAATTCATAGCCCTTTGATAAGTTGCGCCGGCATTCTTTAATCCAAACATCATAACAACCCATTCAAACAAACCAATATGACCAGGGCATCTAAAAGCTGTCTTTGAAATATCTTCCATTGCCATAAAGATATGATTATATCCAGCATTACCATCCATAAAACTGATGACTTCGTAACCAGCCGCTGCATCAACAAGCAATTCGGCAACCGGTATCGGGTAACTGTCCATTGGAGTAGCTTTATTGAGATCTCTAAAATCAATGCAAACCCTCATCTTTCCATTCTTCTTATATACTGGAACTTAATGTTTGAAATCCACTTTGCATATCTACACGGCCGAATGAAATTTGCTTTCAATAATCTCTCAACTTCTTTTTTCATGTCGGCCAATACCTCCTCTTTAAAAATCTTCCGAGGAGGTTGTTTATAGGGGCGATACCACCCAAGTTTGATCGGTAATCGATGCTCAACAATAGAACGGTCTAATCCGGGCATCTCCGTGTAATCCCAAGCAAAACAATCCTTGAACTCCTTCAGAAGGTCTATCAATTTCGATCTATACTCTAGATCCAAATTTGCACTGACATATATTGGTCTCAGCTCGGCATCATTACCAACATTTATCTCTTCTAGTTCATCGGCCGACATAAAACCTCGCCCCAACTTTCCTTCGTTACCATCAATTGGATTATCCATTTAAAAATTGCTCTAAGAGCCGACTGCTTGGATCGGCTGCTGGTCCTTGTTGAAAACATTTATAGGACCTTCCTCCCAAACTCTTCCAGAGAAGCACTTGACACCATCATACTCCCAATAAGTGGGCTCTGTGGCAGCAACACTTACCGAATCATCAGCATAGACAACTTCGACATCATCTCCAATCCACTGGATAAGGATTTGATGCATGGTCGACGGAACACAACAGTTTGCATGGATCCAATCTCTTCCTAAGAGTAAACTATATGCCCCCTTGCCATCGATGACGAAGAAGGTAGTAATCAAGGTTTTTGATCCAATCATCAACTCAACATGAATAGCTCCTCGAGTATCAAAAGGGTTGCCAGCAAAGTCTCTGAGCACCATGTCAGTCTTTAGTAATTCCTCATTAGTCATCCCAAGCTTCCTGAAGGTAGTGTATGGCATGATATTGATAGCAGCACCCCCATCAATAAACATCTTGGTTAAAGGCTTGCCATTAACATAGCCTTTCACGTAAAGCGGCTTCAAGTGTCGATGCTTGGCTGGCTTGTCAAAAATTGCTCGCTGAGTCAAGACAAGCTGAGCCATCAGATCCTGGTACTCGCTTTCATCAAAATCCGAGTACACTTCTTCTTGGACATCTTGATCCCCGGGGGCCATGAATTCTGACGGAAGGAAGAAAGCCATGCATGCATCAACCGAATGATCATGCTCATTGGGTTTTTCCTTTGGACGCCAAATTTGTTTCGTCTTAGTGCCTGCTTGCGCCAATTCTCTATCTCTTAGGCGTTGCACTCTTCTTTTCTGGCTCTTTCTCAATCCTGGTGGACACCACTATCCTTTCTGCCAAACATATTCATGGTACTCTTCTTCCTCAGCGCGAGCCCAATCTCGATCGGCAAATCTTTTCCCTTGCCGATTTTCGGAATTACCCATTTTTAAGCGCCGATTGTCCTTAGGGAATTGCATCTCACGCCTTTCATGGACCGAACGACGGTTGACCCGAGACTGCCTGTATTTAGAATACTGATCACTGCATTCAGGGCAATTGTTCTTAGCAGGCAGCTTCAAGCCTTCATTCCAACAATATTTGAAGAATGAGCACCCCCAATGAGATTGCTCTTGTTCTCTCATATATTCTTGTTTTTCTCGGTACATTTTCTCTTCGTACCTCCGTTGCCCCTCTATGAACTTTTGTTCTTCATAAAACTTTTGCTTCTGGTGCCGTTCCTATTCCCGTCGCCATTTGTTCAACGAAATACGTGTCGTGACCCTGGGTCTGGAAGCTTCTCCCCTCTCGGTTCGGCTATTCTGGAAATGAATTTGTTGCCGAAATTCTTCATTTGTGATTTGCCGATCAGGGTCAATAGCGTCGGTCTCTCTCGCTCTGTCAGAGGTTAATACCTTCATCTTGCCTCTGCCGTTGGGGTCACCTACACTAACCATGTTAATGGAGAAAGACATGGTATTTTGTGCAAAAGGGTTAGCATCAATCTTCATTTTTCCGTCGAACTTCAAATGCCCTTCCTGGATGGCCTTCTGGATCCGCACCCTGAACACTCGGCAATCATTTATAGAATGAGATCTGGTGTTATGGAAACCACAATACTTTTTGTCTTTAACTCCTTCAGGTGCAACATGGGATGACCTTCCGGTAGCTTGATGCGTCCCTCTTTCACCAACAATTCGAATAGCTTATCCGATTTGGAAACATCAAAGTCGTAGGTACCCTTTTGCTGCCTCACCCATCGTTGATTGACTTGAGTCGGCTCTTTCGCCCAGACTAATTTGGCTGCAGCTATCTCATCTTCGTCATCATACTCCATTGCTTCTTCTAAGAAACTCTGATACATTTCGCTAGCCACATCGCCTTTCTGGAATTGGTTGTTTCTTCTAAACCCCTGAGCCTGATTACTCATTATTGCCAATCGTTGTGATAATTGCCCAAGATCATCAAACTCCATGCCGAATAACTTTTCCCTGATATTCGGCAACATGTCAGCTATAGCTATCCCTAACAATTGATCATCTGGCAAATTCAGGGAATAGCAGAGATTTTTAGTTTCTCTGAATCTCCGCAAATATTCCTGTGGTGTTTCGGTAGCTTTCATTCTCAAACTCATGAGGTCAACCAACTTCTTCTCATTGGTACCCGTAAAGAAATACGCATGGAATTTCTGCTCCAAATCCGCCCATGTTCCAATAGAATTCGCCGGTAGAGATGTGAACCATGAGAAGGCTGGTCCTGTCAGTGATAACGGGAAGTACCGAATCCTCCAAGCTTCATCTGCAGATGCTTCCCCAAGCTGCATCAAGTAACTGCTGATATGTTCTATAGTGCTAGTATCATCCTAGCCTAAAAACTTGGTGAGATCGGTGGGAGGCTTTACCCTCGGAGGCAGTGCTACTCGGTTATACCACTCTGGGTAAGGAGATTTATAAGCGTAAGACTGATTCTTTGGCTTCAGGCCGAATTGATTTTGCATCATGTCGGCCATCCTCTGCATGACAATGTCAATATTTGAATCTGGAACGTCGTGCGCTTTTCCTCCAAGAAATGCTCCTGCTGAATTTTTATAACCCGGGTTCGGGAAAGCATCAATCGCATTGTAACAAACGAACTCCTGATATCCATCTCCATACATATTCTTTTGCAACCTATTTGTTGCTGGAGACACCCTGAAAGCAGATTGTGGGACGTTTCCCGTCGTGCCGAATGTGAGTTGGCCATGAGTCGTGGGAGGTTGTTGCTTCTCGTGAGGGACCATCCCACCTCTGCTTGTACCAACTCCGCCGTCTTCGGCAATCTTTTTCTGATGTTGGGGTACGGGGAATAACATTGTCCCCTGTATCGGGCCAGCGGTTTCCTCAAAACGTTTATCAACTGCCGGGCTGAAAGTACTAACCATGATGGCACAAAAAGTATTTAAGAAAGCTGATTGATGATTTGTCAAGGCCTCTGACATAGCCTTGTACACCAGTTCGGATAATTTTTGAGCATCTTCCTCATCGGTGCTATCGGATTGATGAGGAAGGAGAGTTCTTGGGAGTGACTACTTCTGGAAAACCTTGTTACTCTTATTCTTAGAAAAGGACATCAAGCACTTGTGCTGAAATTCATCGCATGCTTCTTGAACTAAATTTCTCAAGTCTCCTGGCAACTCATCCATGGTCACGTCCAGAACTTGATTGTTGTCAAATTCAGACATCTTGGAATGTGGGGTCCCATCGGCGTGCCAAAAAGTGTGTTGGCACAAAATGTGGCGCACTGTGCCTCACACACAGCAAGCCGGAAAGCGTGGCTTCAATCGGGCGCCCGGACGGTTTGAAATCCGGAGACGTGCCAGTCGGTTTGACCTGAAAACCAACAAGGGATAAAACTGTGACAACAAAACTGGAACATGCCGGGTGAGACCAGACAGTTCCATATTTACGGCCCTGAAGCCACTTTCGACAACATACATCTATAGAAGCTGTCTGCCAAACATGTTTATAGAGTCATTCGGCTAATATAAAAGAAAGCATATAAAAGTATTGATTGCCGAATACACATGTAAGAAAAGACATGCTTGAACAAGTAAGAATAAATTATAAATCGACATATAACCAAGCTCGGCAAACTAGCCGAATTGGGATCCATGAAGAAGGAACATGCAAACAAAACACGATCAAACCAATCTAAAACCTGCATCTGCCGCACGATACTTAATTTTATCGAAGTTCAAGCGTGATTGACATGTGTGAACCCACAACACGTAACAATCTAGATTAGAAATTAATTTGGCCATCATGATCATGCAATTTATAGGAGATGTCATAAAAAACAATTATTGGAACATAAGTAAACTTGTAAAGAGAGGCCGAACAAAGTCAATCTAGATTGGGCAAAAGAGTGTTACAAAATTAATTAAATCATGCAACACATGGTAACTTATTGAATCTATTAGATTTTGCCGAATCTAATAGAGTCGATAACTATCTCGTTTTTGCTAAGCATATCAAGTAAATGCCTGCCGCACGATATTTACTCATAAGCAAAGCATAAACAAAGATTTCTTGATTGTTAACATAGATCCGCCGCACGACCATTGGAAACAAATAAGACTACTTGCATCAGATCTAAATCCACCGCATGATACTAGACATGATAACAAGGTTGCCGAAACTTACGGAGGTCAACAGATCGATGATTCCTCTCGAAGAACTCGATGACACGACAAAGGACTCGAAGATGGCACGGGGCCGGTTTGTATTGATATGGTTGTGAACCCTTTTTACAATAGCCAAGAGTTTATATTTATACCCTGGACACAACATAAGTCCTAAGAGGACACGACTATGAAACTTTAAAGGAAAATACAACATTTTTGGCCTTCAACTTCCTTCGGAATCTTTATTGTTTTAATTGTTGCAATCTTGTTGCCCGATCGGCTCTTGCTTCTGTCGTTTCAACGGAAAACCTCCTTTTTTCTCAGAATAGCTGACCGCATAAGCAGTTGCCAAATCCTTAGAAACTAGCCGACCGCATGGATACTTGCCGAATACCTCATACACCCATCTCCGCACACTGGCCCATCTGTCATCTCCTTATGCGTGCGAAAATCCGGTGTTAACATCTAGATATGTGGGTTTTCCCCCTATGGCCATTGCTGTCGCCACCCCTGATTATTTGTAGCTTCAACATATGCATCCTTCTTTGTCACTAGTGTCTACTTCCCCTGTCCATGTCGCTTTTGTTATGTCGAGAATTGAAGGAGTTTACTCTTCACAACTCCATTGATGTTCCTTCATGCCTTGTTGTTTTGTGGAGGGAGCAAGTGATGGTTGTGTCGTTGTTGTGGAATGGATATCTCCAATCACTATGGAGGCCATTCCTCGTAGTCAGCGAATGGCTATCCGGTGACAGGCTCAAGCTCATCGAGTTCTTCTAGAACCAAATAAAAATCTGAACCTGGTAGCCTTTGGTTGATGATTTTTCCCATACGAGATTATGTTGCATGTTGTTTGAGTTTTTGGAAAATAATGTTAGGTTCACACTATTGGAGGATGGGTGTTTCCTGATGTGCCTATTTTTTTTTGGAAATGTTCCAATTTAGGATTATTGGGAGAGAGAAATATTAGTTATGGTGGGAGATAATCTAGAGGGAGCATGAAATTGGGCCAAAACACGTCATGGGCCGAAAACTACCAAAAGACAAAAGTTATCGCAGTGTTGTGTACGATTCTCTTATCTCTACAACTAAAAAGACCTGGATGTTATCGTCACCGTAAAGTAATAGGACCGCTCGGCTCGTAATCGCGGTGCTCTCATCTCGCACCCTTCGCTCCTTCCCGTGACCGCACTGCTACCCATGTCATCCCGGTGAAACTGCTCCTCCTCCCACGCCCAGGCATCCGGCCTCCTCCTTCTCCGCGCCACCCCTGCCGCCGCGCCCAGCCTCCGCCTTCCGCACCCCCGGCCTCTGCCTTCCGCACCCCCGGCATCTGGCCGCCTCCTCCGTGCCGCCCTAGGTCATCGACTACGACGGCACCCCGGCCTCCGACGGAACCAAAGACGGTGGCGACTCCCAACCCACTCCGAGGACATATCGCTGGCCGGATTTAAGGATGTTCCCGCTGCAGCGGTGATAAGCTGACAGCAGCAGGAGATGACGAGGCCGCAGCACCAAGGAAGGTGCTGGCCAAGGTGTGTTGTGCTTTCTGGGCTCCTATGTTCCTTCACCCGCCTTGATACCTCTTCCCCCAAATTCTTCTAATCTCCTCGATTATTACTGGGCACCAGTTTATGGCAAATCTACTTAAATTCATACGTCTCGTCTATTTTGTTCTTGTCACAAAGTTTGTGCAATAATTTTGTGATGCTTCCAATCTGTAAAAGAAAAGGGGAGAACACTGTGAAAGTGCATGTTGCACTTAAGTATGATTTTGGATGACTTGATGATAATATTGATTAAAGGTCTAATATGCTTGCTAAGTGTGACACAGGAAAAGGGTTATCTCACAATGAAATTGAAATAAAATGCAAGAGCCAAAATGATGGATTGTTGTATGATATTCATGTCACAAGCACAAGACAACAATGAAAATGACATTGATGAAAAGGCTACTCTATTGTGGGATAATCATGGTTCATATGTGTACTAACAAAGGATTCAAAGCAAAGTGTGATTGAATGGCTTGAAGATGATGAAGATAGCAAGGAAAGAGTCTTCGAGGTACTAAGCAAGGGTGAAGAGCAAGCGACGACTTGGCGACCAAAGAACCTAGCTAGGGTGAAGAAGAAAGTACTTGCATTTAGTCGAAGGATCAATCAAGCTTGAAGATTACATTAAGTGGAGAATCAACATTCCTAGCAACAATATTGATTGAAGTGACTTGACACATTTGGGATTTCATCATATCACTTGTATGGAGTCAAGTCACATGCTCAAGATGGCTATGCTCGAGGGATATCTACTTCTAGTCATGACAAGCATTCCTCTAAATGAAGAAGGTGAAATATAAGCGGCTTCGGTTCGATAAAGATCAACTCAAGAGGTTTAAAACTTGTTTTTCAATTCATCTTGAGTGATTAGGAAAGCCGTACGATTAAGAGGGATGCAACATATAGTAGATGATTCCATAAGTGCTCAAGTATAAAAATAAAATCAAAAGAAAGACACAAAATCACATCACGAACACTTGGAGAGGTTGTTGTCAACTTCCAGTGTCAGAAGTTCTGACCCTAAAGTCGGAAGTTCCGACACTGGGATTTTCAGCAAATCTGTCCTCCCAGCGTTGGAAGTTCCGACCCGAGTTCCGACACTGTCAGCGTCGGAAGTTCCGACGCGAGTTCCGACAGTGGGATCTCAACCTGCTCAGCCTCCTTGCCGCAAGGTCGTCGGAAGTTCCAGTTATCTCCCGGAAGTTCTGACGTGTTGGAAGTTCCGACCCGACTTCCGACACTGACTGAAAAGTAGCCGTTATACCTCTATGAACAGTGTTTCTAGTGAACGTCGGAAGTTCCGAGATCTAGACCGGAAGTTCCGACCTTCACGTTTTTAGACCAACGACTAGAAAACAGCTAGTTTCGTGGGTGGGGCTATAAATACCCCCAAGCCCTCTCTTTTGAGGGCTGCTGATTCTACTGACTTCCCACCCCATTCTAGAGCTTCCAAAACACTTTCCAACCCTCTCTTAGTGAGTGATTGACCTCTAATTGCCAAATCCATTAGTGGGTTGAGAGAGATTCAAAATTAGAGAGCAAGCCACCTTGAGCACTTGTGTGAATCGTTGACCTTGTTGTGCGCATTCGTTACTCTTGGACTCTACGGTCCTAGACGGCTAGGCGTCGCAGTTGAGCACCCAAGAGCTTTGTGGAGAGCCTCGGAAAGTTTGTGAAGGTTCGATCTCTCCTCAAAAGAGATCATCTAGTGGAAGGAGCATTGCGGGTGAAATAGACTGCAGCTAGAGTGACCTGTTGTGGTGTCCTCTAGAGCCCACCTTTGTGGTAGCTCGCAGCCGGCTCAACGAAGAGTAGGACCCGAGGGGGTGCCGAACTTTGGTAAAACAAATACTGTGTCTCCTCTTGTTATTACATTCAATATTTGTGTGGCTCGAGCTCTCCCTGCAGGTTCTGTGTGTTGTGCATATATACATATTGTATCTCTGTAGGGTGTGACAAAGTTGAGAAGAAACCGGAGTCGATTTGGAGCCCGGAGCCGAAATCGCAAATACCGGACGTGTCCGGTATTGCCTAGAGGCTCAACGACTTAGGGATTATCGGACGTGTCCGGTATTACCTTCCTACACAAGATTTGTTCTATATTGTTCTAATCATTTGTGGTGCAGGGAATTGACTCTATATTCTTTGTATATCTTTTATATAATGTGTGATTGTCTCTTGAGGGGTTGATTTACTCCGATTGAGAGCTTCCAAGTAATTGGAAGCTCACATACTAATCGCTTCCGCATTTAAGGTGTTAATTTTTCAGAAACGCCTATTCACCCCCCTCTAGGCGACATCTTAGGTCCGTTCGGTCCTTTCATTTGGTATCGGAGCACGGACTCACGTTTGAGCTTCACCGCTTGTGAGAACGGATGGATTCGCCTATGGAGACGGACGCGGTGCTTCTCCAAAATGATGGTTCAAACTTTCTAACTTGGTCATTTTATGTACTCAATGCATTTCGGGCTATTAGCCCCATTGTTGAGCATATTATGGATGCGAGCATATCTCTTTCTATAGTTGATTGGAGCAACTATAAGAACTTAACAAAAGAGGAAGACATATGTGTGCAACTCAATGCTCATGCGTGTTTAATCTTGTTAAACTCATTGAGTGTAGAGGTTCTTGAGGAGGCTATCTACAATGGAGAATCTCCACCGGAGAGTTCTCATGTCATTTGGACTAGACTTGCCAACCTATATGGAAAGTCCAAATGTGATGAAGCACATGATTGTGATTCATTGGAAATGAGGTCCATTGAATCATCATCATGTGAAGAAGCCTCAAGGAAGATGCACCAGATCGAGAGGTGCAGGCTGCTGCTCCTCTGGTGTCTGTCTGCACATACCGGACGTGTCCGGTATTGCTACCGGACGTGTCCGGTATTTGCCCAGCAGATAGGGATCAGGAGGCAGTTAGCATCGACTCTCATGCCCGGTGGCGACCAAGTGATGAGTCAACCTCAGTACCTCATGACACTCATCACTTGTGTCTCATGGCCAAGAAGAACAAGAAGAAAGCAACCAAAAAAGATCAAGAGAAGATTCTGGGTGGAATCAAGGAGAAGACATCAAGAGATAGTCAAGTAGAGTGATGATGATGATGAAGATGATGACTCTCTTGATTATCTCAAGTAAGAAGACAAGCTCTTATTCGTCAAAGTTTTGAAGAAAAATGATGAGCTAGAGAATCTCATCAAGAGATAGCTCTTAAAGAAGGGACATTTCACACTCTCTGCTGACTCGGATCTGTGCTGGCGTGAGGAGCTGGCATGCCACGTGAGCAAAAATGGTATTTTTGTATCCGTTTTCTAACTCTGCTGGCGAAAATGTATTGACAATCGTTAAAGTGCTATCTGAGGAGGTGTCCATCGTTATAATGGTAAAAAGTTAAATATCTCCATTTCCTGACGTTCGTTCTTTCTCTGTCAATGGAGCAGGATCGAGCTCCGCGCAGGAGTCTACCGATGCTGGTGGCCCGCGCTGATCTTCCCCGACTCCTCCAGCGTGGTGGTCGGTGCCCCCTCCTTGCACAACTGGCGGACGCATGGTGGTCGACACAGAGCAGAGCGCGTGGTGGCCGACGCCCCCTCCTCCCACAACCGCTTCCTCGGCTCCTCCAGAGCTAAGTCACTGTGCGGATCTCCTCCTCCCTGCTCTCTTCCAAACCGACGCCTCTCTCTGCTCCGTCGTGCCGAATCATCCTGGCCACGCCTTCCTCCACCGCGGCTGGCATGCTGCCCTGTTGCACGAAAACACTCGCCAAAGGCAGTTTCGAAATAAACTCGATTCCGGATCTAAAAAAATAGCAAAAAATATATTTTCACCAGCAAAGTTGCAAGCTGCTGTATTTTTCGTGCGAAAATCACGCGCTTCACGGACGCCCTCGGGCATATCCTTCTTGGCCACTGCACCTCACATTTACTTTTGTTTATATTAGATTAGGTCTACTAATATTATACTAAACCAATTTTAAATTGAGTATTTGAAACCCTAAACGAATTCAAATTAAAAGGTGATCAACCACAGAGTTGTGTAACTTTTCAAGATCTATAACTTTATTTTGGTTGTTTCTCCATTCGAGGTCATTTACAAAATTTGAATTTTAAATTTGATAAATTCAAACCCAGATTTCTATGAGAACATGAATTCAAATGAAAAAATAGTCAACTACAAAGTTCTATAACTTCCTAAGATCTACAACTTTTATTCAAAAAAACTAAATTTGAATTTAAAAAATGATAACTTCAAACAAGATTTTAATGTACCAAATGATTTTAGCTAAAAAAGTCATCAACAAAGATGTACAACTTATCAAGGTCTGAAACTTTTATTTTGGTCATTTCTTCATTCGACAAAGTGATAGTATATATATTGTTTATAAATTCATAAATCTTTCATTGAGATTATGAAACTAATGAGAGATGTGTTATTTGTGGATAATGTTTAGAGTAAAATTCACCACCGGTCCCTAAACTTGGCCGGTGGTGTCATCCCGGTTCCTAAACTTATAAAATGATATCTAGAGGTCCCTAAATTTGGTCACTGGTGCCATCCCAGTCCCTGAATTTGTAAGGTGATTACCACTAGTCTCTAAACTTAGTCAGTGGTGTCATTTCAGTCCTTAAACTTGGCTTTGAGTCTCATCTGGGTCAAAATAGGGTGATTTAAAAATTTAATATAAAAAATTATAACTTTTTCATACAAATTTGAATAAAGACAAACTTTATATCAAAATTGTAGCTCTCGACGTGATTTACAACTTTGTTGTTGAAACTTTTTTGAATTAAAACTGTTTAGAGTCCCAAAATATTATTTTAAGTTTGTAGATTTTGAAATTTAAAATTTTATATTGTCAAATAATCTTAGATATTGAAATGTTCTATAAGGAAGTTATACCTCTCAATATGATTTACAACTTTGTAGTTGAAATATTTTTTATTTAAAATTATTTATGGTCCCAAAATATTATTATAAGTTTGATATTATTAGGGTCCAAAAATATTGTTATTTGTAAACTTATAACAATAGTGTAAAGATGTATGATTGCAGCTTCAAATACACAAAATCTCCCACCGCAAACTCCCGCTCACTGCGATGTTGATCAGCGTAGTGCTTCATGCGTTGTTGAGCCCGGTGCAAATGATGCTTGATAACATCTTCCAACAGCTTCTGTTCCATCAAGCACTAATCCAAGTCAGATGCATGAGCTGTGACTGCACTCGATATCCCAAAGTGGCGAGGATGATGACTGTATAAGAACTCAAATGGAGTGTGTCCCAAAGCTGAGTGATAGCTGGTATTGTACCAAAACTCAGCCACCGACAACCACTTATGCCACTGCCGGGGACAAGAGTGAACTGAACAACGAAGAAATATTTCTAGGCACTGATTCAATCTCTCAGTCTGCCCATCCGTTTGGGGATGATAAGATGAAGACATCAGCAGCTGAGTATCAGACAACCGAAAAATCTCTTTCCACAATGTACTGGTGAAGACCTTATCCTTGTCAGAAATGATGTACTCTGGCAAGCCATGTAATCGGTACATCTGATCCATGAAAATCTGAGCCACTTGAAGTATTGAGAATGGGTGTGCTAATGGAATGAAGTGCCCATATTTAGTGAACTTGTCAATGACCACCAGAATAACATCAAACTTCTGGGACTTGGGCAATCCTTCAATAAAATCCATACACACAGTCTTCCATGTTTGGTCTGCAATAGGCAAGGGCTGCAACAGGCCAGACTGCTTAACATGTTCCACCTTAACCTGCTGACAGGTAGCACAAGAAGCCACGAATTCCTTCACTGCTTGTTTGAGACCAGACCAATGAAACAACTGCTTAATCCTGTAATAAGTGGTTGTAATGCCTGAGTGACCCCCCACCCCCGAATGGTGAACAACCTGTAACACATGTTGCTGAGCTAGAGCATTACTGCCCAACCAAATCTTGCCTTTATATCTGATAATGCCCTCCTGAAACGAAAATGACTGAACACTCTTGTCAGAAGACTGAATTTTGAGAATGAGTTCCTGGGCAGTGGCATCATTCACATAAGCATCCTTGACTCTCTCTAACCACACGGGGTAGCAAGAGGTTAGAACAAACACAGAGTCCTTGGAGTGGCATCTAGACAGTGCATCGGCTGCCTGGTTATGCACCCCTTGTTTGAACACAATCTTAAACTGGAGATCCATCAACTTGAGGAGGGCCTTCTGCTGCAGCTTAGTTTGTATTCTCTGCTCAGAAAGATGCACCAAACTCTTATGGTCGGTCTGAATCACAAACTCCTTATGCATCAAATAGGGCCTCCACTTCTCAACAGCCAGGAGAATAGCCATACACTCCTTTTCATATGTAGATAAGCCTAGATTCTGCCCACTGACAGCTTTGCTCAAATAGGCTATAGGATGACCATCCTGCATCAACACAGCTCTGAAGCCCAAATCACTAGCATCAGTCTCCAACACAAACTACTTCTCAAAATCAGGAATAGCCAATACTGGGGCATGTACCAAAGCTAATTTCAGCCGCTCAAATGTTGTGGCAGTGACTGTTGTCCACACAAAAGGCATTCCCTTCTTTAACAAGTCAGAAAGTGGCTTACTCAACATACCATAATGCGTAATAAACTTTCTGTAATACCTAGTGAGCCCCAGAAAACCTCTCTTTCAGATTCCTGGGTTGAGGCCATTGTTGATCAGCAGCTATCTTGGTTGGCTCAGTAGCAACACCACCAACCGAAATACAATGGCCAAGGTACTCCACCTCAGTCTGTGCAAAAGAACACTTTGACAATTTGATGTAAAACTGGTGGGTTCTTAAGATGTCAAAGACCTGCTGCAATAACTGAATATGCTCTTGCAAGGTTGATGAATAGATCAATATATCATCCATAAAGACTAACACCCTTTTCTCAGCAGCTTAGAAAAAATGATATTCATGAGACTTTGAAATGTGGTTGGTGCATTTGTCAACCCAAAAGGCATCACCAGAAACTCATACAGGCCACTATGAGTTTTAAAAGCAGTTTTATGTGTATCAGATGGTGTGATGCAAATTTGGTGATAACCATCCCTGAAATCCAATTTTGAAAACCACTTGGCACCTGCTAATTCATCAATAAGTTCCTCCACAATTGGCATATGATGCTTATTCTTCACAGTTTGAGCATTTAATGTCTATAATCCACATAAAATCTCCAACTCCCATCTTTCTTTCTTACTAACAGAACAGGGGATGCATAAGGGCTGATACTTGGCTTGATGATGCTATGGTTTAACATTTCAACCAACTGATGCTCAATCTCAGTTTTCTGGGCTGGAGAATATCTGTAAGGTCTGACGTTGACTGGCTGAGCTCCAGGTACCAATTGGATCTGGTGGTCAAAAGGTCTTGTGGGTGGTAACGACTGTCGTTCCTAAATAGGTCCTCATATTCATCCAACATTAGCTGAACTTCAGGCAAGATTGTGCTAGCACTTGGCAAGGCAATAGAGCACACAACTTGATGCTTTGTCACCTCATCCATTGTTAATTTCAATCAAACACAATGGGTGACCTCTCTTTTGCTTAGCAAACCCTTAAGCCCAACTCCACTAAGCTGAGTACACTTGTTCTGCCCTGGCGATAAGCCTTTCAAGGTAACTCTCTGCACATACAAGGTGAATCTCATAATCTTTTCGGCCCAATGAATCCACATTGGGTTGCATTCTTCCAACCAGTCCTGCCCCAAAATCATGTCAAATCATTTCAAAGGTATGATGCCCATAGTGGAGATGAATACATGACCCTGGGCAGTCCACTGGAGATTCTCTATCTTCTTTGAGCATGTCATAGGACCACCATCAGCTGCCACATAATGAGAAGGCTGACATTGAACAGCCCTGTATGGCAGGGTAGATGCCAATTGCTAGCTAATGAAGGTGCCAACACTGTCAGAATCTACTAAGGTCAACACCTCAGTTTTTCCAATTCTTCCCACAATCTTCATTGTCCTCCTCACTGAAGCAGGTGCTTTAACCTGACCCACCGCCAAGACAGTTTCCTCTTCCAACTCAGACTCTGTCAACACTTCATCACCACCCCCCTCCACCTGAAAGGCATCCAAGAGTTCTTCCACCACATGAATAGAAACCTGAGCTGGACACTTGTGAGTGTTACTCCACTTCTCTCCACATTTGAAGCACAACCCATTCTTTCTTCTAAAATCCCTCAACACAGATAGTTTGTCATCTGTTTCAGACTTGGAGATGACTTGCCTGCCTTTTTCCATCTCACCCAACCTGGGTTTCTCACCACCCTGCTTCCATGATCCCTTGTTAAACTCCCTGCTAACACCAGAACGAGATCGATTCTGAGCTAACTCCTCCTGAATCAAGGCCAAGGCACTGGCAGTATCAACATCTTTTGGCCTATGAAGAGAAATAACAGAGCGAATTTCCTCCTTGAGACCAGCCATAAAACGAGTCACAAAGTATGTGTCATCATAACTACTGTTGTAGAGCATGATACCCTGAGCCAGCCTCTCAAACTCAGACTGATAGTCCTCAACAGACCCCTTCTGCCTTAGTACATCAAATTTCTTCAACAACTATTGGTACTGATGTTTGTCGAATTTATCCATCACCATTCCACAGAGCTTGTCCCACTCCACAATTCTCCCCTTCCTCTGCGTTGTCTGAAGCCAAGTCGCGGCTGCACCCTTGAAGTTCAGGGTCACGAACCGAGTCTTTAGGGAAGGATGAATCGCGTACACCTTGAAGAACACCTCACATTGATCCCGCCAAAGACGGGGAAATTCACTATCAAATTTCGGAAACTCCATTTTCAGAAATGGCGGAGATCGATGATGTAACAACATATCATCATGAGGCGGGACAGGGGAGGAAAGGGGATCACGGAACGTACCCTTGCCGATGTCCTGCGGCCGGGATCCATGGATTCTGCCGCAGTGTTCACCGAGCCCCTAGGGCTGCTCCACGTCCCTCGCCGAGGTGGCCGAGGACGAACCCAGAGCTAGGTTTAGATCCCCAATCGCCGGTCTAGGCGGAGGTCGTCCCATCGTGGCCAGAGCAGGCAAGGTCATCAGCCATGTCTCCAGAGCATTCACGCGCGACGCCGCGAGATCCACCCGCTTGGAGACCGCCTCCAGCAAAGCCACCGCACCATCCGCCCGTTGCCGCAAATCGACGAACGCCAAGTCCGCACTCGCTTGCCACGAACCCATCGCGTTCAACGAGTCCAGGGAGTTCTGCATCATCATCTGAAATCCCACAAACTGCTTCATCATGATTTCGAACTGCGACGCCAACTCCTCCACCGATTTCGCCATTTTCCGCTGCCACTTGCTCGATCCTCGCTTCGGCGCCAGGCTGCCGAATCAGCGACCACTCCAGGCAACTACCCGTGTTCAATTACTGATCCGTTCAACCTCGGCTCAGACCTATGAGAAACATTATCTCCTCGAAGAGAGACCGCAACTCAGCGACGGGAATCACGAACGCGATCAAGGTAACTGGACACAGCGGCTTTGATACCAATTGTGATGATATTTTTGGATGGATAGGGTTTCAGGGAAGAACAGCAGGGATTGGAAGGGAGAGCAAGAACAAAATCAGTCGGGAGCGGGAAGTTTAGGCATCGATGGAGTTTGTTATTCATTTTATGTCATCCACACTACAACATCGCCGGCTTATAACACTGCCAACGAATACAACCACCGGATCAGTTACAAGGCCCACTCGGCCCACTCCAGAACCATAGAGGACATACAGCCTACAACACCAGGTGCAACTCCTGACGCCCTTCATCATGTCCTAACAGAAAAGAGCGAGACAGAGAGGAAGAACAAGTGTAGCAAACATATATAGATTATACACACGAAATCAAGTAAATGTGGAGAGCAAACACGTGAAACTATCATGGTATAAATTATAAAAGTAAAAGAAGAGACAAATTAAGCTCAGAACAAGCTAATTAATAATAGCATGAGTATACCGGTAATCCAGCATTACAATTTTATTCTTGTTGACCACTGGCCTGTTGAGTGTCATCTCCATCTTTGTCACTCTTTATTTGCAGACCAATGCAATCTGTAAGGCTTGACTGTTCGGGTGCCTGCTGATGGCGTCTCTCCATGCGGATTCTATTTTGGACCCATGGTCGCATCCGGCAAAATCTGCTATATTCACGTAGATCCATTGAAGGCTAGCAAGGTGCTCAATGCCACCAACTAGATTATTTCAGCACTCTTGCAGCTGCATTGCACCTTCTTCTTGGCTGCGAGAATAGATAATATATAGGGTCTGCAGCAGGGGCATTGCGGCTGGCTCAAAAGTCAGGCATGGTAGCTCATGGAAACGGAAACCAAAAAACTTGAGGCTAGAGAATGCGTTTGGGCGGACAATGATGTTTTTCTTTGGGACTGTCACAGCTTCTAAAAAAAGGAAGACGAGGCAGGGTAGCGCTGTGCAAGAAGAACCTGGATGTCGTCACCACTAGTACAGAGACATACTATACAGTCGGTCGGTTGAAAACCCATTTTCACAGGCGGTTTCCAGCACCGCCTGCGCTGGGGCCAGTGAAAATGGAACAACAGCACAGGCGGTTGTTTGTGAACCGCCTGTGGAAATCGATTTCCACAGGCGGTTCACAACTAACCGTCTGTGCTATTATAGACCAGTTTTATATATATTGTTAATTGTAATTATTATATTATAAAATTAAATATATAGGAACATGCAATTATATTGTTAAATTAAATATATGCATATACATTAATATAACAACATGCAATTTACATATTTCATACGTACACAAATGTACATCAAAGTTTCGTGCTCACAACCATAGAGTTGCTAGTTTGCACATTACATACATCCAAGTTTGCACAGGTGGTCTAATAACCATTCCGAGTTAGTTTTAGCCTAGAAATCTCTGTTAGCACTCGGTACTCTGGCTTCGATAATTCGCTCTCATGATCATGATACCTCCCTTCCGTTGAAATGACGTGCTTCAGTAGGAAAAGGCTCAGGTCCTCAACTATGTTGTACAAAGTAGATTCGGTGATGCGCTTTGCCTTGTCTTCCTTATATTCCTGCAAAGAAAGTTTGTCAATACCTTATATATTCTTGCATGTACATAGTTTGTCAATACTATGGTGGTCAATACTACATACACGACTATTACTTGTAGTACCTTGGAAGGGTTGCTGACGTATCGACCAGTCTCTCTCATGTGCTCACACGCGTAGTATCCACAGAGGACGGACCCAGGTGGTTGCTTGTGGCACTATATAATGGGAAAGTGGATATTTATACATGCAACCATGGTCCTATGTATAGTACATATATGCTTTGTATTCATAAGAGTAAATTTTCACCAACTTACCGGCCAGTCATAAAAAACTTGCAATGGCTGCCCTTGAATGTTGGACTCGCATTTTCCACCTTTTATCTTATAAAACCTATATGCCCTATGATCTCGAATAGAAGAATCACTATGTTAATTATACACAAACTCTCAAAATACAAAAGTAAGAATGCATATCTCGACTTACAGCTCTAACATTTCAATGAATTTTGCATAGCTTGATGGCGGGTAATTTGCGGAGTCTAGTACAAGCACCCTTCCGTCCCTAGGATAAATGAAAAAGCAGATCCAGTGGTCCCTGCACGAATCAAATTCATGATGCATTTGTGTATTGGAATCAAATTCATGATGCATCTATATATGGAAACTCACACTTACCCAAAGTGGTACGGGGCCACTACCGATTCCCTATTTTGATACTTCAACAATGACATTCCAATGTAGAAGGCGTACTGGGATTCATACGCCAACTTCAACTTTGCGATTTTCTTCTCCCGTTCCTCACCTTCTAAGCCCAGTAACTCTATGTTGTCGTCACCGATTCTGAAAGTGTGCCGTTCTTCGCATATATCAATTGGGTTTAGATAGCCAATCCTTTCATTGGCACAATAATTGAAATCTTGCCCATAATACATCTCCTGCTGATCATATAGCATTCTGCAAGGCACATGTGCAAGTCAGATCTTCAACATTGACGCAACTATAATGCATTTTAAACTATGTAACACTTACAGTGCAAACGTCGTTACGATCTGTATGTCCAGTCTCTCGAGGTTCATCATCAACCAAATGTCTTCAAAGTTAATGATGCACATATTATTTTCACTTAGAAATGCCTTTTGTGGGATACACACGTTGATGGTGTCGATGCCAGCAGAAGCGGCTCTCATATACCAGTCATGCAACCTTTTTATATTGCTTGGAATCTTTAAGAGTGTCTGTCGCTTGAGTAGAGGCCTTCCCAACACAAAAGTTTTAGGGATAGACTTGTAATCTTCTGCAGTTGGGACCTTGATAGTGCAAGGAATCACCTTAGGCACTGGCTTCGCTGACTTCTGAAGCTCAGACAACTCAACGACTTCTGAAGTGCATTTCTGTCCAATTCCTTTTAAAAATTTCGCAGTCCCAGCTATTTTCTTCTTTGGCTCGTAGGCGGAAACCAACTTGGGTACCGGAAATTTCTTTTTTGGCGGTGGTGGTGGCTCCTTGCTTTGTGGCAGAGGATCTTCGGGTTGTGGGGAAGGTGGGGAATTCAATGGTGGTGTCTGTGGCAAAGGCGATGACTGTGGCGGGGATGGTGCTGACTGTGGCGGAGGAGACGACTGTGGTGGAGATGGTGCTGACTGTGGTGGAGGAGACGACTGTGGTGGAGATGGTGCTGACTGTGGTGGAGGAGATGCCTGTGGCGGAGATGGTGCTGACTGTGGCGGAGGTGATGATTGTTGCGGAGATGGTGCTAACTTTGGCGGAGGTGATGATTGAGGGTCGGGAATAGACTGGGGAGGTGATGGTGGGTGGTCATGAAGAGGATCGGTAGGTCTTGATGACTCCTGAGTGGGTTGCTCCATCAGCTGGACGTCCCGCCTAGGCCAAAGAATGAAATTGTTTATAGCCTGTCCGAGTTTCTCAATGTCCTCTGGACCATGGAGCTGACATGTCGTGACTTGGCGTGATGGTCCAGATGCCATGTCGTGACTTGGCGTGATGGTCCAGATGCCAACACCTTGATGGTGCGTTCCTCAGTTGTTTCCCCATCTGGTATGTCATGCTCCCGAAGCCATGAGGTGAACTTTTTTTTGTGTTCCTTCGTTAACCAATCATCAGTGCACCCATGATTATGTTCATGAAGCTCATTAATGTGTTTCTCGATCCAAGGCTCCATTATCGAGAGCTGATGTAGGATGCTATGATGTGCCTCGAGGATTGGATTGTAATCAAGAGGGACGATTATTTTCTTTCCCATCCTCCCTCTTCCGTTCAGCCTGCCCTCATGTCTTGACGGAGGTAAACCTATTGCAACCTGGTCTTTTAGGACCTTGTTGCAGAAAGGACCTCCGGACTCAATTGCCTCTTCGGTTAAGTACCCCTCTACCATGGACGCCTCAGGACGAGCACGAGTTGATACATAGCCATTTAGTATTGACATGGAACGCTCATATGTCCACATCTCATGGAAGTACATGGGACCCAGAGCCTCTATTTGTGGAACCAAGTGGACCACAAGGTGAACCATAATATCAAAGAATGCTGGGGGGAAACACATCTCAAACTGTGACACTGTCTCCACTGCGAATTCCTTAAGGGACGCCAACTCATCATGGTTAATCACTTTTTGTGAGATCCTGTTGAAGAAGTAGCACAACCGTGTGACAGCAACCTTGATCCACACTGGATTTATAGCCCTGATGGCAATAGGGAGGAAAGTAGTCAGCATGACATGACAATCATGTAAGTTGTAGTTGGTGAGTGTAAGGTCTTTCATTGACACAATACTCCGTATGCTTGAGCAGAACCCAGATGGGACTTTCAAATGCTTGAACCACGCACACATCGCATGTTTTTCTTCATTGTTGAGGTTGTAGCTTGCTGCCGGGAGCAGGTACTTCCCATTTTCTTGAAGCACAGGGTGAAGTTCATTTTTTATGTCTAACTGTACCATGTCCATGCGTGATTTCAGTCCTTTCTTTGTCTTCCCCTTCATGTCTAGTAAGGTTCCAATTAGGCTTTCAAACACGTTCTTCTGGACATGCATACCATCGATTGCGTGGCGTACGTCTAACTCTGGCCAATATGACAAATACTCAAAGAAAATAGACTTTTTCTTGAATGTAGCCCCTGGAGTTGGTTTGACATCCTTTCTTGGTTTTCTGTCTTTTGTCTTCTTCCCAAAAACAAATTTGAGTTTGCTGACTAGGTTGAAAACTCTTTTGCCTTTACTGTTACCTGTTGGAGCAGTAGACTGTAGTTCAACATTATTGTCGAAATACTTATCCATCTTTTTCTGACGGTACCTATGTCCTTTCGATAAGAAGCGTCTGTGTCTCATGTACACTATCTTCTTAGATGCATTAAGGGACACGTAAGCAGTTTCATCTATGCATACCACACAACCAACCTTTCCCTTGAACTGCCCTGATAATGTGAAGAGAGCAGGGTAATCGTTGATCGTAACAAAGATAATTGCTCTCAGTGTGAATGATTCTTTGCGGTACTCGTCGAACATTTTAACACCTGTTTCCCACAATATCTTCATGTCCTCCATTAAGGGCTCCAAGAAAACATCCATGTCAACTCCAGGCTGTGTAGGTCCAGAGATTAGGATGGTTAGCAAAAGGTACTTTCGCTTCTGCATCAACCATGGAGGAAGGTTGTAGATGGTGAGGATCACCGGCCATGTGCTGTGCTTGCTGCTCCTCTCAGCAAATGGATTCATTCCGTCAGTACTCAATGCGAACCTAACATTTCTTGGTTCCTTTGCAAAGTCCATGTGGTTTTCATTGAAATGTTTCCACTGCTGGCCATCGGCTGGGTGCCGAAGCTTCCCATCATCTTTGTGGTCATCGCAAGCATGCCAGCTCATAAGTTTGGCATCCTCTGGGTTAGCGAACAAACACCTCAAACGATCGACCACAGGTAGGTACCACATCACCAAAGCAGGAATCTTTTTCTGGGCATAATAGTCTACTTCTTGTTTTTCTTTCCTGGTGGATTTTGAACTACTCTTTAAGGTCTTTTGTTGGGTCCTCTTTCACTTGGTTTCTTTACACACGGAGTTGCACCACAATTTGGACAACTATCCAAATCCTTATAATCAGCACCTCGATACAGGATACAATGATTTCTGCACGCGTGGATCTTCTCAACACCCATTGTCAGTGGACTGATTAGCTTCTTGGCATAGTATGTGTTAGCAGGCACTTTGTTCTCCTTAGGAAGCATGTCTGCAATAATACTCAAGAACGCATCGAAGCCAGCATCAGAAAGACCATACCTAGCTTTGCACACCAACAACTTAAGCACAGATCGCAGCGTCGTGAACTCTTTGGTGCAACCCTTAGACTCATCATACAAAGGCTCTTCTGCTGCCTTCATCAAGGTCTCCATACCTTTCATGAAGAATATTGATGGATCTTCCATATGACGACGCAACATTGCCTCTAGAAATTCTGCATCTTCCGCAGCCATATTATTTGGCAGCACATTAGTTCTGACATCTTCATTTCCTCCTGCGAAACCATGATCTCCAACATTTGGCACAACATGTTCGACGTCAGGTTGTTGTGTCTCCTGTACAAACTGAAACCCACCATCGACCATATCTTCACCATTGACGTCGATGTTCGCAGGGTTTTCAGTTGTATAAGGCGCAGAGCTACCCTCTCCATGCTTTGTCCAAATCAAGTAATCATTCATAAATCCTCGGCGGACCAGATGAGAAAGGATTTGTTGAGTGTTATCAAATACAACAACATTTCTGCAGTCCATGCATGGACAATGTATGTGCGTCTTCTTTGTTCTCCAAGCATGATTCTTAGCGGCATCAACAAACCTTTGGACCTCGGGTATGTATAATGGATCTAGTCTTGATAACTTATACATCCAGAATGACCTCTCCATCATTACCTGTAAAAAACAATAAATTGATTGAAATCAATGTAAAAAAGTAACCATATCTAGAGATTATATATTTGCTAGGTGAAACCCTAGATCTAAAAAGTAAATCATCAAATTAAGCAAATTGAGGCAAGAGGGACACAAACTAACCTTTCCTGTTAATCTCCTTCCAAGAAATGAAGATCAAAACCTATCCCCTTGTATTTTGTAAAATCTTGACCTCCAAAATCGCCTCCAATGGAAGGTGGCGGCGAGAAACAGTGCTGCTCGAGGAGGAAGATGGGGTATTTATACCAGAGATAGCATAGGCGGTTAGCTAGGAATTATTATTAGCTAGTGTTTAGAGTTTACTGGGGTTTAAAGTAAAAAAACTAAGTAGCATAATTTAAAATACCTAAGTATCATCAAATTGAGCAAGAATGAGCAAATTGAGGCAAGAGGGACACAAACTAACCTAAAAAACAATTGAGAAATAAACAACATAATAAAAAACATAAATATTATATAAAAACCTACATTTCCCTCTCTACATAAATACTCAAGAACACACCATTATACATGGAAACAAGGAAAGATATCATGCATAAACAAAATTTAAAAGTAAATACGAAGTAGTATAGATGAGAGACATTATTTAACCATCTTAAGCAAGCTCACTCATTAACCTAGGTATTCTTCTCTCTCACTCATGGGTGAAACCCTAGATCTAAAAAGTGAATCATCAAATTGAGCAAGAATGAGCAAATTGAGGCAAGAGGGACACAAACTAACCTAAAAAATAATTGAGAAATAAACAACATAATAAAAAACATAAATATTATATAAAAACCTACATTTCCCTCTCTACATAAATACTCAAGAACACAGCATTATACATGGAAACAAGGAAAGATATCATGCATAAACAAAATTTAAAAGTAAATACGAAGCAGTATAGATGAGAGACATTATTTAACCATCTTAAGCAAGCTCACTCATTAACGTAGGTATTCTTCTCTCTCACTCATGGGTGAAACCCTAGATCTAAAAAGTGATTCACAAATTGAGCAACAATTGAGCAAATTGAGGCAAGAGGGACACAAACTAACCTTTCCTGTTAATCTCCTTCCAAGAAATGAAGATCAAAACCTCTCCCCTTGTATTTTGTAAAATCTGGACCTCCAAAATCGCCTCCAATGGAAGGTGGCGGCGAGAAACAGTGCTGCTCGAGGAGGAAGAGGAGGTATTTGTACCAGAGATAACACAGGCGGCTGTCTTAAACCAACCGCCAGTGTAAATGGTGGTATTTACACAGGCGGGTTGGCTAAGCCAACCGCCAGTGGAAATGCATTTACACTGGCGGTTGGCTTAGCCAACCGCCTGTGTAAATACCACCATTTACACTGGCGGTTGGTTTAAGACAGCCGCCTGTGGAAATGCATTTCCACAGGCGGTTGTTAACTGTCAGGCCCCCTTTTACATCACAGGCGCGTGATAATTAAAACCGCATGTGCTATAAAAAGGGGGCGCCAGCTATGAGCAGAATTCTACTAGTGCACTCTGGACCTCCTGGATTCGTAGTCGATATAAATAGACCAACCTGTCAGCACGCTGCATCCAATTTGGGACCCTGCTGGGTATCAAGACGCTGCAATAAAACTTGTGCAGATACCGTGGACGTGTAAAGCAGTTACTGAAAAACTGTGGTGAAGGGGTCCTGGCACCTGACTCATCAATCGTAAATTGCAGACTGCGGAGGTTGCTGTTCCCAAGCTTGTCAAGAGAGGCAGCCAGGACATCCAGTGTTATCTTCATCTTCTTGCACGTCGCCTGGCCTAGAGTAAATCACACCAAGGTCCCTAAGATTGGCCAATTCACCTAGACCTCTGATGCACTCAATGGAATTTGCCCCAACGTCGAATTTGGATAGGGTGCGTAGGTTGCACAGCTTGCTAAGCCCATTTCTCAATGCTAAACTTCCTTGCCCAAGGCTTGGAAGAATGAGATGCCTCAAAGATGACAAGGAAGTAAAATCCGATGACTGGTTGATGGGATATAGTTTTGTCCACAAGATATCTATGGTTATCAAATACCTCAGTTTCCCAAATTTCTTTGGCAGTTCCAACCGAAAGCCGCTAACCCTTACATACCTCAGCAGAAAAAGTTGATTTGTAGCAGCAGACAAATCAAGGCACCTAGATTCTGGCCCCACACTCTTGTCCAGTACCATGTCCAAGACTCTCAAATTCTCAAAAATCCCAAGTCGAGGCACACAATGAGCAGATGGGAAGGAAGCATATGACCGAATTTTTGATGGAATCAACTCCCGGACGTCTAGGGCCATATCCCTCTGATTGAACCGATGGACGCTGATCCGACGAATCGGCGATGCTCCACTCACGGTAAGCTTCGTCCTATCAAATATGCTGATGAAGTTTCCATCACTACACTTGGATATAATAAGATCAAGCAAGAGGTCGTGGACTCGACATCCCTGTACCTCAGGAGAGCCCAGAACGAATGTAGGTTGGATCATACTTCTGTTGATGAGTTCATTGAAACAGCTCTCAGCGGCTTCCTCCAGATCTAAACCATGTTTTTCCCCAATAAATCCTTCAGCTATCCATTTTTGTACCAAATTTTCCTTGTAGATTTCATGGTCCTCGGGATACGTACCAAGATACAGAAGGCATGTCTTGAGCTCATGGGACAGCTGGTCGTTGTAGCCAAGACTTAGCACATGTCTCATCCATTCTAGTGTAGGATTCGAGTCCAACTCAGAACCCAGCGAATTGAGTATCTTCTCCCATACATCGACGTGCATGTGGTTAGCTAGAAGACTGGCGATGCTAGTAATTGCCAATGGTACTCCTTTACATTTCCTTAACATGATATCCGAAATCTCTCTGAATTGCTCAGGACAACTACCTTCTGTATCAAATAACCTTTTGAAAAACAACCTTCTTGAGTGAAGCTCATTGAGGGGTTGCATCTGGTATACGTGGCCTAGCTTGATTTGGGATGCAACAAGCTGTTCCAACGTCTTGAATACGTGTGGTAGTTATCACTCTGCTGGCATTATTATTTCCCACAAAAGCGCACTCAATAGTGCGCCAGTCCTTGACGCTCCATAAGTCATCAATTATGACAAAGTACCTGCAAAAAGTGACTTCTGAGTCAATCTTGTTTGCATCACAACATGACAAAGTAAACACGAGTAATATGTCACTCAGATAAGAAGGAAATGTATGCCTTTTCGTTGTTCTTCAAACTACCATTTTGCTAGTAGCTGAGCGAAAAGTCATTTTGGGGAGAACAAATTGAAATAGCAGCAGGTCACACGCCCAAATAGCAGCAGGAAGTCTTTAGTAAGTAGGCAAATAGTTCTTAGATGAAAGTTGTTGGCTACTGATTCTTTGTTGCCAATTTATATGGTCCTCGAGAAACATATATATAGATATGATATTTGCTATATTAATTTCAGGCATATGAAATATAGTATCTTTTCAGGCGATGACTAACAACCTTAAGATCTTCATCCAATGGTCTACAACTATTAGCACAAATCATAATAAACAAATGACAATTTTTTTTCTATGGAAAAACAAAGACAAAATTGTTCAGGCGTCTGAAATATAGAAAATGTGATATGGATATACTAAAAAAAAAGAATTTCCAGAGGAAGTCATGAAAAAGGAATGCGCAACCGTATGGAGTTACCCCGATAATACCTTCAATATAACTTCGTATCACGTATCCAATATGTATCCACGTATCAGTACAGCTACTTCGATACACCACTATATCTTTAATTTGCTAAAAAAACTGACGTATCATACGGGATACATGTTTTTGTATTTGTATCCGTATCCGTGCCACATAGGTATCTACACAAGATTCTCTATAAGTAACACATTTGTAGGGACAACTACACAACTTTAATCCAAATTAGACAACAGTATTCCGCGGTGTGCAATAAGGCCCTTAAATTAAATGTCTTCAACAAAAAAACCTAGATACATTTTCTTTAGTAGCAAATTTATGTGAAAGCTAAAAACTTCTCCAGTTATATATATATATATATATGTGTGTGTGTGTGTGTGTGTGTATTATACACACACCTGCTGATCCACCTATCAATGTACAGGAGATTAATAGTGAGAGGCCGGGAAATTATACAGAAAGACTATTCCCAAAAAAAGCCAGAAAAATAAAATTCCACAAAATTCAATTAAGCATAAAAAATAAGATATATTTGAAAAATATAAAATATGAACTCATAGTATTAAAAAATGATGTTATTAAATAATGATTTTAATTTCGTGGCAACAAATTCATGCTTGGCAATTTTCAAATGAATTAAGCTTACTTGCTCAATGAATAAACGCGATAACTATTGATAAGCTTTAAAAATAACTCATATATTGAATTATTGATAAGTATACCATAAATTCCATGCATACAAACATACTCCCTCCGTCCCTAAATAAGTGTCGTTCTCGCTTCCCGAGAAAAAGTTGCTGGCAATTATATATTAAAATATATTAATATTTATGCTAAGTAATTAGTATCATCGGAAAGATCTTTACATCTAGTTTTTTAACAAAATTATTTAGAGATATAAATATTGCATATATTTTCTACAAATTGAGTCAAACACGTGGCACGCACACCAACAACGACACTTATTTAGGGACGGAGGGAGTATACCTCTTGTTCGTTAGCCTTGCTCTAAGGATCTCAATAAGCTAGCTTTTGGACATCTTCTATTTCCGTGCCACCATGTCCAACTCCAGAGAGTATGTCCTTCAGAATCGTTGGCATGTGAGGAGTTCTAGAGACTGTAACAAATGCCGTGGATTCAAACCCATTCTTGATTTCGGAGTAAACTTGGTTTGCAAGTGTTGTCTTGCCGATTCCTCCAAAACCCACGATGGACAACACTTTAAGTTGTCCAGATTTGCTGTCATCTTCTTCCATCAGTAATTTGGTGATTTCCTGTCGTGGACCGTCAATGCCTAGAAGCCTCTTTGCATCCTCAAACATTGCGGGCAGCCTTGGGTCAACTTCCACTACTTTAGGCTTCGAGACAGATTCATCAATCCTGTATCTACTTCGGCTTTCACTCTGCTCCACGACACGAGTTTTGATCTCTTGAATCTTGTTGGCAAGCTGATAGCGAGCACGCAGCTTCCGAATCTTGCGTGCGGTCTTGTGAAATAAACCATCATCTCCCTCGCCAAGCTGGTGCATGAAGATGTCAATGCAATCCTCGATGTCATAGGCCATCTCGCGAACCTTGTCCCTCCGCCCACAGCTTTTTCTGGCAATCGAGCTTGTCCATGGCTGCTAGCTTCTCGAGTGCCGCATTCATCTCAGCCAGCTCATCGGTGAGGAACTTGATATCCCTTCGGACTCCCTTGAGGTTCTTGTACTGATCACTAAGAAGGAGTGAGAGCTTGGAGAGGAGTGAGCTCATCACCCCAGTCGCAGCGGTCACTACAATCCCTGTCGCCATCTCAACCTCTGATCCTAGCTACCTCCCCTCTCAGTGGTTTGAGTGGCAGCGACGACAATGGTCTTAGGTGGTTCACTGGTTTGACTGTTTGAGTGAAATGGCATGACAGTGGTTCTTATGATGATGCAGGAATAATCACAAATATTTTTTTGTCTTTGAGATCCACACCCACGTGATGAGACCACGGCAGGTCTCCGTGGCTTGGCTTTCGATCTCTTGCTTAGTAGTAAATGTCAATTGTTAACACCTCTCTCTTGCTTAATTAGGACGATTCCCTGTGAACTACCATGCTTATAATATATAATTCAGCATTATTGGCTAGCTCCTAGCTAGGGTGCTCGGGCAGTTCACCTTTCTCCTTTCTCCATGCATTAACAATTGTTTGGGCAGTGTGTGACCATTATATTATTTCAAAACAAAAATTGTTTTGTTCTTGTGTTCAGGTGGGTGCCATGCATGTGATATGTTAGAATGAACTGTAGGGCTAGAGACATGGAAATCGGGTTTAGTGCCATTGGGTTCCCTTCAACGTGCATCATGAAGGGAAGAGAATTAATAGCTGTCGTCGCTGGTAGTGACGAAGCTAGAGCAAATTAGAGGAGAGTGCACATGCCTTGCGGGTGCATAGACTTGTGTTATTGGAGGTGCATATATGGTAAAAATCTAAATAAAAACTACTGTTTTAACAAATTGTGGGGGGTGCATTTTCAACCCCCCCAATTACTACCTAGCTTCGCTCCTGGTCGTCGGTGTGCGTGTCACACGTTTCACTTATAGAAAATTCGTGCAATATTTGTATCTTCAAATAAATTTGTTAAAAACTAGATTCAAAGATATTTCCAATAATACTAATCATGTATTATAAATATTAATATTCTTTACTATATATATTTAATAAAGTTATTTAGGGACGGAGGGAGTATATTCTTCTAATATATATAGTGATCTTTTAAGCTGTTAATGAGATGGGGTTGGGCAACATGGATGCTGAGCCTAGGGTTTTTCCCGCTGTCGACCTCGGCTTCGCTCCACCTCCGCAAGAGCCTCCCCATGGCACCCTCGCCTCTCGTGCAGCCTCTTGTTCTCTTGCTTTCTTGGTTGAAGCGAGTCTGTTTTGTTGGCTCTTGTCATTCGTGTTCCCTTCTCCATTCCTTGCCCTCGTGGATGGACAAGGTGGTGGCAAGCCCGAGGAGCAACCCCTCCAATCATCACCACTGTGACCCATGTTGGGGCGCTTATACTGCATTAGTTATAGTTTGTCCCCCTACATGGCACTCATTGCTTTCTTCTACCATCATCGCCATGGATGGCTGGGGTGCTGACCTCCCTGTGGTTGGGGGTGCCCCCTAGATGAAGATATGGGGATGACCCAATTGGTCTACACCGTTGTCTCTTAACTATCTGTAGCGTCCACTGTGAGGTCACTTCTCCCATAGTGTTGTCCCTCTTGGTTTGGAGTTGTTGTGCCACCAGCGACACCCCGTCAAGGATGTGGAGGAGGTTGCCCTGAAGAAGAAATGGCATGACTCGGATCTAGATACGTGGGTTCCCCCCTATGGCCATTGCTGTCGCCACCCCTGATTATTTGGAGCTTCAACATATGCATCCTTCTTTGTCACTAGTGCCTGCTTCCCCGTCCATGTCGCTTTTGTGGTGCCGAGAATTGAAGGAGTTTACTCTTCACAACTCCATCGATGCTTCTTCATGCCTTGTTGTTTTGTGGAGAAAGCAAGTGGTGGTTGTGTTGTTGTCGAATGGAGGTCACCATGGAGGTCATTGTCAGCGAATGGCTATCCGGTGACAAACTCAAGCTCATCGAGTTCTTGTAGAACCAAATAAAAACCCAAACCTTGTAGCCTTTGGTTGATGGTTGTTCTCATATGTTATGTTGCATGTTGATTGATTTTTTGGAAAATAATCTTAGGTTCACACTATTGGAGGAGGGATGTTTCCTGATGTACCTATTTTTTTTGGAATGTTCCAATTGAGGATCATTGGGAGCGAAAAATATAGTTATGATGGGAGATAATCTAGAGAGAGCATGAAATTGGGCCAAAACACATCATGAGCTGAAAACTATCAAAAGACAAAAGTTATCGCAATGATGTGCATGCTTCTCTTGTCTAATAAAGTTTGTAGAGTGCTTTGGAATAAAATGTGTAAGCTGATTATTGCGTAAGCGACATATATCGTTCAAGCCTTTCCTTTTGGAATCAAACTCAAGGTGATCATAGGCTGGTTGGAAGGAATAAATAGGAAACTGAGATTTCAGATTCTTGTGGGAGCTAGTGCAATTTATTGGGCGATATGGCTAACTCGGAATGATATCACGTTTGATAAGGTCCTAGTACCATCTTACTTGTAGGCCGGTTATCTTCAGAGGGACTTATTTGGATCAGATCCTGGTCCCTATTACAGAAGGAGGTGGATCACCACACGATGAAGATGAGTTGCAGGGCTATTGAGACAGTCACGATGGAGGTGTTTGCGAAACATGGCTGGAGATTCAGAAGCAGGCTTGCTCTTTAGTTGGGGTTTCTTAGAAACGTTTTTTCCTCTATGGTTCAAAATTTTGTTTTTGAGGTCCCCTGGTTTATTTCTCTTTAGTTTGTAATAAGAAACAATCATATACATTAGTCGATGCAAAAGCTAGGATATTATCTTTTAATATATCCCCTTTTCTAAAAAAAGTATGCAAAACATTTAATTCAGTAGGCTCTAATTATCATCGCTAAAAATAGCCGTATATTGGATTATATTTTATGTTATATAAAAAACTAACCACATTTGCCATTATGACATTATAAAATAACCTCTAAATTTGCATCCAAATTAATTGTCTGTGTTGTAATGAAAAACAATTTTAAATAACGACCGATGTTTTGTATCTAAATTGCCCACCTATATCATTATAAAAATAATTCGTAAACTATACCCATCTCTGTCATTATGAAAGATAATTTGAAAATAATCCTAGTGCTTGTGTTTTCATCTAAATCACAAAAACTAACTAAACATGATCCTTACAACTCTTTTTCACTTCTTGCGCGATAGTATCACCGCCGGTTCTCAAAATGCAGTATCTTTTTAGAGTAATAGGGCACAACCCTAGTCTTATCATTGTGAGACCAAAGATTAATTATTACAATTAACTGGATGGCTTACATCCGAACAAGGAACTTCTCAGGTTCAATGAACAGAAGATAAAAACAACATAGAAATTGCTACCTAAACCCATTTACGCCTTAAACGACAAGCCAGCTAATTGGAGGTTGCTCATTTTCCTGCTTTGCTCGCCTCTTCCATTGCAAACATGGATAGGAGGAACTTCTGGGCTTCCTCAGGTAGCTGCTTGTCATCTCCCAGGTCATCGCCGTTTGGTATAGTAGTCCTGTTGAAGTTGGGTTCTGCAAATCAGGCCTCATATTATTTTGCAGGATGATCCATCTGCGCCATGGAAGACTATTAGACCAAGCGCCACGTGGGAAAGTAACATATGTTTTCAGTCCTAGTTAGTACTCGACAAACCAGGCAAAAAAGAGAGAAAATTATACAAATCATACTACCAAACAATTGGTAGTACAAGGTTTATTTGTATACACCAGGGCCACTACCTATAGTGTGACAAAAGTACATAACCTTCTTTAGCAGTTTAGTAGCTTTGGCAAAAAAAAACTAGGCAAGTTTCAGGGTTCCAGCAGGGATGTCTCGTCCATTTTCAGTCTAAATAGATGATGGTCATGATCCTAAAGTTATAGGAGCATTTTAGGTAGTGCTAGTCATAAGCTTATGAGAAGAAATCTGCAGTTCATATGGCATGACCAGAGGAAAAAAAACATATTTTGTACCAAAAAAAAATCAAGCTATGTATTTGGCGAAAACAAAACTGGTCACTTGGAGGTACCAGTCATAATTTTCTCAATCAACTTGTAGTTCTATAGCTTAAATAGAAGACATTTTTGGCTATGAAATTTTTTACCGTGGTTTTTGGGCAATATTGCTGTAAACAGACTGGTTGTCAAAACGCAGATGGCGGAGGTTGCTGTTCCCAAGCTTGTTAAGGGAGTCAGCCAAGATTGTCATCTTAGGATTATTTTCGACACCATCTGCCCTGGAGGAACCGTACCTCATATCAAGATTCCTAAGATTGGTCAACTCGCCGAGATCTCTGATGCACTCCATGGAATTTGCCCCAATGTTAAAACCGGACAGATCACGTAGGTTGCCCAGTTTGCTAGCTAAGCCCATTTTTGAACAGTACAACATGTCCTGACGAAGCGAGTCTGAGATGCCTTAGAGATGACAAGGAATTAAAATCCGATAGTTGTTCACTAGAACCACGCGAGTATGGCTGCCACACATCAAGGGTCATCAAATGCTTTAGCTTGCCAAATTTCTTTGGCAGCTCGAGACGAAAGCCATGGACCCTCACATACCTGAGCAGGAAAAGGTGATTTATAGCAGACAAATCAAGGCACATAGGGGCCCTAGAAAAGCTACATTCCATGTCCAAGACTCTCAAAAGCTCAAATTTTGAAAGTGGAGGCATACAATCAGCCACACGGAAGTAAATATATGACCGAACCGTTGACGCACTCATACTCTCCTCTGTCAGGGGCATATTTCTGTCATGGAACTGATGGCTGATCCGGCGAACTTGTGATGCTCCATTCATTGGATACTTCCTATCAATTATAGTGATGAAGCTTTCTTCTTTGCACCTCGATATAACAAGATCAAGCATTAGGTCATGAACTTGACATTCCCACACCTCACCAAAAACCATCTTCATCGAAGCAACGTTGGATCATGCCTCTGTTGATGAGTTCATTGAAACAGTTCTCAGCAGCGTCCTCCAGATCTAAACCATGCTTTTCCCTAACAAATCCTTCAGCCATCCATTTTCTCACCAAATGTTCCTTGGGGATTTCATAGTCTTCAGGATACATACCAAGATACAACAAGCATGTCTTGAGCTCATGGGACAGGTCATTGTAGCTAAGACTCAACACATGCCTCATCCATTCCAGTGTAGGATCTGTGCCCAACTGGGAACCCATTGAATCATGTATCTTCTCCCATCTCTCGATGTGCTTGTCTTTAGCCAAAAGTCTAGCAATGCTTGTACTTGCCAATGGCACGCCTTTACATTTCCTCAACATGTCATCCGAAATCTCTCTGAATTGCTCAGGACAACTACTATCTTCTGTATCAAATAACCTTTTGAAAAATAGACTTTTCGAGTGATGCTCATTAAGGGGTTGCATCTTATGTACATGGCCTTGACTTGAGAAGCAACATGTTGTACCAATGTCTTGATTTCGTGTGGTAGTTATCACTCTGCTTGCATTATTATTTTCCACAAAAGCACACTTAATAATTTCCCAATCCGTGATGCTCCATAAGTCATCAATTATGATAAAGTACCTGCAAAGTAAGTAACTTCTTTAGTCCATCCCGTTTGCATCACAATATGACAAAGTAAGTATGAGTGTAATATTCACTTAAATAAGAAGGAAATTTATTCTTTTTTCATGGCTTCAACTACCATTTTTGACATTTGCTAGTAGCTGAGCAAAAAAGTCGATATGAGGGAGGACAAATCGAATAGCAAGCAAGTCATCATATGACCAAATAACTTTTATTAAGAGCTACTGATGTATCAATACGAAATTAAAATATTTCTTGTACATGATAAGACGACAATGGAAAAATATAGATATTTGAGACAGCCAATGAGAAATATATAGAACACGTGCTAAAGTCTACAAATAAATATAATATATTACCATTAATACAAATTCTAGATAAACACATGCATACCTCTTATCCGTGAGCGTTGCTCTTAGGATCTCGATAAGCTTTTGGACATCATCTTCCATTTCTTTGGTGCCACCACATCCAACTCTGGAGAGGATGTCCTTCAGAATCTTTGGCATGTGAGGAGTTCTAGAGACCAACACGAACGTCGTGCATTCAAACTCATTCCTGATTTTAGCATACACTTGGTTTGCAAGTGTTGTCTTGCCAAGGCCACCAAAACCCACGATGGACAGCACTTTAAGTTGTCCAGATTTGCTGTCATCTTCTTCCATCAGTAATTTGGTGATCTCCTCCCGTGGACCGTCAATTCCGACAAGCCTCTTTGCATCCTCAAACATTGCAGCAAGCCTTGGGTCAACTTGCACCATTCTAGGCTCTGAGATAGAATCCTCAACCTTGTATCTATCCCGGCTCTGACTATGCTCCTCGACACGAGCTTTGATATCTTGAATCATGCCGGCAATCTGGAAGCGCGCTCGCAGCTTTCTGATCTTGCGTGCAGTCTTTTGGAATAGGCCATCCCTGTCATCTCTGGCTTGGTCATGGTGGTGCATGAAGATGTCAATGATATCCTCGATATCATACGCCATCTCACGAACCTGCTTGTCCCTCCACACCTTGGTCTGGACATCCAGCTTCTCCCTATCCGCGAGCTTCACCAATGCTGCATTCATGTCAGTCAACTCACGGCTAGCTAAGGGACTCAATATCCCTCCTGACGCCCTTGAGTTGCTTGTACTGATCACTGAGCAGCACAGACAGCTTGGAGAGGAGTGAGCCCATCACGCCAGTGGAAGCGCTCACCACCATGGCCTCCATCTCTCAAGCTCCCTATAGCCGATCTAGCTCCTCATCTCTAGCTAGCTTGGACAGTGGTGCTAGCTGGAGGAGTGTTTTGTGTGCTCTGTGGTTTGAGTACGTAGTGGAGTTTTGAAAGTGACAACAGGATGGTGGATGCTCTTATGTTGCAGAAATCAAACTTTGTTTTCGTCCTAGAGATCCACACCAACGTGAGAGATCAGGTGAATTAACAGGTTAATTAACCGTGGAGAACACTGCCACGGTTGCGAATAAAAAATATAGTCCATTGAACGTTGGCAAGATTCGAGGTTGCTTGGGCAGGTCACCACGTTCAAAGTGTTGGTAGGCACAGGTGACTCTCCTTTCTCTCTTAAGACAGCCGCAATGATATAAGTCATCTAGTAGCTTTAAGTCAACCTCTCTAATAGTACAACTATTAGTAATAGCTTATCACTACCGGAGACAGGGTCTTTGCCGAGCGTCCGGTTCTTTGCCGAGAGTCAAAACACGGGCACTCGGCAAAGAGCCCTTTGTCGAGAGCCAACCCTCGACACAGTAAGAATCTCGGCAAATATTCCTATGCCGAGGGTCCAACTCTCGGCAAAGTTAGGCTCTCGGCAAAGAGAACCTATGCCGAGAGCCGAGCCCTCGGAACCCACCTCGGCAAACGGAACCCTCGCTAACGGCTCCCCCTGCGTCGTTACCTTTGCCGAGAGCCCGCTGTTAGGCTCTCAGCAAAGGCTTGTATTTTTTTTGATAAATTCTTTGCCGAGAGCCCTGGTCCTGGCTTTCTGCAAAGACCCTCTTTGCCGAGGGCTTTAGGAGACTCTCTGCAAACAAAATATTTTTTTTTATTTTTTTGCTCCCAATTTTTTGTGGCCTTGCTACAGTACTACGAGCCAAGATTTTAAATTTGGTGTCTTTTCCATACATCTTGCTAATTTCGCGCATTTTCTTTAATTTCTTGATTTTTTCCGCGGGACGCACGTTTGAACTGCAGGTGTATGAAATAATGAAACTCAGCGATTCCAAAAATGATATTCATTCTTCCGAGGGTATTTCGACGCCGTATCCAGGGACAGGCGCTAAAACTCGACCGTCTCGTGTACGAGACACGGTGACCAAGTTGTGTGAGATTGGATTTAAAATTATTAAAAATACAAACAAAGTCAGAAAATCTTGAAAATGGACGGGTGACCTTGACATCGCATGTAGAGGCTATGAATTTTTTTTGGAAATGTTTGGAGCAAGTGGTGGCGCAAGATGGTTGAAACCCTGAGATCTCCACATATGATCGCATGTTATTTCTAATATAACATTGTTTGTTCTTTTTAAATGCAGGAGGTCGAGACAAGATGCTGGGAGGACGTCAGAGGCGGTTGAGTTGGGTGTACCGAAACTCGCAGGCCGACGGGCCCTCGACGAGGAGTGGCCGCCGCCGGAGGGAGCCGTCTCCACAAGAGGAGGAGGAGGTCGAGAAGGAGGTGTCGGCCACGCCCAAGGCCTAGGGGCAGGAGGAGGCGGAGGAGGTCGAGGAGGAGGACGAGCAGGAGGAGGACGAGGCGGACGAGGGTTCGGGTGCCTCAGGGGTGTCCACGCCCTACTTGAGAGGTCCTGCCAGCCACCCGGCGTTGCCGCCACGTGCCCGACGTCTAGTGATCACGCCCCTCGGACTAAAGTACATGTTCTAACTACCTGTTCATATGATGAGACTCAAAATTGAAATAGAAGCTAATAATCTTTTTTAATCACTTGTGCAGGTCATGGGACTTTGTGGGGCCTAAAGGCCGCAAACCCAACGGCATCCTGGGTCTCCTGTGCCGCGAGCACTACCCCCACATAGTACAGCTTGCCGGGAGACATGAGCCGGCCTACACCTTTGACCACTACACCGTCGCCCCAGACCCGGACTTCCCCAACAAGGCGGCGAGGGTCAGAGCGGAGCTGTGGGTAAGTTTTCGTCAAACAACATCACATTCATCATATTTTTTCTTTAATTACTGTCTCGCCTCGTATTGTGTCTGTATGCAGAACTACTTCAAGTGCGAGCCGGGGAAGAAGACAGTGGCGGAGGTGGTGGCTACCCGGGCCTGTAGGAAGCTCGTCACCGACATGATCTACGAGGCGAGACTGCAGGTCATCATCACCTACAACGCCACGGTCTTGGGCAAGAGGGTGAGGAAGGCCGAGGCGAGAGGCATGACGCTGGGCCAAGCGCAGTATTTGCAAGTAAGTGATTCCTTTTGAGATTAAGCTATTCGTACTTTTCATCTGTCGCTTATATGTGAAATACTTGATGATGTGCAGATGATCCCCCAATGGTGTCAGTCGTTTCCCGAGTGCTGGGAGATGATCGTGGACCGGTGGCTATCCGAAGAGTGGGCGGCCCACCACGCCGAGGTCCGGGAGGCGCGTCTGCAGATGCCAGGTGTACCACACCACCAGGACAACCGCAACCTCGCCGAGTACGCACAAGCTTGGGTACGTGAAAGACTTTCTAAATTCCTCGCTTAGATGTTGCCTGATTGCTAATCATCTTGTTGTCTTCCTCGCAATCGGCGGCACACGGTGGCCAGCGTTGCGGCACGTTGCAGGCATACGCCATGTCCCACAAGGGCAAGGCCACGACACCGGAGACCTCCTACAACCCCGACGACCCCGCCAACGCGTACACCAACTCCAGTGTCCACACCCGCCTCACTGACTACTCAGAGGCGATAAGGCGGTCCATGGGGACGCCTTTGATCCCGCCACCGAGGACCTGGACGGGAGCATCGTCATGAGGATCGGAGGAGGGAAGAAGCACGGACGGTTCTGGCTTGGCGACGGCGTCATCGACTCGGCCTCCACTCCCACTCTGTCCCAGCTCCGAGCACATAGCACGAGAGGGAGCGTCCCCATACGCCCACGCCCGTCGCCTTCGCAGTCTATCAGGTCGCCGAGCTCGAGGTTATTTCTGTTTAACTCGTCGTACATTGATCTTTAAATATTTGCATTGTTCTAACATTCACTTTGTATTATCGCAGGCCCGCCTTGAAAGAGAAAGTCAACAGCGCCAGGTCTTGGAGACCCAGATGTCATGTCAGATGGAGGCCCAAGCTAAGCAGATGGCGGAGCTCATCGCCTTCATGGCCTCCCAGGGCATGGACGTGCCCCAGACGCTCATGGCTCCTCCACCACCTCAGGACGTCGGAGCTACTGCTGTGGGTATCGATACCTCAGTGTTTCATTTTTGCATTTGCTTGTCTGACATAGATGTCTTCCTTTTGCAGCCTCCGTCGGAAGGTTCGAACAACCGCCACGCTTCTGGATGGAACCCGGCCGGGGGTCAAGCAGGCGGCAGTTCTCAGGGGTGGCCCGGTTGGCCGAGGGTGTAGTACATTGAACTTTGGATTGAAAACTTTCATGTCGTATTGCGGTGACCTGGGTATTGAACTATTTGATGACATATATATGTTATTGAACTATGTGATGTGATATATATATATATGTTCTGTGACGTGAAATGTGATATGTGATGAATGTGATATATATATGTGTGATAGTGTCGAAGAAAAGGAAAAACAGAATTAAAAAAAACAAAAATTTGCCTCTTTGCCGAGGGTCGCTCTCGGCAAAGGGGGCCTTTGCCGAGTGTTTTGACCATAACCCTGCCGAGCGCTTTGGTCATAGCACTTGTCAAAGGCTTAAGCTTTGCCGAGAGCCAGGCTACAAGCTCTCAGCGAAGAGTTTCCAAAAAAAATGTCTTTGCCGAGAGCCAGCCCAGTGAGCTCTCGGCGAAGAGTTTCCAAAAAAAAAAGTCTTTGCCGATAGCCAGACCAGTGAGCTCTCGGCAATATATATATATATATACATATATATATATATATATATAAATTAAAACCCTTTGCCGAGAGCCTAGTCAGCCGACTCTCGGCAAAGAAGCCGTCAACGGTAACCCACCGTTAACGGCTACTTTTCTTTGCCGAGAGCCGCCCGGGACCCTCGGCAAAGGTTTTGCCGAGAGCCTGATAAAAGGCCCTCGGCAAAGGCTCCTTTGCCGAGAGCTCTTTGCCGAGAGTTGCTCTCGGCAAAGCCTTTGCCGAGAGCAATAGAGTCTTTGCCGAGTGCCTCAGGCACTCGGCAAAGCGGTCGTTTCCAGTAGTGTATTGTATGATTAGGTCCACATGATATTCACATATGGTCTTGGAATGTGTGTATGAGCCTATAACTCTTAATCAAGAGCTAGCTCTTCCATTTCTTCTGTTAAAATATGATAAAAAATTCTTAGAGCTGACTTATGAGCTAGCCATTGCAGCTGCCTTTAGCACACCTCTAACCATTGAGTTAACTGACTAGTTTATATTTACGACATAATAATCTAATAAGAGGTAGCATATCAGACAACTGCCCCAATAATATGACTCTTGGATACCCTACCACAGCTCCGGGTCATCGACAGCTGCCCCTGCTTGCTCCATCCATCTGCTGCTCGCCCTGTGTTGCCCTCTTCTCTTTTTCCTGTTAAAATATAGCAAAAATTCTTAGAGCTAACTTATGAGTAATTGTCATCTCTATGTGGTTTAAGTGAAATGTGGGTAATGGTGGTTCTTAATTAGGATGATGTAGGAATAACCACAATTCGCTTATTAGCTTATGTCCTTGAGATCTACACCCACGTGAGACCGCCTGATCTCTATTGCCTAGTTTTATCTTCCTTAGCAGTTAGCACCTGTTAATTAATTATTAACACCTCTCCCTTGCTGGGCTCTATTCGGCAGACCTTGTAAGCCAAGCCGGGAATAAGTTGAAACCATTGATTTGTTGTGAGAGAAAAATATTGTTTCACAACTGATTTGTACGGATTAAAGCCGGCCTGTAACCGAAACAAACACAGCTTAGTTGCTTACAATCAATTCAACGTTGGCTAGCTCTGAGGGTGCTCTCGGGCAGTTCACCCACGTTGGCCGGTGCAGCTGCCGCTCACCTTTCTCATTTAACAATTGATTGGGCAGTGTGACCATTATTTTTTTTAAAAAAAAAATGTTTAGTCCAACGTTGCATGATGAAGGGAAAAGAATATTCAAAGTTCATCTCAACAGGGAATCTGAACCATTGCCGTGCAAAGCGGTTTTTCAACAAGTGCACATGCGCAGCTACTATCCAGGCCGTCCATCTTCTTCTCGAGATGTGTGCACCATCAAACATCACTACTCCCAATCCTGCTGTGTTGTGTATATACCCCTTCTATATTCCAAACCTAAACCCTAAACTCTAAATCCTAAAGCATAAACCTAAACTCTAAACCCTAACCCTAAATCCTAAACCTTAAACCCTAAATACAAGAATACAATGGAGAGAGAGAATTGTCACAGATCTCGAGACATGTTTTAACGGTAAAGTGCCCAACATGTACATGCCTCGGGTTGTTTTCCATTGTCGTGGGTTGCCACGCCATGCAAATTAGGGCGTGTTTGGATTGCTGCATCCCGCCGGACTGCATGGTCGGATGCATATAAAATCATGGAGCATCATGTTTGGATGACACACTCCACTGTTCTGCGCTGTATCCGCAGATGCAGATGCATGCCTGCATGCAGGTTGGCGCCATGCGGCCAAATTAGCCTTCGCTACAGAGCCAGGCCCGACGGATGCAGTATTGCCTCTGTGGTCCCACGTGTCATACTCTCAAAAGAGTAAGACTGTATGCACTCGTACAGACAACCAAACATCTCAGTTTTTTTTTGTATCTACTCATGCAACTTCACCAAACACCTTTTTAGAAATACGATTCCACTCAGCCTGCATCCACTCCACCAAGATATACGATGCAACCTCCATCCACCAACCAAGCACGGAACCAGATCCTCTGCAGTCGGACAAATGAACTGTTCTCTGCAGTCAAGGATCTGAACCGTGCATTTCACATCCAACTGTGAGCCCACAAAACGTTAAAACAAACTGATCTTACAAGCCTGCAGCCGGCCCATGTCAGCCCAACCACGTGAAGGATATACGGTGGATACCTATATGGGCTACTCGTTCTCGACTGCATGAAGAAATCGTCGCAGCCGTAGCCGGCGTCAGCAGCGCGGCGGCGACATCGAGCAAGTTCACGAGGCAAGCGGCTGTGGCAGCAGTGGCAGCGCTTCCCATGACAGTATACGACACCGCACGCACGCACAAAGCTCACCATGGACGACGACTCGGTCCTTCAACTCCGCCGTTGTCTTTCTCGTGCTCGTGCTTAACTGACCTCGAGCTGCTGCTCTCCCGTGAATTCGTGTGTCAGACCTTCGGTCTCCATGTTGCCTCGGCGCCTGTGTGGCCGTCTATTGTCGTGAGAGCCAGGTGCCGCGACGGAGTTTCCCGCCTTGCCTAGCTGCACGTTCAGGCGCCTCGGAGGACTCCGTCTTACCCGCCGCCCGCACAGCTGGCGGACGCGTGCCTGCCCATGGGTGCTCAGGCCCTGCTCATCGGTGAGATGCGCATGTCTTCTTCGTCCGTGACCTCGCGGGAAAGACGACGACAGAGGCGAAGCACCGAGTGGTGACAGCGTCGGACATGACCGAGTCGCATGCTGCGCGGTGTTATGGGCCTACTTGGGCCTCCGAGCCTTTTCCTACAGCCTGATAGATGGAGAACATGAGATGACCCTTGGATGAAGCGGACGACGTAGATGGCTTGACTGCAGAGTACAGTCAGCCAGGTCGATTACAGAGGATCTTGTTGCTGCTGGTTGGGTCCTCAGCCGTTGTGAAACCATTCAGGGGCGGACCCACAAGGTATACCAAGTGGTCCATGGCATACCCTGTGGGCATGCCTGGTATTAGCATTAGATTATATTGTTCCTTAAAGTAAGAAAAGTTATTAACTTTTTCACCTATTGGCCTTGTAGCGTGATGGTAAGTCCCTTTCTTTCTACCCAAGGGATCGGTGGTTCTATTTCTCATTGACGCATTTTTTTGTTCCTATTTTCTATTTCCCACCGTTGGTTTTATTTTCAATTTCCATGAAAAACTCAGCTGGGAATATCTTTTAATTTTTGATCTTTTATTATCTCTTCAATATTAATAACTATAAGTGATATAACTTTGGTATCATTTTATTATCAATTTTTTATTTTTATTTTCCCTTTCCCTATTGGTTGTGGTCGTATTTTTTGTTCCTATTTTCCATTTCTCACCATCGGTTTTATTTTCAATTTTCATGAAAAACTCAGTTGTGAGTATCTTTTAATTTTTGATCTTTTATTATCTCCTCAATATTAATAACTAGATATGATAGAACTTTAGTATCATTTTATTATCATTTTTTTATTTTTATTTTCTCTTTCCCACTAGTGGCTTTATTTTCCATCCCTATAAAAAACTCAGTTGCGAGTAGCTCTTAATTTTTTATCTTTTTGTTGACACAAAAAGTGACGCACTGTGCCAATCACACAGCAAGCCGGAGAAGCTGGCTTCAAACGTAGCCCGGGTGCTCAAAAGTCCGGTGCGTGTCAGTCAGTTTGTCCTGCAACTAACAAGGGAGATAAACTGTTAAATACAAAGCTGGAACATGCCGGGTATGACCAGACAGTTCCAAAATATATGGCCCTGAAGCCACTTACGACGACACATAGCTATGAAAGCTATCTGCCAACGGGTTTAAAGATCATTCGGCAGTATGAACAGAGTTACGTGAATAACAGGTTGCCGAACACGTTTGCATGAGAATCGTACTTGCATGACGTATTAAGTATAAGTTAAAACTTAACCAATCTCGATTGTACAACCGAGTTGGGGTCCATGGGGATTCAACACATAAACTAAGCATGACTAAGCTAATCTAAAGCCTGCGCCTGCCGCACGACACCTGGCTCTATCATAGGTCAAACATACTTAACATGCATGAACCCTCACCACGTGGCAATCCAGATACGATCCAATCGGCTATTACGAATAATAGATCTACTACATAAAAGACTTTACAATAATAAACGTGAAAGAACAGAGCAGATCTATAAAAGATAAAGCCGAACCGAACGGTATCTAGATTGGGCAAAAGTGTTACGATGAAATAAACATAACAAAACATATAACACAAGGTAACTTAATGAATCTATCAGATTTGCCAAATCTAACAGAGCCGATAACTATTTTTACTCATGACTCAATCCGCCGCACGATACAAGGCATAAGCAAAAACTTCCCGTCATAAGCTTAAATCCGTCGCACGATACTAAGCTTAACGTACGAGACTACTTGCACCATATCTAAATCCGCCGCACGATACTAGACATGATAACAAGGTTGCCGGGACTTACGGAGGTCGACGGATCGATGGCCCCTCTCGAAGAACACGACGACACGACTTGGACTCGAAGACGGCACGGGGCCGGGTTGGTTGTATTGATTGTGAACGTCTTTACAATAGTCTCAGGGTTTATATTTATACCCTGGTGTTCTACGAGTCCTAGGAGGACACGATTACAACGACAAAACAGGAAACATATCTAAAACACGATGCCTTTTATTCTAAGCCTCCCTTAATAATCGGCACGTGCGAACAATGACGAGATCTTCTGTTGCCGAATCTTCTGATATGCCGTATTTGTCGCAAACCGACTTAGCCTGAGGTAGCCGACCGCAGCGCCATATTGCCGAATCCACCCTCCGTTTGACCAGTCGCCTCTACAGCCCTACCGAATCGATTGGATTAGCCGACCGTGCTTGCTATCTACCGAATCCCTCAGGTGGTGATTTCTCCCGAACCTGCGCCGTGCTGGCCCACTTGTCATAGTGCGAAAATTCTGTGTTAACACATGCCCCCTCAATTTCTGCACAAAGGCATTTGTTCTGAAATTGACCACAAGTCCGCCGCGCATTCTAGGTCAGCACTGCTTCAAACTCTGCATCTTCTCCAAATCATCAACAGCTTCAAACTCCACCCGAGTTTCGCAATGGCGACCCACGACGAGATCCCAGAGGTAAATTTCACTTTTCCTTTCAACGCATTCGGTCAATTTATATCGGCATTCGGCTCATTTAGCTTCCTCCGCACACCTTCTCCTTTCAGGCCTTTAGGGATGAAATTCTGATTCCTTGCGATGCGGATCCCAACTCCTACTTCTTGGGACCGATGGGAAACTCCAATCCAACCAATATCATCGGTATGGAGACCAACAGAACCCTTTCAAGCATGGAGTCATTTCACCGAACAGGTGGCGGTATACCTTCAAGAACTGGCCCCTGCCCGCGGTCACCGGCTGGAGGAATTGGTACAGAAGAACTCAGGCGAGATTTGGGCCTCACTGGGAAACCCAAGACATCCATCATGCTCTGGAACTGTCCCTGGCCGACATGCCCAAAAATGAGTCATTGCTCATAGCAGCTTCTCATTTTTGGTCAGATGCCCTCAATGCTTTCGTGTTCGGCCATGGCATAATGACAATCACACTAGCCGATGTCTTCATGATGAGTGGCCTGAACATTACCTCGATCATGAACGCCGATGAACTGCTAGAGAAAATTCCTCAGAGATCCATTGATGTCAGTGTTGGATGGATGAAGTATGTAGAGATCCACAACAAAATGTCAGGCCCAGTAGCAGAAATAGAGCACAGGGCTTTTCTAAACATGTGGCTATGCAGATTTATCTTCTGTGGAAGATCCAACGAGCCAACTCTCAACTACATCGCACTGGCTGATAAATTATCCATAGGAAAGCAACTCCCTCTAGGCAGGCTCTTCCTGGGATCCATATACCACATGATGCACCAGATCTCCACTCAAATGTATCATGCCACTCATGATAGCACAGATGGACTGCCACCAATTGATTGTGTCAATGGCCCCTGGTGGTTTGTTCAAATGTGGTTTCAGCTATACATGCACCAAATCATTGCCGTGCCACTGGACAACCTCAGCTTTCCCTCCAGCAACTTCGCTAAGGATGAAGAGGCTATAGAGAAAGCTTGCCAAACTTATGGGGAAGCAGCCACTGCTATAACCATAAACAAGAGTATTGGCAGTCTCTTCAAATTATTCTTCAAGGGCTTTAATCAGGTGCTCTGGTTACCCTACAGGGAGAATGACAACCTCACTTTCCCTATCAAATTCAGCTTTGATGATGGCTGCATAGATGAAATGGCCACAGGAGTTTTCAACTCATTTATCAAACCCTGTATCCTACCAGCCGAATTCAACAGAGGAAGACAAGTGAAGCACACTTATGAATTCTATTATCCTAACATAGCAGCTAGGCAATTAGGTGGGGACAGCTCCCTCCAAAACTCATCTTTCCACCATCATCAAGCCCAGGGAGCAGATTCAGTCCAAAGAGCGTATTACAATAGGGATGCAGGCCCATCGAGTATTCAGCCTGGGGCAAGATCTGCCAGACTACAACCAGTACCATTTCATTTGATCCAGTCTGCTCACCCTCTTTTGAGTCCTGGTGGCAAGAATGGCATGATCATATCTTCAACAACCAGTCCATCCCATGTGCCTGGAACTTCAAGCAGACTTCAGCTCTGACAGCGAGGTACAATAACAAGCCACCTGTTGCTTTAGTATTTGATCCTTGAGATTTCTAACTTTTCAAAACTTCCACAGGACTTCATACCCAATTCTGACATCAGGCCTATCCATATCATCAAGCAGGGCCAATCACTGTCCTGGGACACAATGCTCCTTCATTGACTCAGCTTATGAAATCCCAAGCAGTCTCATTAACCACCTCTCAGCTAAAGGAGAGAAAAGAAAGGCCACTAAGGTCACTTCCAGCTCCAGGCGAACCAAGACCAAGCAAAAACACACCTCCTCCAAAGGTAAGATGTTCTAGTTCTTCCATCATTATCAACTATTCTTGACTGGCTTGTATATACCATTACAGGCTTCTTCCCCTGAACAAGAAAACGCTCAAATGACGGTGCCCCCAATCCTTATTACCTTGGAAAATGATGAGCATGCAGATGCCGAGGAAATGGGCACCCAGAATCCGGATGATATCAGCATTGGTAGGTCCTTTAATTATCCCTTCAACCAGCAGATTCTTGCCTCTCTTGAGACCAGCGATTTCACAGATACCGCGATTGATGAGACCTTCATCGGCTCAACTCCAGACCCTGCTGGTCCATCCGGTTCTCAACCAGACCAAACCCCTGTTAATCAGCCGACTCATCAGGGCAAGAATTAACTCCCCATTTCTTCATACTTTACCTTGGTCGGCTAACCTGTCAAATCAACACAGACTTTCATCGGTTCAGCCTCCGAGTATGCATTTGATGTCAACGAGTTCCTGAACAAAAGAACAGTGGCCAAAAGACCATCGGCACTCGTCCAAGATGTCCTGAGCAACATAACAAACTTTCTGAGTCAAGACATCTTGTCCTTAGTCAGAGACGCCGATGAAGTTAAAAATTTCCTCAAGCCCATTGCTGAGGACATTCCAGAGAATCTGAGGCTCCATCTGGAGGCCGTGTCTACGCTGGATGACTGCTTTGCTAAGGTAAAACGAGCAATCAGAAGCGCTGATCTTCAGACTGCCAAGTCCAAATGCACCCAGGAAGTCAATGATCTGTACACTCAGTTCCAAGAGGCAAAGAACTCTCAGGAGACTCTGGAGGCTCAGTTGAAAGAACTACAAGAAAAGAGATCTGAACTGGAAGCCCAACTAGCCCAGGTCGACTCTGATATTCAGTCATGCACCTCTCGGCTATCGGGTTTACCGAATATCATTGAAACAACATCTTCCAAGCTGTCATCAGTGCTCGATGAGGATATCAAACTTAGCACGAGGCTCTCACAGGCACAGGGCACCGAAGAGGAGGACAACAAGGCACTGGAGCATGCTAACCAGGTCAAAGCCGATACTCTGGCGGCCATAAACCAATTCTTGAACAACTGAGATGACTGCGCAATGATCCTTCAGTTTCTGTAATCCTGTGTCAGAATGACTCGAACATTTCCTTGTAATATATCTGTATTTTGCATCCAATCGGTTACCGTTTTGATGACATCGTGTTTTAACCGTGTGAACCTGTTCGGCAATCTGGCCAGTGTTTGTCCCGAACACCTAAATCGGCAATTTTGCCGAAGCCAGGCGCTCTATTCTCCGCCGAATACGCGAGTGCATCCAGACGGTTCGCACAACCCGTTACTGCAGAGGTCAATCTCGGGAAGCAGGAAAACCCCAATCCGCCGGTTGATATTCGGCGTGCTGCCCGGGACACTTGCCACGATCACTGTTCCGTCTTCATAAATCCCCTGGAGGCCTGCCTTCTTCCCATCTTGCATCTGCTCCTCTAGTACTTTCGCCGCCTCGGTTTCCTTGCTTACTCCGCTCCAGAAAACCCTAACTTTCCAAGTGCAATGGGGAGCCATGATGACCGCGGAAAGCGCCCGGCGACTGAGGAGGCCGAGGGGAGTCGCGCTCGGCGCCTCCGTCAGCGCGGGTAGGACTCCTCGCTTACGTCCTTTGTGGCAGTTTCTTAAAAACCTCGCTCACACTCTGTTACTGCTCGCCGACAGGGTCCCCGTTATCTCTTCCGCCGGCGGGCATGCCCGGCCTTCTCCAGCGCCGGGGAGGCCAGAGGCTCCACCATCGGGCTCGTCGAGCTCCTCCGACAGCCTCTCCTACCACTCCCATCCTTGGGAGGCGAGCCCGGACCGGGACTCCGACGACGGCCTCTACGACCACAACGACGCCTTGAACTTCATGGCGCTGCGGGACGAGTCCGGGAAGAGCTGGCCGCCGTCTCGAAGCAGTACGGGATTGACCAGCTGGAATGGGAGGACCAGCGCCGGCAGTTCTGCGACGCAATCACGGGTATGAACGCCCAATCCTGGATCTGCTTTCGGTCGTTCTTGTTGATCTTTTAACCGATCCATTCCATTTTGTCGCTCACAGCGCTCTCTGAAGAACTGGAGCGCCTGAAGATGGCGGCGAACGCCGTCGCAGACCGGGTGAACGCCCAGGGCGTCACCGCCGATGCGCGCCTGGCCAACGTGCACGGCCGCATCGAGCAGGTCGCCCTGCAGGGTGTGCACCACGGCGTGGCGCTGGGCTGTCGGCGCTGACGGTCCGCACGGAGGAGGACTTCTCCGTGACGCCGGTTGGCTTCCCCGGCGGGGCATGTCCGGAAGACGTCGAACAGATCGACGATTTTCTGGACTCCTACGAGGATCACGCTCACGCCCTCACCGCAGTCACCAATCCGCAGACGGTCATCAACAAGGTGCTTGGTAACTGATCTGCACTTTCGTACCGCCCCAACTTATGAACAATGCTTACTTTGCCATGTTCACGCGTACAATCTGTTTTCCCTTTCTGTGCTTGTCTAGTGTTCGATCTCTTCATTGAACCGATTGCACAGCACCGCGTGCATTTGGTTCTGTTTTAGCGTTTTTCGCGCTAAAGGCGACACATGCCGTGTCGTGTCGGTTTTGTGCTAAGGGCGATAGAACCTATCGGCCATTTTTTGTGCTAAGGGCGACACAACCTTGTATCGGCCGTCGGTGCCCGCTAGTCCTTGATTCCGTTATGCACCGACCTCCACGCTAGGATGAAATCTCTTTAGATAACGTCCATTAATTGCCCTAGCAAACTCTTCTCCTGGAGGGTTTTCAGAATGTACGCATTACCCGGAGCACGTCTCAGAACTCGAAAAGGCCCTTCCCAGTTAGGGGACCATTTGCCGAATGCCTTATCTTTGGTACCGATCGGCAAGACAATTTTCCAAACCAAGTCTCCTTCTTCGAATCCTTTTCTTCTTTCACTTTGAATTGTAGTACTTGGCAACGCGTATCTTGTCTTTTCAAATTTTCCAAGGCCTTGAGACGAAAAAATGCAAATCTTCTAGCTCATCCATCATCAAATTTCATAATTCTCTTTGGCTAGATCGTTCTGCAATGTAACTCGTCTTGACCCCGATTGCAATTCCCATGGTAGCACTGCGTGATGCCCATAGACCAACTCGTATGGTGACGTCTGAGTCGACCCATGACAAGCCATTCGGTAAGCCCACAAAGCTTCGTTGAGTACCAAGTGCCACCTTTTAGGTTTCTCTTCGATCTTCTTTTGAATGATCTTAATCATTATTTTGTTAGAAGCCTCTGCCTGCCCATTGGCCTGTGCATAATAAGGGGAGGAATTATATAGCTTAATCCCCATCCCTTCGGCAAAGTCACAAAACTCTGAGGAAGTGAACTGAGTTCCCTGATCGGTAGTGATGGACTGAGGGATGCCGAATCGGTAAATGATGTGCTCCTGACGAAGGACACCATGTTCTCTGATGTCACCTTCTTCAATGGGATGGCTTCAACCCACTTAGTGAAATAATCCGTGGCTAACAGAACAAACTTATGTCCCTTGCTAGATGGAGGGTGGATCTGGCCGATCAAATCAATACCCCATCCTCTGAAAGGCCAAGGCTTAATGATCGGATTCATGGTCGATGTTGGGGCCCTTTGCACATTGCCGAATCGCTGGCAATCCTGACAACCTCTGTAATATTCGAAGCAATCTTCGAGCATAGTCGGCCAAAAATATCCAGTCCTCCTGATTATCCATCTCATACGGTGAGCCGACTGGTGTGCACCACATACGCCTTCGTGCACTTCATACATCAGTTTCCTAGCCTCATCTTGGTTCAGGCACTTAAGCAAAACCCCATCTATGGATTTGTAATACAACTGATTGTCCAAGAGCGTAAACTTAAGAGCCTTGTACCTGAGTTTTCGGAGACTTTCTGGATGGGTCCCTGAGGTAATCGGCAATGTTGTCTCTCCAGTCTTCAATTGCCTGATTATCACTTAGGATTACTTGATCGTCTTATGGGGTTATTTGCTCTTCTCAAGTGCAAAAATGTTTTGATTCTCCCTATACCGGATGCTGCCTGAGCCAACTGGTTTGCTTCTTCGTTTTGCCCCCTAGGAATATGTTGCAAGGTTGCTGATCGAAACTGTCTAAGGAGCTCTTGGCAACCTTCGAGATATTCCTGCAGCGTGTCGTTTTGGCACCGTACTCACCTGTCAGCTGCCTGATCACCAACTCCGAGTCACCGAAGATCTCTACGGCGTCTGCCTTAACGTCCACGAGCAACCGCAATCCTCGAAGCAGTGCCTCATACTCTGCTTGATTATTAGTCACCGGGTACTCGATCGGTATAGAGTATTTGAAAGGTGCCCCCTTGGGAGAAATCAACATGATCCCGACTCCGCCACCTTTGCTACACGACGATCCATCAAAAAAACAATGCCCAGTCAGGGGCAATGCTTACTATGTTAGCGTTAGGATCCGATGGTGAGTGACGAAATCAGCCATAATCTGCCCCTTCCATTTTAACAGCCTTTGCCGATTCAAAACGCAAGTCAAACTCAGAAAGAGCTAAAACCCATTACCGATCCTTCCACTCAAAATCGGCATTGATAACATGTGCTTGATTACATCAAACTCTGATACTACCACGCATTCGGCATTCAATAGATAGTGCCGAAACTTGGTACAGGAATAAAAAACGCACAAGCACAACTTTCCTTAGCCGAATACCTCGTTTCGGGGTCCAGCAGCTTTCGGCTAAGATAGGCTATGACTCTCTCTTTTTCCTTCGAATTCTTGCATGAGGGTCGACCCTATTGTTAGGTTGTCGGCCGCCACGTACAACTTGAAAGGCCTGTCGAGTTGTGGAGGAACCAATACTGGTGGTGCCTCATGTATTCTTTGATCTCATCGAAAGCCTTTTGTTGCATGTCACCCCACACGAACTCCTGATCTTTCTTGAGCTTCAACAATGGAGAAAATGGCAGCACTGCGCTCGGACAAGTTGGATATGAACCTTCTGACAAGTTGATTTTGTCGAGCAGTGATTGCAGTTCTTTGAGATTGGTCGGCGGCACTACCTTATCAATTGCTCCATGCTCTTCTTGCCGACTTCGATGCCCCTTTTGTGGACCAAGAATCCAAGAAACTCACCAGCCGACACCCAAATGCACACTTGGTTGGATTCATCTTTAAACCGTGTTTCCTTGTGCACTCCAAGGTCTTCCTTAAATCGGCTAAGTGTCTTTCTTTGCCTCTGGATTTGACCACCACGTCATCAATGTAGATCTCTACGACTTGCCGATCAGCTCATGGAATATGTAATTCATGGCTCGCTGGTAAGTGGCACCGGCATTTTTCAAACCAAAAGTCATGACAATCCATTCAAACAAACCTATATGGCCGGGGCACCTGAAGGCGGTTTTTGCCACATCCTCTGCAGCCATGAAGATCTGGTTGTAACCTGCATTGCCGTCCATAAAGCTTATGATTTCAAAACCGGCGAAGCATCACTAGCAAATCGGCCACCGGCATTGGATAACCGTCCATAGGAGTGGCTTTGTTGAGGTTCCTGAAGTCGATGCAGACTCTCATCTTCCCGTTCTTCTTGTACACCGGGACATATTGGAGATCCATTCCGCATATCGACACGGCGGAATGAAAGTTAGCTTCTAGTAATCTTTCCACTTCCTTTTTCACGTCGGCCAATACCTCCTCCTTGTAGATCCTGCGCGGAGGTTGTTTGTATGGGCGGTATCCAGGTTTGATCGGCAACTTATGCTCAACAATGGACCGATCTAATCCGGGCATCTCTGTGTAGTCCCACGCAAAACAGTCTTTGAACTCTTTCAAAAGATCTACTAATTGCACTCTAAAGTCAGGGTCTAAACTAGAACTTATGAACTCGGCCTCTTTTTACTTGTGTCGCCAACATCCACTTCTTCCAGCTTGTCGGCCGATGTGAAGCCACGTCCCAGTTTGCCCTCGCTGTTGTCGGTTGGGTTATCCATCTAAAAAAGCTTTGAGAGCCGATTGCTTGGATCGGCTGTTGATCCTTGTCGTAGACGTTGACAGGACCTTCTCCCCACACACGATCGGAGAAGCAATCTACTCCGTCGAATTCCCAGTAAGTGGGCTCAATGGTAGCAACACTCACCGAGAGTCGTCAGCTGGACAATCTCGATGTCATCTCCAACCCACTGTATGAGTATTTGATGCATGGTTGAAGGTATGCAGCAGTTGGCGTGGATCCAATCCCTGCCCAAAAGCAGGCTATATGCCCCCTTGCCATCAATGACAAAGAAGGTCGTGATGAGCGTCTTGGATCCGATCACCAGTTCCACGTGCACGGCACCCCGAGTGTCAGAGGGATTACCGGCAAGTCACGGAGTATCATGTCCGTTTTGAGCAGATCTTCATCGTTCATGCCCAGCTTTCTGAAGGTGGCGTAAGGCATGATGTTGATCGCTGCACCGCCATCGACAAACATCTTGGTCAGCGGCTTTCCGTTGACGTACCCCTTGACATACAACGGCTTTAAATGCCGATGCTTGGCTGGTTTGTCAAATGCTGCCTTCTGAGACACAACGAGCTGTGTCGCGAGCTCGTCGTACTCGGCCTCGTCAGAATCCGAATACACCTCGTCCTATGCCCCCCGGCCGGCAGGAGCCATGAACTCCAGGGGAAGGAAGAAAGTCATGGCCACGTCAGCGCCCTTGTCGGCGTCATCTGGTTTTTCCTTCGGGCGCCACTCTTGCTTCTTCCCATTGGCAGCTGCTTCTTCCATCTCCCTATTCCGGAGGCGCTGCACTCTCCTTTTCTGGCTTTTTCTGAGCCCTGGTGGGCACCACTACCCCTTTTGCCACCTATATGGGCGAGGCTGTGCCTCCTCACCGTCGTCCTGGTGGTGCACCCACTCTCGATCGGCATATCTTTTGGCTTGCCGACCCGGGCTTTCCGTTTTTAGGCGCCGATCGTCCATCGGGATGCGTGCTCCCAATCTTTCATGGACGGGACGGCGGTTGACGCGATCCTGCCTATACCCCCTGTACTGATCGCTGCACTCAGGGCAGTCATTGACGGCAGGCAATCTCAAGCCTTCGTTCCAGCAGTGGCGGAAGAACGAGCAGCAACCCAGTGAGCCTGCTCCTGCTCTTGGCGGCGCTCCTGCTCTCTGTGGTAGGCCCTCTCTCCAGACGGTACCGGTACTCCTCCGTGTGACCGTCTTCGCGCTGATACTCCTCTGCGAGTTCCTGTTCTTCGCGTTGGAGACGCTTCCGTTCTTTCTCATCTTGCCGGCGCCACTTGTTGAGGAGATCCCTGTGGGTAGGCCTGCGCCTGGAAGATGTCTCCCCGTGCTCATATCGACTATTCGTGGTCCGGGGCGCGCTGCTGGAATTCATCGCTGGTGATTTGCCGATCGGGGTCCACCGTGCCAGACTCGCGTGCTTTGTTGGAGGTGAGGACTTTGACCTTGCCCTTACCCCTGGGGTCCTCTGGAGCTACCAAGCTCACTGAAAAGAACACGGCGTTCTGGGCGAGGGGTTAGCATCGATCTTCATCTTGCCATTGAACTTGATGTGGCCGTCCTGGATGGCTTCTGGATCCTCGTCCTGAACACACGGCAATCATTAATAGAATGAGTGTTAGTGTTATGAAAACCGCAGTACTTCTTGTCCTTGACCCCTCTAGGACGCAGCATCGGGTGATCCGGGGGTAGCCTGATTCTTCCTTCGGCAACCAGGAACTCGAAGAGCTTGTCGGCTTTGGTGACGTCGAAGTCGTATCCCCCCTTCTGTTGGCGTAGCCATTGCTTGTTGGCTTGGGTCGGCTCCTTGTCCCAGTTGAGCTTTGCAGCGGCCACCTCATCTTCAGCGTCGGTGTAGTCATCGGCCTCGTCCAGGAAAGCCTGATACATCTGCGCCGCGACATTGTCCTTCTGGAAACGCCCTTCCCTCCGGAAGCCTTGCGCTTGGATAGTCATCTCATTCAGCCGGGGGAGAGATGACCCAAGTCTTCAAACTCTTGACCGAACAGCTTGTCCCTGATGCTCGGGAGCATGCCTGCCACGGCCAATGGTGGAAGCTGATCGTCCGGCAGGTGCATGCCGAAGCACTGGCTCTTGACTTCCCTGAACCTGCGCAGGTAGTCCTGTGGTGTCTCATTTGGCTTCTGGCGTACGTACATGATGTCCACCAGTTTCTCTTTCCTTGGTGCCCGTGTAGAAGTGTGTATGAAACTTTTGTTCCAAGTCTGCCCAAGAGAGAATAGAGCCGGCGGCGGTAGTGACGTGAACCATGCGAATGCTGGTCCAGTGAGTGACGACGGGAAGTACCGAACCCTGAAGGCATCTTCGGTATTGGCCTCCCCAAGCTGGAGCAGATATAACGACTGACGTGCTCCACCGTGCTGGTGTCGTCTAGGCTGGAGAACTTGGATAGGTCCGTCGGCACTTTGACTCTGGGAGGAGGTAGAGCCACACGGTGGAACCATTCGGGGAACGGAGACCTGTAAGCATAAGTGCCCTTAGGCTTCAGGCCGAAAGTGCGCTGCATCATATCCGCCATCCTCTCTAGCATGACATCGACATTAGAGTCGGTGGTTTTTTTCGGCCGTCGGCTTCCCATATCCTGGATGTGGGGGCCCTCTATGTTGTGAGGCTCAAGCATCTCATGGTACCCGTTTTAGTAGAGTCCTTTATGAGCCTATAGGTTTACGGGGAGATCTTGCGTGTTGACTCTGGCGGCTGACCCTTAGTGCCGAACGTGAGCTGACCCATGGTCGGCAAACTGGCCCTCTGGCGTGTGCTTCTCTCGAATGGTCATCCCGCTTGATTGAGCCTTAGGCGGGGTCTCCTCACCAGTAGCTCCTGCCCCTTGAGGTGATCCGGCAGGTTGAAAAGATGTGGTCCGGCTATAGGGCCAAACTCCGCCTTCATGAGTTCATCGGCCTTGGGCCAAATTGGGCGATCATGATGGTGCGGAAAGTGTTGAGGAACGCCCCATGCATGCGACCGATGACACCAGAGACAGCTTCGTTGATTATGTGAGACATTTTCAACACTGCCTCCGCTTCCCCGGGATCATTCGGGTTGAGCTGGACGGGCTTCGGCAGATCGTGCAGACGGCGAACCTTTCCGCTTTTGTTCTTGGAAAAGGCTTCTAGGCACTTGGCCTGGAATTCGGCACAAGCATTATCCACCTGCTCTCTGTACTCGTCGGGTAGTTCAGTGAGCTGCACCTGCACGAGCCCGCCTTGTTGCTGGCCTCGGCTTCAGTGACTTCAACCATGGCTGCAGGAAAAAGAGTGTCCCACCGGGCGTGCCAAAAAGTGTGTTGACACAAAAAGTGACGCACTGTGCCAATCACACAGCAAGCCGGAGAAGCTGGCTTCAAACATAGCCCGGGTGCTCAAAAGTCCGGTGCGTGCCAGTCAGTTTGTCCTGCAACTAACAAGGGAGATAAACTGTTAAATACAAAGCTGGAACATGCCGGGTATGACCAGACAGTTCCAAGATGTACGGCCCTGAAGCCACTTACGACGACACATAGCTATGAAAGCTATCTGCCAACGGGTTTAAAGATCATTCGACAGTATGAACAGAGTTACGTGAATAACAGGTTGCCGAACACGTTTGCATGAGAATCGTACTTGCATGACGTATTAAGTATAAGTTAAAACTTAACCAATCTCGATTGTACAACTGAGTTGGGGTCCATGGGGATTGAACACACAAACTAAGCATGACTAAGCTAATCTAAAGCTTGCGCCTGCCGCACGACACCTGGCTCTATCATAGGTCAAACATACTTAACATGCATGAACCCTCACCACGTGGCAATCCAGATACGATCCAATCGGCTATTACGAACAATAGATCTACTACATAAAAGACTTTACAATAATAAACGTGAAAGAACAGAGCAGATCTAAAAAGATAAAGCCGAACCGAACGGTATCTAGATTGGGCAAAAGTGTTACGATGAAAATAAACATAACAAAACATATAACACAAGGTAACTTAATGAATCTATCAGATTTGCCAAATCTAACAGAGCCGATAACTATTTTTACTCATGACTCAATCCGCCGCACGATACAAGGCATAAGCAAAAACTTCCCGTCATAAGCTTAAATCCGTCGCACGATACTAAGCTTAACGTACGAGACTACTTGCACCATATCTAAATCCGCCGCACGATACTAGACATGATAACAAGGTTGCCGGGACTTACGGAGGTCGACGGATCGATGGCCCCTCTCGAAGAACACGACGACACGACTTGGACTCGAAGACGGCACGGGGCCGGGTTGGTTGTATTGATTGTGAACGTCTTTACAATAGTCTCAGGGTTTATATTTATACCCTGGTGTTCTACGAGTCCTAGGAGGACACGATTACAACGACAAAACAGGAAACATATCTAAAACACGATGCCTTTTATTCTAAGCCTCCCTTAATAATCGGCACGTGCGAACAATGACGAGATCTTCTGTTGCCGAATCTTCTGATATGCCGTATTTGTCGCAAACCGACTTAGCCTGAGGTAGCCGACCGCAGCGCCATATTGCCGAATCCACCCTCCGTTTGACCAGTCGCCTCTACAGCCCTACCGAATCGATTGGATTAGCCAACCGTGCTTGCTATCTACCGAATCCCTCAGGTGGTGATTTCTCCCGAACCTGCGCCGTGTTGGCCCACTTGTCATAGTGCGAAAATTCTGTGTTAACACTTTTATTATCCCCTCAATACTAATAACTATATATGATATAACTTTGACATCATTTTATTATCACTTACCAATAGCAATGTAGAACATCATTTTAAAATTTCATTTTGTTCTCTCCTCTAAATTGTGGTTTTATATTTCAAACTATTTGTATTTCATTTGAATTATTTATATCGTTATTTGCCATAGTATCTCGTTTAATCTTTAGATTTAAGGCTTATCATATTATTTAATGCACATGATTTTACCGAATGGAATATGATTTTACCAATTTAATAAAAAAATTTATCTGGCATACCCTGTGATAAAATCTTAGGTCCGCCACTAAAACCATTGGACACAAATTACAGGAGGACGTCTTTTGCTTAGAGTTGTAGGAGGATGATTTTTCTGGTAGGAAAGAAAATTGAAGAAAATAGCGTAGGTGTTGAAGTTGACTGTTGACCCAAAGTCCTCGTTCAAGGTCTTTGCATAAGTTGGGACTGTACCGAACCAATATAATCTACCCTGTCTTGGGTCTCGTCTCCCTTTTTGAGATGCCTTTTCTGTCTCTTTCAGCATTTAGTTATGTTTGACGACTAGAATATCGTAGCAACGTGTACTAGCTAATAACAGCTGGACTTTCTAGGGAATTACAAATAAAACCTGATCGAAGTTTATTTGCAACTTCAGTTGAGCTAGGCATACACAGTACTCATCATCAAGAGTAGTAAGCTATGATGGTCCGTTTCTCCTTGCAGTGCTTTCTTCTCCTTTTGTTCTTTCCTGCATCTGGTGCTGAGGAATTTGTTTTCAATGGATTCACACACTACCGGAGACGGGCTCTTTGTCGAGTGTCCGGCTCTTTGCCGAGAGCTAAAACACGGGCAGTCGGCAAAGGGCTCTTTGCCGAGAGCCAACCCTTGGCACCATAAGAAACTCGGCGACGATTCCGACGCCGAGGGTCCGACTCTCGGCGAAGTCAGGCTCTCGGCAAAGGGACCCTATGCCGAGAGCCGAACCCTCGGCGTAGAATGCTCCTCGGCAAACGAAACCCTCGCGAACGGCTCCCCCTGCGCCGTTACCTTTGCCGAGAGCCCTCTGTTCGGCTCTCGGCACAGGGTTGAATTTTTTTTTGTAAACTCTATGCCGAGAGCCCTGGCCCTGGCTCTCGGCATAGGTGCTCTTTGCCGAGGGCTTTAGGAAGCTCTCGGCAAAGCATATTATTTTTTTTTGTTTTTTGCTCCCAATTTTTTCTGTGGCCTTGCTACAGTACTACAAGCCAAGATTTCAAATTTGAAGTGTTTTCCATAAATCTTGCTATATTTCGCGTATTTTCTTTAATTTGATGATTTTTCCACGGGACGTACGTTTGAACTGCAGGTGCATGAAATAATGAAACTCAGCGATTCAAAAATGGTATTCATTCTTCAGAGGGTATTTCGACACCGTATCCAGGGACAGGCGCGGAGACTCGACCGTCTCGTGCACGAGAAACGGCGACCAAGTTGCGTGATATTGGATTTAAAATTATTAAAAATACAAACGAAGTCAGAAAATCATGAAAATGGACGAGTGACCTTGACATCGCATGTAGAGGCTATGAAAAAAATTTGAGAATGTTTGGAGCAAGTGGTGACGCAAGATGGTTAAAACCCTGAGATCATCGCATATCATCACATGTGACATCTTGCGGAGATCTCAGGGTTTTAACCATCTTGCGCCACCACTTGCTCCAAACATTCCCAAAAATTTTTCATAGCCTCTACATGCGATGTCAAGGTCACTCGTCCATTTTCATGATTTTCTGACTTTGTTTGTATTTTTAATAATTTTAAATCCAATATCACGCAACTTGGTCGCCGTTTCTCGTGCACGAGACGGTCGAGTCTCCGCGCCTGTCCCTGGATACGGTGTCGAAATACCCTCTGAAGAATGAATACCATTTTTGAATCGCTGAGTTTCATTATTTCATGCACCTGCAGTTCAAACGTACGTCCCGTGGAAAAAATCATCAAATTAAAGAAAATAGCGCGAAATATAGCAAGATTTATGGAAAACACTCAAATTTGAAATCTTGGCTTGTAGTACTGTAGCAAGGCCACAGGAAAAATTGGGAGCAAAAAAAAACAAAAAAAAATATATGCTTTGCCGAGAGCTTCCTAAAGCCCTCGGCAAAGGGCACCTATACGAGAGTCAAGGCCAGGGCTCTCGGCAAAGAAATTTTGTAAAAAAAAAAAAAAAACAAAATCCTTTGCCGAGAGCCGGATCAGGGGGCTCTCGGCAAAGGGCCAGTATATGCCGAGAGCCGGATCGCGGGCTCTCGGCAAAGCAGGCAAATGAAAAAAAAAAAATAAAAACGGGTCGCGCACCCGACCGCGCGCGCACAAACACACGCACACGCACGCCCGGCCGCCCGCCCCGACCGCCGAAGCCGCCGCGCCTGGCCGCCCGCGCCAGCCCCGGAGGCCCGAAAGGCTGCCCGCCGCCCGCCCGCGCCCTCGCCAACCGCCGCCGCCGAACGCGCCAACGATCAGCCTCGCTCGCCCGCCCGCACGCCAACGCCGCCTAGCCCCGCACCGCGCCGCCGCCGAGCCCAGCGCCGCGCGACCCACCCGCCCGCCGCCGCCGCCCCGACCGCCGTGCAGCCGCCCACGCACGCGCCCGCCGCCCCCCCCCCCCCCCGCGCGGCCGCCCGCGACCCGCGCCGTGCCGCCGCCCCCTGCACCCTGCAGGCCTGGTTGGAGAGGGAGAGAGGAGGAGGAGAGAAGGAAGAGGAGGAGGAAGAAGAGAGGAGAGGAGGAGAGGAGGAGAGGAAGAGAGAGGAGGAGGAGGAGGAGGAGGAGGAGAGGAAGAGGAGGAGGAGGAGCCCTGCGCCACCTATTCGGCCACGCGCCCCTGCCCCATATGGACCGTCGTCGTCGATCGCGCGCGTCGTCACTTGTAAGTCGTCCTAGATAGCCCCGTCGTCCTCGTACCTCTGCAACTTAGTTGTGATAAGTAGTAGTAGTAAGTATAGTAGTAGTAGTAGTAGTGCTATGCTTGTTATGTATGTTGATGTCGGCCATCGTGCCTGGACATATATGTTGATGTCGGCCATCGTGCCTTGACATATATGTGGATGTCGGCCATCGTGCCGTTTTTCTTGCAGGTTATGAAACCTCACGTGCAGGGGAGGTTCTGCCGAAATTTCTAATTGATACTATCTTTTTTGTCTTTTCTGTAGGAGGAGGACCTATCGGGGCCAAGCCGGAGATCCTCGGCGACCTCGATCGTCTTCGTCGTCGTCGCGGGTCTGCCTGCACCGCTTCACCTCGCCACTGCACCGACTCACCACTGCGCCGCTAGCCTGACTCACCGGCACCCTAGGTATAAAGAACGTCTCTTCCCAGAAAAGGGTCTTAGGTCATTGAACCCAGTTAGGTGTCTCCCGTCCGAAAGAGATACGGCTGGAGGTATGCAGGTCTCTGCATATCGATAACCGTATCTGTTTCGGATTGTCCACGTTACTTGGACAGCCCGCAGATGCGTCGATGAGGCTAGTTCCCATGGTCTGCCCCGATTCGAGATGGAGTTTCAGCATCACCTCCCTGTTGTTCTCCGGATACACACTCTCCCTATAGGGACGTGTATCTTGAGAACATCGGGGAGGTGCTGCCGAAATTCTGTCTCGGCTCGGGGCAGACAATGGGAACTGGCCTCATGTACGTATCCGCGGGTGGGATTAGGAACCTATACTGAACCTAGGGTAGAGGAAATGACTCAGTAGGATGGAAGACTCGGAGGTAGATATGTAAGTACTCGGATGCATGACCGTAGGACTAAACCCGGTGGATCTACCATGGTGAAGCACATCGTTTGAGAGGGAGGCAGTGCGACCACGTCTGAGGACATCTTTGATGCTGAGCGGGGGTGGGTTAGGGGTAGCAGACATGTTAGATGACTTCCAAGAAGCACAGTACGCTGAAGGACGTACGGAGGAGGAGATGGAGAAGACCGCAAAGGCGTTTTACGAGATGATGTCTTCGGCACAGAAACCCCTTCACGAGCGGACAACAGTTTCTCAACTGGATGCCATTGGCCGTGTGATGGGGTTCAAGTCCCAGTTCAACCTGAGTCGAGATGCGTTCGATGGTATGTTGGCCCTATTTGGTAGCATGCTTCCGGACGGCCACATATTGCCAAAGAGCCTGTACGAGTCACAGAAACTGCTTCGTGCCCTGAAGATGCCGTATGAGCAGATACATGCTTGTCCAAATGGGTGCGTCCTCTTCAGGAAAGATCTCACGGATGCAGGTTACTGTCCGAAGTGTAAAGCGTCGAGATACATGGAGGTAGACGATGGTGAAGGCCCAAAGAGGCAGCTTTCTATCCCCATGAAAGTCCTGCGTTACCTGCCGTTCACACCGAGGATCCAACGTCTCTACATGACCGAGGAATCCGCGAAACAGATGACATGGCACAAACAGGGTACCCGATACAATCCTGAGAAGTTGGTACATCCCGCCGATGGTGAAGCATGGGCCCATTTCGATGGCATCCATCATGACAAAGCTAGAGAGGCTCGTAATGTTCGTGTTGCGTTTGCAACGGACGGTTTCAATCCCTATGGACTCATGGCTGTCCCGTACACCTGTTGGCCCGTCTTCGTTATCCCCCTCAATCCCCCCCCGGCGTCCTATTTCAACGTCATACTGTCTTCTTGTCGTTGATAATTCCTGGACACCCGGGGAATAACATGGGTGTGTACATGGAGCCTCTGATTGATGAATTGGAAACTGCTTGGAATGAAGGGGTATTGACATACGACCGAGCTTCAAGGTCTAACTTCACAATGCACATCTGGTACCAGTACTCACTACATGACTACCTGGCATATGGGATATTCTGTGCCTGGTGTGTCCATGGCAAGTTCTCATGCCCCGTTTGTAAGACAGCTACGAGATTTATCTGGTTGAAGAAGGGTGGCAAGTATTCGGCGTTCGACCAACATCGACAATTCCTGCCTCTTGACCATCCTTTCAGACGGGACACCAAGAACTTTACCAAAGGTGTCGTGGTGAGAGATCCTCCACCTCGGATGCTGACCGGTGCCGAGGTTCATGCTCAGATAGATGCTCTCCAGTTCAACGAAACAGACGGTCGTTTTGCGGGGTATGGTCAGGAGCATATGTGGACTCATAAGTCAGGCTTGGAAAGACTCCCTTATTATGACGATCTTCTTCTGCCACATAACATTGATGTAATGCACACTGAAAAGAACATCGCTGAGTCGCTTTGGGGAACACTCATGGACACTGAAAAGTCTAAGGACAACCCTAAGGCTAGACTAGACCTGGCACTGTTGTGCGATAGACCAAAGCAAGAGATGCTGCCTCCTCAGCCCGGCAGGAGATGGACACGGCCCAAGGTCGATTTCGTCTTAGGGCAGGCCACAAAAGGAAAGAAAATACTTCAGTGGATCCCAGACATTGACATTCCCTGATGGATATGCACGAATCTAACGAGAGGAGTCAACTTATCTACTCTGCGAGTCCTAGGGATGAAGAGTCATGACTTCCACGTATGGATCGAACGCTTCTTCCGACGATGGTTCGAGGCTATGTTCCTGAGCCTATGTGGGTTGTCTTGGCAGAGTTGAGCTATTTCTTCCGCCAGCTATGTGCCAAGGAGATATCTCGGTCCGTCATTGATGACTTGGAGAAAGCTGCACCTGTGTTGCTCTGTAAGCTGGAGAAAATCTTTCCACCAGGCTTCTTCACTCCGATGCTTCATTTGATCGTACACCTCCCAAATGAGGTTCGAATGGGAGGGCCTGTGCAATGGCGTTGGTGCTTTCCAGTCGAGAGAAATATGAAGACTCTTCGCAAGAAATGTAGAAACAAAGCCAAAATTGAGGCTTCCATTGCAGAGGCATCCATTCTGGAGGAGGTGTCCAACTTCACTGAAGAATACTACTCCGAGAACCTTCCTAGCGTGCATAATCCACCCCCTCGTTACAATGCTGGAGAAAATGAATCGAGTCTTGGCCTTTTTCGAGGCCAACTCGGCACGGCAAGTGGATCCACAGTTAAGCAGTTGAACTATGAAGAGTGGCGAAAGATCATGCTATACGTGCTTACCAACCTTGATGAGCTGGACCCGTACATGGGGTAAGTTGTTATCTATCTTCATCCAATTCATCGTCACTTCCCACACCATTCTTTTTTGTTCGTACAGTGAATTTCTTCATTTGTTCTCGAATGGACCAAGGCCTCTTTATGATGCGGCAGCTAAAACCCTAATTGCAAATGGTGCGGGGCAAGGGAGGCCTGATTTCATTTCTTGGTTCCGACAGAAGGTACCGTCCTACCAAGGTCGTACTTAGTCTGACGTTCCAACTTGCTCTTACGTTCTGACCGTATAACGATATATCTTGCGTCACCTTGCAGGCTCAAACCGATGCGTCTATGAGTCAAGAGCTGAGACAGGTTGCAAAAGGCTTTGACCGTAGGGTCAAGTCATTTAACGGTTACGACGTGAATGGATTTCGCTTCCACACATCAAGCTACGAGCAGAGTCGGCCCAATCGAAAAACCACAAATAGCGGTGTTAGTTGTACTCCAGGCAATGACAACCGTGACTACTATGGAAGAATTGAAGAAAATATGCGAACTTTCATTTCATGGTGAAAAGCTTTGAATCCTGTCATGTTCAAATGCCATTGGTTGATCCTGGAAGAACGAGGCTGACACCTAATCTTGGGCTAGCCGAAATTGACAGGATTCTGTCTATCCAGGCTCCGATGTGTATATTGTGGCTCAACAGGCCACGCAGGTTTATTACACGCCATACGCGTGCAAAAGCAAAGAGCATCTCTTGGGTTGGTATATTGTGCACAAGATATCACCACATGGTAAACTACCTCTCCCCAATGATGAGGATTATAACTTTAACACAAACACGTATGACGGTGAGTTCTTTCAAGAATCTGGGTTGCAAGGGACGTTCACGATAGACTTAACCGAAGCGATGGAAATGGAAGTAGAGAATGATGACGAGGACGCTGGGGATGAGGTGGTAAATGAGAAGGACATAGAAATGCTAGAACGATTCCGTTTAGGCCAAACAAATGAAGACGACGACCTGTCTTCGGATACTGAGGAGTACTTAGACATGGTTGACAGTGATGAGGAGACTCATGCTCCGGCTAATCCGGATGATCCAGATTATTTCTAATACATGTAATATTATGTATATTTTTAGGATCTATTGTTTTATTTATATTGCACATATTTGGTTATGTTATTTCTAATACAACATTGCTTGTTCTTTTTAAATGCAGGAGGTCGAGGCAAGATGTCGGGAGGACGTCAGAGGCGGTTGAGTTGGTTGTACCGCAGCTCGCAGGCCGACGGGCCCTCGACGAGGAGTGGCCGCCGCCGGAGGGAGCCGTCTCCACAGGAGGAGGAGGAGGAGGAGGAGGAGGTCGAGGAGGAGGTGCCGGCCACGCCCGAGGCCCAGCGGCAAGAGGAGGCACCATTGGCCGAGGAGGCAGAGGAGGAGGACGAGCAGGAGGAGGACGAGGCGGAGGTGTTCGGGTGCCTCAGGGGTGTCCACGCCCTACTTGAGAGGCCCCGCCAGCCTCCCGGCGTTGCCGGCACGTGCCCGACGCCCAGTGATCACGCCCATCGGACAAAAGTACATGTTCTAACTACCTGTTCGTACGATGAGACTCAAAATAGAAATAGAAGCTAATAATCTTTTTTAATCACTTGTGCAGGGGATGGGACTTTGTTGGGCCTAAAGGCCGCAAACCCAACGGCGTCCTGGGTCTCCTGTGCCGCGAGCACTACCCCGGCATAGTACAGTATGCCGGGAGGCACGAGCCGGCCTACACCTTTGACCACTACAGCGTCGCCCCAGACCCAGACTTCCCCAACAAGGCGGCGCGGGTTAGAGCGGAGCTGTGGGTAAGTCTTCGTCAAACAATATCAAATTCATCATATTTTCTCTTTAATTACTGTCTCGCCTCGTATTGTGTCTGTATGCAGAACTACTTCAAGTGCGAGCCGGGGAAGGAGGCAGTGGCGGAGGTGACGGCTACCCGGGCCTGTAGGAAGCTCGTCACCGACATGATCTACGAGGCGAGACTGCAGGCCATCATCACCTACAACGCCACGGTCCTGGCCACGAGGGTGACGAAGGCCCAGGCGAGAGGCATGACGCTGGGCCGGACGTAGTTCTTGCAGGTAAGTGTTTCTTTTGAGCTTAAGCTTTTGGTACTTTTCATCTAACGCTTAGACGTGAAATACTTGATGATGTGCAGATGATCCCCCAATGGTGCCAGTCGTTTCCCGAGTGCTGGGAGATGATCGTGGACCGGTGGCTCTCTGAAGAGTGGGCGGCCCACCACGCCGAGGCCCGGGAGGCGCGTCTGCAGATGCCAGGTGTACCACACCACCAGGGCAACCGCAACCTCGCCGAGTACACACAAGCTTGGGTACGTGAAAGACTTTATCAATTCTCGATCAAATGTTGCATGATTGCTAATCATCTTGTTGTCTTCCTCGCAGTCGGAGGCACACGGTGGCCAGCCTTGCGGCACGGTGGCGGCATACGCCATGTCCCACAAGGGCAAGGCCACGGCAGCGGAGACCTCCTACAACCCCGACGATCCCGCCGACGCGTACACCAACTCCAGCGTCCACTCCCGCCTCACTGACTACTCAGAGGCGACAAGGGCGGTCCATGGAGACGACTTTGATCCCGCCACCGCGGACCTGGACGGGGAGCGTCATGAGGATGGAGAGGAGGGAAGAAGCACGGGCGGTTCTGGCTTGGCGACGGCGTCATCGACACGGCCTCCACTCCCACTCTGTCCCAGCTCCGAGCACAGAGCACGAGCGGGAGCGTCCCCATACGCCCACGCCCGTCGCCTGCGCAGTCGCGGGTCGCCGAGCTCGAGGTTATTTCTATTTAACTCATCGTACATTGATCTTTAAATGTTTGCATTGTTCTAACATTCACTTTGTATTATCGCAGGCCCGCCTGGAAATAGAAAGGCAGGAGCGCCAGGTGTCTGAGACCCAGATGCGGTCACAGATGTCGGCCCAGATGGAGGTCAAGCTAAGCAAATGGCGGAGCTCATCGCCTTCATGGCCTCCCAGGGCATGGCCGTGCCTCAGACGCTCATGGCTCCTCCACCGCCGCCTCTGCACCCGGAGTTGCTCCTGTGAGTATCAATACTTCAGTGTTTCATTTATTTCATTTTCTTGTCTAACATGACCTTTTGCAGCCTCCTCCGTCAGAAGGTTCGAACAACCGCCACGCTCCTGGATGGAACCCGACCGGGGGTCAAGCAGGCGACAGTTCTCAGGGGTGGCCCGGTTGGCCGGGGGTGTAGTAGATCTCGTGTGTCACTGAAGTCTCATGTTGTTGAACTATGTGATGTGAACTATGTGATTTGAGGACATATATGTTATTGAACTATGTGATGTGATATATATATATGTTCTGTGACGTGAAATGTGATATATATGTGATATGTGATGAATGTGATATATATCTGTGTGATATTGTCGGAGAAAAGGAAAAACAGAACTGGAAAACAAAAAAAATAAAAATTACCCAGATTTGCCGAGGGTTGCTCTCGGCAAAGAGGCCCTTTGCCGAGGGTTTTGGCCATAGCCCTCGGCAAAGCTGGGGAGACAGAACGTAATTTCCAAGGCTTTGTCGAGGGCTTTGGTCATAGCCCTCGGCAAAGTCCGAGGTTTGCCGAGAGCCGGCTAAGATAGCCCTCGGCGAAGAGGTTCCAGAAAAAATATTCGAAATTTCTTTGCCGAGAGCTGACCCCGGATAACCCTCGGCACAGAAAAATAATAATAAAAAAATTGTCTCTTTGCCGAGGGCCCGGCTCTCGGCACACGTAACGCCTTTGCCGAGAGCCGGCTTAGCCCTCGGCAAACCTACCGTCAATACGGACAGCCGTTAACGACCACTTTTCTATGCCGAGAGCCAATCGGGCCCTCGGTAAAAGGTTTGCCGAGAGCCCGATAAATGGCCCTCGGCAAAGGATCCTTTGCCGTGAGGTTTTTTGCCGAGAGCTCTATGCCGAGGGCTGCTCTCGGCATAGGCTTCGCCAAGCGCCAGATGGCCTTTGCCGAGTGCTACAGGCACTCGGCAAAGCGGCCGTTTCCAGTAGTGACAGCTGCTAACCTAAGCTTTGAAGGTGAAGCTTCAGTTGATGAGCGTGGTCGCCTGAGGCTAACAACCGGTCTTGACACCGGTGTGGTCGGCCATGCTTTCTACAAATATCCTGTAAGCTTTATTAGGAACACTAAAGATGACCCTGGTGTGCCCTCTTTCACAACATCATTCGTGTTTGAGATTACATCTTTAGACGGTGATAGCTTCTATGAAGAAAAGGACATGGATGGATTTGCCTTTGTGGTTTCATCCACCAACATGTTCTTGAATGATTCCTTGCCAGGTCAGTACCTAGGCCTTCCAGTGTGAACAATTCGATTAGTATACTGGCTATCAAGGTTGAAGCCTTAACGAGCCATGTTGGAATCTTGGGATTTATATCAACAGCTTGACTTCAATCAACTCTCACATTACTATGGGTAGAGTAGACAATAGTGTTTCACAGCTATGGGTAGAGTATGATGGCAAAGCTCAGCAACTAAATGTCACCTTAGGGGCTCCCGGATTCTCTAAACCTAATGATGCTTTGTTATCAAGCCATGTGAATTTGTCATCTCTATTACCAAGTGAAGTATATATTGGGTTTTCCGCATCGACGAGCATTGTGGCAAACAGACAGTTCATTCTTGGCTGGAGCTTCAAGAAAGACGGGGAAGAAGCTCCACAGCTTAACTATTCTGCGTTCATAGAAGGGTGGGAAAGTAGAAATAACTACTCTAGAGGACCAGGCTTAGCTGTTAATATTTCACAGGACATAGTTCCACATCATAATTACATATCACAGCAAGCTCGCACACCCTTGAGTATACTCATACCCATAGTTACATTGGTTTCCTTGGTCGTGATTATTGTTTCTGCTGGCCTTGGTGGTTGTGTGATTTATAAGAAAGGACATTCCAAGAAATCTGGAAAACAATCAGATTGCGAGATAAGCTGTGGGCCACCCTCTTTCAAATACAAAGATCTAGTCAATGCTACTGGTGGATTTAAAGACAAGATGCTCCCTTGGTAAGGGACGTTTTGGGCATGTCTACAAAGGATTTCTCCCGGCCTCTAAGCAAATGTTGCGATCAAGCGAATCTCCCCCGAGTCAAAGCAAGGGAAGAAAGAGTTTATATCAGAAATCACTATATTAGGCCATGTTTGCCACCAGAATCTTGTTCGTTTGCTTGGCTACTGTAGGCACAAGCATGAGCTACTCTTGGTATATGATTATATGCCCAATGCAAGTCTTGACAAATATTTGCACGGTCAAGGCAAACTTGCACTAGATTGGTCTCGGAGATTTTGCATCATCAAAAGTGTTGCATCTGGACTCCTCTATCTCCATTAGGAATGGGAACATGTGGTCATCCACCGAGACCTCAAGTCAAGCAATGTCCTCCTTGATAGTGAAATGAATGCAAGGCTTGGTGATTTTGGCCTTGCAAGATTGCATGACCATGGAGTGGATGCTCACACCACACGCTTAGCAGGTGTCACCGTGCCTGTCCCCAGATACGGTGTCGAAATACCCTCCGAAGAATGAATACTATTTTTCGAATCGCTGAGTTTCATTATTTCATGCACCTGCAGTTCAAACGTGTGTCCCGCGGAAAAAATCATCAAATTAAAGAAAATGCGCGAAATATAGCAAGAAGTATGGAAAACACACCAAATTTGAAATCTTGGCTTGTAGTACTGTAGCAAGGCCACAGAAAAAATTGGGAGCAAAAAAACAAAAAAAAATAATAATCTTTGCCGAGAGCTTCCTAAAGCCCTCGGCAAAGAGCACCTATGCCGAGAGCCAGGGCCAGGACTCTCGGCATAGAGTTTACCAAAAAAAAAATAAAAAAAGTGTCTTTGCCGAGAGCCAGATCACGTGGCTCTCGGCAAAGGTTGCCTATTTGCCGAGTGTCACCTAATTTGGCTCTCGGCAAAGCGTGAATATGTTAAAAAAAATCTGCGCGCCCCTGTCAGACCACACAGACGCACACTACGTACGCGCACACTCTCTTCGTCGCCGCCGCCACCCCGTTCGCCGCCCGCCCCGCCCTGCCGCCCCCGCCGCCGGCCGAGGCCCGCCGCGCTCGCCCGCCCAGCCGCCCTCCGCGCCCCGCCGCCGGTCGAGGGCCGCTGCGGCCGCCCGCCCAGCCGCCCTCCCGCCCCGCCGCCGGCCCAGGGACGCCGCGATCGCCCGAGGGACCGGCCGCGCCCTCCCGGCCCGCCGCCGCCGGCCCTCCCTCCTGCCCCCGCCGCCGACCCGCCCGCCCTCGCGGCCGAGCCGCCGCCACCTGCACGCCCGGCCGGTTGGAGAGGAGGAGAGGAGGGGGAGGAGGAGGTGGAGAGGAGGAGGAGGAGAGAAGGAAGAGGAGGAGGAGGAGGAGGAGGAGGAGAGGAAGAGGAGGAGGAGGAGGAGCCCTGCGCCACCCCATTCGGCCACGCGCCCCTGCCCCGTCCCGCTCCGTCGTCGTCGATCGTCTCGCGTCGTCACTTGTAAGTCGTCCTCGATCGCCCGTCGTCCTTGTACCTCTGCAACTTAGTTGTGGTAAGTAGTAGTTGTTAGTAGTAGTCGTCCTCGATCACGGCGATATATGTGGATGCATGTGAATTGAATGTATGTGGCGATCGAGTATTATTTAGTAGTAGTGGTATGCTTGTGAATGTATGTTGATGTCGGCCATCGTGCCTTGACATTTATGTGGATATCGGCCATCATGCCGTTGTTTTTTTGCAGGTTTTTGAAACCTCACCGTGCAAGGGAGGTTCTGCCAAAATTTTTAATTGACACTAACCCTTTTGCCTTTTATGTAGGAGAAGGACCTTTCGGGACCGAGCCGGAGATCCTCGGCGACCCCGATCGTCTTCGTCGCCATCGCGGGTCTGCCTGCACCGCTTCGCCTCGCCACTGCACCGACTCGACACTGCGCCGCTAGCCTGACTACACCGACACCCTAGGTATAAATAACCTCTCCTCCCAGATAAGGGTCGTAGGTCATTGAACCTAGTTAGGCGTCTCCCGTCCGAAACAGATATGACTGGAGGTATGCAGATCTCTGCATATCGATAACCGTATCTGTTTTGGATTATCCACGTTACTTGGACAGCCCGCAGATGCGTCGATGAGGCTAGTTCCCATGGTCTGCCCCGATTCGAGATGGAGTTTCTGCATCACCTCCCTGTTGTTCTCCGGATACACACTCTCCCTACAGGGACGTGTATCTTGAGAACATCGGGGAGGTGCTGCCGAAATTCTATCTCGACTCGGGGCAGACAATGGGAACTGGCCTCATGTACGCATCCGCGGGTGGGATTAGGACCTATCCTCACCTATTAGATGATAGTAGGATGGAAGTACTCGGAGGTAGATATGTAAGTACTCGGATGGATGACAGTAGGATGGATGACCGTCAGTGGATGTACTCGGGCCGTAGAAGCAGAAGTGATTTCACCGATGAATGGTTGCGCAAGACAGATGCTTTCTTGAACAATGCATTTGGCGCGGCTCGGCGAGGAGAGATCAAAGTGTTGTGCCCATGCAGCAGATGTGGGAACCGAAGAAGGCAAGACAAGGAGAACATGGCTAAACATCTTGTGAACAATGGATTCACACCGGACTACACCCGGTGGATCTACCATGGTGAAGCACATCGTTTGAGAGTAGAGGCAGTGCGACCACGTCTGGAGGACTTTGATGCTGATGCGGGGGTAGCAGACATGTTAGATGACTTCCTAGAAGCACAGTATGCTGAAGGACGTACGAAGGAGGAGATGGAGAAGACCGCAAAGGCGTTTTACGAGATGATGTCTTCGGCACAGAAAACCCTTCACGATCGGACAACGGTTTCTCAAATGGATGCCATTGGCCGTGTGATGGGGTTCAAGTCCCAGTTCAACCTGAGTCGAGATGCGTTCGATGGTATGTTGGCCCTATTTGGTAGCATGCTTCCGGACGGCCACATATTGCCAAAGAGCCTGTACGAGTCACAGAAACTGCTTCGTGCACTGAAGATGCCGTATGAGCAGATACATGCTTGTCCAAATAGGTGCGTCCTCTTCAGGAAAGATCTCACGGATGCAGGTTACTGTCCGAAGTGTAAAGCGTCGAGATACATGGAGGTAGACGATGGTGAAGGCCCGAAGAGGTAGCTTTCTATCCCCATGAAAGTCCTGCGTTACCTTCCGTTCACACCGAGGATCCAACGTCTCTACATGACCGAGGAATCCGCGAAACAGATGACATGGCACAAACAGGGTACCCGATACAATCCTGAGAAGTCGGTACATCCTGCCGATGGTGAAGCATGGGCCCACTTCGATCGCATCCATCATGACAAAGCTAGAGAGGCTCGTAATGTTCGTGTTGCATTTGCAACGGACGGTTTCAATCCCTATGGACTCATGGCTGTCTCGTACACCTGTTGGCCCGTCTTCGTTATCCCCCTCAATCTCCCCCCGACGTCCTATTTTAACGTCATACTGTCTTCTTGTCGTTGATAATTCCTGGACACCCGGGGAATAACATGGTTTGTACATGGAGCCTCTGATTGATCAATTGGAATTTGCTTGGAATGAAGGGGTATTGACATACGACTGAGCTTCAAGGTCTAACTTCACAATGCACATATGGTACCAGTACTCACTGCATGACTACCTGGCATATGGGATATTCTATGCCTGGTGTGTCCATGGCAAGTTCTCATGCCCGGTTTGTAAGACAGCTACGAGATTTATCTGGTTGAAGAAGGGTGACAAGTATTCGGCGTTCGACCAACATCGACAATTCCTACCTCTTGACCATCCTTTCAGACGGGACACCAAGAACTTTACCAAAGGTGTCGTGGTGAGAGATCCTCCACCTCGGATGCTGACCGGTGCCGAGGTTCATGCTCAGATAGATGCTCTCCAGTTCAACGAAACAGACGGTCGTTTTGCGGGGTATGGTCAGGAGCATATGTGGACTCATAAGTCAGGCTTGGAAGACTCCCTTATTATGACGATCTTCTTCTGCCACATAACATTGATGTAATGCACACTGAAAAGAACATCGCTGAGTCGCTTTGGGGAACACTCATGGACACTGAAAAGTCTAAGGACAACCCTAAGGCTAGACTAGACCTGGCACTGTTGTGCGATAGACCAAAGCAAGAGATGCTGCCTCCTCAGCCCGGTAGGAGATGGACACGGCCCAAGGTCGATTTCGTCTTGGGCAGGCCACAAAGGAAAGAAATACTTCAGTGGATCCAGACATTGACATTCCCTGATGGATATGCAGCGAATCTAACGAGAGGAGTCAACTTATCTACTCTGCGAGTCCTAGGGATGAAGAGTCATGACTTCCACGTATGGATCGAATGGCTTCTTCCGGTGATGGTTCGAGGCTATGTTCCTGAGCCTATGTGGGTTGTCCTGGCAGAGTTGAGCTATTTCTTCCGCCAGCTATGTGCCAAGGAGATATCTCGGTCCGTCATTGATGACTTGGAGAAAGCTGCACCTGTGTTGCTCTATAAGCTGGAGAAAATCTTTCCACCAGGCTTCTTCACTCCGATGCTTCATTTGATCGTACACCTCCCAAATGAGGTTCGAATGGGAGGGCCTGTGCAATGACGTTGGTGCTTTCCAGTCGAGAGAAATATGAAGACTCTTCGCAAGAAATGTAGAAACAAAGCCAAAATTGAGGCTTCCATTGCAGAGGCATTCATTCTGGAGGAGGTGTCCAACTTCACTGAAGAATACTACTCTGAGAACCTTCCTAGCGTGCATAATCCACCCCCTCGTTACAATGCTGGAGAAAATGAATCGAGTCTTGGCCTTTTTCGAGGCCAACTCGGCACGGCAAGTGGATCCACAGTTAAGCAGTTGAACTATGAAGAGTGGCAAAAGATCATGCTATACGTGCTTACCAACCTTGATGAGCTGGACCCGTACATGGGTAAGTTGTTATCTATCTTCATCCAATTCGTCGTCACTTCCCAACACCATTCTTTTTGTTTCGTACAGTGAATTTCTTCATTTGTTCTCGAATGGACCAAGGCCTCTTTATGATGCGGCAGCTAAAACCCTAATTGCAAATGGTGCGGGGCAAGGGAGGCCTGATTTCATTTCTTGGTTCCGACAGAAGGTACCGTCCTACCAAGGTCGTACTTAGTCTGACGTTCCAACTTGCTCTTACGTTCTTACCGTATAACGATATATCTTGCTTCACCTTGCAGGCTCAAATCGATGCGTCTATGAGTCAAGAGCTGAGACAGGTTGCAAAAGGCTTTGACCGTAGGGTCAAGTCATTTAACGGTTACGACGTGAATGGATTTCGCTTCCACACATCAAGCTACGAGCAGAGTCGGCCCAATCGAAAAACCACAAATAGCGGAGTTTGTACTCCAGGCAATGACAACCGTGACTACTATGGAAGAATTGAAGAAATATATGAACTTTCATTTCACGGTGAAAAGCCTTTGAATCCTGTCATGTTCAAATGCCATTGGTTCGATCCTGGAGTAACGAGGCTGACACCTAATCTTGGCCTAGCCGAAATTCGACAGGATTCTGTCTATCCAGGCTCCGATGTGTATATTGTGGCTCAACAGGCCACGCAGGTTTATTACACGCCATACGCGTGCAAAAGCAAAGAGGCGGCCAACCTTGCGGCACGGTGGCGGCATACGCCATGTCCCACAAGGGCAAGGCCACGGCAGCGGAGACCTCCTACAACCCCGACGATCCCGCCGACGCGTACACCAACTCCAACGTCCACTCCCGCCTCACTGACTACTCAGAGGCGGCAAGGGCGGTCCATGGGGACGCCTTTGATCCCGCCACCGCGGACCTGGACGGGAACATCGTCATGAGGATTGGAGGGGAGGAAGAAGCACGGGCGGTTCTGGCTTGGCGACGGCGTCATCGACACGACCTCCACTCCCACTCTGTCCCAGCTCCGAGCACAGAGCACGAGCGGGAGCGTCCCCATACGCCCACGCCCGTCGTCTGCGCAGTCGCGGGTCGCCGAGCTCGAGGTTATTTCTATTTAACTCATCGTACATTGATCTTTAAATGTTTGCATTGTTCTAACATTCACTTTGTATTATCGCAGGCCCGCCTGGAAAGAGAAAGGCAGGAGCGCCAGGTGTCTGAGACCCAGATGCGGTCACAGATGTCGGCCCAGATGGAGGCTCAAGCTAAGCAGATTGCGGAGCTCATCGCCTTCATGGCCTCCCAGGGCATGGCCGTGCCCCAGACGCTCATGGCTCCTCCACCGCCGCCTCTGGACCCCAGAGCTGCTCCTGTGAGTATCAATACTTCAGTGTTTCATTTTTTTCATTTCCTTGTCTGACATGACCTTTTGCAGCCTCCTACGTCAGAAGGTTCGAACAACCGCCACGGGGGTCAAGCAGGCGGCAGTTCTCAGGGGTGGCCCGGTTGGCGGGGGTGTAGTAGATTGAACTTTGGACTATCCTCGTGTGTCACTGAAGTCTCATGTTGTTGAACTATGTGATGTGAACTATGTGATTTGAGGACATATATGTTATTGAACTATGTGATGTGATATATATATTTGTTCTGTGACGTGAAATATGATATATATGTGATATGTGATGAATGTGATATATATATATATGTTTGATAGTGTCGGAGAAAAGAAAAAACAGAAATAAAAAAAAATTGGCGTCTTTGCCGAGGGTGGCTCTCGGCAAAGAGGCCCTTTGCCGAGGGCTTTGGCCATAACCTCGGCAAAGCTGAGAACCAGAAAGCAAGTTCCACAGCTTTGCCGAGGGCTTTGGTCATAGCCCTCGGCAAAGTCCGATTTTTGCCGAGGGCCGGCTCACCTTGCTCTCGGCGAAGAGGTCCCAAAAAAATTGAATGTTTTTGCCGAGAGTCGACCACGGTTAACTCTCGGCCCAGAAAAATAATAAAAAAAATTATCTCTTTGCCGAGAGTCAGTGTACCCGGCACTCGGCAAAAGTACTGTCTTTGCCGAGAGTCAGGTTAGCCGGCTCTCGGCAAACGTACCGTCAATAGGGACCGCCGTTAACGACCACTTTTCTTTGCCGAGAGCTGCTCGGGACCCTCGGTAAAAGGTTTGCCGAGTGCCCGACAAATGGCCCTCGGCAAAGGCTCCTTTGCCGAGAGGATTTTTGCCGAGAGCTCTTTGCCGAGGGTCGCTCTCGGCATAGGCTTCGCCGAGAGTGAAATGGTCTTTGCCGAGGGCGAGAGGCACTCGGCAAAGCAGCCGTTTCCAGTAGTGCTGATGCAACTAATGATGAAGCGTGTGATCAGTTGGTTGAATATCACTCTGTGGGAACTGCTACAACCAATGTTTCAGGTGGAAGATGATCAGAGACCATGAAGTAGCATGATATTCTCCATGTTCTATTGACACCTTTGTTGATTTTTTTTGTTGATACAGGCTACCAAATTTATAGAAATGTACTATCTGTAGTATAAGATCTATGATTGCATATACATGTACTTTTTTGTGGTTCCAAAATAAGTGCACATCTCGCATTTCGTTGAGTCGCAACCACTATGGTTGAACCAACCATGGGAATTGAAGACTTGTACAGAGTAAACCTTTTTTTAGAAAAAAAACTATTTGATGAGGGTATGGACCTCATGCTATTTACTTAAGAAGAATAGAATTGATCCGTTTATATAAGGGAAACTGTGCCAAAAAAAAACCTTGCATCCAAACAATTCAATGGAGGGAAAACGACAACAAACTTGAACATAGCAGCCTAGATGAATGTCCTGGATGAATCTAGCATACATATACCATGCTAGCTAGCAAGCTTGTAATCAAGGGAAGGATAGAGCAAACATGATCAGGATTCAATAGTATATATAACAAGAGACAAATCACATAGGCAGCATACAAAATTTTTCATTTTCAATGCCATTTTTCTAAGGAATTCAAGTCAAAGTTCAGCCTTAATCATAATTGTGACATGGGGAGTTTAAAAGTAAAATATTTTTACAGACTTCTAGCTAGCAATGTTATTTCCGTATAGCCAATCTCTTCGTTTTAAACATGTATATGACTAGCGGTTCTTTATAAAACTTTAAGAACATTCGAGCTGTTTGGCTGTCCAAATGGTAAGAAAAATGCAAACAGGACAAGATTGCAGAAGATAACGATGAAAAGTTATTTCATTCGTTAGGTTTGGAACTATATCAATTTATATAGAATGGTATTGGTTACCGACGTTATTTGGTTTCAGAAATATTGAAACAAACATTGGATAACTAGACCTATTACCTGGCATAATCAAGTTTATTTGGTTTCAGAAATATTGAAACAAACATTGGATAACTGGACCTATTACATGGCATAATCAAGTCACGTTCACGTTACATCGACTTGAACCAAACACTATCATAGAGTCTGAACAACAAATCTAAACAATTGATATAATATCAATAAAAATCACCACCATGGATGCAAAGGCCAGTCACCACCTTGGCACTAGGTCATCCTCACCAAGCTTGGTACAAGAGCAAAGAACCGCAACCTCGCACTCAAGCTCACCATTGACATAACTTTATTGACCTCACACAATCTACCTAAACCTCGAGCATCGTACAGACACCTTGAAGTGAGGGCCAACACACGAGGAGAAAGGTCTCATTTGTCCAAGATGGGTCTCCAAAACAATGCCTCCAAGGAGGTTACAATGCCAAGGGCACCGCCACCACTTTCCCAAGACCTGTGTAGCTGGGCTAGCTTTCTCCTAGAGAAAAGGAGGCCTCACAACAGTGTTCCCAATAGGAAAAGTGACACCCCATAAGTGTTGTCGCCGTCATCACTAGAAAAGGCTTTCGTCGGAGCACACCCTCACAAGGCCACAATCCCATCCATGGCTAAGGTCAATCTCAATGGGAGTTTCATTTGCATTAAATAGATTGCCACATAGACATTGTTGATGACATATGACGGTGTATTTAAGAAGTGAGAGAAGAAATGAGTTTCATCTAGATGAAACTCTCTTGACACAAATACCAACTCTCTATGAGTCATGAAATTTAATGCCTATGAAACTTTACAATGAAACTCTCACTCTCAATGGAGAGTTTCATTCAAGTTTATTTTATTTTATATGACATGACAGTCTTGGAAACAACAAAATGAAACTCACCATTGAAATTGGCTAAAGCACATGACCGTAGGGCCACTACAACAGCAACCATGCCTTTATTAGCGGCCGCGGTGCTGGTTCCACCCATCTTATCCTGAAGGGAGCTTAGCGAGATGTGGAGAAGAGGTCAAAACAAACTTGCTCAGAAATGAGTTTTATTGGCAGTAGTTTTTATATCTTTACAGGTGGTTTTATGAATCGCTGGCATGAAGGATAATGGAAATGATGACATTCATTGTCATATGCTTTATTAGAACCGTTGTGTAAATCTATTTACACTGGTCATTATTGGCATAATGATGCCGCCTATGTAAACAAATTTACACAAGCGAAATACTTAAGTGTACGTGCTGCGCACGTTTTCGAAAAAAAAAACAAATGTTTATATGCATTGGTGGTTTGTGGAAGAAAGTTGCCTATATTAATTAATTTTTAGCGGCCGCTTAATCACATAAACTACCTGAAAATATTATGAAAAAAAATGAAATGTTCACTACTTCTGAAACTGTTTTCAGATGTGGGTATATTGGATTTCACTGTTGATTAACAAAGTTGCCTCTGGCATAAAGGTCACCGTTAGTCGGGCATTTCTAGATGCATGAAACATGGGCTTCTCTCTTAATCCATTAACTGAATTGGACCCTTAAAGATGCTTACATTCGTTAATGCTGTTAACAGAGTTGACCACCTTAAGATACTCTATCTATTAATCGTTGATGGAGGTGGCAGTCAGATACTCTAACTAAGATGGCCACCTCTGTTAATGTTTTGTATATTTGAATCAATTACATTTCCTGGCAGTAGTGAGATATATAACAATTATATCTATTTGGCGCAATTAATTTATTGATCATAAGCGGCATAATAAACTAAAAAAATATTTTGCCTCGTCAACAAATTAAATCCGGTCTATCTCATCCTAACATTCCTGTGAATCCATCAATAGTTAATCGGCGCCAACGGCCAGTATGTCTCCGGCGGTGGTAGGGAAATCCAGGGCAGCCGGAGGGCACCTGAATAATGTACGGCGACAGAGCCACCGAGGCCACTGCGCGCGGCAGCGGCGGCGGAGGAGGAGACGACGACGACGCTTGCCCTGTGTTCTGCGGCGGAGGATAGCTGCCGGCCATGGGATCCCAAGGCCTCGGAGGAGGGTCGAGGAGGGGATGAACTTGGACGACGATGCTTTCACCCAACCAGCGCGCCGCCGACGCCGTCGAGGACAGCATCAGCGCCGGCAGCAGGAGGAGGCCGAGTGCGGCGATCGCCGGTGTCATGGAGGCCTTTTCGGCGGCCATTGTTGGCGCTAGCACAGAGGAGCTGCCTGTGGGTGGCTTCTCTGGATCATTCGGTTCTTGGATCTCTGTCTCAATCTCAATCTCAACAATGCGTGCACGGCCGGACCGAGGGCTTTCTATATATAGCGTGCACTCAGTAGATGGATCAGGTTCAGGATGCAGTGCGTGCGCTAAAAATAGTGATGTTAATCCATCTAATTTAAAAAATAGCAATCTTAAAAAAAATAGAATTGCAAATTTCACATTCCAGGTGTATGATGAATCTTATATATATAATAGAGAGAGCGGACTCGCCTGAAAACATCGATTGCAGCAGTAATTCTCGGAGGATTTGATTTGGCACAGCTCAGCTTCACTATATCTTTATAAATTGATTTGTAAAAGTGGTTGACAATGTAACTTGCCTAAAAAAAATAAAAGCAATACAAAGAAGGAATTTATAACTTTTAAAATCAAGTCAGATGAAGATAATTTTTATCAAAATATAGAACTTGTGTATATCTATAATTTTGTAGTTGATATAGTTATGTTGTAAATCCTTAAATTTTGAAATCTACTTTTAAATTTTTTTACACGTTATATGTTCAATAAGATCTAACATTTAGTAGTTCAATCCTTTTCGTTTAAAGATTTGAAAAGGTTATTAATAGGAAAAACAACATCCCACACTTTGGTTATAAAGTGACCCTACCATTTTTTTTTTTGGTAGGGAGGCTTAGGTGAGGATCGCGTTTGGGAGTTTAAATATAGGACGGTGCTAGAGTATGGGCGTGTCGACAAGCATACTTCCACCCGCGTGCCTCATACTTGCATTGTCTTTGTCTCCCTCCTTGAGCTCTCCCCATAACCGCCACCAGGGGCGGATTTAGCGGTGGGGCGGGTAGAGCTGTAGCCCCCCTACAACCGCGGGATCCATGGAGCCTCTCCTAAGCCCCTCTAATTTTTTTTTATCATAGATACATATTAAAGAGGGACTGAAGTTGTTTGAAAGTTGAATAAGCCTTCCCTAATATTTTTTCTGGATCTGCCACTGACTGCCACCTCCCCCGCTTGGTCACGACCTCATCATCTCGTCCGGCTCTAGCTCCAGCAACGACAATGCCTCCCTTGGCTCCAGTGAGTGCTCCCAACTCCCACCGCCCTGGCACTCGCCGCCCTCGCTGCCCGTGAGCTAGGGGTTCATCGGCAGCATAACTTTGTCGATACCCTAGCTCACCGACGACGTCATCTTCTTCCCCTACCCCTCTCCTCCTGCCTCGACGTCGCTGACATGTCCATGGCCCTTGCCTCTCCCTGGACCGGTCGCCGCTGCCACTTCTAGAGCCCATAAGCGTCACCCGTCGGCCATCCCCATCGTCTGCCCAACCTTCCTTCTCCAGGTCGGCCCCGTCTAAGGCCGCCAGAGTTGGGTAAGAAGGCAGTGGTGTGGCTCATTGGAACAGTAAACAACGCCAGAGGTGACGAAGAGGGAGGGTGGGCGAATCAGGCGGTCTCCGCTCTTCTCCGCATGCATTGGACGGTCATGTGGGTATGCGCGCCGAATGTCGTGACCACGTGCTCGAAATGAAGTTTTTCTGTTAAATATATAGCGGCATATCTGTGTATTTGCCCATGAAACCTCAAACTTTGCATAGTAGACATATGTCTAATTAAAATTTAAAATTAAACATATTATATCGAGAAGTATTAAATAAACCCTAGTAATAACTAGATGGCTTGCATTGTCCTATTGGACGGGGAGATCGGCCATCATGGCGTACTTCCTCCGTCTCTAAATAAACGTTAATAAGTATCGTTTTCGCTTCTCGAGAAACACTTTTAAGTAAATATATATTAAAAATATTAATATTTATCATACAGTACATAACTAGTACCATTGGAAATATTATTGAATCTAGTTTTTTAACAAAATTATCTAGAGCTGAGTTAAATTTTATACACATTTAGTACAAATTTGGTACAAATCAATTTGTAATACGAACATCAACGATTCAGTGACGGAGCTGAGTACATAGCTAGCACGCAGCAGAGCTAGCGCTGTCCCGGCCCGGTGGCTTGCTGGGCGGCGTCCTGGGCTGCCAACCTCTGATTGAAGGCGCGGGCGGACCTCAGGGTGCTCTCGCTCAACGCGGTGATCCGCGCGTCCATGGCATAGAAGGCGGCCATCTTGCCGCCGTTCTCGCGGTGGTGCTTCTTGCCCCCAAGAATCGCTTTGGCATCTCGGCCAAGCTAGCTGTAGGCGCCGTTGTTGTCGTCGTCCTCTTCTTCTTCGGAGGATTCGTCGCAGCGGCGGCGGCGACCACCACCACCGTCCCGATACCGTGATGATGAGCAGCAGGCGCCTCCATCTCCATCTCTGTGTCTTTGGGAATAGGATCCATCGAGCTAGCGGAGAGCAGAGCAGAGCGCGCGGTTGATCGAGCGAGCTTTATTTGGGATCGCTTAATTTTTGCTGTTATTACCTTGCCTACTTGCATTATCTCTCGTAATTGTTACAGTAGAATATATATATATAGGAAACATCCGTCCGAGTCCGATCCAGCCAGCAGAGTCGACGACGCGACAGGAACCGATCGAGACATGCAGTTTAGTTAATCCGAATCCGAGTCAACCAAACAGGTACGATGCAACACGTACGGATCTGTGTTGCGTTACGTTACGTGACCAGAAATTAAAGCTTCTCGTTCATCATGTCATGCATCCGTAGAAATAGAGACGTACGGCGGCACCGGCCGGGGATAATATATAGCGATAGCGACTTCTTATTAATTATAAGGCGAAACATGATGTGCCAAAGGTCACTCCGAGGTGTAGAGACGCAAATACCTGGATTTCTTCATTTTTTAAAAACACTGGATCATATAAATAAATTTATCTTGAAAAGTACTTTTATAAAAATATACATATATCATTTTACGACAAATATTTTAAGAAAGAAGTGATCAAAGTTGTGCTTTAAAGACCGTATCACTGTTCTAAACGATGTCTATTTCCTATATGAAGGGAGTAATAAATTAGGGATGGCTTGTATTTTGACCTGTCGGGTCTAGTCTTTTTTTCTATTAGAAGGGCCACTTTGGATTGTGGGAATTTTTCACCTTTTTTGTGTTTTTTCTGGGAAAACAAACCTATTCCTATGAAATTACTACACAATTCCTGTGAATTTTGTGCGTTCCTAAGAGTCCCTAAGAATTCTAAAAAATTTCTCTCAAGTTTGGCCTGTGACTAGATCTTAATTCTTCTATTTATTCCTTCAACCATTCTCTCGGTTCAATTTACCTCTTAACCAAATTTTTTTTCCCTCCACGTGCAAGGTGAATTGTGAATTCAAAATTTGTGAGGCGACGGCCAGCATCGTATTACTTATGAAAATATATTTTAATTTTTTCATCATTATGTTTTAAGATATTTTTATATTGCTAGCATTAATTTATTATTAGATGTCTAATATGCAAAAATAACAATAAAAACTATGATGCACTTTTCAATATGTATAAAAATATGTGTACCACCTCATAGATTTCAAAATTTAAAATCAACTTAAAACTAGAAAACAATGTAAAGGAGTAAACTGGCCAACTCAAAAAATCTGAGTCAGGTTAACCAAACATTGATTTACCTCTCTTGGGTGCCCTTATGAATGGGTTATCCAGAGTTTCCCCTATGGGGGGGGGGATATCTAGACATAGGACAAACTTGAGAAAGTAATTTGAAATTTTTTCCTTTCTTTTGACATAATAACAATAACTCTCTTGTTGGATTATTAACAAAAACAGATGAACAACTTAATCCACACGCACCCATGGCCCCATGCAAAGAAATGTCAGTGTTAGTGGTAGGCATGTAGTAAGTAGTGGCATGTATAAATCAAATTCTCTCTTTTAATTAACAGCTATTTGTAAACTCTGCCATCAATTAAAACCTAAACTATTTTAATCATGTCATATTTTTCCATCAGTTGGCTTGGCTACAGGTTTCTTCAAGGAGGAATTCAATCTCCTGCTCTTTAGAGCAAAGAGAAGATATTTCCCAGAGATTGAGCTATGGATTGCAAATATAGTTTAGCTAGACTAAGAGCAGTTTTAACACTGTTTTTCCTTGTCAGTTTCTTTGTTTCTTGATTTTTCTTGTAATCTTTTGTCACTTTGTAAAATGTTTTAATTTTCAATAAATTCACTGTAGGGGTGCATGTAAACCCCTCCAGCTTCATAAAAAAAGTAAAAGAACATACTCCCTCCATAGAAAAAGATGACGTTTTGGATAAGGTTTGGGTCAAACATTGAGAATATAAATTATAAATAATTTTTAAATTATTGAGTTTAGAGATGTAAAAATCATATAAATATTTTTAAAGAAACAAGTGGTCAAAGTGATGTTTTGGAGACCGTGTCGCTGTCTGAAACGTCAAGTTTTACAATATGGAGGGAGTAAATAAGCAAACAGAAGTACACATGCACCATCAAACAAAATTAGCAATTTACAAAGTTTTCCTTCTTTATTCCTTTATTTTGTTATTGCAACTTTCAAAATTTCTCAAACAAAATATTATAAACATCAGCTACAAAAGTATTTGTGGATTATTACATTGAAGACAAAAGGCCGAGTATTTCCACCAATGACCAACCCATGCACAGTTGCATTGCTAATTTGCCATTGCTCCATACTTTTTTAACCGAAAACGTAAGAGAGCTGTGCTTTATTATATTAAGAAAAAAAACAAAAAAATCCAAACACCAACACACCCACCCAACTCAATGTTTTAGATTGTACTCTTGTCTGCTAAACATAAAAAGATGACCACAAAACCAAACAACGTAAAGATGCCAGGACAATCAAGGAAAAGAGGCTTTGTGGGCCTACTATCTCCGAAAGACATCATTCCTGGTAGTGATGCTCGAACTGCTCCGTCAAAAATACAAGAATTGCAATGAGTCCAAAGAACCCAAGTACTCCCACGGTTTTTTTTTTTTTTTGACGAGTTACTCCCACGGTTTGATACTCGTGTAAGGTTTCACACCAAATGAAAACCTCCTAATGACTTCTCCAATCTTGCTTGTCATCATGCTCACAGAATCCAATGCTAGGTTGTCCTTGGTTCTGATGAGTGCTATTAGCATATTCAGTACTCCTACTATTCCAAATACTTGACTTTATAGCATTCAAATTTTTCCAATGCATATTTCTCTTCTTTCAATACATTTTTTTTTCTTTTCATTATACATCTCTATCTCTATTTCTAAGGGCAGCCCCAACCCAGAAACCATAGGCAATTAATAGACACTACCTATATAAAACTATGGTCGATATTTTCCACAAATAAAGTGATCATCCATCGTCTCTTTCATATCATGTACCAATCACATTTCTTTATTATAACTTAGTTTTTGAGTTCTTGTGTAGACATGATTTTCTATATAATAAGCAATTTTCTTCTCTCTTCAATAACTATAATGACACATTAGTGTTTTGCTTAGTTGGCGCACCGATTAATGGCTATATAAATAGAAACCATCTAGTTTTGGGTTTGGAATTGTCATAAGTTGAGCAGCTTCAATAGTTTCCAATAAATCCTCCCAATCTAAGATTTTTGGTAAAAATAGAGAAAAAAAAACTTATTTCCAACACTTTTCATGCATGGAAAAATAGACAGATCACATAGATATATCCGCGCGTATCCATTGGTCAATTTAAAGATGGGAGTGTGTGGAAAAGAATAAAGAGTAAGAAAGGAGTCTTGATATAACAAATGTACGAGACAAATAATATATAAAAATGATTACGATAATTTAGAAATAGTATAGGATTCTTAATGTAAAATTATCTTATATATTTATAAATGAATTATTAGAAAATGTTGGAGATGGTTTTATTTATTCCTCCCCAATAATTTTTGACAAGTTGAAAAACTCCATTGTTTCGGGAAAAAACGTGGGAACTCTTGAGATGCTCAACTGGAGCATTGGTGCCTGTTATAGATCCTAAAACGTCTACTATTCAAGTATATACATTGCATGACTACAGAAGAGAAATGCAGATGGTACGCCTTTTTAGATCTCATCAGGTAGCATACATCTCTTTTCTCAGGTAGCATGTTCGGGTTCCCCACTTGGACAACTGGCTAAAGTTCTTATCACTGTAAATTCTCCCTTGCCCTCTTACAGTGTTTATCAAACATTTAGCCGAATGACTTGCTAAACAGCCTAGAATGGTTCGGTTCCTAACTAAGCACATGCTGAAGTGAAGAAGATACTCAGATGGTCATGCTTCGGTTCTAGTATTCTTCATCAATTTCAAAGCCTTTCTGCACAAACAAAATGAATGAAAACAATGTGAACTACTCGTCAGCTGTAATCAGTTAATCACAGCACCAGTCAGCAATGGTAGTAGAATGGCATAAATAAATAGAGTTTAAAAAAACGTTGTTCAAATTTGTGAGCTTGGCTTTGCTGATCTGTGCAACTGCTTGTGATTATCATGACTGAGTACTTCGTCAAGATACTAGTATTATTTTTTTAAGATACACGCAAAAGAGTAAAACAAAAGATTTTACCGTAGCTCCTCTAGATCCCGTCATTCCCAGGATCCAATCTTTGAGCATCTAGGAGAGCGTCACAAGCTTGCTTGTAATCCTGGACGTAGCACATCCATTCAAGCATAAGAGACACATCAATGTTCAGCTAATTGTAAGGTAAATATGCAGAAAAGAGAGCTAGATGTGCATCTCACTTTGAGTAGCATGTGAGCTGCAGCTGACGATAGCAAGCTTTGGCCCAGTCAGGTCGCATCATCCTGCACTGATGAGCATCGACGAGAGAGCACCTTCGCCATCACCCATTAGCAGCTTGCAGAGGCACCTGTTTGAATATATCGTTGCATCTGTGCGCAATCAAGCATCTGTGGTAAAAGATGGCAGATTATAGGAAAGATTTATACCAAGCTTAAATGGATAACAAGAAAAGGTATGTTTATCAGTTGTGTAAACTATATTTTAACAGTTGCGGTAAACTAGATTTTAATAGTTGCATCTAGAGTAGACTTTGAACATGAAAATAGATAAGTGGCCTGTCTACAAACTTCTTGGGCTAACGATTCATTCTGTATGTTGCTGCCCTTTAAAGAGATGAACAGAAATTAGTGAAGTAATGTCATTAGTGCCTAACAAGCATGTGGGAGAGCAATCTCATAATTCAAGCATGGGAGAGAACAATCTAGTTTAAGAATACAGAGAGAGCAATATGTCATTTCCCATTGGCCACCTAAAATCCATGTTTCGCTAGGCAGCGCTAGGCGGCGCCTCGGCGCGCTTAAGCGCTAGGCGAGAGGTGCCCGCCTCGCCTATGGGGGTAGGCGAGCTCCTAGTGCGGAACCGTGGGACCCGGGCTGCGCGGCGGAGGAAGGAAAGGCGGGAGAGGGCAGGTGGTGGAGGCGGAGGGAGGACTGGTGGGAGGAGGAACGAGGAGGTGGACAGCGACTGCGGGAAGGAGCGAGGCGGGGGAGAGCAGAGGAGTTCAGATGGAGGGAGGGAGAGAGAGAGGGAGAGAGAAGGAGAACAGAGGAGTTCAGGAGGGAGGGGATAAGGTATAGGTTGGGTGGGGTTGGGGTTACCTGGGCTTTTAAATGGGCCTCTTGGACCCTTTTCTCTTCTTTCTCCCCAATATTCCCAATATTGACCAATTATTTCTTATTTTTCACTTGTATTTAAGGGTTATATATATGTATTAGTCACCGCCTAGCCACCGCTTTGGAAACGCCTAGGCTCTAGGCTGTGGGCCACCGCCTAGATACCGTCTAGCGCCTTGCTGAACTTTGCCAAAAATCTACATAGACTACCTGTTGCTTGTAACTGGATTCCATTCTATTTCAAAGAGTTTAGAGTGTGTACTTCAAGGCATTCTTCATCAGTTAAGGGTACACAGAATACATTTTAGTTTCCCCACTATAAAAACTATTCATTACTGCACCAAACACATAATAACTACACTGAGCTCAGCATCAACAGACTAGCTCACCGTTCAAGTACTAGAGTAAGTCAGCATGTGACTCTGTCGTCGGGTGTTCAGGATTGTTTTCTGTGCATGGCTAGATACAATCGCCCTTCCAGTGCTATTCATCATCGGAAGCCTACTGTGCATTCTTTCTTCGGCTGATGGCCATAATGCAATCCATAGTATCATTGTTTCAGTTTCACAAGCAATTTGTCTAGGTATTTTGTGTTCCATGTAAGAGGTTATCAATCCCTTAGGTTGAACTTATCATAATGAAAAACGGGTTTGATAGTTAAGCCTAGTACCATGTATCTTACTTTTCCTATCATTTACTTTCAGGCTTCTAATAGCCTTGTATTAGGAATATGCTCAGTACCACTTTAGTGGTTGTAATATGCTGTGGCAGGTAGACCAGTTGCTTTTTAAGGAGCAGTGGTGTTGAACCTTCTTGTATCTCAAGTTTTGCATCTAATCCAAGCGGCCTAGAGCCAAGCTGCCCTCAAGAACTACCCAGATTGGATCTCGTGTCTCCACCGTGGTTCCTGGCCAACAATTGGTATCAGAACCATAGGACCTTGAGAGAGCAGCCATGTCCACCTCCAACGACAGAGCTCGCCGTCTTGCCACCGCCGGAAGCGCCGTGGTCGATCCCTCCATCGTTCCTCCTGTGCCTAGAACAGGTGGGTCTGACGACCGCGCCGCACAGCTTGCTGCTGCAGAGACGGCGGCTACGCAGGCGGTCGAGGCAGTTAGGCATGTGGCTGCTGCAGCCCTGCGCGTGGAGATGGAGAAGGAGCCCCACACATCACGGAGTCCATAGAGGTGCCACAACCTATCACCATCACCAGAGCGTAGTCGAGGACGCAGAGGCCGCACTCCGATGGTTTAGTCGGTGTACCGGAAGTCGGGAGTGGGCTCTTTGTGGCCGATGCTCACCAAATCGATCTACCACGAGTGGAGGGCCCTCATGAAGGTGAAGATGCAAGTTCGGCAGATCTAGGAGGCCGTTGAGGTTGGAAGCGTCCCCCTCCACGATGATTGGTGGGCGCTCGAGGCCTTGTGCGTCGTTATACCTCCAGAGCTTGGAGTTTCACTCGCCAACAAGACTATAACGAAGTTGGTGTGGGAGTCCATCGCTACATCACGTATTGGCGACAACTGTGTCCGCCGCACGACGCAAAAGCGACAACAATGTGAGTGGGAAGCTCTCCCCTTTTACCCCGGTGAGCACGTTTCGGACTTCGCTCTTTGTCTCTCCAATCTGATGCAATAGTTGGCGCTCAATGGTGACATGGACCTCACAGAGAGGAGCGCACAGTGGAGAAGCTCCTGCATTGCATGCCAATGAAGTTCTCCCAGATTGTGTGCTCAATCAAGACTCTCCTTGACTTTGAGGACCTCTCCATTGAAGAGGTGACCGGGAGACTCAAGGCCGTGTATGATCGTGAGGAGCTGCCTCCCGCTGAGCCAAGCGTTGTCGGCGACAAGCTACTATACACAATTGAGGAGTCGCGGGCCTTGGAGAAGGAGGACGGCACCAGATTGTCGAAGGAGCGTCGCTTGCGTCCCTGCGGTGGCAAAGGCAAGCTCAAGGGTGATCGCGATGGCAGTAGTCAAGTGAGCAAGGTAGGAGTGGTCGGCGGGGCGAACCGTGACGACACCTAACTCAACTGCAATTGGGCAAGCCACTGGGCCAAGAATTGTCCTCATCCTCGACATGAACGAGGTGGCACGACGCATGTAGCGAAAGCAGAGCAGGTAGACCATTTGCTTTATAAGGAGCAGTGGTGTTGGATCTTCTTTTACCCCAAGTTTTGCATCTAATCCAAGCGACCTAGAGCCAAGCTTCCCTTAGGCAGTTCTACCCAGATCCATATCGGATTTCATGTCTTCGTCGTGGTTGATGGCCAACAGTGTTCATGTTCATGTGTGCGGGGGTTGGGGGGGGTGCAATTTAGCATCAACTTTTCTAATAACTTACCAAAACACTATGAACAACGATAACATTTTCCAGTTGGTGCCTTTTAACAAAAAAATAGGGCAATCGTTAACCATTCCAAATATCGTGCAAAGACTTACCAAACTATAAGCCTTCGATGCCAACTCATACTCCTTCCTCTTGAATGCCATACTTGCCTGTGATTTGAGGAAAGCTTTTCTTCCTTCAATCTGTTGTTCATTCTAAACAATCAAACAACAAAAAGTTAAATGCTACCGTAATTGAACATTCCCTAGAGTGACATTTGTCTATGATGATTTCCATAAGCAAAGAAAATTAAAGATCTTTATCTCTAAAATCTGCATAGATTGGGACCTATATGGCTTGCTCTTTCATATGCTTAATATGCAGAAATGCAAGTGTATATGCTCATACACTTAGAGCTCTTAGCCTGCAATTTTCACCAGCCAGAGACAAAATATGTAGTATCAGAAATGGGGAGAACTTTTGCTAATGCAGATGAGTGTTCAACTTTCTGTCCAAAATAAATTGACATATGGAAAGAATGTGTAACATAGTGAGTAGTTTTTTTTCTCTTGAACGACACGGGAGAACTGTGTGTAATTTCATTAAGAGAAAGAAAAACAAGGACAGGCCAGAGGCCAGCTACCACCAAATTCAGTTACAAACACATCACTTACAAAAAAAAAAAAAACTCAAATTTGAGTTTATTTATTAATGAGCGGTTCTATTTGTTTATAAACTTGAAAGGCAAGGTCTTAGAAGGGACTATACTTGAACTTTAATAGGTTAAAAGGGAAAGATTCATGATTAAAGGTCCAAAAGGTAACCTCAAAACTAGAAATATAAAAGGGTCTCCATAGATTATTGTATGAAAAGAGCATTCCAGCTATAAATAGCATACCAATGGCTTTGCGTTTTCCAATATTGCATACGAGATTACTCCATCAATACTCCAGTTTGGGACATTAGGAATTGGCAAAGTCAAGGGAAACAACATTTCAACTTCTTCTCTACAATCATTTATTGCAGCAAGCTCTATTGGCAACCTACCCAACTGCAACAGGAGGAGAGGATTGTCATTTCTGCGAAAATTAATGGCAAATTCAACAAGTAACCCAAAAGGTGCGTGGAATCAAACATAGAGCCAGGATACATAGAATTTTGGACCAACATGTTCAAGAAGGATTTAACCCAGCAAATGTATACTCTCAATTTGATATATAGAAAATAAAACATGCAAAACATACATGACTGGCATAATTTTGGAACAAGATGTTCAAGAAGGATTTAACCCAGCAAATATATACTCTCAATTTGATATATAGAAAATAAAACATGCAAAACATACATGCCTGGCATCGCATGACATCTACTACAATGTGTGGTGCTGTTAAAAATACACTATTAACAACTGGTGCATAGATCAATATGAGGGAAAAAGTATTCCATCCGAAAGGACTCAAAGAGATGTATTAGACAAGAGTAAAGACCAAATGAGTAACAAGAATTTCTAGTTCTATCCTATTTTACATGTCTCCATTCTCCATCAATTATACAAAGAAGTAGCCATAGTATTTAATACACGGTGATGACATGTAGAAAGCATTCTTTGATAACTCTAATGATATAAACTAACAATAGCATAATCAGGAGAACATCCAGAAATATAAAATATATAAAATTTACATAATCTAGAATGTTAGGATCTGCTCCAGCCTTCAACAGTAACCGGATGAAGTTGGTATAACCACCCCTTTCTGTAGCGAACAACAGAGGAGATGTAAAACTACCATTTCCATTAACATGAGCACCAGCCTGTAAAAAGCATTGCACATCAGAAAAATAAAATTGACACGAATTGTTTGAGTAAGAAAAATATCGACACAACAGTAGTTGAAGAAACAAAGTCAAGAAAGATACTAGCCTTGATGAGTAGCTTCATGCACTTCAATGAACGGTTTTGAAGAGCTCCTATCAGTGGAGTGGCAACACCACTGAATATGCAGTTGGGCTGAAAGAAGATTATGAGCATTTCTCCTTCATCTCTTGAGTAACAAGGAGACCCAAAAATTATAGTCATGTCATCTAATCATAATTTACATGTGGAACTAGAGAGATAAAATCAGTTCTGCCACTGTGCTTCTAATGCATGTAACAGTCATATGACAGTAGCTCTGGAAAGATGAAGGGTTCAACATTCATTGGATAGAACAGACACAATGAGTGAAGGTGTTGGCATTATATATAGTGTTCCTAGTTATCATCTCACTGTGACATCGTATTGCCTAGTTTGCCAAACAAGTACTAAACATGCATGTTTAAGTGTTTAAAATATATTTTAAGACACTAAAATATAAGAAACAGAAAGGGACCACATACATTTGCCTGGTGATCCAACAAAATCTTCACAATCTTATCCTGCCCAGACGCGGCAGCAAGATGCAGTGGTGTCCTATAGCCAAAATTTATATCGACAGGTATCCGTTTTGAAAGCAGGAACTCTGTTACATTACAGGATCCTGCGGTGTGCAAAACAATCTCATAATAAGTCATAAGAGCAGAATAAACAGAGTAGATAGTAATAAACATGACAGTGACTGTGAGTAATGACATAATTGCAGCACTACACGCATGCACAGTATGGTAAAGTGAACAAACCAAATTTTGCCAGTAATAACATAACAAAAACAAACAACTATCGATTAGCTAGCCACATGAAAGATGAAACTATCAGATTTCAAGTCGAAAGAACTTCCATAATTCTATTGCAGTTCAATTGTTCCCTGCACCGCAACATATACTTAATAATACGAAACAGAACTGGCATGTGCATAGGTAGATGTAGTGGAGAGGAACCTTTGGACGCAGCATGGTGTAGAGCAGTGCATCCTTGGTCGTCTGGTTTCATTAGTTCACCACCATGACCAAGTAAATACTTCACAGCTGAAACATCGTCAGATTGAGCAGCAGCCATAATCGGTGTCAGACCTGCAACGAAAAGCATAAAAGCACATTTTACATATCTCATGCAGCCAAGTGACGAAAGTAATACATGACAGGCGGCAAGCAGAAGGGTCGACGAGTTAGTGAAGGACCTTTATATCCAGTGATATTAGGATCACCCCCAAGTTCCTCGACCAGGTACTTGCAAACGTCCAGATGTCCTTGGTATGCCGCGAAGTGCAGCACCCCCAAACCATGTTTTTCAGTAATAGAAAACACTGCTGACCGGTTAGCAATCCCTATGCCAAGGGTCTTTATGATACCTTTTGCCCAACAAAGCATATGCAAGAATAAATCACCAGTAAGGAAGCAAATAAGAAAGATATGGCTGGCCAAGAACTCACTAATGCGAATGTAACTAATCAAGATGCAGTAAGCAAGCAACATTCGGCAAGACACAGATATCGCAAAGACCTGTGTGGTATATTTGGCAAGGCACACATGCATATTTCAAAGATCTATGTGGTAAAAATAGAAGGACTACTTCTCGGTTGCCAATTCCAATGCCCAAGAGTCTTTATGGTGCTGTTTTCCATTGCCCCAAGCAAATGCAAAAAAAAAAAAAAAATCACTAGGTAAAGATAACAGAGCAAGATGCAGCGGACACAAGGCATTCTGCAAGACGCATATTGCAAATTAAGGCTTCTGTTTAGACGTACTAGAGTATTTGAGAAGGCACAAATTGAGGAGGCTGGAACTGGAACTATGTGTGCAATGTTGTTGCATCCACTAGGCAACAGAATAATTTGTCATCTACTGCACCACTAATCCAAAGCCCACTGTTAAGTCATGCAGTGGCGGATCTAGAAACACCTTAAGGGAGAGGCTAAAATAGTGTATAACAATTTTGGACCACGTCAGATGGGGCTAAATGTATATTTTCATAGGCTAAATTAGACTGATTAAAGGAATTGTTAAAGGGAGTTTTAGGCCACGCCCCGGCTGCAGCCAGGGCAGCCCAGGGCCTAAATCCGCTCCTGAAGTCATGATAAGATCAAAGAACATTGTTCTAAGAAGATCGAGCAGACACATATATACAGCATAATAACTCCAGTTGTATTTAAAGTAAATCTCACGACGGCGTGACAAAATAGGGTGCACTAATTGCAGACCAACTCCAAAGACGGAGGCGATGTCTATTTACACGCGAGCGCGTGAACACAAGGAACTCAAAAATGTGACAAGCAAGCGCAAGCCCCAGGCGGTAACTCGCTAACTCGCTAGGGATACGATACGTACAGTGAATGGTGAATATGAGAGAATATATACATACGGCTGGCTAGTGGGGGTACCTTTGATGCGGGGGAGGTCCCCCTCCCCGGCGGCCTTGAGGAGAGCGGTTTCGGCTGCACGTACACATACAAACATGCGACACAGATGAGATGAGCGCGCGATCGAGAACGTGAGCAACTGGAACGCCATCGGAAATGAGAGCGGAGGAGCAATTCTCAGTAGATGGAGTGAGGAGAGTGGAGGAGGACTTACTGCTGCCGTCGACGGAGATGAAGGGCGGCGCCGCCATGGCTCCGATCGGCTCGGCCTCGGCGGTCTCCTCGCTCCTCGCGCTCCACACCCAGACCCCCACCCTCTCGCCTGATCGATCGCGATCGCCTCGCGGCTGGCGAGTGGCAGTTCTGATCTGACTTCTGCCTCGTCTCTCTCGCCTCGTGTTGTCGAGGGGAAGGAGGGCGAAAATCTCTCGCCTCGTTGAGTCCCTTCCGGCGGAAGGAGACGCGGGTAGGGGGTGGCCCGCCCGATGGCTGACGGGTGGGACCGGGACGTGGTCTCGCGGTGCGCCGGTGCGGAAGAGACGGAGAAGGCCGAGTGGAGGAGATGTGGAATTGCGGCCCATAATGAAACAGAGTCGGGACTCAAAGATGACAAATGTGGTGAGGACCATCTGCACGAAGCACTGTAAAGATTGAGTGTATGGTAAGTGGGTCGTAACTAAACATGAGAGGAGAAAGAATTAAAATAGACTCACGCTACAGTCACACAGTCCGCACAGGATTCGTATAGGGATGATTCCTATCCTATTTTTTTTTTTTTCCTGGAAGAGGCAGCCAAGCCCAATCCAAACGCGAAATACAGGTTGTTTGAGTTGCTAGTTGCTACCGTTCCGTTGCGTACGTATTCGGCGTAAATGTAGGTTACCTTCAGGCTTCAGCTGATCGATCAGCTATGGAAGATCACCTCGCATCTGATCAACTCGCAAATTTGTTTTTTTTTCCTCCACGTGCAAGTTGAGTTGTAAATTCAGATCTTGTGAGGTGATAGCGGAAATATATTGTAAATTTTTCAACATTACGTTTTAGATAATTTTGTGTTACTAACGTTATTTATTATTAGATATATAATTAACTAGGTAGCGTGCCCGTGCGTTGCTACAGGACAATTAAATTTTTATATTAAAAATACACAGATCGCATGATAAAATATTACTATAAAATTAAGTATCATTTCTAAAATAACATTTAACCCAAAAAATAAAGTTCATGAAACACTGAGAGCTTGGCATCGCAGGCTCACCAATACACTGTATAGACAATAAAACTTTTATACTAAAAACACGTGGATCGCATAATAAGATAACATAGAGCCGCCTGACAATATGATGCTTATCAATTATTACTAAATTTATACTAAATCACAGACATCCATCTTGTATCTAAAATAGATACAATGCTTATCGATTAGTTTACACTAACACAAAAAAAGCACATGAGCGCAATTTTAATAAAAAAATGAAAATAGAGATGATGTTTCTAAACATGACCATTACTCACTTTTTCACCTTAGCTTGCTAAAACAAAGTAGAGATGGTTCAATTTCAGACCATGTGCAATTAAAAAAATAAGGCAATAGAGATATTACCTGAGCAAGCAGAGATGCTAAAATAGAAATGTTTTGTTAAGTATTCTAGATTCTAGACTGAGCTATTAAATCAATAAATCAAAACATGTGAATATACTAAATCTGTGTTTGAATGCTTAAAACCAGTCATACTGCGCTGCATAACCTCAACCTGATGAGATCCTGCTGCCACAAAAAAACTGGACTGGACTGCTATTGTTATGCCTCAAGTTTATGTTTCCTACCGACAAAGATGCGACAAAGAGTTACTTACCTGCTCCTGCAAAACCAAATAAAAAATCAAAACAATTGGACAAAGCTCATGTACTTGGAATATCTTAGCTTGAAATTAAAAAGAAAAAGAAAATGAAGCATGTAAACCTGAGTTTGAGGTACTACACAGACCTACAAAATGACATAAATCTTATGGAAAGGCCACAACCATAATATAAGTGGTAATTTTGCATTGATTACTCCAAGAAAGGTATTGAACAATAAATATTCATGAACAAAGATGCAGACAAATATGAAAATATTATTTTCAAAGGTTAGGCATTTTTTTATGTGCACAAAGGCTTCTAACGACATGGAGTGATGCTAACTTTCCATATTTTTCTGGCAGGATGACACCGGCTTGAAGAGAATCGAAGAGGCAAATTGGATTCAACATCCAGGCATCGATAGCATAGCCATATACGAACTTAGCTGTTGACACCTAATGCAACAAATGTCCGGAATCATTAATACAGTATAGTATAGATATAAATTGACGATTTTCAATAGACTCATGATTCCTACAACATGTAATTAAAATACAGAAAATAACGCATAAATGGCACCAGAAGACTGAAAGGAAATGAAATATCAAAGCTTTTTAGGGAAACATGCTATTAGAGGCTTCGAGCTTGGAACTTAGTCGTGTTCTTTCTTTTATCAAGTGGAAAGAGTGACACTTAAAGTACATAGCCACCAGATTACTGTATTTGGGACTTAATTTCTTTTTCCATCTGATTTTTAGAAAATCCAATCAATAGAAACTCCGCTCCTCGAAATGTGGTTTCTTTGTTGTTAGTGTACTCTATGGTCTCAAGCATCTCATGTTATGCTATCTGATCCTGCAAGAATTCACAATTGACTTTTGCTAATGACATCCCTAAGATTAAGACATACATCTGCTTTGTGCTACAACAAAACAAAGGAAACCAGAGATATAGAACCAATTTTCTGAACCAATATGTTGTTATTTCCAAAAAAAAATGTTTACTAACTTGATCTGTAACCAGTTAATTTTCCAAACCAAACTGTTAATTCCAAAACCAAACTGTTATTTCACAAACCAAGCCCTGATGCTAACATGCAAGTATTTCACATGTTGAGGAAAAAGGTCAATTTTGTGCGACACTACAAATCTCAGTAAGAATAGCCTTGATTATTGCTCAGAAAATACACATTGTGTGATTTCTTTGGAACCTACCATGCCAACAAGAATCTATTAGCTTCAATTGCATTACTGGAATTGAGCCAAGAATGTACAGATCATAATTGCTTCGCTAAATTCAGACAAAACTATAGACAAAACAACAAGAACCCAATCTAAGCTCCATGAGCTATGAAATTAACAACAAAAATTGCAAGGTCGTACTGAAACACTGAAGATGAGAGATGATTATGCACATCCATACCTAGATAAGGGGTGGTGTCAATGATCTGGATCACACAACACTGCAGCAGGTCAACGTTGATGGCCTCAACAGGAAGGGGTCTCCGCAGCAGCAACTGGCAGACACAACCTTCTTGTTCTCCTCTGCCTGAGAGCAGCACACCAACACGGCCATCACCACTCAATCAGCGCAGGATGCCGCCAGGGAATCGAGATCCGAAGAGAGAAGATCCCTACCTAGGAAGAGCGGGCTGGTGCAACACAAGGAGGCGGTCGCCGAGGAGAGCAGGGAAGCTGTCAGCAAAGGAGACAAGCACCTGAGAGATAGCTTTGGTATCCTCTGTGGCTTTTACTATGATTGACACCAAATTGTAAAGGCATTGCAGCATTTGATAGGCTCGTTTCAGACTGAAAAAAATAAAAAGATAAATGGAAAATCAATGCTGCATGAATTGCTCACCTTTACTCTTACATACATCTTGTCTTTGTCTTTACTGAAACTGTAATCTGTACTAAATGAAAATATGTAATTAGTTTATGTGAATTCAATACATCTAGCTCATAGTACCATGAGAATAATTCAGTTTTCTGCCTATATATAAGGAATAATTTAATTTCCTAAACATGCAAGAATAACGTAAATGACTCAAAATTGAAATTCCAAGTTGTGACATGAAATGCAAGTGAAAGGTCCTAAATGGCTAGAGGGGGGGGGGTGAATAGCCTATAAAAAATTCTACAACAACACTTAAACAAACTTGTTATACGACTAAATGGCGTAGCAAAGATAGCGCTAGCTCTACAAAAGTGCAAGCCACCTATCCACAATATGAATCACTACACAAGATAGACAAACTAGAATAGCAACAACATATAAATAATACTTGCAAGAATGTAACAAAATAAGTACAAGAGATAGGAGTGTGTATACCGATCCGGCAAGAGATTAATAAATGAATATCAATGAATACCACGGAGACAAGTTGACACAATAATTTTTCCTCCGAGGTTCACTTGCTTGCCGGCAAGCTACGTCCCCGTTGTAGCGATACACCCACTTGGAGGTTCACGCGCTAATAGGCATCACACGCCTAACCCTCAATAGGGTGCCGCACAACCAACACAAGATGGGGATCCACAAGCTACGAGCAATCCACTAGAGTTACCTTTGGCGCTCCGCCGGGGAAGGTACAAGAACCCCTTACAAATCACCGGGAGATGGCCACGAACAATCACCACTCGTGCCTAATCTCCTCCGCTGCTCCAAGCCGTCTAGGTGGCGGCAACCACCAAGAGTAATAAGAATATCCGCAACAACCACAATCGCCAAGTGCCACTAGATGCAAACTCACAAGCAAATGCACTTGGATCTCTCGATCTCACTTGGATTCGCACTAACAAGCAAAGAGATCGGAGGGAGGGATTAGATCTTACTCAAGAGGATGTTCAAGAAGTCAGAGAGTCAAGAAGATGCCCCCAAAGGCGGCCACGTTCAATATATAGGTAAGGGGCGGCGGCGGCCCGAACCCTACCTTTCTGCGCTTGGTCGGTAGTACCGACCCCTCCTGGGCGGTACTACCGACAGAGTCAAACTAGCCGTTTTCCCATATCCCGCTGATTTCGGCAAACCACCGACCCCTGGTCGGTTCCTCCGAGGTCGGTAGTACCGATGTGATGGCGGTACTACCGCCAGGCCAAAAAGCGCCGCGACCAGAGAGCTCTGCGAAAAACCAGTCACTACCGCCTTGCGTCGGTACCACCGTGGGCGGTAGTACCGAGGTAATGGCGGTACTACCGGCAAGCCATTTTCAAAAACAACAGAGAGCCCTGCAAAAACTCGCCAACCACCGACCTTGGTCGGTAGTACCGGGCGCGGTACTACCGAGGTAATGGCGGTACCACCGCTAGGCCAAAAACGCCCCATCACAGAGAGGTCTGCACGCTGTCTCCTTGGGCGGTACCACCGACCCCTCCTGGTCGGTACCACCGGCTTCACACAGAAAAAACCATTTTCATCTCTGAGTTGATCCAAAACTATTTCAACAACTTCTCCTTTGCAAATGTGCTAACACCACCAAGTGTTTATCATCTTGTGCAAGTGTGTCAGCATTTTCACAATCATTTTCAAAGGATTCGAGTTAGCACACTAGGTCCTAATGCATATGCATGTATGAATTCACCTAGTGGCACTTGATAACCGCGATCACTGAGATATTCCCCTCTTAATAGTACGGCTATCTATCCTAAACGCACTCACACCCTCTATGGTGTCTTGAGTGCCAAAACAAAATTCCTTTTTATACCTTTGCCTTGATCTCCATAGGATTTTGCTTTTCTCTTCTTCGTCTTCCAAATGTGAGGCACTTGATCTATCTTTTGGCCATCACCACCAATATCGTGATCGTCATTTAGCTCCCACATATGGTGTGTACCAACCTAGCTCATAAGCACTTCATGACATGGTTAGTACACTAGGTGACATCAATTACCCAAAACCAAACAAGGACTTTCAATCTCCCCCTTTTTGGTAATTGATGACAACCTTTTACAAAGATATATATTTGAAAAATTTGAATCACCTCTACTAGTATTAGCTCCCCCTACATATGTGCTATAGTGTTTGGTTCAAGTTCGGCACATATGCATAGATATGAAATGTGGGAGAGTAATACTATCAAATGATGCTAAGGTGTAAAGAATGGACCTTTGAAGCGTGATACCAATCGGAGTTGCCAATTTTCATCATCCTTAGCACCATGGTTAGCTAGACTTAAAAACAAACACTAGATACCTCATGAGATCAACATTATATGAAAGGATCTAGTATCACTTGTAAAAGCAACTTACATCTAGCTACCACTTATGCATGCTAGTGCACAAATCATCATTCAAAATTTATTTTTATTTCTAGCATACATCACACAAGCATGTGTATTGAATTTAAACTTATGCAATGCAATCACTCATATGAATATGCACATTCAAATGCAACAATAAGTTCATGAGCTTGCTCCCCCTACTTGTGTGCTCAAATTTTAATTGATCCTCCCTTTGTTATATATATCTATCTTAACCATTTCTCCCCCTTTGTCATTAAGTACCATAAAAGGCACACCAATTTTAGTAGGAGTTAAGTTAATCAATAGAGTGATCAAGTTCATAGTATGGTTCAACCTAGCAAACAAACATAAGATATTTAACACAGTTTGCTCTAGAGTAAGCTTCTTCACACATCTTTCAATGGTTATCTTACTCACGTCGGTTAAACCCTTGAATGCTTGTTTTCAAGATCAAACACTAGGTTCACAAGCCCATAAACATGTCATATGCTACCACTAGATCATATCAAACATAGAAGCAATAGTGGTACCATATGTACATCCAAAGTATTTTATTTTCATGAATGAGCCTATAAGATGCAAGGAATGACTAAATGCACTAAACATACCCTTAGTAAGAATGAATGTCATGCCAAACAATTTTACCTTTGCTTTGTTGAAGGAGAGGCATGTCATATAACGGAGGGTGCATCAACTCATATTTGAGAAATCAAGTATATTCAATTCATTCCTTAGCTTGCAAAATCTCTTTTCATCAAGTGGCTTGGTGAATATATCGGCAAGTTGATCATCGGTACCAACACTCTCAATTGAAATATCACCCTTTTGTTGATGGTCTCTTATGAAGTGATGGCGAATGTCAATGTGCTTTGTTCTTGAATGTTGTACTGGATTGTTGGTGAGCTTCACTGCACTCTCATTGTCACATAGCAATGGTACTTGTTTGAATTTAATTCCAAAGTCATCCAAAGTTGCTTTCATCCAAAGTAATTGAGCACAACAACTTCCTGCGGATATGTATTCTGCTTCGGCGGTTGAAAGTGCAACACTGTTTTGCTTTTTCGATGACCATGATACAAGTGATCTTCCAAGTAATTGACATGTGCCCGATGTGCTTTTTCTGTCAACTTTGCATCCTGCATAGTCGGAGTCCGAATATCCAATTAACTCAAAGTTTGACCCCTTGGGATACCACAATCCAACATTTTGTGTGTGCTTCAAGTATCTCAATATTCTTTTAGTTGCCTTCAAGTGACTCTCTCTTGGTGAAGCTTGAAATCTTGCACACATGCATACACTAAACATCACATCCGGCCTAGAAGCGGTCACATAAAGTAAGCTTCCAATCATAGACCGATACAACTTTTGATCCACCATGTTGCCACTAGCATCACTATCCAAATGTCCATTTGTTCCCATAGGTGTGCTAATAGCTTTTGCATCATCTAGACCAAACTTCTTAAGCATATCTTTGATGTACTTGCCTTGACTCACAAAAGTACCATTCTTCATTTGCTTGACTTGAAGACCAAGGAAGTAACTAAGCTCTCCAATCATAGACATCTCAAACTCATTTGCCATCATATTCCCAAACTCTTCACAAAACTCTTGGTTGGTTGACCCAAAGATAATATCATCAACATATATTTGCAACACAAACAAGTCCTTTCCAATCTTCTTGGTGAAGAGAGTAGTATCAACCTTGCCCATCTTGAACCCTTTAGAGAGTAGGAAATCCCTCAACCTCTCGTACCATGCTCTTGGTGCTTGCTTCAAACCATACAACGCCTTTTTGAGCTTGTAAACATGGTTGGGCTTCTTGTCATCTTCAAAACCGGGAGGTTGTTCTACAAATACTAACTCATTGATATACCCATTGAGAAATGCACTTTTGACATCCATTTGATATAACTTGATATTATGAGCACATGCATAAGCCAATAGAATTCTAATTGCTTCCATTCTTGCAACCGGTGCATATGTTTCTCCAAAATCAAGACCTTCAACTTGAGTGTAGCCTTGAGCTACCAATCTTGCTTTGTTTCTTACTACTATCCCATCTTGATCTTGCTTATTTCGAAATACCCATTTGGTTCCAATTACATTGTAATTCTTTGGTCTCTCAACAAGTTCCCAAACTTGGTTGCGGGTGAAGTTGTTTAGCTCTTCATGCATAGCATTTACCCAATCAACATCCATCAATGCATCTTCTATCTTGGTTGGCTCAAATGATGACACAAAAGAAAAATGCTCACAAAAAGATGCCAATCTCGATCTTGTTTGCACACCACTTCTAATATCCCCAACAATTTGATCTATGGGATGATCTCTTGCAATATTGGTTGGTTGGAGGATTTGCACTTGATTGCTTGGTTGAGATGAACTAGCTTGTTGATCTTCACTAGCACTTGATTGATCATGAGAACCACTAGCTTGATTTGCATCAACTTGCACATTTGAGGAGAACATCTGGTCATCTTCATTATCATCCACTTGTCTTGGCCTAATATCACCAATATCCATATTCTTCATTGCATTTGACAATTGAGTGCCTCTCACATCATTAAGATTTTCATTTCCTTCTTGAGAGCCCTTAGTTTCATCAAATTCAACATCATGCACTTCTTCAATAATACCACTAGCCAAGTTCCAAACTCTATATGCTTTGCTTGTTGTTGAATATCCAAGTAAGAATCCTTCGTCACATTTCTTCTCAAATTTGCTCAATCTTGCACCTTTCTTCAATATATAACATTTGCATCCAAAAACTCTAAAGTATGCGATATTTGGCTTTCTTCCATTTAATAGCTCATATGGTGTCTTCTCTAGCATGCCATGGCAATAGAGACGGTTGCTACAATAGCAAGCCGTATTGATAGCTTCGGCCCAAAAAGAATGACTGACATTGTATTCACTGAGCATAGACCTTGCCATATCAATCAAAGTTCTGTTCTTCCTTTCAACAATCCCATTTGATTGAGGAGTATACTTGGGTGAGAATTGATGTCTAATGCCAAAGTCATCACACAACTCATCAATTCTTGTATTCTTAAATTCACTCCCATTGTCACTTCTAACTTTCTTGATTGTTGTTTCAAACTCATTCTGACATCTCTTGACAAAAGTTTTGAAGATCTCAAAAGTTTCACTTTTATCACTAAGAAAGAAAACCCATGTGTATCTAGTGTAATCATCCACTATCACAAAGCCATATTTACTTCCACCGATGCTAGTGTATGTTGTTGGTCCAAATAAATCCATGTGCAATAACTCCAATGCTTTACTGGTACTCATCATGCTTTTCTTAGGATGGGTGTTACCAACTTGTTTTCCAGCTTGACAAGAGCTACAAAGTTTATCCTTCTCAAATGTGACATCTTTCAAGCCTCTAACTAAATCATGTTTCACTATTTTGTTCAACTGTTTCATTCCAACATGACCAAGCCTTCTATGCCATAACCAACCCAAACTGGACTTAGTGAATAAGCATGTTGACAATTGTGTTCCACTAGCATTGAAATCAACCAAGTAAAGGTTCTCATATCTAAATCCTTTAAATATCAAATTTGAGCCATCTACACTTATGATTTCTACATCATCAACTCCAAAAATGCATTTGAAACCAAGATCACACAACTGAGCAACTGACAGTAAATTGAAGTTCAAGCTCTCAACTAGCAACACATTTGAAATGCTCATGTCATTGGATATTGCAATCTTACCAAGCCCTTTAACCTTGCCTTTTCCATTGTCACCAAATGTGATAGAGTCAAAACCATGATTGCCACTTGAATTGATTGAATCGAACATTCTTGAATCTCCTGTCATATGTTGAGTGCACCCACTATCAAGCACCCAATGCCTTCCTCCGGCTTTATAGTTGACCTACAAGAACAAATCAATTCTTTTTAGGTACCCAAACCTTTTTGGGTCCTCCAAGATTAGTGACCAAACTCTTTGGTACCCAAATGGCTTTCTTCTTTGAGCCCACAATTGGTGCACCAATGAATTTAGCTTTCACACCATTAACACTTTTGGTAAGCAAATAGCAAGAATCAAACTGAATAGAGGATACATTAGCAATCTTGTTCTTGTTTTTGCAATATAGCTCTATATGCCCACTTTGCTTGCATCTAGTGCAAAACCGACCATTGCTCTTCACAAAACTAGTTTTGTGAGTAGCAAAAGCCGCCTTGCCATTCTTGGGGGTATAGCCCAATCCCTCTTTGTGGAGAGAAAAGCGTTGGCTACCCAAGCACTTAAGCAAGCGGGCCTCACCACCATAGGCTTTACCCAAGGCGTGAGTGAGCTCATTTACCTCCTTCTTCAATGTCTCATTTTCAACCATGAGTGAGGCATCACAAGTGAAGCCATCATCCATAGATGAAGTAGTAGTGGTAGATGATGAGCTCCATGAAGTGTTAGTAGCAGCAACAATAATAGGCTTATAGAAAGATTCATCAATTATATCACAAGCTATGCCTATGTCACATGTTTTAACCACTTTTTCAGTTTTAGCTTGATCAACAAGTGAGGAGTGAGCTTCCTTAAGCTTAGTGTGAGCATTGCCAAGCTCCTCATGGGCTTCCACTAGCCTCTCATGAGTAGCATTGAGCTCCTCAAAGGATTGCTCAAGAGCTTTTAGTCTCTTTTGCAATTCTTTGCACTCCTTTCTCTTTTTATCAAAATGTTCTCTAGCATCATCAAGCATTTCAATTAATTCATCTTTAGTGGGTTCATCATCATCACTATCATCACTATCACTCTCATCATCATCAGATAGTACCTTTGTGGCCTTAGCCATGAAGCATGATGGAGTATCGAAGATTGAAGGCTTGTTGTTGATAGCAATACTTGCAAGTGCCTTCTTCTTGCTTGTCTTGTGATCTTCATTATCACTATCTTCATCACTATCACTTGTGGAAGCATCACTATCCCAAGTGACCATGTATGATTGCCCCTTCTTCTTCTTCGTGTAACTCTTCTTTTCTTTCTTCTCCCTCTTCTTGTCCTTCTTGTTGTCATTGTCATCATTTTCACTGTTGTATGGACATTGAGCAATGAGATGGTCCTTGCTACCGCACTTGAAGCACCTTCTTGGTTCATCCTTATTCTTGTATGATGTCTTCTTCCTTCTTGCCCGGTAGCCCTTCTTCTTCATGAATTTGCCAAATCTTTTAACAAATAAGGCCATCTCTTCATCTTCATCGTCACTAGCATTTGAGCAATCATCTTCACTTGATTCTTCCTTCTTTGCTTTTCCCTTGCTCTTGGTCTTGGATGATGATGTTGTGGCTTTGAATGCCACACTTTTCTTCTTTTCATCCTTCTTCTCTTCTTCTTCATTTTCTTCTCTATATGTGTCATCGGTCATCACATCTCCAAGTACTTGGTTTGGTGTCATTGTGTCCAAACCACTTCTTACTAGCAAAGTAACCAACATACCAAACCTCTTTGGGAGGCATCTCAAGAACTTGTGTGAGAAGTCCTTGTCCTTCACTTCTTCCCCAAGTGCCTTTAGATCATTGACTAGCACTTGTAGCCTATTGAACATCTCCGGCACACTTTCATCTTCCTTCATCTTGAAGCTTGCAAACTTCTCCTTGAGAATATAAGCCTTTGCTCCCTTGACTGCTTGAGTGCCCTCATATGACTCTTCTAGTTTCTTCCATGCCTCATTAGCCAGTTCCATGCCCTTGATTTGCTCAAACACATTTGCATCAATAGCATCATGAATAGCACTGAGAGCAATATCATTGTTTTGCATCTTCTCTTCTTCGGCATTGGTGAGATGCTCTGGATCGACTATCTCAATCTTTGTTTCTACCACACTCCAAATTTTTCTATTGATTGACTTGATGTGAGTAGTCATCTTTGCCTTCCAATAACTGTAATTTGTGCCATCAAATTGGGGTGGCCTTTTAGTGTTGTTGATATGAGCCATTTTGACACCGAAGGTTGTTAAGCCTTGAATAAACGGTGACCTTGCTCCGATACCACTTGAAAGGTCCTAAATGGCTAGAGGGGGGGGTGAATAGCCTATAAAAAATTCTACAACAACACTTAAACAAACTTGTTATACGACTAAATGGCGTAGCAAAGATAGCGCTAGCTCTACAAAAGTGCAAGCCACCTATCCACAATATGAATCACTACACAAGATAGACAAACTAGAATAGCAACAACATATAAATAATACTTGCAAGAATGTAACAAAATAAGTACAAGAGATAGGAGTGTGTATACCGATCCGGCAAGAGATTAATAAATGAATATCAATGAATACCACGGAGACAAGTTGACACAATAATTTTTCCTCCGAGGTTCACTTGCTTGCCGGCAAGCTACGTCCCCGTTGTAGCGATACACCCACTTGGAGGTTCACGCGCTAATAGGCATCACACGCCTAACCCTCAATAGGGTGCCGCACAACCAACACAAGATGGGGATCCACAAGCTACGAGCAATCCACTAGAGTTACCTTTGGCGCTCCGCCGGGGAAGGTACAAGAACCCCTTACAAATCACCGGGAGATGGCCACGAACAATCACCACTCGTGCCTAATCTCCTCCGCTGCTCCAAGCCGTCTAGGTGGCGGCAACCACCAAGAGTAATAAGAATATCCGCAACAACCACAATCGCCAAGTGCCACTAGATGCAAACTCACAAGCAAATGCACTTGGATCTCTCGATCTCACTTGGATTCGCACTAACAAGCAAAGAGATCGGAGGGAGGGATTAGATCTTACTCAAGAGGATGTTCAAGAAGTCAGAGAGTCAAGAAGATGCCCCCAAAGGCGGCCACGTTCAATATATAGGTAAGGGGCGGCGGCGGCCCGAACCCTACCTTTCTGCGCTTGGTCGGTAGTACCGACCCCTCCTGGGCGGTACTACCGACAGAGTCAAACTAGCCGTTTTCCCATATCCCGCTGATTTCGGCAAACCACCGACCCCTGGTCGGTTCCTCCGAGGTCGGTAGTACCGATGTGATGGCGGTACTACCGCCAGGCCAAAAAGCGCCGCGACCAGAGAGCTCTGCGAAAAACCAGTCACTACCGCCTTGCGTCGGTACCACCGTGGGCGGTAGTACCGAGGTAATGGCGGTACTACCGGCAAGCCATTTTCAAAAACAACAGAGAGCCCTGCAAAAACTCGCCAACCACCGACCTTGGTCGGTAGTACCGGGCGCGGTACTACCGAGGTAATGGCGGTACCACCGCTAGGCCAAAAACGCCCCATCACAGAGAGGTCTGCACGCTGTCTCCTTGGGCGGTACCACCGACCCCTCCTGGTCGGTACCACCGGCTTCACACAGAAAAAACCATTTTCATCTCTGAGTTGATCCAAAACTATTTCAACAACTTCTCCTTTGCAAATGTGCTAACACCACCAAGTGTTTATCATCTTGTGCAAGTGTGTCAGCATTTTCACAATCATTTTCAAAGGATTCGAGTTAGCACACTAGGTCCTAATGCATATGCATGTATGAATTCACCTAGTGGCACTTGATAACCGCGATCACTGAGATATTCCCCTCTTAATAGTACGGCTATCTATCCTAAACGCACTCACACCCTCTATGGTGTCTTGAGTGCCAAAACAAAATTCCTTTTTATACCTTTGCCTTGATCTCCATAGGATTTTGCTTTTCTCTTCTTCGTCTTCCAAATGTGAGGCACTTGATCTATCTTTTGGCCATCACCACCAATATCGTGATCGTCATTTAGCTCCCACATATGGTGTGTACCAACCTAGCTCATAAGCACTTCATGACATGGTTAGTACACTAGGTGACATCAATTACCCAAAACCAAACAAGGACTTTCAGCAAGGAGTCAATTTTAGTTTCTTGAGGCAATCATCATTTTCTGTGGGGCCTGTTTCGACACCTTGCTCTTTCGGCCCCCATATTTTCTACCTTATTTTCTTTCAAAATCTATAGCATCTATTTGGTCAATTCATAATAGATAGACCGCATACACAGGTGTACAACACATCTTACCAAACTATATAAGTAGTTGTACAGTCAAGTATAGTAAATCAATAAGCATCACACATCCTGCATATCTCAATGATTATGTGTAAATAAGCATTCATAGAAAAAAAAATGAAGGTGTACTACATCTAAAATTGTGCCAGCATATCTACAATGATTATGGAGTCTACAACAATTGTGAAATATACTTTTGTGGTCTGTGTAGGTTTATGACATTGTCTGAAGGATGCTAAGCCTAAAAGGAACCTGACAACAAAGAACTGTTCAGGTGAAGCTTGCAATCCTCCCTCGCAACCCTTTTCTCTCCTATCATGATTTATCATAACATTAGAAACCAAAAAGTGCTTGTCTTTTCTAGATTCCATGATTCTAGATTTGAGCACTGCACTCCAAAATTATAGGTTGCATTTTGCCAGGTTCAGTTAACAAAATTGATACCTGTCTATGCGGTCGTGGCCTCGTGGGTGGACCATACTTGAGTTTTCAGTTCTGATGATCACTATGCGTCGAGGCTCGATGAGGGGACATGCTTGTGGACATTTGATCCTATAAACAAACACATTAAGGTTCAGTTTGGTCAGTATAGATGGTTGTTGGGTTCAAATAAATTTATATGACAAAGAAGTAACCTCCATGTTCAGTGAGTGTTACATATTCAGACATCTGAAACGTTAACAAGCATAGTATCTCAAACATTTTGAAACAAAAACACATGAAACTATTCGTCTAAAACATATCAGAGAACAAGACATATTTAGCGTCACAATCAGTTGTCTATTTTAATTCACAAGTGACAGAATATCAAGCAGAAGTGCATTTTTGTAGCTGCACATATTGGTTAGGTTGTGATCATGACCAAATATATTGCATTAATTATCTTTTCCCCTTGTTAAATCAAAAGTATATATCATCACGAGAAAGAAAAAAATCGATTCCAAACTCAAAGTTAAGGATCGTAGATGCTGACCTGGTGACCCATGGGCATGACGATGTGGCAGCTACCAGCCCCACGTCTACGGTCGTGTCGACCCGCCCGTGCTCATCCCGCACCAGATGCAGGAGATCAACCACATCTCGGTGCTCCGTCGGCCGCGGATCTGGGCGGGGCGAGGACGACAGCGCGGGCACGAACATCGAGGTCAAGCGAGGGCCTTGTTGGCGCTCCGTCAGCGGGTCTTATCCTTCTCGGCATAGCTTGCGGCGCCAACGCGACTTCGCGGCAAGGAGGGAGGGGAGGCCCGTGGTGTGGATGAGCAAAGAGCGAGGAAGATGGTGCGGGCGAGCGTGGGCTGAAGGAGAGCGGGGACGTCCCGGACGTGGCGACACCGGTGAGGTGGTCTTCCTGTCAGAAAAAGCGGGAAGAGGATCGTGAAGGAGCGGGCGGTGTGGCAAAGGAGAGTGAGGTCGTGGTGACGCCGGTAGGGAGGACATGCGGTCGCAGCTCCGGGGGTGGCGCAGGCGTGGCGGAGAGCAGGGCGAGCGGCGGTGATGGAGAGCGAGGGTGAGGAAGCGGGATCTCGCTAGGGGAGAGCCGCGATGCCTGCAGCGATTTCCGAGAGCGGTGGCGCGTGCGAGGAGGAGAGCGGCGGCGTGGGCGTGCGTGCGATGGAGCTGTGATTGGATCAGGATTGCGGAGGGGATGGAACGCAAGATTGGTCCACCTGCCGGCGCATTCCTTTTGACTCGCGGGATGGCATCGCACGATTGCAGGACTAAAGAGGCGAAGCGATTCCATTGTCGCACCAAAATCTGTCCACTCTTTAGTCTTTTTAGTTGTGGGAGATCTGTAAAAATAACAAGAAATTATTGTGCACTTTTTGTTGTAAATTATTGTGTCAACTACCACCTCATAAAGTTCAAAATTAAGAATCAAATTTAATAAAAAAAATATGAAAGGAACAACAACGACGCTGCAGGTCCAACTGCCTACATATTCAGCACTAAATTGTTCTTATTTTTTTTCTTTTTTTGTGCATATTCAGCAGTCAGCAGTCAGCACCAGCCACCTGACCTGCTTGCCAGTTGTAGAAGCTAATTGGTACAACTACAACCACAAGGCCAGAAGAGGTATGTGCTCCTTATATTAACCCAAAATTGGCATATACTACAAGAATAGTACAAGATTATACTTTGGTTAGCAACCTCTACTGGAATATGGCATATTCTAATCTCTACCCGTGGGAGGATTGGCGCCCTCCCGCGGGTTAGGTTACTATAGTTTTTTTTTGCTTTTTTATTTTTCTTTATTTTTTTCTTTAATTTTTTTTCTTTTTTTTTTAATTTTTTGAAGGCATCTTTGATCGACGCCCTTCTAACACTTGTGTGTGTTTTACGCTCACACGATCAATACTTCTGACGCGACATGTAAATATTTTTTTGAGCAGGTCGTATACCGGTATAATGACTGATATATTTAGAGATTGTTTAGTTCTAAGTTAAAAAGTTTTGGAATGTCATATCAGGTGTTTAACACTAATTTAAAGTATTACATACTATTAACAAAACTAATTGCATAAGTGGAGAATAATTCGTGAGACGAATTTATAAGTCTAATTATTAATAATTATCAAATGTTTACTGTAACACAAAACATGAATTTATTAGGCTTAAAAAATTAATCGTCTCGCAAATTATTTTGAATCTATGTAATTAGTTATTTTTTAGTCTATATTTAATACTCTATGTAAGGTCCAAACATCTGATGTGATAAGAGAAAAATTTGTAGGGTAAAAACTAAACATATTTATACTGTTTAGGCCGATCAATTTTTCCGTACGTACATACACAGCGGAGCAGAGACACTTATAAGACAAATAGCAGGCGCGGCGAAGCGCGCTAATAACTAGCCTTGTTTTTCATATAAAAGGAAGGGATGCTAAGTATTAGTGGAACTGAGGTACTAGCAGTATTTTCTCAAAAGTCAATATAACAATGATAACGTTTTTAGGAAACAAAACAGCAAGTATTTTATTATCAATTACTAATGATTGTCAACGCCATAGAATCCTCCTATATAGAACCACTTAAACCTCAGATCTTAGGGTGTCTTGCCATAGAAAAAGTGCAGGTGCTTACTGCTTAGCCGCCCCTGCCCCTGTATATTCTACTAGTCTCCGTCAGCTTAATTTGACCAGGCAGTACGTGCTGCACTGCTGCCAGCCATGCTCAATCACGAGGCATTGGCGTCACAATGCAGATGGAGCTGATTCCATTCATGGCACGCACACGCACTGGAAGAATAGAAGAATTCTTGTCTCAATGTTTAGAGCACACACATACTGTAAATAGCATTATAATAAACAGAGTCTCCTCTGTTGGTCTCGTGATCCTTTTGCTCAAGACTGTTGTTCCTCTGTATTCAGATCACACACATATATTTTCAGTATGGACTTTGGTCCCTCCTGTTTTTTTTTTTTTGAAAAAAGGAGAAAACCCCCAAAATTTACTGAAGAAGACCCAATCTGGAGTCATTTATTTTGACATCTGTCAAATATACATCTCTGATTTCATAAAAAAAAATATCTCTGAGAGAGGGAGATCGAGACTTCTCCCAAAAGCTCTGTCCTAAATAACAGAGCAGAGAAAATCAGCTTTGGGAGCAGACATCCTCAAAGAAGCATTTTAACTCTAAGGTAAGGGTAAGCAGTCAGTAGTGGGCCAGTAGCATACATAAATTTCTCCATCAATAAAACATATACATATCACCACCAGCTTTGCCGTATTTCTACTACATACAATCACCGTAAATGAACAGACAGGAGACGCATCCACATTGAACACAAATTCAAAAACGAAAGCTTGCCCTTTTATTCTTTCAGCTTCGCCATAGTACAACTGCCAACATTTGCTGAAACAAAAACAAAAAACAAAAAAAAAAAAACAACAACAACAACAAACAAAAAAAACTACTACAAAGCATCAGTGAATTATTACATTATAAACCGGCATCGCCGCGTTCCGTTATAGCTGCAAGTAGTCTTGGCATTGGGGGCATATCAAGCTCCTGCAGGCCCTCAAGAACACGAACAACGTCAACCATCGTCGGCCGATCACCTTCGTCATCCTGGATACACCAGAACGCAACTCTGCACAGCCTTCCAGCCTCTTCCAAATCGAGGTCTTCGTCTTCCTGCAGCCGTGGATCCACCAAGCTCTGCAGGTCTCCCTCATGAAGCCTCCTGATGGCCTGCACCGGGAAATACGCAGCATGCTGGTGGTAGCTGCTCTTGCTGAAAGCTCCAGGCGTGTTGTTCCTCTTCCCAGACACGATCTCCAGCAGCACCATGCCGAAGCTGTAAACGTCGACCTTGGGCGTGATAGGAACCCCGCTGAGCCACTCCGGAGCGAGATACCCTGCCGTCCCTCTGAAAGTGGTCAGAACTCGACTGAATTCCCTCCCTACGAACGCCGCCATCCCAAAGTCTGCAATTTTGGGCGCAAACGACGCGTCGAGAAGTATGTTCTCCGGCTTGATGTCGCAGTGTATGATGCACTCGCGGCAGCTCTGGTGCAGGTAGCACAGTCCTCTGGCAACTCCAATGGCGATCTTGCACCTTCTGGTCCAGTTCAGTGTTACAGCAGCATGGGAGGTGCTCTGAAGAAACAGATGGGCGTCAAGGGACCCGTTCACCACGTGCTCGTACACGAGCAGCCTGATCTTGTCACCTTCGCAGCAGAAACCGATCAGTTTGACAAGGTTGATATGCTGGATCATCCCGATCGAGCTCACCTCAGCTCTGAACTGCTTCTCCCCTTGGCGTGCGTCGTCGAGTCTCTTCACCGCGATGGCGGTCGGCGTCGAGTCACTTGTTAGCACTCCCTTGAACACGGAGCCAAAGCCGCCTCCTCCAAGCCTCTCACTGAAATTCTTAGTAGCGCGACACAGATCAGTGTATTTGAAGCAGGCTATAATTCCACCAGCACCACCATCTTGGACGATGCTGTGATGAGCACTGCGCCAGCCGAATAATCTGTTCCTCCAGATCACAAACACTAGCATGAGCACTAGTACTAATCCAGAACCAACAACACTTGCGACAACAATAATAACCGTTGGTGTTCTTCTGCTGGTGTTGTTCATCAGGCTCTGAAAATCTCTTGCAGCAAGGCGAAGGTAAAGAACATCTTGGGAACTGATAACGTTGCCGTCATCATGATTTACGTTAAGCAACTCCCCATGCCAAACAGAGCATTTGCTATCACTATAGGAGTAAGCAGTGCAAGAGCAGTCACTGAGACAGGCTTGCTCGCAGTCGCCTTGTGCGGCGCCGGCGGCTTCTATCGTCCGGGGATTATAGGGCAGTGTAACTCTAGATATAGGGTGAAACACATCTGTCGAAGTTGATGACGATGATGATGAAGTATTGCTGCTGGTTTTGCAATCTAAGGGTGTTCTTCTTGCACACCCTCCTGTTAGATCACCAAGCTCCCACTCACGAGGAGACTTGACAGAGAAGGTCTCCATGCAGTCACAGAACGACGACGACGGGCCTGAACCTGAATTGCCGCCGTTGCAGACAGTGAAAGGTCCGCAGACCGCGGAGGTGACGCAGAAATCAGAAGGCTGGGCGTAGATGGTCTCCCAAGACAGCTTGGATTCCGACCAAACATTCAGCTTGAGCTGCCCGGAGACGTCTAATGGGACGAACACGGAGGAGGAGTCGTCGGTGATGGTGTAGGTGAAGTACACCTCGTCGCCGTCGTCTACGCAGGCGGGTTTCAGCAAGCCCTTGGTGCTGGGATCCATGTCTATGAGCACGCTGAGCAGCGTCACGAGCTCCCCTAGCTTGCCGGACGGCCATGACCAGTAGGTGGAGCCGCGAGTTGTGAGCTGCAGCACGCCGCCGGCGTCTATGTTGATGGAGTATGAGCCGGGGCTCGGATCGATCCGGCTCTTCTTCGAGATGAACTGGTGGCTGAATCCAGTGCGCTTGTTCCGGCCGATCTTGGCGCCCGGAAGGCCGACGTCGGTCGGGTAGTCGAAGCTCTGCCATAGGGCGGTGGTGGAGAGGTTCGTCGTCGTCGTCGTCGTCGTCTCTGGTACTAGTTGGAGGGCAAGGTTCCCGGTGCTCAGAAGAACGGCGGCGACGACATGCTGGGTGCTGTTGGTTGTTGTGGTGTTGGCAACAGGTGTAGGGGAGGACCAGATCCTGGTGGTGGTGGTGGTGTTAGCAGTGGTGGTGGTGATGATGAGCTGGTTGCCATCTGCGGAGATTTTGAGCTGGGCTAGCTTGAGCTCGGACTCGGTGATTGGCGTCTCCCTGTTGGCAATCCAGACAGGGGTGCAGACCGGGAGGTTGTTGAACCACACGCCGAGGTACCAGCCTGGGGAGGAGGCGGTGGTGGTGCCGGCGGTGGACTTACCGGAGCTGTCGCGGCCGCCGCCGACTGATGGCAGGGCTTGCTGGAGCTGGAAGAAGCCGAGCGCGAACTTGCCGTTGCGGGAGACGAGCTTGTCGCCGGCGGCGAGCGCCTGGCCTGCCGCGAGAGTGTCGCTGCTGTCAGCAGCAGCTGCAGGAGCTGGAGCGTGCAGCGAAGAGAAGAAGATGAGCGCCATAGCCAGTGCTACGTGCCCGTAGAGGCGGCTGGGAGGCCGCATGGCCGGAGGAGCAGGCCGCCGCGCGCGCAGGCAACTGTGTTGGGGGAGACGATGATGACGGCGACGGGAGTAGGAAGCACACGCATCAATAATAGTATCATATCATATAATATATATGCGTACTTGCGTAGTATCCTGCTCGCTCCGTCCCAAAATACAAGTCATTCTCGCTTCCCGAGAAACAAATGTCGACAATTATATATTAAAATATATAAATATTTATAATAAGTAATTAGTATCATCGGAAAGATCTTTAAGTCTAGTTTTTTAACAATTTTTTTTGAAGATATAAATATTGCACGTATTTTATATAAATTGAGTTAAATTTGTGGCACGAAAACCCAAAACGACTTCCTTTCTGGGACGGAGGGAGTATACTTTAACAAATCGTTTAGCAGAATAAAATTGCTGAAGCCGAATAAAATTGCTTTCACTATGCCAATGGGGCCTTAATTATTAACAAATTGTATACTGTTCCCAAAAAGAGTCGCTATGGGATGCGTGCTGGTCAAACTTTGTCAACTTTGACTGAATTTATACAAAATGTGTGCAATTTTTTTTATCTCCAAATAATTTTATTATAAAAGTACATTCAAAGATCTATCTAATGATACTAATTATGTAATATAAATATTAATACTTTATTTTATATATTTGGTCAAAGTTGATATCTGTTGATTTTTTGGGAAACGAGAATGACTTTTTTAGGGACGGATGGAGTATGTACTAATTATAATCCGTTTGGCAACGTTCTTTGGAGCAGGTACGTTCTTCATGAGAATGAATCACACACTCCTCGGTCAAACACTAAAAGTCCGCATATAGATTGAATTGATTCTAGTAAATTTAAACAGTGTCCACTGCAAACACCGTACCTCTGGTTGAGATTTGCATGCAGCTATATAGTGAAAACTGCTGGTTAATAATTAAGGCCCCATTGGCATAGTGAAAGCAATTTTATTCGGCTTCAGCTCTACGAGTAGCTCTAGTACCAGTAGAGCTCAAGAAGCTACGTACTTTAACAAATCGTTTAGCAAAATAGCTTTACATATAGAGCTACTTAAAATATGTTCTTCGCAGAATCCCACATAGAGCTCATAGAGCAAAACTTGAAGCTGCAAGGATGAAGGAACAACAAGTATTATTTTGAGCTTCATCCCGTACCAACCTCGATCGTGTGAGACCACGCTTTAAGCCGTTTCGAAAATATCTTTTTAATTAGTACAAAACAATTTCAAACAACTTGTAAATCTGTTGGAGAAGTTGCGTCAAATGAAGACTAAGAGCATCTCCAGCAATGGCCCCAAAATCAGGGCCCTACTTTTGATTTGGGGTCTTTCCCTTATTTTTATTGGTCCAACAAAATTGTTACACTCCAGCACTAGCACCTAAATAAAGTCCTCAAATCCATATCATCACCCAATGACATGGGGACTCATGCGTATGAAAAGAGAGAAAGAGCATTGTCCACAAAGGATGGGGGCTGGCCTGTTGGCTCAACCAGAATGGGGTCTGGATGAGAATTTAGGGGTGCCCCCCAGTTTCGGGGCTCTAGTAGGGACCCTGTTGGAGCTCGTTTTTTAGCTGAGCCTCCATATTTATCTATAAGGGCTCAAATAAGGACCCTGCTAGAGATGCTCAAGAGTGTGGATTAGAGTGTTAAATTACCTTGTTTTGTATGTTTTTTTTATCGGTGTGCAACCTAGCTTCATGGCTTTGGTTTATATCTCGACTATTTGTTGTTTATCATCCGCGGATGGCAGAGGCTAGAATATATTTATTGGAAAAAAGAGTGAGGTCAGAATTGACCGGTAATTGTCGAGTACCAAGTTTAGGGATACTCAATTCAGACGATAATCGAACGCATTAAGCCTTGGCTTCCCGAGGGCTACATGCTGCTTTCGCCTCACCTATGCAAGGCCTCGGGCGCTTCCAAGCCATCAGGAGCAATTCTCCACCTCGCCCAACCCCCCTCGGCACACTTCCGCCTCGCGCAAAGGCTGCGCTAAGTCCTCAGACGCGACTATCAATCACGTGGACCCCCACCACGTCGTCCACTCGTGCGAGTTCAACTCACATGACTAGAAACAGTGTACGGCAGCGTGGGGGACCATGCGGTACTTCTTGAGACGACTACGGTCACTCCATCTACGACCAGGCGCCATGACCGGTCACTTCTGCAAATACAACCACTACGACTAGGAAGGGAGCGGAGGGCCCTATGAGGGACAAGCCCATTGAAACTCAAGTCCAATCAATCACAAACCTCATCGCAACCCAAATCAAAGCCTCAACCGTCCAACCGCAAACACACGCACAATCCTTCCACACTCACACTCTTACACACACTACTAGAGAAAAGGCTTTTAGTCCCGGCTGAAACGGGCCTTTAGTCCCGGGTATGCCAACCGGGGCTAAGAATCCGGGACTAAAGGTCCCGGGTGCATTCAACCGGGGCTAAAGGTTCTAGGAGAAAAAATAAATGTGCATCTGTGAGATTCGAACTCAACACCTCTCGCCTCAGGCACGCTTACCAACTGAGCTACACAACTCACGTGATGTAGTTCTGGACGTTTTCCTTTTGAATCCACTCGGGAAAGACCTTTAGCCCCGGTTGGTAACACCAACCGGGGCTAAAAGGACCTTTAGTCCCGGTTGGTAACACCTAGCCCCGGTTCGTATTACCATACGGGACTAAAGGTCCAGGACCTTTAGTCCGGGTTGGTAATACCGACCGGGGCTAAAGATTCACCTTTAGCCCCGGTTGGTGTTACCAACCGGGATTAAAGATCTTTAGCCCCGGACACAATTTTTGGCCGAGACTAAAGCTCAATTGATAGATCGTCCAAAGGTCTGTTCTCTAGTAGTGACATTAGAGACTTGAGACATGTTCCCTCTCTCGCCCGCTTCTGCTTGTACCCCTGATGTAAGTCAACACAAGTCGTATTTCTCACTAGATGTAGGGCCGTTTTTGTCTAAACCAGTATACACTGTTGTGTCTGCTTTGCACACCATCCGGACCAACACGCGTATACTCATTGACTGACTAGGCCACCGCTCTAGACAACAACAGTAGTAGGCGGATGGGTCAAAATAGCGCGCTATATATCTGGCGCGCGGGCTGTACGTCTAAATCGATATTAGGATCGAAAATCGATCTTGTGGGTTGATGGAGCAACACACGTACAGCACGTTAATTAGTTTGGAATAATGGATACCATGATGAGTAGTCCCGTCCCTGTACGAACGAATAATATGCATGGTGTGGTGGCCTGGTACATACACGGTGGCATCATGGACTGCATGGCACGGCCGCCCGCGACTGGTGGGTGCACTGGTGGGCGTGGCCGCCGCCGCCGGCGTCATGCATCGACGACCCGGCGGTGACCATTTCCATCTCCATCTCTATCGATCGCCCGCGGTGGTGGCTGGTGGTGCGTCGTCATCGTCATCGTCGCTGCGTGGCACAGAAAGGGCCACGTACGCAGGCTCTCTCTTGTGGCTGCCCATGCATGCATAATGCATTGCCTGGAGCTAGCTATAGCGCGTAGCTAGCGGCAGAAAAATCTTCACCAAGCTAGCTAGACTCACCGGGTAGAAAGGATTTTCCTAGCCACGTTTTCTTTTTTTTTTACTGGCGGTTTTAGTTATCACACGCCTACAGAAATGAAACGGTGGACCTCAAGTCTAGAACCACATGTAGAAATGGATTTCTACAGACGGGTTGTTAAGAGAACCGCCTGTAGAAGTGTCTTATTTCTATATTTCTACAGACGGTTCGTTAAGACAACCGCCTGTAGAAATACATGTGTTTCTTAAAATTTCATTTTTTCAAATGATCTTGGATGAGAAAACATCCAAAATAAAAATTGTTCATCTCAAAAAGTTATGAAACTTTGTAAATTACAACTTTTAAATTTGAAGTTATCTTGTCAACGAAAAATATGTTTGAATGGTCTCAAATTTGAAATTCAAATTTTGTAAACGATCTTAGATGGAAAAATGATCAATACAAAAGTTGTTTGTCTCAAAAAGTTACGAAACTTTGTAGTTGACAACTTTTTAATTTAAAATCATTTAGGACCTCAAACAAGTAAAATACACTCAGATTTGTATAATATGTGGGGAACCGAAGGAGTATATGAACACATATGAGTGTGTGGTGCAGTGATAGAGGAGGATCCGTGCGAGACCGAGGTCGTGGGTTTGAATCCCACAGGTCGTATTAGTCGCGAATTTTTGGGTTTTTTCAGAAATATTTTACACAGACAGTTCGCTATGTCAACCGCCTGTGAAAAGAGGCGGTTCGCTAAGTCAGGTGGTTCACAAGCAACCGCTTGTGCCGTGGTCCTATTTCTACTGGGCTCCAGCACAGGCGGTTGGAAAAAACACCAGTAGAAATAGTTTACCAACCGCCTATGTAGTATCGTTTTGTACTAGTGACTAGACGATATTGCATATATAACATGGATGTACACCAGATACCATAGCGAGTTGGACGAATGGACGTATTCCTCCATCCAGAAAAAGAGTCGCTATGAGGTGTGTATTGGTTAATTTTTTTTAACTTTAACTAGATTTATAAAAATATGTGAGATATTTATATATTTAAATAAATTTATTATAAAATTATATTCAAAGACATATTCGATGATATTAATTGTGTATTATAAATATTAATATTTAGTTACATATAACTGGTTGAAGTTAAAATTTGTTGATTTTAATTTTTGGAAATGAGAATGGACTCTTTCTTACCGATGACGCAGAGAAAGACCCCCCCCCCCACACACACACACACACTAGCAGTAGCGAACTACTAGTAGCTAGAGAGACGACGACGCTCGATGAGTCAGTCAGTCAGTCGCTGCGTGCAACTTGTTTTTATTCGACCACATGTAGCAGTGGTTAGGTGTGCCGATGCCGTGTAGCTAGCTGTACATGCGCTACTGCTACGAAGGTCTCTCCATATATGGTTGGTTGGTCTCCCTCTTCCACCACCATCCAAGACGGAACATGGCTTTGCACAGTTGCAGCAGGAAGTCAAGCAAGATCAGGAAGAGGGCTACTGTACCCTTCAACGAATTGCGTTGCATTATTGCATGCAGTCCTGTCCACTGTCATGTCCGATCCTGTCCTCTCTCAATCGTCCTAGCTAGCTAGAAAAATCCATTTGGGCGTGCCAAACAAACGACGACGCGGGGCGCACTAGGCCGGGTGACCAGGGGCCTACACTACACACACTACTCCATGCGTGTTCCAGCACATCATGCACATCAATGTTGACCAAAAAAAAAAACACAACACATGCATAGACACTCGAATTTCCTGTCTTGCAAAAATAAAGATGGCCATCGAGCTCGACGACGACGACACTAGTCAGTGCTGCATACTATGCCGATAAAAGTTGGACAAACAGGCCTAGGCACACACGTCCTCGGCCTAGGCACACACGTCCTCTCGTTTTCACACCTAATAAGACATCACTCAGTGCTGCTGTGTACAGTACTAGTATGCATACTTGTTGGATTTTAACTGGCCAGGTCGTCCAATTATATTCAATTACGTACAGTCAAACAAATTATAAGATCCAGATTATTACATGCTCAGGATTTATATGGAATACAAAAAATCTCAGTCCGGGAATTTGAGTATTATTGGTGGGAATTGGAAGTGATAATGGAACGAAACTATGGCTCGTTAGTAAACCCATGAACAGAGAACAAAAATTGGAAGAGTGATATAATGGAACAAAACTATACATACAATTAGAAAAGGTGGTCTACTCATCATGCGAGTCCTACTCAACGAGGTGTGAATTGAAGTGGCCACGCAAGGAACCCGAGAGCCTGTGCTGGTGACTTGCATGCCGATGGTGGGTAGAGATGTCTGCAAACACAAGGTTGATATGTGTCATTGTAATTCGATCTTGTGATGAGTGATTGATCAGCAGACTCATGTACGTGTTGGTGTGAGTAGGCAACATGTCTCTTGGCTCTGTTGGTGTGCAGGTATAGAGCTCGGATGTAATAATGATCGATGGCGAGGTTAAGGTTAAATAGAGACGTGCTATGCCGATGGATTGGGAGTGGCGAAGGACGGACGTGAGGGACCAGGAGGTCGAAAGACTAGTTGTGGTAGCTGACACCTAGCATCGACAAGCAAAAGTATATGGGCCAGGATGAAGACGACATCAGTCGAGTCAAGAAGGAAGACGATGACGTCATGGCACCTGGCGGAGGCCGGACACAGACTTGCATGAGAGATGCAAGTGTTGTCGGTCGAGTCAGGGAGGAAGGCGAAAGTGTCGTGCTTGGCGGAGGCTGGACATGCATCAACATCGGTGTCGGCAGACGGGGCATAGCGTCTACGTTCCTTCTACGACATAGGTTTGGTGGTCGAGCCTCGAAAAAACCACCGGTGACCTTTTCCAGGTTTGGGCCTCAAAATCTGGGATGACTGGTTTCTGAGATTGGGCCTCAAAACTCAGGATGACGCGTTTGTGGGTTTGGACCTCAAAACCCACCGAAGGTTCCGAGGAGGAACATGGCGACACTGTGAGGCTTGCATCGAGGCGAAGCTAGCGGTGAGAATACGTGTGACGGTCGGGGCGACACATGGTGGCATTGTGAGGCTTGCGTTGCGGTGAAGCTAATGATGAGTAAGGTGCATGACCGTCGATGAAAGAAACCTACAGAGTTGGACTAGAATGCCCCTGAGCTAGCTAGTTCGCTCTAATTATCCTAGGGGTAGAGGGGCTATTATGTTTAGGCTATAAATAAGAGATGACACCTCTCATCCCTCTATATCACTTCAGACTACTATTTTCTATTTTATCTGTTAGGGTTTTCATTCCCTGTAGTTGTTGTTGTGATCCATAGAGAAATCATTCCTCTGTGTACTTGGATTTCAGGAAAGTTGACTATAATCACCTTGTAGCCTCGTTGGCTATTTTGTTGAAATCTTTTTGTTCGTGTTTTGTTGTTTGCGTTCTTGTTCTCCCCTCTCTAGTTCTTTCGTGAGATCTTTTAACTCGATGAATGGATTGCGGTTCCGTTTGAACCATCTTGTATTTTGTCGTGAGAGACATCTTTCCACTGAAGGAATTCATCTAAATCCTCACGAGCGCATAGATCGGCGGATTTCGTTTTTATTTAAACTTTTCTCTTTGCACGAAATCTGCTATTCCTGAATTTCTAGATGGGTTTAAGCCATGATGATCTCTTATGGGTAGCTCATAAAAAACATAGTTGCGATCATATGTGCAAAATTGGGTGAAGTTTGAAGATGATTCAACTGAGTTTTAGGTCGATTTGGTGTTTAAATCGGGGCTGTTTTCGGGCTAACCAGACGTTGCTACTACAGTATGACCGGACGCTGCTACAGTACACGGACGTCATCTTACAACATCTTATAGGTTCTATTAAAATAACTCAACTGTATATATTATTAACAAGTACTTGGTTTTCTAAGACCCAACAAATAATGCATGCTCTTGCAATGTTAGCCAAGACCCAATAATTCAACATATGAATCTATAGTTTCTACAATCATATAAGCATAGAGATAGTGTTAGCCTTTTTGTCCGATATATAGTCTGGTGCTGCAAAATATCATAAGCCATATCCCTCCCTTTAGCCCACTCTATTTTGTAGCAAAATGTTGTATCAATATGAGCTAGAAAACAAAACGGGTTTTGAATAAAAAGAACTTTTATGTATGGTACAATCAGTCATGAAAAGAAGAAACTAAATAAGAAAATGGGAAATTGTGGCACCATAAAACATAATTATCCATGGCAAGACTGCCCTTTTATTCCTTCAGATCCGCAATACAACTATACAATTTGGACACAAAAGAAAAATAAAGCACCAACTTCTAAGCTACTATTTCATTATTACATTGAAGCGTCATCATAAAGTTGTGTTATAGCTGCAAGTAGTCTTGGCATGGGGGGCATATCAAGCTCATGGAGACCCTCAAGAACCCATACCACTTCACCCATTGTCGGTCGATCACATTCATTATCTTGGATGCACCAAAATGCAATTTTGCAGACCCTTTCAGCCTCTTCCAAATCAAGGTCGCTTTGCAATTGCGGATCGACTAAACTTTGTAGTGATAGAATCACAGGATCACTAGGAGTAGATCTAGTCGGGTAACTTTCATAACAGTGAATGAACAAGTCATATGAACTACTAGGAACTAGATCCGAAGGGAGGGGTGACTAGGAGTGCATACCTAGGTTGTTCGAACCTGAAGAAGTAGTAGATGAGGCAGAGCCGCCACCCGCCATGGCCTCCGGGCTTCTGGGGACGTCGGCGACGGGAGGGGGAGACGACGGCGTAGGTGTCCGGCGGTGATGGCGTAGACGGACGTGGTCCAGAGCGACGAGGTTGAGGAACGGCGGCGGCGGAGCTTCCCGTCGCTGGCTGCGCCCCTCTCAGATCGGATTAGGGTTTGTCGGTGGGGAACAGTGGCTCACGGTGAACCTCGTACTGAGAGCCGCCGGCCCCCACCCTCTTTATATGCGCAGTGCGACGGGGGCCCGCCAGCCATTAAGTGGGCTGGGCGCCCCCGATCAGGGCGCGAGGTCAAAGCCCAGTGACCGTTGGGTCACTGGCTGAGAGATCAGTCTAACAATCTCCCCCTTGATCTCACCAGTTTCTTTTACTTTTACTTTTCTCATTCCATCACAGATTTGCGCAAGAGGCATGTCTCATCGTCACGGTCTTTTGCCGATAGCCTTAGCAGCCATAATGTTCATCTCTGTTTTGAAATAGATACTTTTACTTTTGGGCCCTTTAGTCCAGGAATCATAGGCTTTCCATTAACCCCATACCGGGAACGTGTTCCTTGAACACTGTGGGTGGTAAGCCTTTCGTTAGCGGATCCGCGAGCATCTTACTCGTACTGATATGCTCGAGACTTATAGATTGATCCTGGACTTTATCTTTCACAACATAATACTTTATGTCAATGTGTTTGGCAGCACCACTTGACCTATTGTTGTGAGCATATTGTACTGCCGGATTATTATCGCAGTACAACTTCAGTGGCCTATAGATGTTGTCAACCACTTTCAAACCGGGTATGAATTTTTTCAGCCAATTCACCTGCCCAGTTGCCTCAAAACAGGCTACAAACTCGGCATACATTGTGGACGATGTAGTGACGGTTTGTTTGGAGCTTTTCCACGATATTGCTCCCCCAGCGAGAGTGAACACATACCCTGATGTGGACTTTCTTTCATCTCCCGCATAATCAGAATCCGAGTACCCTACTATGTGCAAGGAATCTGATTTTCTATACGTTAACATGAGGCCTTTTGTGCCTTGTAGGTAACGCATGACTTTCTTTACCAATTTCCAGTGTTCTAGTCCTGGATTACATTGAAATCTGCCAAGTAGCCCGGTAACAAATGTCAAGTCAGGGCGTGTGCACACTTGTGCATACTATAAGCTTCCGACAGCTGAAGCATATGGAACCGCTTTCATTTGTTCAATTTCATATTGGTTCCTGGGGCACTGAAATTCTCCATATCTATCACCCTTGACTATCGGTGCAGGTGAAGGCTTACACGCATGCATACTATATCTTTTCAGAACCTTTTCTATGTATGCCTTTTGCGATAATCCTATAACCCCATTTCTTCTATCTCTGTGAATCTCGATGCCTAGAACAAATGATGCTTTACCGAGATCTTTCATATCAAATTTTGAGGACAAGAAATCTTTTGTCTCCCTTAGTAGACTGATATCACTACTCGCGAGTAAGATATCATCTACGTACAAGATTAGAAAAATAAATTTTCCATTCTTGAACTTGGAGTACACACAGTTGTCCTCAACATTTTCCATAAACCCAAACTTTTTTATTGTGCCATCAAACTTTAAATACCACTGTCTGGATGCTTGTTTCAATCCATAAATGGATTTCTTCAAGCGACATCCCATCTGTTCTTTTCCTTTCACGACAAAACCTTTCGGTTGTGCCATGTAAACGTTTTCCTCCAACTCACCGTTGAGGAAAGCCGTTTTCACATCCATCTGATGCAACTCTAAATCATAATGTGCTACTAGAGCCATTATGATTCTGAAGGAATCTTTACATGAGACTGGAGAAAAGGTCTCATTGTAATCAATCCCTTCCCTTTGCGTAAAGCCTTTTACCACAAGTCGCGCTTTGAACCTTTCTATATTCCCTTGGGAGTCATATTTCGTCTTGTAGACCCATTTGCAGCCTACCGTTTTGGCCCCTTTAGGAATTATCTCCAAGTCCCAAACACTGTTGGTACTCATTGACTTTATCTCTTCTTCCATGGCCTCAAGCCACTTGGACGAGTGTTCGCTTCTCATGGCTTGTTCAAATGAGGTGGGATCATCCTCCATTTAAAACTCTTCAGTGTTATACACTTCATAATCTGCTGGAATGGCAGATCTTCTAGCTCTTTGGGACCTCCTCGGTCCATCATCAGATGGTTCCTGTTCAATCGGAACTTGTTGTTCTTCTTCCTCATGCGCAACACTAGTTTCAATGGGTTCCTGTGAGAAAGGTTCCTCATGTTCACTAGGTGTTGCCACAGGGATGTTAACAACAGGTTCTGTCACTACAGTATCTGGCACCGTAGGGACATTGGGAACAGGTAGTGAGAAGAATGATTCCTGAATCATCGGAGTGGGTACATATACCCGCTTCTCTTCAAGATCAATCTTGCGCACTGCCTTACTCCCCCTGATCAATTCATCCTCCAAGAACACAGCGTGTCTCGTTTCTACGAACTTTGTATATATGTCGGAACAGTAGAAACGATAACCCTTGGACTTTTCAGGATAACCGATAAAATGGCAACTCACTGTTTTGGGATCCAGCTTCCCAATGTTCGGGTTAAACACTTTGGCCTCAGTGGGATACCCCCACACACGAAAATAATTCAGTGAGGGTACTCTTCCTGTCCACAATTCATACGGTGTTTTAGGCACCGACTTACTTGGGACCCTGTTTAGAATGTGAATAGTGGTTTTTAACGCCTCTATCCACAGACTTAGTGGCAGGGATGAGTAACTCATCATGCTGCGCACCATATCCATCAGGGTACGGTTGCGCCTTTCTGCCACTCCATTTTGCTGAGGCTCCCCCGGTGTGGAGTACTGAGCAACTATGCCATTTTCCTGCAAGAACTTTGCAAAAGGTCCAGGAATTTGGCCATATGGGGTATGTTGCCCATAATACTCTCCACCGCGATCGGAATGTACTATTTTAATCTTTAAGTTGTGCTGATTTTCAACTTCAAGCTTAAAGATCTTAAATTTATCCAATGCTTCCGACCTCTCTTTAATTGGATAAATATAGCCATAGCGAGAATAATCATCTGTGAATGTTATAAACGAGTCATAACCATCCACACTTTTAACAGGGAATGGTCCACAAATATCAGTGTGGACTATCTCTAAGATTCTCGCACTTCTTTTGGCATCTTTCTTTATTTGCTTTACATATTTTCCTTTGATGCAGTCGATGCACTGCTCAAAGTCAGTGAACTCTAATGGAGGAAGAATCTCATTATTTACTAATCTTTCTATTCTCCCCCTCGAAATATGGCCTAAACGATAGTGCCATAATTTCGACGACGCATCTTGAGTTCGCTTTCGCTTTCTATTCGGATTGTTCGACGAGGATACAATCTCATTCACATTCTCATTGCTGACAACATTCACATTATCATAAAGAGATAACAAATAAAGATCTTCTTGCGCGAAGGCAAGACCAACACATTCATTATTAAATAGTATTTCACACTTGCCATCTCCAAAATGACAACCATAACCATGTTTATCTAAACGTGAAACACTTATCAAGTTTCTATGCAATGAAGGTACAAATAAAACATCTCTAAGAATCAAAATGAATCCATTATTCAACTGTAGAGGAAGATCGCCAACAACTTCAACATTAGCTCGAACTCCATTGACGACTCTACCCCATCTTTCGCTTCTTTGCATAGTCCTTGTCGAACTGAATCCCTGTAAACAATTTGCAACATGAACAGTTGCACCAAAGTCAATCCACCAAGTAGATTTATCAAATTGAACATATAAAGATTCATTTACAAATGTAATAACATTCTCACCATTGCTTGTCAAAATCTTTCTTAAAAAAACTGGACAATCTTTCTTGTGGTGTCCTGGCTTCAGGCACTCGAGGCACTGATTAGGGTCCACCATCCTCCTTTGCGGTTGCATTTGCATTTGTTGTTGCTGAGGCTGAGGCCTATACTGTTGCTGTTGCTGAGGCCTATACTGTTGCATTGGCTTCTTACCCTAAGCCTTTGAATTGCTAGGGCTGTCATTGCCTTTCTTCACATAGTTGATTGCACCACCAGTTGCACCCTTGATCCTTTCCTCCTCATGGGCGCACATGGCTATCAACTTGTCCAATGACCAATCCTCAAGATTATTGTTGTAGGAAACAACAAAGGTTTCGAACTCTTTTGGCAGGGAAGCGAAAATCAGATGAATAAGGAATTTCTGAGAAATAGCTAATTCCTTATCCATTGGTTTAAGCTTAGATGTCATACTGTTCATTTTCAGGATATGGTCTCTTACACCACCACCAGCATATTTTTCAGTAATCAATTTCTTGATCACCTCGGTGGCATAAGTCTTTGAGGAACCAGTAAACTGTTTTTTCAACCTTTCCAGAATTTCAGTGACCGTGTCACATTCTGATGGGAGCGAGTTCAGGATGGTAGAATCTACAGTGTTCTTAACAACTGCAACCAACTTCTTATTGGTCTTTTCCCACCTAACCCACTCCAGATCATGTTTCAACTTTTCTGGACCAAAGTCCAGTTCCCGCTGTTTCCAAGCGGCATCATCCTCACCTGCCTCTCTCACAGGCTCCTTGAGCACTGCGGGACGAGGCTTAGTGAGGATCTAGTCAACCTCAGCCAACAGAAAAGCCAGCTCAATTTTCTTCTCCCACTCCAAGTGGTTATCCCACTTGAGAGGTGGGATATCTTTAACCATGTTCATCAGAATGGAGCCTGAAAACATAGTTCAAAATATAGTGAGAACAATATAAAACATAGTAAATGAGTTGTTTTTATGCATTATAACTAAATCACCGTTGGGCAGAAATAGAAATAATGCATAAACCTTTAATGGAACAGTGATTATAATATTATTATTTATCAACGTTGGTCAGAAAAATAATAACATCATAATGACAAAAAAAACATATTATTTTCAAAATTAAATTGTCTCGTTGGTTCGAATTTAACATTGAAAATTAAAATCAAAGTACGCAGCGGAAACATTTAACAATTCTTTATATTTTATTTTTCCAGAAGCAATTCACTTTCTATAATATTCTCTGTGCAAAAATTTTTGTTGGAATAAATTTACACAGAAAATATACATTAAAGAATTCATAATGCATAAAAAATCATTGATAAAGGCTTCTGGAAATAGGAAAAACAAAAAACTGTGCAATATGCATCTTTCGGCCCGAAGGCCCAGCTGGCCCAAGGCCACGCGCGCGGGCGCTCTTTCTGCAGACGGCCCGCGGCGGCCTCCAGCGGCCCAGCAGGCGCTCCTCTTTTTTTTTATTGAACTGAAAATCAATCGGCCATTTTGGCCCAGAACGGCCCGCACGGCCCAGCCATGCGCGGCGCGTCCTCCCCCTCCCGCCCAGGCCGCAACCTGGGCCTGGGTCGGGAAAGTGGCCCTGCGCGGCCACCCGCCTGGGCCAAAACTGGCCTGGGCGAGCTCGGCGTCCTGCTGGCCGTCGGATTGGATCCGACGGTCGCTCGGTCTCCTCGCGAGAACAAAACCGGCCAGCGGCCGGCGCCCCCAAACCCTAGCTCACTCTCCACACTGCCCGACCGTTCTTCTCCTCCACCTCCCTGCTTCTCCGATGAGAAAGCGAGGCGGTGCTCCCATGGCGACCGAGACCAGAGGAGGAGGATGCGCCGCTGCTGGGCCCCTCGCCGGCGCGCGCGTTCGCTCAGGGCAGAGCGCGCCGCCGTCGAGCGGCTTTGCGGTGGCGCTCGGCAAGCCCAAGCCCCGGTGAAGAGCTGCTCGGTTGGGCCTCCTGTCCCGCTCTCCGACGAGGGCGGCGTGGAGAAACCCACACAGGTAGGAAGCCAACTGTCCGGATCGAGATTGTTCGATCCGTCGATTTGAAACTTTCTCAGTTTGCTCTCCCTATCCCTTTCTCCCCCGATCCGGATCGAATTTTTTTTATTAATAACCCAATTAAATAAGATATTTTAAAAACAACACTGTCCAATTTTTTTTCAAAACTAACCCTTTTGCCGCGCCATCCCGCATGACGCGGCAAAAGTGCCACCGTGGCGCGGCCAGGCCCCACGGCGCAGTTTGCCGCGCCAGGTGGGATGGCGCGGCTTGTGGATTTGGCTAGCCGCGCCATCCCGCCTAGCGCGGCAAAAAACCCCCTCACATATTTTGCAAATTTGTTTTCATAAAAAATTATATGTTGACATACCCAAATTAGTTTGGGAAAGAAAAAAAAGCTCATCTCTAATAGTTTTCCATAATTCACTTAAAAACAAAAAATTATGGGTTCGTCCTATTATTTTTTCCTTCGTGCGATTTCCATAACACCGTAGTAGGTCGCGCCATCTGCTCTGGCGATTGTTTCACGTCGACGCTAGCTCATCTCCTTCACGCGCGTCGCCGTAGTTGGAGACGATGGGCGTGAAACTGCAGCGACACGCGTGAAGGAGATGAGAGACGACGTGAAACAACCACGATAACAGATTGAACATGAGCGACGATGTGAAACAACCGCCATAGCAGATGGCGCGACCTGCTACGGCGTTATGGAACCCATAATTTTTTGTTTTTAATTTTTGTTTTTAAGTGAATTATGGAAAACTATTGGAGATGAGCTTTTTTTTCTTTCCCAAACTAATTTAGGTATGCCAACATATAATTTTTTATGAAAACAAATTTGCAAAATATGTGAGGGGGGTTTTTGCCGCGAATTCACTAGCCGCGCCATCCCGCCTGGCGCGGCAAACTGCGCCGTGGGGTCTGCCCGTGCCACGGTGGCACTTTTGCCACGCCATGCGGGATGGCGCGGCAAAAGAGTTAGTTTTGAAAAAAAAATTAGACAGTGTTGTTTTTGAAATATCTTATTTAATTAGGTTATTAATAAAAAAAAAATCTCCAGATCAGAGGCATTTAGGGTTAGGTGATTTCGGATCAAAACGATCCCTGTCTTTACCCTCTTAGGGTTCATCCGAATCGGATGTGCAAAACTTTTACCCTCTTAGGGTTCGGCCTGAAGCCAGATCCACTTCCTAGAGTGGCGATTGATACCATTGATAGAATCGCAGGATCACTAGGAGTAAATGTAGTCGGATAACTTTCATAACAGTGAATGAACAAGTTCTATGAACTACTAGGAACTAGATCCGAAGGGAGGGGTGACTAGGAGTGCATACCTAGGTTGTTCGAACCTGAAGAAGTAGTAGATGAGGCAGAGCCGCCACCCGCCATGGCCTCCGGGCTCCTGGGGACGTCGGCGACGGGAGGGGGAGACGACGGCGTAGGTGTCCGGCGGTGATGGCGTAGACGGACGTGGTCCAGAGCGACGGGGTTGAGGAACGGCGGCGGCGGAGCTTCCTGTCGCTGGCTGCGCCCCTCTCAGATCGGATTAGAGTTTGTCAGTGGGGAACAGTGGCTCACGGTGAACCTCATACTGAGAGCCGCCGGCCCCCACCCTCTTTATATGCGCAGTGCGACGGGGACCCGCCAGCCATTAAGTGGGTTGGACGCCCCCGATCAGGGCGCGAGGTCAAAGTCCAGTGACCGTTGGGTCACTGGCTGAGAGATCAGTCTAACACGTAGGTCTCCCTCATGAAGCTTGCTAATTGCTTCCACTGGGAAATAAAAAACATTATGACTGCTCTTACTATTTACTTGTGGCGTGTTCCTCTTTGCTGATATGAGTTCCAACAATACCATTCCAAAGCTGTAAACATCAACTTTGGGCGTAACAGCAACTCCGCTAAGCCATTCTGGGGCAAGATACCCGGCAGTTCCTCTAAACGTAGTCAGGACTCGGCTAAAATCCCTTCCTACAAATGCCGCCATCCCAAAGTCTGCAATTTTAGGAACAAACGATGCATCGAGAAGTATGTTTTCAGGCTTAATATCACAGTGTATGATGCATTCACGGCAGCTTTGGTGCAAGTAGCACAATCCTCTAGCAACTCCAGTACGAGTGGCTATCTGATACCTTGTGCTCCAATTCAGGACAGTAGCACTGTTCTCAACAAATAGATGAGCATCAAGGGACCCACTTACCATGTGCTCATACACAAGAAGCCTCTTATCACTTTCGCAGCAAAAACCAACCAGTTTGACTAGATTGATATGCTGAATCATTCCAAATGAGCTCACCTCAGCCCGGAACTGCTTGTCTCCTTGACGGGCACCATCGAGCCTCTTCACCGCGATTGTAGTCAAGTCACCTAACGCGCCCTTGAAAATAGAACCAAAACCACCACCTCCCAGCCTTTGTGAGAAATTTTTAGTAGCACGACTTAGATCAATGTATCTAAAGGCTACAATTCCACCACCACCTCCAGTGCCGTGTAATGCCGCATTGGACATCTTGAATTTGTTCCTCCAAATCATCAGTAGCAACAGCATGAGCATCAGTAACACGAGACCGCCAACGATGCTCGCGAAAATAACAACTCTTGGTATTCTTTTGCTATTTTCCTTCAAACTCTGAAAATCTCTTGCAGCAAGACGAATGTAAAGAACATCATCTTGTGAACTACTAATACCATTGCTAATACTGTCCTGATTCACATTACGCAGCTCCCCATGCCAGACGGAGCATTTACTATTGCCGTAGGAATGAATAAGCTGTGCAAGAGCAGTCACTAAGACAAGCTTCTGCGCAACTGCTTTGTGTGGCAGCACCTTCTATTACCCCTGCATCATAGGGCAACATAGTAACACCGTACCAGGTATGGGATGGAACACATCTGTTGTACTCGTCTGCTTGCTCTTGTTGCTACTTCTGCAATCTAAGGGAGTATTTCTGGCACACCCTCCTGTCTGATCACCGAGTTCCCAATCCCGAGGCGACTTCAGAGAGAAGGCCGGTCTCCATACAGCTCAATGCAGAAATCAGAAGGCTGGGCATACACAGCCTCCCAAGAATGCGTGGTGTTGGACCAGACGTTCAGCTGAAGCTGGCCAAAGACATCGATGGGGACGAACACGGAAGCCGATTCGTCGAGCAAGGTGTAGGAGAAGTAGACCTCATCGTCGTTCTCCTCAAATGTGGGTTTCAGCAGGCCCTTGGTCCGTGGATTCGAGTCCATCAGTCCATTGAGAACCTGCACAAGCTCCACTAGTTTTCCTGCCGGCCAGGACCAGTACAAGCTCTGCTACTGCTAGTGCTGTTGTTGTTCAAGGTGGTGATGACGAGGTTGCCATCTCTTGAGATTTGGAACCGTACGTGTTGTCTTAATGTCAGATTCATTGACTGGCTTCTCCCTGTTAGCAACCCAGACAGGGGTGAAGATGGGGATCTTGTTGAACCATATATATATGCCAAGATACCAGCCGGGGGAGGAGACGGTGGTGGTGGACTCACCGTCACCGGCGGTGTGGCCGCTGTCCAGGCTTTGCCTGAACTGGAACTGGAAGAAGCCAAGCGCGAACTTGCCGTTTCTTGAGACGAGCTTGTCGCCGGCGGCGAGTGCTTGGCCTGCCGTGAGAGTGTCGCCGCCGATCGCCGCTGCAGCAGAGCTGCTGGGAGCGTGCAGCGAAGAAAAGAAGACGAGCCCCAGCAGGGTTACGTAGAGGGCAGGCATGGCTCAAGTATGCTAATGCTGTGCAGATCAACAGGCCGGGGAGATTGCAGAGATGATCGAGTACGTATCATATATGCATATATAGCTGCTATAGTGTGTGAAGATGAGACTGCATGTGTGTGTGTATAAAAAGAAAGTGATAAACAGCACTACAGCAGTGCAGTAAGGACAGGAAGAAACTCCAATATACTCCCTCCATTCTATAATTTTTGCGGGTTTTGATTTATGTATCACAAAATATGTGTAACATTTGTATCTTCAAATAAATAAAAAAAAACTGACCCACGTCATCAAAGTGGAGGAGGTACTTATTTGCCCTGCAAGTGCATGCCTTGTCCTAATCACTCGTCTTGACTGATTTGACTAGTTGCATTGCATAGTATGCTCTTTTCGTCCTAAAATATCTGTCGTTTGTGTTTTTCGAGAAACAATTTTTTTAAAATTTTTTATTTCAAGTCAAATAAACTACTCTCAACTAGCCTTAATTGGATCAAGTTTATAAAAAAATACACTACATATTTACAATTAAGTTTGTGGTTGGCCTTTTGGCTTCTGGGACCCTCACTTGTGCCCCGCGCCACAGGCTACGGTCGGGGTCGCTGTAGCAGGCAGGGACGACGGGGACGGGACAGACATGGCTGCCGTGAAGGCCCCGGCCGGTGACCAGACCAGCAGGTCGCCGCCTAGTCCACATGCAAGCCAAGGTACGGTGCGCTGTCGATCACGTCGTCGTCACAACTCACACACACAGCAAGGCATGCAACGGCCAGATCGAGGCCGCCCGACCATCGTCGTCGGCACGTACAAAAAACTCTCCGAGAGGCCAATTTGCCAATTTGCTGTCCCGTCGTGACCGTCGTCGTCGCAGCTAGCAAGCAAGCTGTCCCCGTCGCAACCATCGTCGGCAGTCGGCACGTACAAAAATCTCTCCGACCGTCGTCGTCGCAGCTACAGCTAGCAAGCAAGCTAGCTACTACTTGAGGGGATAGAAGAAGTTTCCAACTGCCATGCAGCTTTTGCATGCATGGTCAAGTCCACGCGCGAGGGGAGCCTTCCGATCCATATTCCATTCAGACGGAAATGCATGCATGTATGCATGGCTTCACCTTCACATTTGCTTTTGTGGATCTATAGCACCAACAATTTTTTTTTTTTTTGAGATGACGTCTGGAGACGCATATTTCATTAAGAAGAAGTTCGCGAAAAGCCCACCATACAATGGTAATACCCTGATTACCAGCTGCCTAGCCTACTGAATTAGAGGTAGAGTATTACATAGGCAACAAACTTGCGACCGGAAACGAAAACAAAGCTAGACACCCGACGCCTGTAGCAACAGACCAAGCCCCTTAAAACCCGCTAAACTCCAGGCTACAGCTTCTTCGGAGATGTTGGTGGCCAGGATCGCAGCCGTCACTTGTCGATCGTTGAAAGTCCGCGCATTACGCTCCTTCCACAAAGACCAACCTACAAGGAAGAAGAACGAGTCGAAGCCGCGACGAAGCACTCTCGGCACACTCTTCCGAACCCGCAGCCACCACACGAAAGGATCCCAGCCGGCCAGATGAAGCCTGCCAAGACAAATCTACCAAACTTCTCTTGAGAAAACACAGCCAAGCAAGATGTGCTCAAGGACTTCCACCTCCTGCTGCTGCTGTCCTGCAGACCATGCCGATGACGCCGTTCAGCCGTCCAGCAGCGCCCGTGGAGAGCCAACCAAAAGAAAAATCGAACCCGCGCCGGGGCTGCTGTACGCCATAGCTGCTTGGCTCCAAGCAGCGGGGAGGAGCCAAAGAACATGGCGCCGTACAAACTTCACTTTTAGAATCACAGATATCCAAAACTATGGTATAGACAAAAGTGATCTACACTCGTACGTCAAGTTTTAGAAGCTTCAAAGAGACTACATTTTTAATAACATTGTGGTTTTCAAAATTATAAAGGTTGTTGTTGTTGCATCCAAATACTTTCTATATAGCACTATAAAACCAAAGTGGTACAGTATTTCACAACACTATATGGTATATTTTTAATAGGCAACAGTCAAGACTTACCTATACATGTTAAAAAAAGAGAGAGGCGGCCGGCAGTACATGAGAGGCAAGCAATGGGGAAGAATTTATCCAAGTCTCCCTAACAGTCTAGTCTTCCTCTAAAATGACTCTGTTCTATATAATCTTCAGTTCCAGTTCCAGTTCCAGGAGTGTGTTACCCCTAATGAAGTACAGTTCATCACACCCTTAAGACACTTAGCATTCACAAGTCCCTAAAGCAAGCAGTAAGTACTGGCCCATATATCATCTTGTCAGCTTCATTCTTTGATTAAGGATTCAAGTCACTGCCTCGTCAACAAATTTAAATATAATATATTTCTAGTTCTGCCATATTTTGCTACGATATTTGATTGCTTACCATAAGGTCGGTCACTAAGAAGAATGAATAAGAGAGTGGATAGATCATACAACTTAGATATTGCAAGCTTTCCTTCCTTTTGAATTTGCTAAAACTTTAACATGATGCAAACATTGGAGTACACAGAATTGTTAAACTGAAACTTCATCAGAGTGCGCTGTTATAGCTGCAAGTAGTCTAGGCATTGGGGGCATATCAAGCTCTTGCAGACCCTCAAGAACCCGGACCACATCACCCATTATCGGCCGATCAGACTCATTATCCTGGATGCACCAGCATGCGACTTTGCAAGCCCTTTCAGCCTCTACTAAGTCAAATTCACCGTGTAACTGTGGATCCACCAAACTCTGTACATCTCCCTCATGAAGCTTGTTGATGGCTTGCAGAGGGAAATAAGCGACGTGATAAGTATCGCTGGTGTATACTTCAGGTGAATTCCTCCTTCCTGAAATGATTTCCAGCAGTAACATACCGAAGCTGTAGACATCAACTTTTGGTGTAATAGCAACTCCACTAAGCCACTCTGGGGCAAGATACCCAAGAGTTCCCCTAAATGTGGTCAGAATTCGACTAAAATCCCGTCCTACAAATGCTGCCATCCCAAAGTCTGCAATTTTGGGAACAAATGATGCATCGAGTAGTATGTTTTCTGGTTTGATATCACAGTGTATGATGCATTCACGACAACTATGATGCAAGTAGGACAATCCTCTAGCAACTCCTATAGCTATTTGATACCTAGTGGTCCAATTTAGGACTGTAGCTTTGCACTTAAATAGATGTCCATCAAGAGACCCATTTAACATGTGTTCATATACTAGTAATCTTTTGTCACGTTCGCAGCAAAACCCAATCAATTTCACTAGGTTGATATGTTGGATCAACCCAATTGATGTCACCTCAGCTCTGAACTGCTTCTCTCCTTGACGGGCACCATCAAGCCTTTTTACTGCTATAGATGTTGAGTCACTTAACACTCCCTTGAATACAGACCCAAAACCACCACCTCCAAGCATTTGCGAGAATTTTTTTGTAGCATGACTTAGATCGTTATATCGAAAAGTTGCAATTCCAGCACTACCTTTACTGTCATGTGAAGGTACACCACAACACTTGAATTTGTTCCTCCAAATAATTAACAGCATCATGAACACTAGCATCGAACAACTAATAATGCTTGTAGTAGTAACAATAACCCCATGGGTTGGTTTTCTTTTGTTGTTTTCCATAGAACTTTGCAAACCTTTGGTGCCAAGTCGAATGTAAACAGCATCTTCAGAATTATTATCAATCCCATCATTCTTGTTTACATGAAGCAATTCCCCATGCCAAACCGAGCATCTACTATTGTTATAGGAATAAGCAGTGCAAGAGCAATCACTGAGGCAAGCTTCTGCGCATTCGCTTTGAGTTGTAACACTTGCAATGCTTTGGGGATCATAGGGCAATGCCACATGAGCTATTGGGTGGAACATGTCTGTTGAACTAGTTGTGTTATTCTTGCTAGTGCAATCTAATGGTGTGTCTCTAACACATCCTCCTGTTCGATCACCGAGCCCCCAATCCAAAGCTGACTTCTGAGAGAAGCTCTCCATACAATCGCAAAATGGACGTGAATTGCCGTTGCATACAGCGAAAGGTCCACATGTAGCATACGGAGTGCAAGGGTCGGCAGGTTGGGCATACATGCTTTGCCAAGACTGTGTGTCCTGGGACCAAACCATCATCTTTATCTGACCAGACATGTCAAGTAAGGCAAATGTGGAAGATGACTCATCCAATGAATCATACATGTAGTACTCTTCTTCATTGTTCTCAACATATGCTGGGCTAATCAAACCTCTAGTTCGTGGATCCATGTCCATAATTGACTTTAGTATTGTTATAAGTTTATAGGGTGATGAGTTTCCTGATGACCAGGACCAGTACACTTTAGAGGGGTTGTTGCGGTGACTGAGGAGCACCACCCCATTGGTGTCTAGCTGAATGCTGTATGAGCCAAGACCGGGATCAATCAAGCTCTTGTTTGATATGGACTGGTGATAGAAACCAGTGACCTTGTTTCGGCCAAACTTGGCCCCTGGTAGCAAAACATTTGTTGGGTAGTCAAAGCTCTGCCACAGCACTACATTAGATGTGTTTTCTGCTACGAGAGCAAGATTTCCATTGTTCAAGAGAACAGCACTAGTATTGTTTATGCTGGTTTCTGTCCTGTTTTTGACAGTAATGTGAGTGGACCATATAACGGATTCAGTGGCATGATTCAAGATGACAAGGTTGCCATCTGTAGAGCTTTTGAGATGTGTTAGGTTGGTGTTGAGGTCAGTGATTGGCTTTTCCCGATTAGCAACCCATACAACTGTAAAAACTGGGATCTTATTGAACCATATGCCAAGGTACCAGCCAGGAGAGGTGGTGTTGTAGACCGACTTACTGATGCCTGAGTCTGGTTGGAAGAAGCCGAGCACGAACTTTCCATTTTTTGAGATGAGCTTGTCGCCGATTGCGAGTACCATGCTGCCTCCAAGAGTATCACCATTTGTAGCTGCAGCGGAAGATGGTTCAGTGTGCAGGGAAGAGATTAGAAGGAGCCCTCCGATCAGTAATATGTAGAGTGGTGGCATGGCCTCAGAGAGGACGGGTGACTGGTAATGGATCGATGGTTGCATGTGTATTTGCAGCTCTAGGTATTCAGAAGGAAGAAGAGGACAGATATATAGAAATAGAAATAGAATGCATGCAACTTGGATTGCACGCATGTTCAGCTGACACAGAAGGTACAGCAAAGACACTGCATGTCAACTATACATGCATGTTCAGCAATACGCATTTGGACCTGCCTGCCACTTGTACTAGCTACCAGTAGTTGGTACTTGGTAGTACAACCACAAGGCAAGAGGCTATACAGTAGTATATATTCCCTAAACCAAAATATTAGTCATCTAAGGTGTTGACTAGGAAGATACTTTGTTCAACAGTTCCTAGAAAAGTATTATCACAGTATTTCCCATGATGAATATAACAACATCAACCTTATGTTCACAATCTGAAAGGTGTTTCCATATAGCAACTTATATTCTGGATTGGAGTATTACCACAATAAAAATGCATGGACAATATTATAGCATTGTGTCCCCGAACTTAATTTGAATATAGGCAGATCAAGTACCAGCGTCACTTACGACTTTGAGTGAACCATCCACCAATGGCATTTACCTGGGAGCCATATAGCCAGCAATGCTCAATCATGAGGCTTCACACCAAGATGCAGTTTCAGCTGTCCCGGCTGGCTCGCCCAATGCATGGTGCAAGTAACAGTACAGCTTCCAACCTCACCAGTCACCTTGGAAGATCACATCGATCACCACATATCTCCAGCAATTGACCGTTTAACCTAAAGCCTGCTGACCTGCTCCCTGAAACAGTCCACTGGATAACAGAACTGAACAGATCAGCTCCAAGCAACATAAAAAGAAACAGAATACTGACATAACCAAGCAAGCCTTCGGTTCCAAACCCTGTATCCTGCCTATGTAAGAGTGAAGATTGAACATAACCAAAGCACTTCTCCATCCTTGGCCAAATCACTCAATAGTTGAAGAGAATACAGTGATCGTCGTGACAGCAGTACTTAAACCGAGTATATATAAAATGTAACATGAAACTATGTAAGAGTAGTGCTACTTGGTACTAACAAGGCCTCCTATACCTGATGACTTGAACCATGATTCATTATCTGAGCAGTACAGTATGCATTTTGATGCACTTGATTCAAGCCCTCAAAAAAACATGTGAGCTCACTTGCCTTGCCAATCATCTATGTAGGCTCAGAAATCAAATGCCTCGCCAATCATGTCCTGTATATAACTATCATCCATTAAATAAAGGTAACTTTTGAGTAGAGGCCGAAGTTCTCTTCAAGGCTTTGTATCAATTTGATGTATTGGTCTTAGAATTTTAATTTAAAACGTTATTTAACAAAATAAATAAATTAATATAACTGCTCTTTCATTACCTGCTGCTAAGTTGAAATCTTCAGGTGACTGCACTCTTCACTTCAGAAAGTTTCAAAATAGTCTACTCAAGTATCATCTTGGCCAATCTTCAGCATCTTAATTTACACCCTAAGCTGCATTTATGACACGAATGAAAGTCAAATTGGCTTAAATATAATTGCCTTAATACCAACTTTGATGCTTTGAAGGCATTTAGAGTAAGATCTTTTCCCCCAGAACTTTGTTGCAATGAAGCTAGTGGTTCAACTTGAGCATTCGCAACTTTCTGTTCTTACAATGCGTGCATAATGTATTGCACGATCTGTCAACTTCAGTAATGTCAAATCCATTGGTAAGTTTCTCCTCTGGAACAAAATGTTACTGTCATGATAATTGAAATGAGAACACAGATCAATAAAAAGTACTTTTTTATTTTATATATATATTATAAACTCAGGTTCTTGAGACAGTGAATTAGCAGATCCATAAGTAGCGCAAACGAAATAAATGAACTGTATAGATCTTATCTAAAATAATAAATTAAGTCTAAATGTATGATGGAGGTAGAATTCCCACCCACCCCACAGTTCCTATCTTGTGCATTCCTTAAAATCTGAAGAAATGGGGCAATTACTCATAATGTAAACATCAGAAATTAACTCATGTTTCTTTTTGTTCACAAATCACAGTATATAATCATACTTGTAGCCAATGTCGACTTGAACAATCTTCACAGTAGCTCCATGTCTTCCAACCATCTTTACTGCTAGTACCAAGAGTGATGTCACTTTGGGTGCATCTCTATCAGACAGTTCAAACATTTCACCTAATATTTTTATGTCTGTATTGGGGATTGGATTTTCTGAACAAGCTTAAAAAGGGCAAATTTACATCATACAGGGCTTCAGGCATCTATAGGTGCCCTCTGGCCTTTCTGCTCACTGACGAGTCAGCAGAATAAACTTCATTGCTAGGTGGCACAGTATGCATGACAACTTGCATTTATACACTACTATGATGTGGGTACTTTAGATATACCTCTTAACATATTTTGATGTTTCTTAGCTTGGTAGAAGAATAGGCATGAAACTTTTCCTTCAGAGGTAAACAGTGAACAGGTAGGGAGACTGAATGGAATGAAGTAATGTTTCAAATTTTTGCTCAGTCAAGCCAATTGGAATCAAGAATTTCTGAATTTGGTAGCAGCACTGACATATCCAAAGAAGATGCCAGATAAAGGGAGCATATTAGGAAGAAATAGACGGTAGTGCTCCTAAATGTCATACAGGTTACAACAGACAATCTAATTAACTTATGACAAATTTCAATAAGCAACTTAGGAGTAAGATCTCTGTAAAGCAGGATGCAAAAGTGGCATATCTTCTTCCTTAAATTTAAAGATTGGTATACGTCAACTGCCCCATCAAACAAACAAACAAACACATTATTTTAGCCCTGCCATAATTGGGGTCACTAAGAGAAGTAATAAGAAAACGAGAAACCAACATGCATCATACGTAAAATTTAGCCATTTAAATATTCCCTTCTTTAATTGCATATTACAACTCTAAACTTTGCTACAAAAAAAGGAACACTGACTACGATGCATTTATGAATTACTATACATTGAAAATGCATCAGAGCGTTCAGTTAGAGCTGCAAGTAGTCTTGGCATTGGAGGCATATCAAGCTCTTGTAAGCCCTCAAGAACTTGGACAACTTGACCCATTGTTGGCCGACCACACTCGTCATCTTGGATGCACCAACATGCAACTTTGCAAAGCCTTTTAGCGTCTTCCAAATTAAAATCACCATTTAATTGCGGATCCACCAAACTGGTCACATCTCCCTCATGAAGCTTGCTGACAGCTAGTACAGGGAAAAAATCAACATGGTTGTTGTTGCTAGTGTATACTTGATTAGGTGAATTCCTCCTTCCTGAAATGATTTCCAGCAGTAACATACCGAAGCTGTAGACATCAACTTTTGGTGTAATAGCAACACCACTAAGCCACTCTGGGGCAAGATACCCTGCGGTTCCTCTAAATGTGGTCAGAACTCGGCTAAAATCCCTTCCTACAATTGCTGCCATTCCAAAGTCTGCAATTTTAGGAACATATGATGCATCAAGAAGTATGTTTTCTGGCTTAACATCACAGTGTATGATGCATTCACAGCAACTCTGATGCAAGTAGGACAATCCTCTAGCAACTCCTATGGCTATTTGATGCCTAGTGCTCCAACTTAGGACAGTAGCATTGCTCTGAAATAGATGTGCATCAAGAGAACCATTTGACATGTGTTCATATACAAGTAGCCTCTTATCACCTTCGCTGCAGAAACCAATCAATTTGACAAGGTTAATATGTTGGATCATTCCAATCGAGCTCACCTCAGCTCTGAATTGCTTCTCTCCCTGACGAGCACCATCAAGCCTTTTCACCGCAATAGGAGTCGAGTCACTTAGCAGCCCCTTGAATACAGAACCAAAACCACCTCCTCCCAACATTTCCGAAAAAAATTTAGTAGCATGACCTAAATCAGCATATGTAAAGGCTACAATTCCGCCACCACTATCTTGACTGCTGTACAACTGTGCACCAAAACACTTGAATTTTTTCCTCCAAATCACTGACAGCAGCATGAGCATTAATAACCCCAAAATAATAATGCTTGCAGCACTAACGGCTCCAATGATTGATTTTCTTTTGCTTTTTCTCACACCATGAAAATCTTGTGCAGATAGGCGAAGGTAAAGAACATCTTCTGAGGAATTATCAATGTCATCATTCTCGTTTACATTAAGCAATTCCCCATGCCAAATAAGGCATCTGCTACTGTTATGGGAATAAGCAGTGCAGGAGCAGTCACTGAGGCAAGCCTCTGCGCATTTGGCCCCAGTGGTACCATCTTGTACCCTTTGTGGGTTATAGGGCAATTTAACACGAGTTATGGGCAGGAACATGTCTGTTGAAACTGTTGTGTTTCCATTTCTGTTACAATCTAAGGGAGTATTTCTGATGCACCCGCCTGTTCGATCATCAACTTCCCAATCACGAGGTGATTTCTGAGAGAAGCTGTCCATACAGTTACAGAACGGGTCCGCCTTGCTGTTGCAGACCGTGAAAGGTCCACATGTAGCATAAGCAGTGCAGGGAACAGCAGGTTGGGCATATGGTGCTTGCCAAGATTGTGTGGCTTGCGACCAAACCATCAGCTTGAGCTGACCAGAGATGTCTAGCAATGCATACACCAAAGATGATTCATTCAGTAAGGTGTACGTGTAGTACTCCTCTTCATTGTCATTAACATATGCAGCGCTAATCAACCCTTTGGTCTGTGGATTCATGTCCAGAATCGCCGTGAGCAGCGGTACAATTTCACGGGCTAGTGACCTTCCTGACCAAGACCAATACACTAAGTATGGGCTGCGGCTACTCAGAAGCATTCCCCCATTGGTGTCAAGTTCAATGTTATACGAGCCAAGACCCGGATCAACCAGGCTCTTGTTTGAGGTGAACTGACGGTTCAGACCGGTGACCTTATTCCGGCCAAACTTGGCACCAGGGAGAAAAACATCTGTTGGGTAGTCAAAGCTCTGCCACAATGGAACCGCACTAGATGATGAGGTTTCCATGAGGACAAGGTTCCCGCTGTTCAAGAGAACGGCAGTAGTGTTTGCGATGCTTGCTTGTGTACTATTATTGCTAATGACAACGTGAGTGGACCAAATTATGTGTTCAGTGGCATTGTGGGTTGAGATGACAAGATTGCCATCTGTTGAGATTTTCAGCTCAGTTAGGTTGACCATGGGATCGCCGATTGGTGTGTCCCGGTTAGCGACCCATACAGTGGTAAAGACTGGGATCATATTGTACCATATGCCGAGGTACCAGCCAGGGGAGGTGGTGGTCGTGTACTTACTGATGATGGCTGCGCCTGGCTGGAAGAACCCAAGCGCGAACTTGCCGTTTCTGGAGATGAGCTTATCGCCGACGGCAAACGCTTGGCCTACTGCGAGAGTATCACCATTTGGAGTTGTAGCAGAACATGAAACGGGAGCATGCAGGGAGGAGAACGTTAGGAGAAGCCAAAAGATTGGTATGGTGAGAGTAGGCATGGTGAAGAGGATGCCTCAACTGGACCAGCAGAGGGGAATTCTGACCTACTGAAGATGGATGGATGGATGGATGCAGAGATATCAAATATATGTGTTGCGTAGTTCTCTGCTCTGGTGTTGGGAGAAGAACGAAGAGGATATATATAATATAGGAAGGAGGAGGTTGAGCAGAACACACACAAGACATGTTGCTGTAATTGAGATTGCTGATCAGGACAGCACTACCGAAAAAAAACCATGTGCGTTATAACTATTAACTATATTTAACTGGCCAGTGGCAGTGCAAGTGTGCAACCACGCGCTATCTTTAGTCTAGATTCTAGGCTCTACAATGGACCAATGGTGGTATCACCGGAGAAACCTCGGGCTAGTCTGCCGGTGGTGGGTCTCAAGTCAACTTTGTTCGGAGACAGACAGACAGTGGCTCCTGGAAGTATAGTGCAAGCTCTGATGTTTTCCTAAACAGTAAACGGTAAACAGTCGGTCACTCTTTGTTTAGCGTTTAGGCCGTTTAAACGGTGTTTAAACGGAGTTAAACGGTCTAAACGGTTTTGTATGGTAACACTAAAATATAAATATTTATGTATGTAAAAATTAAATTTGATAGAAACTGCACATATTTGCACATGTAAAAAATAAATATTATACCAAATAATATTTTTGGAACAAATCTAAATCCCACAACATTTCATATACTCACAATGTTAATTAGTTTTGTGTTGATTATGGTAGTCGTAGTTCTCTAATTAACCAAATTATGGATTAAATGGTTGTTTAGATCATTTAATCATGTCTAACCTGATTTTCTTTAGACCATTTAGACGGGTTTAAACGGTTTAAACGGGTTTAAACGGTCCAACCGTTTAATTCACCGTTTAGGGCCTAAACAAAACAGATGACCTCTGTTTACCGTTTAAACGGTGTTTAAACGGATTAAACGGCCGTTTAGGCGAACAGAGGATGCAGCCAAGCTAATCCAAAGCATCTCCCGGCAACTTGTCATTCCAGTGCCCGGCCACTTCCATTCGGTTCCAATTCCAACGGCGGCCCGCCCAACTGATGCCATGATGTCAAGCTCGAGGCTTCCACTGAGGTCACGGCTGCTGCCAATTTTGACCAAAAACGACGTGGAGCACTGCACAGACACACGGCTCATCGAGCAGCTAGCTAGCTCTACAGGAAGATGCAGCACACACAGCTCAAATGGTTTCAGATTCTGACTCCGCGACTCCGCGAGTACATAATTACTGTACTAACCCGCGAATTCAAAGTGATTTCGATTTGGGATCCACTTACTTGTTGAATTTGAGCCACGAACCCACTTACTCCCCGCGCGCCTCTCGCGGTGGCGGTGGCGGTGGCGGTGGCGGCCAATGCAGCGCGGCGGGCACGGCGGACGGCTGCACGCGGGCGTGGCATCGCGTGCTGGAGGCCAGAGCGCTGACGCAGAACGTCGGCGGCCGGCAGGGAGCCAGGGACGGTCGCGAGGAGGACGCGCGACAAGGCAGAGCCGCCGCCGTGCCCGTGGAAGAGGAGGGGTTCGCGTGGTGATTGGTGCCGTGGGCCACCGTGGCCCCTTCGTGGGCTTGGGCTTCCTTCGCGTTTGTGTGTCTTTCGAGGCCGACACTGGGGCAATAGCCCATTTCCCTACGCGGCTTCTGCCTACTCTTTTTTTTTCTTTTTCTTTTTTTTCTTTTTCTTTTTTTCTTTTTATTTTCTTTTCTTTTCTTTTCTTTTCTTTTTTTTGGCAAGATGTCCCTCTTGTGATCTTGTCTCACGGCTTTAGGAATGTGTGTTTACAACATGGTAATCGAAGGGTGGTGTTGTAGTGCTTGAGTGGTGTAGTAGTCCATAGTTCTTCAGTTGGCAAACAACCACCATCTATAGTTTTAGTTGCTCTCTATTGTTATTTTGTCTTTTTATTGTGGTTGCTTTGTCTCTTTATGTATTTTATTATTATTATTGTTTATTTATATTTGGCCATTCTGGATTTTTTAGTATAATCGGAAGTTTGTTTCTAAAAATTTATATGTAAATGATTTCAACACTAAAATGCAATGTTTCAACACTACTCCTACTCACTAGTAACCAAAAGAGCCTTAATCCTCTAGTCTAGTAGCATCCATCCTGTTTTCTGAAAGCTACCATCATTATTGAGATGGAAGGACAAAATCCATGACTGCGACTTGAGACGGTCAATAATCCACACGTACATTATCTAAAAAAAACCACACATACATACAGCTATGTACAAAACCATCAAATCATAATTATTGTACTTAATTCTAAAAATTTAGTGATGAAGCGGATGGGTTTCCTGGACAGACTGTCAAGGCCCTCTACAACATCGAAGGAAGCCTACGACAGTATCTTCGTCGACCAGCTCAACCCCTCGCATGCGGAGGCGATGCGAGAGCTCTTCCCCGACGCACAAGGAGGCGCAGATGGAGGGCGAAAGAGGCGCCGCGCAAGCCAGCGCGCCTGATCGCCGATGGGGACTAAGTAGTATGATTACCGAGTAATAGTCGTTCGTACCCTTTGCTAGGGAGGACAAAATGAATTATATAATATTAAATTAACCTCCCTAGTGCGCCAATGGCGCGTCGTTGTAACTCACACTATTTCTCCTTCTTAATATATCGATACGCAAACCTTTTGCGTATTCGCGAAAAATTCTAAAAATTTAGATGGGTGGGAATTACCATATGTTCTAGGGGGGGGGGGGGGGGGGGTTGCCCGACACGCTTTTATTTGTTGACTCAGCAATCGCCATCATACGGCTAAGTCTATGTGAAAACCTGATTATGATAAATATTTCAAAAAGGACTTTCATGACTTGAGTCTGAATGCCATCATTGCCAAAAGGCGGTCATCGCACGTCCTCATGAGTGTGGGTGGTGGTGGTGGTGGCGGCGGCGGCGGCAGTGTACATTCAAACAGCAACATCAACAATGAAATTTGGATGTTTCTCACTGGCTTCTAATGTTTTGCAGCTTCCATAATATGAAGGATGTCCTCAAGGAACTGACCGTTCGATTTAACATGGAATCCAAGGATCAAAACCCATCATTCAAGGACCTTGTTAGGAATGATGCCTTAGAAAATCTGGAGGGAGCTGAAGCCCAAATTCCACAAGAAACTTCTGCACAGTGGGATTCTGGAGGCTCACCTAATTTGGCATCTGGTCTTGATGATGCAAATCCGCCATACCCTTATCTTCCTACTGTCCTTGAGGAGCCTAGTTCTTCTTTTTCCGAAGGTGTTGCATCTTTGAATCCGTGCATATGCCTACTATACTACCTCAATTATGATGGTAAACAGCATTTTTATGAATGGACAGTTGCAGAGGATGATCCATTGCCAGCCATAGAAGAACTGCGAATCACAGGTGAACCCTTTCCTGGAAGAGAACTTCAAGCAAGTGGGTACTCCATCCATGGAACCACAAGCTGTAATTTTGAGGTGTGCTCTATTGCCTTTGTTATCCACGCCTTAAATATTTCACTAAATTCTTCTGCACTCGTGAATCTTTTCAGTTTTGTGTTTTCATTATAATCTGCGTTTTTTGCAAATTCTTTTTGTGCTCACAGTGGGTGCGCCATTTGGACGATGGATTAGTAAATTTCATAGAAGGTACCGTTTCTTGTGATGAAAGAAAAAAAACGCAATGCCTTGTGACATTTTTGTTTCGTTGGATACTTGGATATACCATTGAAGCTTTGGAACTCACATTTTTTGTTTGCTGCAGGTGCACGGCAGCCCACCTATTTAGTAACAGCTGATGATGTGGACTCTGTACTAGCGATTGAAGTCCAGCCTCTGGATGACAAAAAAAGAAAGGTATATCTTCACATCATGTGCTGGCCATTCTTAAATGGCATTCTATTCTTTCTTAATTTTTCTTGGATTCGATACTCGATAGCTTGGTCAGTTTTGTGCATACTTGCATATTAGATTAGATGGTGAGTACCTGTTTGTTGTGTTATTATAGGCCTCACAGGCTCACACTAGTGACTTCTACTGCATAGTGTATACTGAAGCAAATGGTTAAAAGTACACCTGAGAGGCAGTTTTTTGTTCTTGTTGAAATTTGCAATAACAGGAAGATGGCAAGGGCTGTTTGAATTTATTGTATATGTTCTTTTCTTGTTAGATAAAAAAATTGTTGATGGTGCTAACACATAGTTGATGGTTTGAAACTATACATTAGACGGTTATTACTCAGTTGGATGATGGAACCACTTGATTTATCTAAAATCTTCTCTTGTAGGGGGAGATTGCGAAGGTTTATGCTAATGATCAAAGAAAAATTACATGTGGTGAGTTTTCTAAGAGCGTTTGTTCTTTAAGTAGTGGACACAGTCTTTTTTTGTTTTCTTTCATTTGCAGCTTGTATGTTTTCAAAGTGATAGGGTATCTGAGCTTCATTTCTTCTTGAGCTGTCAATGTGAGAGTAGAATCATGTTATGGTGTAGAAGGGTTTCTTTTGGCATATTAGATACATCTCAGTATCTGAGTAACTCTTATTTATGCAGATCCTGAAACCAAGGAGCATATTAAGAAAATTCTCTCTATGGGGCATGTGTCTTATGAAGTTCTATTACCTGTATGTCCCCTGTTCTTCTCAAATGGTCTTTCAAAAGCACTCTTTCTACACCTGTCCATTGTCATATAACCTTGTGAACATCAAACTATTCTGCAGGTTAGATTTTTAGATATGTGGGAACCAGCTGTCTTGGCAATAAAGAGGGAAGGTTACAGCGTTAAGTGTAAGGGACAACGTGGTGTCGTTATTACAGAGAAATTTCAGCAAGCGATGACCGTATGGTTTCCAAAATCATTGTCCTTAAAATTGATCTGTTTGTGTGATACTTCATCTTTTTTTAGGAAAAAAATGTCTTAGAGATTTGTAACCACCTTTTAATTATTTGTTTTGCCGACACTACCTTTGATAATATATAAATTAGTTGCATGAAATTGTACCAGATAATGTCATCTCAATCTTCCATCATGGTGAACTTAGTATGTTTAGCAATATCTTATACTGAAAAAGGTGGCTGTAGGTGTATCCCTCTCTGTAGAGAAATGTAAGGTTCATCTTGGAGACCACACACAGAAGTTACATTTTTGTTTTGAAAGGAAATAGTATTAGTTAGTTTTTCTTTGTGCTTTCAGTATTTCAGGTTCTGGGTTCTCTAGGGTTATGTTTCATTCCCTTTTTCGTATGTGTAGTGATTTAGAACTTATCTTGTACAATCTTTGCAGATCAATATCCCATTTGGGCGTCCTACTGAGTTTTCAATTGTGTCTGCTGATGGTGCTGAGTACAATTTAAAGCCTGCAGAAAATGCCCCGTGAGTTTCATGCTAACTACTGTGACTATTTGTGTGGTAGTAGTATATTGCAGTTGTCTTTTTAAGTTTTGATGTGCCAAGTTACTCCTGAAAGCATGTCAGAATCCATTCGTGTGGCTTCTCCTGGTTTCTAGCTAGTTTTCAGTCTCCACACAGCAACAGTGTGCTCCTAGTAGACATTTGCTTCTGTGCTTGGTTGACTGCACAACATCTGTTTATTTGCACGCTTGCATTTGTGGTAGTTATTTTAGAGTGATGGCCTAGGCCATACAAATGGCAGAACACACAGATGCTAACTGTTATTTTTTTTTTTTTAAAAAAAAACAGATCACGAGATTCCATTGTTCTAATACTAAGGCTATTCAGAATGAAGGTACAGTCGTGTTTCTCACTGATTTTTTAGGCTTTAGATGTTTATTTGTAATGCGTCGATGATGAGTCAGGAATTTTCTGTGATTGCAGGCTGTTGAGAAGAGTAAGGGAATCTTCAAGTAGTTTGTGTATTATTAGGTAGAGGCGTGGCAGGCTGACTGTATCTATTACCTATGTTTTTGCGGTTCATGTATGTAGAAGGAAAGAGTGGGTTCTCTGCATGCTTCTGTAAACAGTACCCAGTTTTTTTTTGTTTGTTTTGTTGTAAACAGGGATGAATTCATTTTTCAATCTTATGTATGCAATCTCTTTTCATTGGCCTAACGTAACTAATTGCATACACAGCTTAGGCAGCCTGACCTTAAAGCAGAAGCAATTCAGATAGATTACCCCAGCTAAAACGGGTGGGTGCCCCACAACACAGTGCTAGCAGAGTGGCAATTCATCATTGTGTCTAGCTGCGTGCATCCATCCAATGATGCAGTCACTCATTTTGTCTAGCCATGGAGACAGCAATTCATCCATATCGCTCGCTCTTTTTAATCACGGTACATGTAGATGCTTATAAGTTATAATAACAATGAAAGCAGACATGTCTTTATAAGACCACCTCCGAAAGACTGTAAAAATCTTGTTAAAGAATGCTAGTTATTCATTGCTTGACTTTGGGAGAGGAAATCTGTCAAATTTATTCCGGTGAGCTTCAACCTCTTTTATCTAGCGAGGTTAGGGTTTTGAGATGACCTTGCTCTAGCCAAGGGATTTGGTCACGTACCAGTGTTTGGTAAGATTTTCTCAAAAAAAAAAAAAAAACTTTGGGCTTTGTTTAGATGTAATGTGGAAAAAAATTGAGATATCATATCGAATATTACGGTATTAATTTAGTCTATTAAAAATAAGGGGAAATCAAGAGGCCCCATGTACTCTGAGAACCACTATTGAAAATTCAGTGCGAACAAGATTTATTTTGAATAGGAACTCCCTACAAAAACAAGCTATGGTTTTGCTAAATGCATTTGCCCACGAAACATAATAAAATGTGAAACATGTGATTTTCCACTTCAATTGTGTAATTGTAGTTAATTCAATTTGAACAAAATTTATTTCACCATTTTCAGTTTTTTCTAGAATTTATTATGCAATTTTGAAGTATCAGCCGTTTTGATCATTTTTACCCAAAAGACAAGGAAAGCTAATGGGCACTTTTGTATCAAGAACCCCAAAGTGTTTCTAAATCAATCTAACCCTTCTCTACTTTTCTTTCTCTCTAGCACTTTGTGAAATGGAACCCTCTCTTCTTGCCTATTCTTGCCAGCAGCTCCTCTTCTTCTCGTTCACCAGCAGGCACAGCACGGCACGCGCACGAAGAGGGAAACGGCCAGTGCGGCCGGGAGTTCCGGCCGGAGGGGAGGTAGAGCGGCGCCCGACCTCGCCCTATAGGTCGGTCCGCCTCTGGATGTCGCTGCGCTATGGGCGACTGTGGCAGGCGACTGGCGAGTGACGGAGGAGGGGGGGAGTTCGGCGCGATGGCGCGCGCTGATTGCAGAATGGAGCTGGTTGCGGATGGCCACTCCCTGAACGGAGCTGCTTCGATTCTCTCCAATTCAGTGCTAATCCAGGTCAGTGCTTCCTTCCATGGAAACTGCAAGAAATCCAAGCCCCTCATGATAAACCAGCGCGGCAATCACATTTGCAGCACCTACTAATGCCTGCAGCTGCTTCTGCTTTTGTGTTTTGTACTCGTACTCCCTACTACACACCATGGAATATATAGATTCAGATGCTTCTGTGTTTCGGAGGAAAAAAAATTACTGTATGTTACTCCTTCATTTGTTAAATGCACGTCAACGGCTCAACGCAGGCAGAACAGCTGGATCTTGGGAGGGGCGCCAGATCTGCTGCTCCTCCCCAGTCCCCAGGCAGGCATTTGCTCCAAGCGTGGCCGTTCGTGCCTCCTTATATGCTTGTCCATTGGTATCTCCTCCCCAGTCTGCAGCTCCAAGATTGGATAGATGGTGGAGAAAGAAAGCTTAGTTCCTGGTGGCACCTGCTTCTGAAGGAGTCTCCCTCATTTTTTATTCGCAGCTGAGGTGAGATTATCTGTCGTCTGTCGCAGTTTTGTTGAGCGGGGTTGTGGTGAGTATGTTTGCAGAGAGCAGATCATCCATATGTAGTACAATCAGAAATCATCTGTTAGGATTAGGAAATTAGTAACCGCGCTGGTCTATTTCTTACTGTACTTGTAAACTCAGTCCATTACCCTGACGAAGTGATGACTAAGGGCAGCTCCAGTCCTTCGTTCGAACCAAACTGACAAAAGTCTGACTAGAGGAAGTTTGGTTCTATTGCTCCAGTGCTTCGTTCGATCTTTGCACAAGAAAACAATAACAAATTCAGAGCTGATGGACTCCTGAAGCTCCACGTTGTGGCTGACGCCAGTGACCGGTCCTCTTCACCAATCTTTTAATGAGTATGCTTGGAACGGTTCAAACCATCTGTTCGGTTCGATTGTAACTCTGACAACCAACGTCCGATCGCTCCAATGGTCTCGGTTCGGTTTTTCAATCCCAGGGTTCGACTTCTGAGCAACGTGGAGCTGCTCTAAGAACCCGACTTTGGTTTCAGAGCCACAAGTAAAATGGTAAAATGCAAACAACATCCACATGAGAATTTGGACCAGATTTATTAGTCTTGTGGTTTGTTTGTGCTCAATGATAGATATGTACATTAGGCAAGTCTATATTAGACAATTAGGCAAGTCTATATTAGACAATTTGTATTAGACAATCAGGCAAGTCTATATTAGGCAATCTGTAATTGATTGGTGCAATCAGCACCTGCCATGTACTCAACCATATTGGCCTATATAATGAAGGTCACCCCCCTCACGTATGGGTGTGGTGTTTTCCCTAATCTCCCTGTCATTCTACATGGTATCAGACGCAATCAGATCCTGATCCACTGCTTCCGCCTCCCCCCGCCTCTCAGCACCTGCAGCAGCCACCCACCATGCCTGCCGTCGGTGACGATGCTGTACCCAACCCTGTCCCTCCACCACCACCACCGCAGGCGGTTGTTGTCCATCCCTACACCGCCGTCAACGTGAAGACCCATATTCCGGTGACCCTGGACATGAAGAACCCCAACTTCACCAAGTGGGCTTCTTTCTTCAAGGCACTATGTGGGAAATTCAGCCTTCGCCCTCATATCGACGGGCCTGCTCCTCTCGCTGAAGATCCATCGTGGGACATCGCCGAGTGCACTGTCCGCGGTTGGATCTTGAACACCGTCGACGACTCGGTCCTTGATCTCGCCATCACCGACGAGAATCAGTCTGCCCGCGAGCTGTGGGTGGCTATTGAAGGTCTCTTCCGCTCCAATCGCGCCCCCGGGCTGTCTTCCTGCTACCGTGCTGCCATCCTTCTCCCGAGCGCGTGAGATGCTCTCACTCAAAGAGTTGTGTCTCGCCAACGACGAGAAAAGCACGGCTGCTTCTGCCATGGTGACCACCTCTGGTCCCACCTGCACCTCTCCGGGATGCCGCTCCTCATCCTCTGGTGCCCCTACTGGAGCTCCTCCAAAGGGCACTTGGGGCGGCAAGAAAAACAAGGGCGGCAAGAAGGGCGGCTGGCAGCAGCGCGGTCATGGCAATGGCTGGCAGCAAGGCAGCAGCAGCAGCCAGCCTGGAGGCAACCGCCCAACGGGGCCCTGGTTCTGTTACAACCCTTGGGCCTACCAAGGTGGCCCTCCTCCAGGCGGCGGTTGGCAGCAGGGCACTAGCCATGGCGGCTGGCAGCCCCATGGTTCGCAGGGCGGGCGTGGCCAGGGCATCATGGGTGCAAGCCCGCAGGCGCACACAGCATTCGCTCCCGCACCTCCGTCCACTCCCATGTGGGATCAGGCTGGTCTCATTGCTGCATTGAACCAGATGGCGCTCCAGAACTCCGGCTGGGTCATGGACTCCGGCGCCACCTCCCATATGCACAACTCGGATGGTATACTCCTCTCTCGTCAACCCTCTCCTATTCCATCCATTACCGTTGGCAATGGTCATCATCTTCCTGTCTCTTGCTCCGGCACTTCTAAATTGCCCGGCCACGCGTCACCTTTTTCGCTTCGCAATGTTCTAGTTGTCCCCTCTCTAGTGCGCAACTTACTTTCAGTTCGCCAATTCACTCGTGACAACCATTGCACCATTGAATTTGACGCATTTGGTTTTTCTGTCAAGGACCTGCAGACCCGACGCGTGATTCTTCGCTCCAATAGTTCTGAAGGTCTCTACACCATCCCTGCCACGCCACAAGCCAACCTTGCCACCTCCACCGACCTGTGGCACCATCGTCTCGGTCATCCAGGAGCTGCTACTCTCCATTTGCTTAGACAAAATAAATCCATTCCATGTAATAAATCAGCCCATAGCCTGTGTCACTCGTGTCAACTTGGCAAGCATGTGCGGTTGCCTTTTGGAAATTCAAATATAGTTTCATCTTTACCTTTTGAGCTTATACACTGTGATGTTTGGACGTCCCCAGTCGCTAGTATTTCTGGTGCACAGTATTACCTCGTCATCCTCGATAATTTCACTCACTTTTGCTGGACCTTCCCTCTCGTCCACAAGTCCGAGGTAGCCACTCACATCATTAATTTCTGCGCTTTTGTCCACACACAGTTCAGTCTTCCAGTCAAGGCTATTCAGGCTGATAATGGCACTGAGTTCGTCAATAATGCCCTTGCCTCTTTCTTTGCCACCGGCGGCATTCACCTACGACTCTCCTGCCCTTACACCTCCTCTCAAAACGGCAAAGCTGAACGTATCATCCGTTCTCTGAACGACATATGCCGCACACTGCTCATCCACGCTCACATGCCACCCAAGTACTGGGCAGAGGCGCTAGCTACAGCCACATACCTCATAAATAGGCGCCCCTGCTCAGCCATTCAGCATCGAGTTCCCTATGAACAACTCTTCCAGCAGCCCCCCGACTACACCATTCTTCGTGTCTTTGGTTGCTTATGCTATCCTAACCTCACAGCCACTTCTAAACACAAGCTGTCACCTCGGTCCACAGCTTGTGTCTTCCTCGGATATCCCACCTCACACAAGGGCTATCGCTGTCTCGACCTCACTACTCGACGGATCATCATCTCCCGTCATGTAGTCTTCGATGAAACGCAGTTCCCTTTTAGAACTGACTTCACCAGTGCGCTTCCAAGCTCTCTGGATTTTCTTGTTACAGGTCCTGCAGCGCCGGTGCCCCGCACTACTACCACGGTGCCCCCTGCAGCTGCTGAGCAGCCGCCCTGCCGAGCTCACTTGGAGGAAATCGCTGAGGACCCCGCCATTCTCCAGATTGGCCCGGTCCTTGTGCCTGCACCGGCTGCTCCTGCAAGGGCCCGCCCTCCACCTCTACGGGTTTACACTCGGCGGCGTGCTGGTGCCCCTGATCCGGCAACAGCACCGGCGACGACTGCACCAGCCTCTCCAACAGCTGCACCGGCCTCTCCACCAGCGACGGCGCCTGCTGTCCCAGTACAGCCGGCTCCTACAGCAGCTCCACCGCCGCCTCCTACCTCGAGTCGGCCTGTGACACGCCTCCAGACAGGCTCGCTGAAGCCTGTTGATCGTTACGGCTTCCCACCGTCTGCTCATGTCGCCGTCTCCTCCACTGCCTCGCCGGTTCCCCGTGACTACAAAGGGGCCCTTGCTGACCCCCAGTGGCGCGCAGCAATGGCTGAGGAGCACAAGGCCCTTGTCGATAACAGCACGTGGCGCCTCGTTCCACGACCTCCCGGCGCCAACGTGGTCAGCGGCAAATGGATCTTCAGGCACAAGTTCCACTCCGATGGCACCTTGGCTTGTCACAAGGCTCGCTGGGTCGTTCGCGGCTTCAACCAGCGACACGGCATCGACTATGACGAGACGCTCAGCCCCGTCGTCAAGCCTGCCACCATTCGGGTCGTCCTCAGCATCGCTGCCTCCCGTCAGTGGCCCATCCATCAGTTGGACGTGAAGAATGCCTTTCTTCACGGTCACCTGACTGAGACGGTCTACTGTCAGCAGCCCCCCGGCTTCGTCGACCCAGCGCAGCCCGACGCCGTGTGTCTTCTTCAGCGCTCGCTATACGGCCTCAAGCAGGCTCCTCGGGCGTGGCACCAGCGCTTCGCCACATACGTTCGACAGCTCGGCTTCGTCGCCTCTGCCACTGACACCTCCCTCTTTGTCTTCACTGAGGGTGCTACCAGTGCTTACTTGCTGCTGTACGTCGACGACATCGTCCTCACGGCTTCCTCGGACGTTCTACTCCGCCGCCTCATCGACCGACTTCACTCCGAGTTTGCCATGACGGATCTTGGCGAGCTACATCACTTCCTGGGGATCTCCGTCACTCGCTCCTCCGACGGGCTCTTCCTCAGCCAGCGTCAGTACGCGGTGGACCTTCTTCAGAAGGCTGGCATGGCCGAGTGTCACTCCACATCGACACCAGTTGACTCTCATGCCAAGCTCTCAGCCTCGGAGGGCGCTCCTGTCGCCGATCCCACTATGTACCGGAGTCTCGCTGGCTCTCTCCAGTACCTGACACTCACTCGCCCTGACTTGGCGTACGCTGTGCAGCAGGTGTGCCTCTTCATGCATGACCCGCGCGACGCTCATCTTGCGCTACTCAAGCGCATCCTTCGGTATGTCAAGGGCACACTGTCAGCCGGCCTCCACATCAGCGTTGGGCCTGTTGACAAGCTGATTGCCTACTCCGATGCTGACTGGGCAGGGTGCCCAGATTCCCGTCGCTCCACATCAGGCTTCTGTGTCTTCCTCGGTGATAGCCTGGTGTCCTGGTCGTCCAAGCGGCAAACCACGGTGTCCCGGTCCAGTGCGGAGGCCGAGTACCGGGCTGTTGCTCATGTGGTCGCAGAGTGCTGTTGGCTCCGCCAACTCCTTCAGGAACTGCATGTTCCATTGAAGGTTGCCACGATTGTCTACTGTGACAACGTCAGCTCTGTCTATATGACAGCCAACCCGGTCAACCACTGCCGTACCAAGCACATTGAGATCGACATCCATTTCGTCCGTGAGAAGGTGGCTCTCGGCGAAGTTCGCGTTCTCCATGTGCCGTCCAAGCATCAGTTTGCTGATATTATGACAAAGGACTTGCCAACACAGCTGTTTGAGGATTTTCGGTCCAGTCTCTGCATCCGGAATCCTGACGCTTCGACTGAGGGCGGGTGATAGATATGTACATTAGGCAAGTCTATATTAGACAATCAGGCAAGTCTATATTAGGCAATTTGTATTAGACAATCAGGCAAGTCTATATTAGGCAATCTGTAATTGATTGGTGCAATCAGCACCTGCCATGTACTCAGCCATATTGGCCTATATAATGAAGGTCACCCCCCTCACGTATGGGTGTGGTGTTTTCCCTAATCTCCCTGTCATTCTACACTCAATCCTCCTTGGGTAAGAATGTATTCACTCGCCATTTGTGTTAAAAAAAGAATCTATTCACTCTTAATCTAGTAGACAAGTAATCCATTTATGCTAATCCTTTCCTTTTTTTTGGTAACTTCCTCTTTACATTAACATTCACTTGTCTCGTAACTGTTTGAAGGGTACCGAACCATTCCGCTATAGATGGATTCTGAAGATAAGATACATGATCACTTGGAGATCACATCTAAATGCGACCATGACGTGCTTCTTAAAAATGAAGAAGAATTCAAGCCGATATATCTGCCAATGTCACTTCTAAAGGCGATCACGAAAAATTTCTCTGATGGTCTGGAAATTGGCAGTGGCGGGTTTGCTGTGGTTTACAAGGTATAACAAACTCTCTTCTGCCCACTCGATTAATCAATTATACTATTTATTTTTAATTTTCATTAAATCTTATCATTCTTTCATAAACACTTGTTCATGCTGATAAGGAAAATGTTGTTACCTTTGACTTCAGGGACTGCTTAAAAGAGGTGGAACCGTAGCTGTGAAGAAGCTACTGAATACAATTTGTATGGATGATAATCAATTCCAAAAAGAGGTTAGTTGTCTGATGAGGGTGAGACACAAAAATATAGTACGGTTTCTGGGATACTGTGCTGATACACAAGGGAAAATGCAAGACTACGAGGGAAAGTTTATCCTGGCAGATGAAAGGCAGAGGTTGCTCTGCTTTGAATACCTTCCTAATGGAAGTCTTGGGAAGTATATCAATGGTATGATAGTGTGGCGTGTCATGTTTCTTTCCATCTCTATTTCCTTTGTTGTTGATAACCTTGCTTACATCCTGGATGTATTTTAGATTAAGTACTTCAAGGATCCTTTGATTAATGGCTGCTTTTACAGATGCCTCTGGTGGACTGGAGTGGAATAAGCGCTATAAAATTATCAAAGGAATTTGTGAGGGGCTACAATATCTTCACGAGAATAATATTGTTCACTTAGATCTCAAGCCTGCCAATATACTTCTGAACGATAACATGGTCCCAAAAATATCTGATTTTGGTCTCTCAAGGTGTTTCGAAGAAATGCAAAGTCGAACTGTGACTTCAACACTAATTGGATCCATGTAAGCCAGCTTGGCCTTGCTAAAGTTCATCTCTATTCCTTTGGCTATGCATGAATTGTTTCTCACATCTATCAAGTTTCTGAATTCATGCAGGGGATATTTGGCACCAGAATTCTTTAGTGGAGAGATTACAAGAAAGCTGGATATATATAGCCTTGGTGTTATAATTGCAGAGATGCTGACTGGGCAGAAAGGACATTCCCCAGTTGAAAATGTAAGACAATTTATCTTACCATGCTAAATTATGTTATGTTTGGACTTTACATATATTAGAGTATGAGTTAGCATCAAGCAATGCAAATTAATTTTTTTTTGTTGCAAAAAGATAAATCATATTTCCCCAAGTTGTGAGGCAAATGGTAGAATTTTCAAAGGAAAATATCTAGTACATAGAAATAGAAAAGAGACATACTTTCTAGGATGCTATGTACCTACGGAAAACATGCATCATTTATGCAACTAAAAATCTAAAATAAACTAAACAACGTGAGACCAGAAGAGCAATTTGATACCCAAAACAACAGTGAGAGATAATCTGTTTTGGTTGCCAAAAATTGTGACAGAAAGAACTAATGGCCAAATAATTACACATAATGATTCACAGGTAATCTCTAGGAGCCTTGACTTAAGAAAACAACAACTGGAATGGGAGGCGAGTTTTGTGTTTGAGTTTATCTGTAGTCGCATACTTGCATGTGATCTTAATTGAAAACAAGAATGACTCAGATTTTCTCTTAAGGATGTTCGCACATTAATAGCAGTAAGTAAATGTTGAAAAGAATGATTGGATTCAGATTAGCTAACCCTAGGAGGGTAGCAATATAGTCATACATGGGCCTCATGGGCCTAATACTCTCATACTCCAACACCCCCTCGTAGTCTGAACTACCGGCGCAGCGGAGTTTCAAGACTGAGCACGAAAAGAAGCACAACAAAGCACAACACAACACACGAGCCCCCCTACAGACTCAACTAGCCACTAGTGATGTTGAGGCTGTAGCGAAACTCGGAAAACGTTGAAGACGGGAGGCCCTTGGTGAAGATGTCAGCGAACTGGGAGGTGGTCGGGACGTGGAGAACCCGAACATCACCGATGGCCACCCGATCGCGGACAAAGTGGAGGTCGATCTCCACATGCTTGGTCCGCTGGTGCTGAACGGGGTTGGTGGAGAGGTACACCGCACTGACGTTGTCGCAGTAGACCAACGTGCTCCGGGTGAGGGGACTGTGGAGCTCACCAAGGAGCTGCCGGAGCCAGGAGGCCTCAGCCACGCCGTTAGCAACAGCGCGGTACTCCGCCTCGGCACTGGAGCGGGAGACCACCGGCTGGTGCTTGGACGACCAGGACACCAGGTTGCCGCCGAGGAAGACAGCATAGCCGGAGGTGGATCGACGAGTATCCGGACACCCGGCCTAGTCAGCGTCCGTGTAGACGACGAGCTCGGTGGAGGCAGACCGGTGGAGAAGCAGGCCGTAGTCGACGGTGCCGCGGAGGTAGCGGAGGAGGCGCTTGAGGGCCGTGAGGTGAGGCTCGCGCGGATCATGCATATGAAGGCAAATCTGCTGAACTGCATATGTGATGTCCGGGCGAGTGAAGGTGAGGTACTGAAGCGCCCCCGCAAGACTTCTGTACGCGGTAGGGTCAGTGACCGTGGCACCCTCGGTCTCTGACAGCTTGGCCTGAGTGTCAACAGGGGTGGAGCAAGGCCTGCAGTCAGTCATCCCAGCTCGCTCCAGGATATCAAGAGTATACTGCCGCTGGTGAAGAAAGAGACCCCCGGGACGAGGCTCAACGGTGACCCCGAGGAAGTGATGGAGCACACCGAGGTCCTTCATCGCGAACTCCTGTTGAAGAGAGGTGATGATGCGCCGCAGTAGTGCCGGGCTGGAAGCGGTGAGCACAATGTCATCAACATAGAGCAGCAGATAGACAGTCTCCCCACCGTGGTGGTAGATGAACAGTGAAGTATCTGACTTGGCCTCCACAAACCCCAGAGTGAGCAGGAATGCAGCAAACCGAGAGTACCACGCCCGAGGGGCCTGCTTGAGGCCGTAGAGTGACTTGTTGAGGCGGCAGACCAGATCAGGGCGAGAAGAGTCAGCAAAGCCCGCCGACTGACTGCAGTAGACTGTCTCAGCAAGTGTCCCGTGGAGAAAAGCATTCTTGACGTCCAGTTGATGCACGGGCCAGGAGCGAGAGAGAGCCAGTGAGAGAACGGTGCGGACTGTAGCTGGCTTCACCACTGGACTGAAAGTCTCATCATAATCAACTCCAGGCCGCTGAGTGAAACCCCTGAGAACCCAGCGAGCCTTGTACCGCTCGAGAGAACCATCGGTCCGTCGCTTGTGTGTCCAGATCCACTTCCCGGTGACGACATTGGAGCCAGGTGGACGGGGCACCAGATCTCAGGTCTGGTTGGCGAGAAGAGCCGCGTACTCCTCTTCCATCGCACCCCGCCAGTGAGGGTCGGCCAAGGCAGCGCGCACGGAAGAGGGTACCGGAGAGACCCGCGACTCGCCCGGCGTCGCGGCGAGAGCCCGGGGCCGCAGCACTCCCGCAGCCTGCCGCGTCACCATGGGGTGAACATGACGCGGGTGGCGGTGAAGAAGGGGCGGGTGGTACACGGGCGGCTCGACTCGAGCAGCCGGCGATGGTGGTGGTGGAGGCGGCGTAGGCGTCGACGGCGGAGAAGTGACCACTGGAGGGGATCGAGGTGGTGACGACGGTGACGGGTCTGGTACCAGGGGCGTGGAGGACGTCCGCGCACGGCGCTGGTAGACACGCACCGGCTGGGCAAAGCGCGCGGGAGGTGCCGAAGATGCCGGACCCGCGACAGGCGCAGGGTCAGGCAGATCACCGGGGTGCATGGCCGCCGGACCGGCGCAGGGCGCAGGGGCCGGCAGAGGGCGGGCCCAGCAGAGGGCGGGCCGGCGCAAAGTGCGGGCCCGGCGGAGGGCGGGCCGGCGCAGCCCCGGAGTACAGCGAGCCGGGGCACGGGCCCGGCGGAGGGCGCGGGAGAGCAGGAGAGCCGGGGCACGAGCCCGACGGAGCGCGTGGTGGAGGACCTGCAGGGTAAAAGAGTAAAGGTGGCTAGACCACCGCGTCAGTGGGGAACAAGGAGGAGAGGTCAAGGTCGGAGGTGGGAGGTGGTGTGGAGGTGGGAGGTGAGGTGGTGGTAGAGAAGGGGAAGGCGGCCTCGTCGAACACAACGTGTCGGGAAATGAGGACGCGACGAGAGGAGAGGTCAAAGCAACGGTACCCCTTGTGATCCGGGGAGTACCCGAGGAAGACACACCGAGTCGACCGGGGAGCCAGCTTGTGAGGAGCAGTGGCAGTGGTGTTAGGGTAACACGCACACCCGAAGACACGGAGGTGGTCGTAGCGAGGAGGGGTACCGAAGAGGGCGTGGTGAGGAGTGGGAGCGGGACAGGCAGCGGAAGGTAAACGGTTGAGGAGATAGGTGGAGGTGTGAAGACCCTCGGCCCAGAAGCGGGCAGGAAGAGAGGCCTGCAAGAGGAGGGTGCGGATGGTGTCGTTGGTGGTGCGAATCATGCGCTCGGCCTTGCCGTTCTGGGAGGAGGTGTAGGGGCACGACATGCGCAACTGCATGCCGTGAGAGAGGAAAAAGGCACGGGACGTGGAGTTATCGAACTCACGCCCGTTGTCACACTGAACGGCCTTGATGGTGAGGCCAAACTGAGTGGACACCTAGGCAAAGAAGTGGAGGAGCGTGGAGAAAGTGTCGGACTTGGCACGAAGAGGAAAAGTCCAGGAATAGTGAGAGAAATCATCCACCAACACAAGATAGTATTTATAGCCAGAGATGCTAGGGACAGGAGATGTCCACAGATCGCAATGGACAAGATCAAAGATATGGGCCACATGGGAAGAGGAAGTAGGAAAAGGAAGATGAACATGTCGGCCCAGTTGGCACGCATGACACAAATGCTCATCGCGAGCTCGAGTACATGGTATGGCAGAGCTACGACGAAGCTGTGTCAAGGCATCGCGGCCAGGGTGACCAAGGCGACGGTGCCAAGTAGTGGAGGAGGTGGTGGTGGCGAAAGCAGCTGACGGAGTGGGAGGCGAAGACCACAGAGCGGAAGCAGGAAACCGAAGAGTGTAAAGGGGCCCTGTGCTGTCACAGCGGAGAAGAGGATGTCGGGAAGCCAAGTCCTTTCCAGTAAGACCTGAATGATCGAATTCAACAGAACAGGAATTGTCAGTGGTGAAACGGCGAATCGAAAGAAGGTTGTGGACCATCTGGGGAGCAACAAGGACATCGGGAAGGAGAAAGGAGCCATAAGTGTTAGCACCCACGGACGTGACCGGAAGGCAAGAGCCATTCGCGACCATGATGGATGAAGGGTGAGTCGAAGAGGGAGGGTGAATGGAAGAGAGGAGACCAGGGTCGGGAGTGGTGTGGTAGGTGGCTCCCGAGTCAGCAATCCAGTCAGAACTGACTGGTGGTGTCAGACCCAAGGTGCTGAAAGAGCGGGCCAAGGCCGTCGGATCCCAACCGACAGACCCCGGCAGGGTGTTGGGAGGTGAAGTCCACGGCGAAGGGAACGGGAGGGTGCCCGGGACAGCCCCAACAACCATGGCTGCCGGTGTGTGTATGGGAGGAGACTCGCCGCCGGCCGCATGGAAGGACGGCATGGAGATGCGCCCGGACCTTGGGGTGTTGAAGGAGGGCCAAGGGGCACCCCAGGGAGCCGGTGTACGCCCACGGCCCCTCCCACTCCCGCTCGGCCCGGGAGGAGGTGGACCAAGGAGAGACGATAACGCTTGTCCCTCCGCAGCACTAACGACGAAGGCGTGGAGGGTGTCGTCAGGTTGGTGAAGAAGCGGCGGTGGAGGTGGTGCCGGAAGTAGCCACCAGCCCCGGCGCTTAGGGCCAGAGCACCCCAGCCCGGGGCCATAGCGCCTTGCAGGCCGTGCAGGCGCGTGCCCCCGTCTGCAGGGAGGAGGCCGGTCGGGGGCGCAAGAGGGAGGAAGGCAGAGGTGCCGGTGCCCGAGCCACCAGCCGGAGGGAGGGTCGCGCCCGGGAGGCCACCAGCAGGAGGAGATTGGAGCAGAGGAGGAGGCTGGCGGTCCACCGGCGGCGGTGGTGGCGGCGGATGCTGCTGCTGCAGCAGCGGCAGGGGCGGCCCTGGCGGGAGCTGCTGCGTGACGGCGGCGGCGCATGGAGGCTGCTGCTGCTGCATCAGCGTCGGGCGCATGGGCGGCTGCAGCAGCGCGCGCGGTGGTGGCGGCGGAGGGGGCTGGAGGTCGCCCGTGCCTGGCTGCAGCGTCGCGGCCAGAGGGGGCTGGCGGCTCGCGCGGCCCGCGCCCGCACTTGCTCCCGCGGCGGCGGTGGCATCTGCTGCGCCCGCTGCGTCCGCGGCGGCCAGAGCCGGCGGTGCCAGCGCAGCAGAGGGAAGGGGTGGGAAGGAGAGAGGAGGGGGAGGTGGGAGGCTGCCGGCCATGGCTGGCGACGGCGGCGGAGCCAGCGGGTGCTGCTGCTGGCAGGGGAGGGAGGGAAGGGAGGGAGAGAGAAGGAAACCCTAGCTTGATACCATGTTGGAAAGAGTGATTGGATTCAGATTAGCTAACCCTAGGAGGGTAGCAATATAGTCATACATGGGCCTAATACTCTCATACTCCAACAGTAAACATCTGTAGACAACATATATTTGTTAATTACATTCAATGTTTTGGTGTTCCTTCCACAGTAAAACCTGTGTCAACAAAAAAAATGTTTATTAAGTAATTATTATCTTTTTGTTCTCCTTGTTTCATTTCCGCAAAAACTCAGAGGAGCTCACTCTGGTATTAAAGTTGGTGATGTTTTGAAACTGTGGTTGCTGTGATCCAAATCCAATCAACAGTAGCTTAAAGTTCAAAGCAGCCGGCGCTTAAACCAGAGAATGCCTAATGAACTGCACAGAACAAATCCAACGAACTCAAAAAATGGTGTAAAGCCTTACTCCTTGACTTGTAGCTATCACAAACATATGCAAAAGATAAGCAGAAACATGATTCTGGCACTATATCCATCATTCAAACATATGCCTATGTGAAGATCAGTAAATCGTAATGACCTTTAATTTCCTCTCATACCGAATCGTGACGATATAGTAATGCATTTAAATTACAGATGAAGTTAGCTCTCAGCAGAAACTGTAGCATTCATTTGATTTCTGTGCAAATGTACAGCAGCACCCCTTTTCAATTAGTAGAAGAACCAATACACAAAAATAGTTCGTGAGGCCTTGATGGTTGGCTAATTACAGAAGCTCAATTACAGCTGATTAGGTAAATTAGTGATAACAGCATGTCAAAAGCTTCAACATACTCAAGTTTTCAGAGTCCAGGGTCTCCAGTCGCTAGCTAGGTTTCCCAGGATGATTTGCTCTTTAGCTTAGCACAAATGCGACGTGCAGAGTGTAAAGTTCCTTTTGTTGGGAAATACCTTGATTTCTACACTACTGTAGACTCACCTACATTTGTGGAGTGTCTTTATTGTTTGCTTAATTTCTGAATTGAAGTGCATTTTCTAAAATTTACTACTATATACATTTTTAAAGAGTAAAGTCCATCACCGGTCCCTAAACTTGTACTGTTGTGTCATTCCGGTCCCTGAACTCGTAAATCGACCGTTTAGGTCCTTAAACTTGTTTGGTTGTATTATCCCGGTCCCTAAACTTGCAAATCACTCGTTTAGGTCCTCAAACTTAGTCAGTTGTGTCATTCTGGTCCCTAAACTTTGTTTTGAGTCTCATCTAGATCTAAACATGATAATTCCTTTACTTAAACGCTAGCCAATCATTTTGCAATCAGGTGCTTGAATGCTGGACAAAACGGTTTGGAGAACCATCCCCAGACAGTCTGCGAGACACAGACAAGCTGTTGGAACAAGTAAGAGTATGCGCTAAGATAAGAATGAGCTGTGGGAACCTTGACCCAACAAAGAGACCAGATAATCATTTTGAGTCTTCCTAGCTATATATTCCTCCACTTGAATATGTGCTTCTTTGTACCCCCTTTGTTTTTTTGCCATATATCTATATAAAAAACTATATTAGGGAGCTCAGCTATACTGTATTTCCCTCAAAAAGAAATAGCACATAGGCCTTCAAAATACCTGGGAATTAATTTCCGGGGGGGGGGGGGGGGGGGGGGTGCTGGAACTAATGAACCAGTGCTGATTGATGAGCTGGCCTGATAGTAATTCTTGTTTGCATCTTTCTTGTTCCTAATGTTATGGTCCATGCATTTAAGAATCTGATATGCTCAGTCATTTTTGCCATCCTCTTTAGTAAAGTGGAAACAGTAGTTCTATGTAGATAACTACATATGTAACGCGAAACCTACTTTGCTTGTCATTTTATCACAGCTGAATATTTAAAACCTTTTGTTCAGTTTCTATGCTTTTCATTATACAGGATCTTTTCTACCAATTTTTAGGTTGGTGTTTCTTCTTTTCTTTCTCTGCATTGTTGAGAAAATTCTGTAGCCCGAACTTGCCACGTTCCTTTTTTTTTTCAATTTTTCCCCGTCTATATGAATCATATGTTTCGCATTTATGGATTACTCTTCATGCATAAGACTTACCCTCTTGTACATATCATAATCAATCATAACCAGGTTGACTTCCAAGAGGTTTTCTCGTCTTTGGCGACAATGCAGCACATGGAAAGAATGCCAAGGACAATTTCATGGTGGTGGAACAGCCATATCAGCCCCAAAAACTCGAAATGGCTAGCTGATGATATAGAAGGTAACGTGCCTCTTCTTGTTTGTTGAACAATTGTACCTTTTTTTTTGGTAAGACGGAGCAGTCTATATTTTGATACTCATGTTATTTGCAGTTAGGCATAGCTATATGTTCCATCCTGACATAAGCATAGATGGTACAAGTTTTTCTGACTGCAAATTTCTTTCTGAACACAGAGATGGGCATGCAGGTTAAAGAGACGCTTAAGTATATCGATGTCGATGCTGATTCTTTCGCAAAAAGGGCTGAGTTGTATTACAAAACGCGGCCTTTGCTTGTGACTCATGTTGAGGAATGCTATCGGAAGTACCGTTCTCTTGCTGAGCGTTATGATCATTTGACTAATAGTTTGCGCAAGAGTATTCCGATATCGCTGCAGCCTAATGATACATTGAAGTCTGATTCTGAGACAGAGTCTAATGGCTCAGATTGAGAAAATAAACTAGCTAGCGCCCTGTGAAGAAAGGGTCAAGTTTGAGGGTCAAGACACGGCCTTGGCAACTAAGCATTATGGAGCACAAATAGCGCAATATGGTCATTAGAGTGAGAAGTTTATGGCCATTAGAGTGAGAAGTTCAAGCAGGGCCTTCAACAAGATTCTGAGGGTATTTTGGTGAGATTTCAAACTCCAGAGTCTGAAATCAGAAAAACACCAGGGAGTTTTCAAGAAACTAGCATGGTTAGTTGAGCAGTTTGCGCAACTAGACTTATTTTAAGGTCATGGTTTTATACTTTGAGTATTATTAAGCATTCCGAATATAGAAAATTCAGATAGTCTTGATATTAATGCATACACTATAAATTATAAGAAACGATTTCTTTGTGATTGTTTTACTTGTTTTCACGAAGATGGTTCTTTCCAATACAAAACATGGAAAGCACCCATGTAATTCCAAATCAAACTTCTTGCTTATGCAATATTTTTATGTTAAATTCCAAACCGTAGAGTTGTAATTTACCCATTGTAAGGTTATATCTGATAAGATTGAAGCTTCCTTCTTTTTTGAAACCAAGATTGAAGCTTCCTACATGCACTTTGTTATTGCCAAAAACAACAGTGGGGTAGCTTGGCCACCCCTTTCCTCCAAAAGAAAGGGACCCGGAAGAGTGGATGCTGGCAATGAAGGGATTACAATCCTTGCCCGTCAAGGGTAAGGTTTTCAACTTTCACTCGGGGCATCATAGTTCCTATTCAGAAAATTTTTACTCAACACATCGAATGTTTAGATACATGCATGAAGTATTAAATATAGACTAGAACAATAACTAATTATACAGATTGTGATAACTTTGCGAGATGATTTTTTAAGCTTAATTAGTTGATGATTTGACAATGTTGTACTACAGTAGACATGTATTAATGATGGATTAATAAGTTTTAATAAATTCGTCTCATGGTTTCCTAACGGAATATGTAATTCGTTTTTTATTTGTCTATTTTTAATAGACTAAATTGGTGCCACATCATCCGATGTGATTCTCAAGAAAATTTCGTCCAAAAACTAAACATAATTTCCTGTCCTGCTCCTGACTGTCGTCTTGCCTCTTGGTTGACTAGACCGACCATGCATGATCTGGATGCCAGCTCTGCATATCTGCTGTCTATTCAAGATTCTCAACTACTGCTACTGCAACTAGCTAGCTACCCAATGTCATCCTCGTCCTGGATGATTTGGTTGCCGTGCCTTCTCTGCCCATCTATCAGCTCGACATGAATGCGTGCAGTCCTAGTCGTCGCGACCATGGAGTTCGTATTTGGGTATCAGCATTTTTCTGTATGGCGATTTCTAGGAATGGTGGCGATTATTACGAGTCTGAAAGGTATGTTGTCTGAGGACTGAGGTCTGAACACAACACAAGAGAACAGAACACGCGGATTGCATTGGACGGCAGCCGCTTGATGCATGAATCATGATTACCTTGCCTGCCTGTGGGCTGTGGGCTGTGGCTTACCTGGACTACGTAGACCAAGTGCGTACATCGTACTAGGTATACGTACTACTACTGTCCTAATCAGCAGTCTCAAGTCTGCTGAACTACGATTTTTTTTTTCCCCCCGTGACCAACAGTCTGAAACTCTGAATACATTCTTTCTTAGCGTCGCTACGGTTCATATCTTAGTGTGCATGCATGCATGTGAATTCCGCTCAACATCTTTCTCTCTACATATATAGGCAAATGCAGTGGTGCTCTTCTTCCTTCTCTCAACAGCAGAGCAGCACACTGTATATATGCTGCACTCCTGCGTAATCCATCAACAGCTACCCATAGACTGACACTCCTCTCTCCCTCCCATCGGCACTCTTGAGGCCGGCATCATTCTCTTCTGCATCTCCATGCCTGATCTGATGACGGCGCCCCTCTACATGCTAATGATCTGTGGCCTCTTTCTCTTCTCTTCCCTGCATCACACCCTTCCTGCCGCAATGGCAGATGGTGGTGATACTACTGATACTCTCTCGGCAGGCCAGGCGCTTGTCGTCGGCGAGAAGCTCATATCAAGAAACGGCAAGTTTGCGTTTGGCTTCTTCCAGTTCCAGCCAGCTCCAGGGACGACGAAGTCCACCTTGTCCTCCCTTGGCTGGTATCTTGGCATATGGTTCAACAAGATCCCAGTCTTCACCCCTGTCTGGATCGCCAATAGGCTAGGGACAAGCCCATCACTGACCCTGAGCTAAAGCTCACACAGCTAAAAATCTCAAGGGATGGCAATCTCATCATCGCCATCTTAAACAATAATTCCATTTCCAGCACTGCTGCTGAGTCCATAATTTGGTCCACTGCTCACTTTGTCGTCGTCAATAGGTCGACAGCAGAAACCAGCACAAACACTACTCCCCCCCGCCACCGCCGCCGTTCTCATGGACAATGGAAACCTTGTCCTGACAGTGGCAGGAAGCTCATCATCATCATCATCTAACAGAACATCGTCGTCCTTGTGGCAGAGCTTTGACTACCCAACAGATGCCGGGCTTCCTGGCGCCAAGTTAGGCCGGAACAAGGTCACCGGTCTAAACCGCCGGTTCATCTCAAAGAAGAACCTGATTGATCCAGGCCTTGGCTCATACATCCTTGAGCTAGACACCACCAATGGGGTGCTGTCGCATAGGCGGCGAAAACCCCCCTTTGTAGTGTATCTGTCTTGGCCATCTGGAAAATTGGCCTATACACTTGTGAAAACACTCATTGGGCTGCTAGACTCGGATGCACGCACCAAAGGTCTGCTCCTACCCTCATATGTCAACAACCATGAGGAGGAGTACTTCACGTATGAGTCACTGGATGAGTCGTCTTCCACGTTCGTCTCCATAGATGTCTCTGGCCAGATCAAGCTGAATGTTTGGTCACAGGAGAAACAGTCCTGGCAAACCGTGTATGCCCAGCCTGCTGATCCCTGCAGCCTTCCTGATGTGTGTGGACCTTTCACCGTCTGTGATGGCAACTCAAGCCCATTTTTCTGTAGCTGTATGGAGAGCTTCTCTCCCAATTCACCTCGTGATTGGGAAGCCGGCGATCCAACCGGAGGGTGTGCCAGAAGTAGTGTTCCTCTAGAATGCACAGCCAGTGGTAACAGCAACAAAAACATGGCGGCAAGTTCTTCTTCTTCATCAGGCATGTTTCACACCATAACTCGAGTCACATATCCCCGTTACCCTCATAGCGTACAGGATGCTATGACCCAGAGAGAATGCGCAGAAGCCTGCCTCGGTAACTGCTCCTGCACCGCTTATTCCTACAATAATAACAGATGCTCTGTCTGGTATGGTGAGCTGCTTGGCGTAAATCAGAATGATGGCATCAATAATTTTTCTGATCAGGTTCTTTACCTTCGCCTTCCTGCTAGAGGTTCGCAGGATTTGACAAGAAACAATAAAAGAAAACCCAACATTGTTACTGTGGCAAGCATTGCTAGCTGTGGGTTTATAGCTTTCATGTTGCTGTTGCTGTTAGTAATTTGGAAGAATAACAGATTCAAGTGGTATGGTATGCAGCCATTATATGGAAGTCAAGGCAGTGGTGCTGGAGTTATATACCGTTTAGATACAACAGTTTAATTCATGCTACTAGAAATTTCTCAGAAAGACTGGGAGGAGGTGGTTTCGGTTCCGTGTTCAAGGGAGTGTTAGGTGACAAGACTATGATAGCAGTGAAAAAGCTTGATGGTGCCCGTCAGGGAGAGAAGCAGTTTAGGGCTGAGGTGAGCTCAATTGGATTGATCCAACACATCAACCTGGTTAAACTGATTGGTTTCTGCTGTGAAGGTGATAAGAGGCTACTTGTGTATGAACACATGCCGAAAGGGTCTCTCGACTCCCATCTATTCAAGAGCAATGCTTCCGTCATAAATTGGAGCGATAGATACAAAATAGCCATTGGCGTTGCTAGAGGATTGTGCTACTTGCATCAAAGTTGCCGCAAACGCATCATACACTGTGATATTAAGCCAGAAAACATACTTCTAGACGCATCATTCGTTCCTAAGATTGCAGACTTTGGGATGGCAGCAACTGTAGGAAGGGATTTTAGCAGAGTTCTCACCACATTCAGAGGAACCGTAGGGTATCTTGCCCCAGAGTGGCTTAGTGGAGTTGCTATTACACCAAAGGTTGATGTCTACAGCTTCGGTATGGTACTGCTTGAAATCATATCAGGAAGGAGGAATTCACCAGAAGTACATAGCAGCAACAGTTGTCATGTTGCATATTTCCCTATGCAAGCCATCAGCAAGCTTTAAGCAGGAGACATACAAAGCTTGGTGGATCCACGTTTGCAAGGTGACTTTGATTTGGAAGAGGTTGAAAGGGTTTTCAAAGTTGCATTTTGGTGTATTCAAGATAATGAGTTTGATCGGCCGACAATGGGTGAAATGGTTCGGGCTCTCGAGGGTCTCCAGGGGCTTGATATGCCCCAATGCCAAGACTACTTGCAGCTATAATTGATCCTTCTCATGCGGCTCAAATATAATAGTTCATAAACACATTGTTGTCAAGTTATATATTAATATTTGTTTCATAAAATCAGAAAGTTATAACGTGTGTGTTGAAAATCAGAGTAGGAGTTGGTGTGTGAGTTGGATTTTGAGTTGGAGTATGGAATTGCACTTGTATGTCTTTGTTTTAGTTTTTGTTGTTCTAATATAAATTGGAAAAAACCTCTTGCCATCTTCCATAGAAAATCTTTAGGTCTTCAAGACCTAGTCTTCTGGACCGGTTTGTGATCTTCAGGATCACAATATAGACTATGATTTTAGGGAATTTCTCCCCCTGAACCCTACAACTCTCTAAGCCTCTCATATCAATGTCATGGACACATTTGTAGAAATAGGAATCAGGCAAAGATTTTGCAAACAAATCTGCTAGATTTTTACCAGACAGTTTGTAGGGTATTTATCTCCCCGCTCTTCTGGAGCTTGTGGGGATAAAAGAACTTTGGAGCAATATACTTTATGAGATTGCTCCTGACATATAGCCCATATGCATTTGTGCAACAGAAACAACATCATATTCATAGATAACAATGGAGAAAGTATCAAGACCTAGGCCACATGACTTCTGGATGTGACCGATGAGCCAAACACATTCTCGTGTGGCCTCATAAAATGCAATTATTTCTAAGTGGTTGGTTGACGTAGCCTTCACAAATTGCCATAAAACGGATGTGCAGAAATACGAAACATGTCTGAGATATTGCACTGTGTGGGTCGTACATATGTACTTCACATATGCATATTGCACTGTGTGAGATATTGCACCTCGTGACATATGCATATAGCCAGCATCCACATATCCCACCATGGTTGGGACTTGGTTCTTCACAAATCATAGCCCAAGGTCTTGGATACCCCAGGACAGTTTTGACACCAACCCAATGTCTTGTGGTTCGGGTAGCACTGTAAATATCACATCTTGTGCAGTTTGCTAGGTACATTAGTGCTCCAATGGTGCTCAAGTAGGGAACTTTAGGTTCAAATACTTCCTCACCATTACCCTTGGGTCTTGATACAGTGCAAGCTTCTGCCATACTTGCAATATACTTTCAAAGATATGAGGGCTATTGTGCATAACTAGAGATATCGTATTCTAACATGGTGTGCCCACATGTACTAGATACTTAATTAGTCCAGGACAGGACTCCAGGTAAACCACAGCCAGGCAAGATAACAACCATGATTCTGCATAAACCTGCCATCCAATGCAATTCTGCATTTCTGTTCTCTTGTGTTCAGACAACACAATTAAATGAGCTGAGTACGGCTCTGACCGCAAAACATACATTCCACAATAGATGGTTCAGTGATCACACCCCAGGCCCCTCTCCATGGATGCTTGACTCAAGCCGAGGAAGACATCATTGTCCCAACTTCCAACGGACAACGCCTGTACCACCTAGTACAAAAATTTTGAGTAAAAAAAAAAAACTAAACCGGCCAGAGAAGACCTCTCCCCGGTTTTGTTGTAGGCAGAAATAAACCTGTTCAGCACAATCGCCTATAAAGGCCCTGAAGACAGGTTCGCTCCTGAGAACCAAAAAAAAGGAAGACATCAAACTGTTTTTTTTAGGAAACAGGAGGGGCAGGGTGCCCCTACTGAAATTTTATTAAAATACGCAAAACAAAGTGAGGCTTAAGATTACAGAGAAGTTAAGCTTAAGTAATATATTTTTTCTTTCTTTCTTTCGTAATTTCTTTCTTTCTTTCTTTCGTAATTTCTTTCTTTTTTGTTCTCTTCTTTGCTAGTAAATATGTCTCTTATTTTGTTATCAAGGTTATAACAGTTTCTTCGATAATAAGTACCTGCATGCTCCACACAGAACACAGATAATTAAGCAATTATATTCCAACTTACCCTTCCTTTATTACTTCAGCTCCACATTACAACTTTCAAATACACTGAACCAAAAACATAAATAAACATCAAGTATGAAGGATTTATGAATCATTACACTGAAGCCACACCGTCACGGCGCTCTGTTATCGCTTCAAGAAGTCTTGGCATTGGGGGCATATGAAGCTCTTGGAGACCCTCAAGACACCAGATGACTTCACCCATTGTCGGTCGGTGAACCTCGTTATCTTGAATGCACCAACATGCAACTTTGCATACCCTTTCAGCCTCTACCAAGTCGAATTCCCCTTGTAGTTTTGGATCCACCAAACTCTGCATATCTCCCTCATGAAGCTTGCTGATGGCCTGCACAGGGAAATAAGCAACGTGGCAATTGTTGCTATCGTATACTTCTGGCGTGTTCCTTCTTCCTGATATGATTTCCAACAGCACCATACCAAAACTGTAAACATCAACTTTCGGCGTAACAGCAACACCGCTAAGCCACTCCGGAGCTAGATACCCTACAGTTCCTCTGAATGTAGTCAGAACTCTGCTGAAATCCCTGCCTACGAACACTGCCATTCCAAAGTCTGCGATCTTGGGAGCAAAAGATGCATCAAGAAGTATGTTTTCAGGCTTAATGTCGCAGTGTATGATGCATTCACGGCAACTCTGATGCAGATAGCACAATCCTCTAGCAATTCCTATGGCTATTTGGTATCTAGTGCTCCAACTCAGGCCGACAGCATTGCTCCGAAAGAGATGGGCGTCAAGAGACCCATTTGGCATGTGCTCATACACAAGTATCCTCTTATCACCTTCGCAGCAGAAACCAATCAATTTCACTAAGTTTATGTGCTGGATCAGTCCAACTGAGCTCACCTCAGCTTTGAACTGCTTCTCTCCCTGACAGACACCATCAAGCCTTTTCACTGCGATAACAGTCTGGTCGTCTAGCGTTCCTTTGAACACAGAACCAAAACCTCCTCCTCCCAACCTTTCTGAGAAACCTTTAGTAGCATGACTTATATCAATGTATCTAAAGGGAACAATTCCACCACCACTACCTTCAACTTCAACACGGTGTAACGACATGCAACAACAGTTGAATTTTTTTCTCCAAATCATAAACAGCAGCAAGGGCATTAGTATCACAAGAACAATAACAATGATGCTTGAAGCAATGACAATAACTCCAACTCTTGGTTTCCTTTTGTTTCTTGTTCTCCATCTTTCCAAATCTTTGGCAGCAAGGCGAAGATAGACAACGTCTTCTGAAGTGTTATCAAGGCCATCATTCTGTTTCACATCCAGCAACTCCCCATTCCAGACAGAGCATCTGTTGTTGTTGAAGGAATAAGCTGTGCAGGAGCAGTCACTGAGACACGCTTGGGAGCAATCGCTCTGCGCCGTAGCGTCCTCTACGCTCCGGGGATGGTTGGGCAATGTGACACGAGCTATGGCGTGGAACACATCTGTTGTTGACCTTGTTGTGTTCTTAACACTAGCTGTGCAATCTAAAGGAGTGTTCCTGACACAGCCTCCAGTCTCATCACCAAGCTCCCAGTTCCGAGGTGATTTTTGTGAGAAGGTCTCCATACAGCCGCAGAAGCTTGGACCCGACTTGCCATTGCAGACCGTGAAAGGTCCACAGATAGCATACGTGGTGCAGAAATCAGCAGGCTGGGAATATATGGTGTTCCAAGACTGACTGGATTCTGACCAAACATTCAGCTTAACCTGACCGGAGATGTCTAGTGATACGAACGAGGAAGATGACTCATTCAATGAAGTGTACGTGAAGTACTCCTCCTCGTCGTTGTCGATGTGTGTGGGTTTAAACAAGCCTTTGGTCCGTGGATCTGATTCTAGCAGGCCACTGAGCACAGGTAGAAGCGTGGCTAGTTTTCCTGATGGCCAAGACCAAGTTGCCACAAGAGGAGGGTTGCGGCGCCCGAGGCGCAGGATCCCGTTGCTGCCTATTTCAAGGCTGTATGAGCCAAGACCTGGATCTATCAGGTTCTTCTTCGAGATGTACTGCCATTTAAAGCCAGTGACCTTGTTCCAACCTAGCTTGGTGCCAGGGATTCCAACATCTGTTGGATAGTCGAAGCTCTGCCACAATGGTAGAACTTCGTTGGAATCAGCTGGTCTATTGTCTACTATGAGAGCAAGGTTTCCATTGTTCCTGAGAACGGCGACACTGGTAGTAGTGTTTGTGCTGGTTTCTGCAGACCTATTGATGAAGTGGGTAGTAGTGGACCAGACTATGGATTCATTGGTGGCATTGTGATGATCTGAGAGGAGGAGGATGGCAAGATTGCCATCATGTGAGATTTTGAGCCGTGTTAGCTTGAGCTCAGGGTTTGTGATGGGCTTGTCCCTGTTGGCAACCTAGACAGGGGTGAAAACTGGGATCTTGTTGAACCATACTAGAACATCAGGCGCCCTTCGGGCGCCCTGTCCTGACTTATCTCTAATTCTAATAGGCTCATCAAAGAATTGTTTCACGCATCGATATGAAATAAAGCATAATGCTTCACTTTTGTAAAAAAAACATAAATGGATAAATATTATTGTAAAGGTTGACAACAAAATCTCAGCCGTCATTGTTTGTTCCTTACATAAAATCCAAGGATAAAAATATTACATGATCTTAGACAAAAAAAAAGAAGCTTAACATTGTTACCATATGAGCTGTACACACAATTGTTAAATGAAATCATAAGCCAGGCTTGTTCAGGTCTTCAGATCTATTTTGAGGTCTCCAATCTTCATTTTGCGCTCCATTGACTTCTGTGTGGCCCCAAAGCTTGCATTTTGAGGTTAGCACAAAATAAAAGGAAAAGGTTAAACAGCATGTGAAAAACAATAGGTAATCTCAGCAGTGAAGCTAGTGTCAGAATTATATCATTACCATCTTTTCAGTGGTTCACACACATGGAAGGTTCCTGAAGAATAGAATATATTGATATACTCTGTATTCGAAAGGTGCATGTTTAATGACAAATATAAATTTAAGAAAATTGAGCACTAATAATTTTGTAGGATTGTTCATGAGTATTAAATGAAATTCCCACGCTAAAATAGGGAATAATCTTAAGAACCGAGTTGCATCAATATGTAGAACTAAATGTGCATGAAACACATCTCAGTTTCATTTTAAATATGGTACTGCTGGCTGTAGGTACTAACACCACTGTAAGTAGTGAAAAAACACAATTTGTGTAGTGTAGGTATTTAAAAGAAATTGAACCAAAACAATATTATGGCATAAATAAAAGAGGGAGCATCCTGTGAAAACCCCAATGGTATTTACATGAATGGGAAACATAAATTAAAAACTTTGGTAAGGCTAAGTTTGTCATACAACTGAATTCCATTCTTTGATTCTTTGTCTTTCATGGTTTATGTAATACAGTAAAAAAGAAACATGTTTTGTCAGGAAATGCACAAATGGCATATGTCACTTTGTCAGGGCTCTTCTAATGCTACTTTTATTTGATAGCCTGTGGAGTGTACCTATCACTTAAGTACACGGGTGAAGGAAAAAAAACAATCAATTAAAAAACATCAATCCTATACCTTGACACGGATATCTGAATCCACCAACCAAAAATTGCCTAACTGGATGCCTTGAAGCAGACTTCATGTATTTTGGGCTAAGGATAAATTAAATGAGATGAAAAATATGTATCATATTCTACATATGTTGTAGAAACCATCTATATTGACAGTAATACACTGCTGCTATTTGAACAAAACATGTTTCTGTAGCTACCCATGGTTATCAAAATAAAATTTTAGTAGGAACACAGTTGCAGGTTTCAACTATTCCATTCACAATGTTAGCCATGAAAATGTCCCTAACATCAGCCGCCCGCCATTCGGGCGCCCTGCATTTACTTGAAAACAGAAGCTCTTTAGTCACAAAATTGAAGATTATAAGGAACCCAATAAAAATGGCAAGGTAGGCTATCTATTTACCGGCCTGAAAGGTGAAAAAAGCTTGAGGGTATTTATTAACATAAATCAATTTCTATTATTTATTTTATATATAAGTTTTTTTGCCTTCACACAAACAGCAATGTCTAAGCATTCTTCCACCTTCATAACACTAAACACAGATAAAGCAGTTTATCCTAAAGCAGACTGAACACACCTGAGTAGAAACAACAGCAGCAAAATGAAGAACAATGAAGGATGTCTACCAAATATTAAATACCCTCGAGACTCCTAAAAACTTAGCTTTAGTAGCAGCATCCAACTCTTGTAGGAAAAAAGGTATGGATTTAGCTTTTATAGGAAAAAAGGTATGTCTGTAGTTCTTGGTTGCCCCAAACATCCTTCATCTACTGCATGCACATTTAAGGTAGCAGAATGAATTCAGAACAACCGGTGCCATATAGCAAAGAGATTACACAGATTTTTTTTTTACCAAGATGCTTCAAATTTAGAGGCATAACAATTAAGCAAGCATATGCTAGCCTTCTCCAGTTCAACCTATCTCATGTTCTCTGCAGTTAAAAAAACAAGTAGCTTTCAATACCTAACATGTTGTATGATTAAGTAGGCAGATATACCTAACAAGCTAATGGAACACTCAGGTTATTAAATGGCTCATAATGGATTTCAGGGATTTGATTAAATAATGCTAATGTTGTGAAAATCAACTTTCCTACACCATAACTGCCACAGGAATTCTGCAATAGAGAACCAAGGTTATCTCTTTTCAAACAACACCTGGAGAGGGCAGCAACAGACAGTGAGGCAAACACAGCTTACCTCTCCGCCAGTGTCGGGTTGTAGCCGCAGCTGCCGTCGGTGCTCACTGACGCTACTTGCCTAGATGACATTAATAGATCTTCATCTCTAGACCTGGATCCAGGGTCTCCTACCGCAGATCTAATTGGTTTGAGTTAGGGGAGGAACAAAGGAAACTACAGGCATCGAGAGGGAAAAACAGTGAGCGAGACACGACTTACCTCTCCGCTGGTGCTGGCTGTCACACACCACCACTGCCGGTGCTCGTGGATGCGACTTGGATCCTCAGCACCTGGCCTGGCGTGGATACTGGATCTATAGGGTCCAGTCACGGATCTAACAAGTGACATGAAGATCGAGCCATCAGCTGTGCTCGTGCGTGTCATGGGAGCAGGTGGCGGCGGAGAGCGATGAAAAAGAAAGAAAGAAGCAAATGGGCGAGACGAGAGAGACGAATACGATCAGGGGGAAACAAGGCGAAGACAGGAGTCCGTGGGTACCACCTCCTGGCTCGTTCTCTTGCTCGCACACGCAGCGCCGCCACGCTTTGCACGTCGTCTCCCCCACAGATCCTGACGCGCTCCTCTGACATGGTGAGGCGCGGAGGGGAGAGGAGGGAAGCGGTGATGACGGCTAGGGATTTGGACGTCGCGCAAGTCGCCCGTGCCACCGTGCGAGTCTGCGAGAGTGTTTGGGCGAGCGAGAAATGAGGGGGTCTAGCGTCGGGGTGGGAGCATTGGCTGCTGGGCAACATGAGGTCCTCTCTGTAAATTTGCATGTGGGCGGTTTTATGCAAAGATGAAGAAGATCTCGATTTTTCTCTTCTTAGTGTTAAAATAAGTTTTGTGTTAGGGTCTTAAATGTAAAATAACTGAACCTATATTCTGTATGATCGTACCAGATTGGACTACGGATTTATTTACCCAAACTCAAAGGGTTTTTCTACAAAACAGCCTAGGTCAAGTGTCTGCATGCGGTTGAGCCACGGAGTCCCGAATTCTCTGGTGCGAGCGGAGTGGAGTGGGTTTTAAACAACCCTGATGCCAAGGTACCAGCCAAGAGTGGAGGAGGTGGTGACATCAGGGGACTTACTGATGGTGGACGCTGCTGGTGGCTGGAACTGGAAGAAGCCGAGCGCAAACTTGCCGTTTCTTGAGACGAGCTTGTCGCCGGCGGCAAGTGCCTGCCCTGCCACGAGAGTGTCGCCATTCGCCGCCGCGACGACGAAATGCAGAAGAGCGTGATGCAGGGAAGATAAGAGGAGGAGGGCACCTAGTATGTAGAGGAGAGGCATCGGGGCATGGAGCTAGAAGAGAAAGCCACCGTTTGCAGATGGAACTTGGAAGGAGTATATGATCTAGCTGTTGTTTGGCTAGCTTCTGATGGATGGATGGATTGTGTAGTTGTAGTATGCCGATGCCCTACTGTTAGGAGAAGAAGTGCATAAGAAATATATAGAAACAGAACAAGCTAGGTGGCACAATGCAATCCACAGGGTGTGAACTCCATGGACGCGGCTATAGGACTGCAAGCTGACTCACGGGGAGGATTCTTGATTAGGACAGCAGTTGCTTAGGGCTTGTTTAGTTCCGAGAAGTATTTAGAATTTATACTGTAGCACTTTTGTTGTTATTTAACAAACTTTGTCTAAACATGGACTAACTAGACTTAAAAGATTCGTCTCGACATGTAGATACTAAAAGTACAATCAATTATTTTTTTTACCTATATTTAGTGTTTCATGCATGCAGCTAAAGATTGATGTGATGGTAAATCTAGAAATATTTAGGGGGAGTTGGGAAACTAAACAAGGCTTAGTCGGCGTCAAGTCAACCAGCTGGCCCATGCAGCGCTGGAATGGTGCCTAGCAAGGAGCCAAGGACTACTGGAAGTGAAGTTAGAGGTTGTTCAGTTTCCAAAAAAAATTGGTTCTGACCCTGTAGCATTTTCGTTGTTATTTAACAAATTTTGTCCAAACATAGATTAACTGGTCTAAAAAAATCATCTCGACATCTACAGACAAAAAGTACAATTAATTATATTTTACCTACATTTAATGTTTTATACATGCGTCTAAAGATTAATCTTGGGAACCAAGATTCCATAACGCAGCAGTGTACTCGTACGTACCTTGGTCATGGTCAAGTCAACTACAAGGCGACCCAGCATCGCAGTGCGCAGGCATGTCTTTTCCCTGCTTTGCAGCTCAAGGACAATCGTGGGGAATTTCATCATGGGCACTAGAGGTCCAGAGCTCGTTCTGTACGTGGACGTGAGTAGAGATGGCAACGAGACTAGAGGTGTAGCCAGAGGGCTAGAAGGGGCATAAAAGAATGCAATTCTCACACCCCAAGACGTAGGCAAGATTGCAGGATACAAGTCTAGCGCTGCTGGCCGCTGCGAGCTAGGTTCTAGACTGCCACCATTGTTAGTTGCAAAAAACGCAGGAATATAATCATTTTCTAAATTTATTGAGTGGTGGGTTCTAATTTATAGTTGGCTCTAATCTGCATTTGCAATACTGGCCACTGTTAGATTGAACTCTAATGTTGTGTTTGTAGCAAACCTTTCCTCTAAATGAAACACTTGTGCCACCCGGGCGCATGTTCGAGAAAAAAAATATTTTCGTATAGATATATTGTATTAGATATACAGTAACGGAACCAGAACTTTTGATTAAAGAAGATTGGACAATAGAATAACACCTCACCAATTGATAAATATATACATCTTGTATGTCTTAATAGATTTTTCAATATTTTTACATATGTACTTAATATTCATCACAAGCAATACACAATATTATCATCAAAAAGTTGGTGAATTTTTTTTATAATTGTGAAATTGAAATATTTATATATAATTAAAATAATTCACTATGTTTGGGGGGGGGACATGCCCCTGTTGGCCCCTAGTTCCGCCACTGTAGATATCTAGAGGTCTATTGATAATATGATATTTTTTAATGACAAGTTGATGGATTTTCTAAGGTGCTTGTTGTTTATCTATTATTGAATTTGTGAGAATTAATATGTTTAAGCCGGGAGGGGAATCCCCAGGGGATTAATTCCCCGATGGGGACGGGTATAGCCGTATATAGGGAAGAAATTATCCCAATGACATTCGACCCGTACGGAGTAGGAGCAACTATGTCATTTTCCTATAAGAACTTTGCAAAAGGTCCAAGAATTTGGCCAGACAAGATATGATGATAGCAGTACTCCCCCCATGGTCGGATCTCATTATCTTAATCTTTAAGTGTTGTTGTTTTTTCTACTTCAGCCTTAAATATTTTAAATTTATCCAACCCTTCCGATATTTCTTTAATTAGATAAATGTAGCTATAACAAGAATAGTCATCCGTGAATGTTATAAATGAATCATAACCATCCACACTTTGAACCATAGATATCTATGTGAATTATTTCCAAAATTCTTACACTTTGTTTGGCATCTTTCTTTACTTTCTTAATTAACGAACTTTCCTTTCATGCAATTGATGTAGTGTTCTAAATCTAAAAAATTCTAATGGCAGAATAATTGATTCTTTAATCAATTGTTCTATCCTCTCCCTCGAAATATGGCCTAAACAATAGTATCATAATTTCTATGATACAACATGAACTATCTTCCACTTATTATTACTTACATTCATAAACGAGGAGGCATTCACATTCTTAGTGCTCACATTATTCACATTCTCACAAAGTGATAATAAAACACACTTATGATTAAATATGAGTTTACACTTGTCATTACCAAAATGGCGATCAATACAATCATCATCTAAGCATGAGACACTTATTAAGTTTCTTCGCAAAGAGATAATATAAAGAACATCTAAAAGCCTAAGTATAAAGCCATCATTTAATTCTAATTGGAGCTCTCCAATGACTTCAACTACAGCTTCAAGTCCATTTTCTACCTTAACGTATCTTTCTCCTCTTTGCAGCGTCCTCCTCGTATGGAATCCCTGCAATGAATTGGTAAAATGAATTGTTACACCTGAATCCATCCACCAAGTAGATTTTGCATAACTTAAATATAAGGATTCATCTACATGCAAATGTAATAATTTCTCACCTTTCTTCAGTAGGTACTTCAGAAAATCTGGACAATCCTTCTTGTAGTGTCCTGTCCTCTTGCAGAATAAACATTGATCCTTGCCCACTTCAAATTGCTTCTGTGGGGCTTTTCCCTGTGACCTGGAGGAGGAGCTACCATCCCACTGAAGTTTTCCTTGTGGTTTAGTATTCTTGTTATTAAAATTCTTCTTTCTGTTGTCCTTCACAAAGTAAGCAGAGTCGCTATGTGAGGACTTTAGCCTCTCCTCTTCTTGCACACATATTGCAATGAGCTTCCCAATATCCCAATTCTCAGGCTGCATGTTGTAGTTAACAACAAAGGTCTCATATTCTTTGGGCAAGGAAGCAAAAATCAAATAAATCATAAACTCATCCTTAAGCCCTGTATCCATTGATTTTAACTTAGATGTCATGGTGCTCATCTTCAGTATGTGGTCTCTTATTTTACCACCAGAGTATTTCTCACTAACTAGCCTTTGAATTAGAGTACTTGCATAAGCCTTTGAGGAGCCGGTGAACAGATTCTCCACTTTCTTTAAATACTCTGTGGCGATGTCACAATCTGGGATTGATCCCCTTATTAGGTCTGAAATGGTGGACTTAGCCACCATCAAGCACTTGTGGTTCGAAATGTCCCATTTCTTGCGGTCAAGATCATATTTCATTCTCACTTCTGTATGATCTCGCTGCCGAGCAGTGAAATCAGCATCAGTCTCATTCTCAGCCTTCACCGGGTCCATTGGCTCAGCAGGACACGGAGATGTAAGTGCTAAATCATTATCGGATAGTGCAAGTGTCAATTCATACTTCTCTCGCCACACTCGATAGTTGTTCCCTTCAAGAGGCGGAATGTGCGAGATCATGGACATAGGGCTGAGTCCTGAAAACAGAGTTAGAGAAAGTGAGAAAAATTCAACATAATAATTGCATACCTCAACTCAACCGTTGGTCGGAATTAAAACATAAAATATTCTTCTATGCTAATTCTACATCATCATTGGAACAGAAATAGAATTATTAAATTAATACACGTGACTTATGAATGAATTTATAATATTGTTATCATCACCGTTGCTTAGAAAATAACAATACCATGATTTACTGAAAATATAACTACTCTTAAAATTGATAACCAACGTTATCACATCAGAAACATGACAGAAAAAGTATCTACTTTTCAGAAGCATTTTTCTGTACTCATCTACTTTCTGAAGAAAAAAATATCCTGTTGGTTTGAGTTTTGACTAAGATTCAAACTTCCAAAAATTAACTAAAATTCATTTGAATTGTGCTTCTAAAAAGGAAAAACGAAAACTATATGCCACCGTGCATGTGGCCCGAGATCGACTCTGTTTTGAGATCGGATCGACTCTGTTTTTCTTCCCTGAACATCTAATCTAAGATTGGTATTTGGGTTTGTGTCTTCCCATACGCCCGCGACACGGCGGTCGGTTCTTCTTCTTCAATTTCTAGATCTATTATTCTCTAGATAGGCTCAAATAATACCAGGAACTCGGTGGTAGTGGTAGACTTGCAGATTGTGCCTGGAACTCGGTGGAACTGGATCGGAAGAAGCCGAGTGCAAACCTGTCATTTCTTGGTAGATTGGAGCTTGTCTCGCCAACCAGCGAGAAGCGCCTGGCCTGTGCGATGAGATGCTCGCCGGAGAGACGCCCGCCCCCTCCGGAACGCCGGCGATGATCGATCAGCGCCACAGGACAGAGAATGGACACCGGTTTTTGTTGCTCTCTGATACTGACAGAGCTTTTCTGGGCTCTTCGTTTAATGTATATATACTTATATGCAAAGTGATTACAAGATAAAAACAACTAACTCCACGATCCTATAAACTCGCCATGCATGACTCTCTCCTCTCATCGATCGATGCATGCCATCCCAGGCATCCTGATCTTAATTAGCCAAACCGCACAAAACGGCACGTCTGGGCTCTACTTGCGTAGAGCCAACAGCTGCTGCTATACACACGCATACATACAGTCTAAAACAAATGACAGGAAAAAGTCAAAAGGGCTAACTAACTATACCATGCAGCCATGCACAAAAGACAGTGTCACCGTTTGCCGTTGCGGCAGGACGGTTGTGAAAGAGAAGAGAAGTGAAGAGGAGGAAACAGAATAGCATGTAGAGGGGAGCCATCACACTCACAGAATATGAAATGAACCCACAGTGACGCTAAGAAAGAATATATTCAGAGTTTCGGGTGTGGAATAAGCACTGGTGGTGTCTGCACCGACCACTTCTTGAAGGCCTTGTTCGGATGCTCATGTATTGACTTCAATCCACGTGTTTGGAGTGGTTTCGTCACACACATGGACTGAGGTCAATACATGCATATCCAAATAAGCCCTGGCTTGGAAGAAGATTACCTACCTCGCTCCTGAATATTCCTCGTCTACAGCAAGGCAATCAACACAACTGCTCCTTTCATTCCATCATGGCCATCTAGCATATTACGTAATGCGTGATGTCAATTAGCAGCTTGTTAATTGGTCAGAAGTGACTAAAGAAACAACTGAAGCAACAAGGCAAGAGTCTGCTTGAAAGGGTTCCTCCCAGAGAACAAAATACTAAAAGAATATCCACTAGACAGCAGCACAACTGAAAGCGCTGCACCACACATACATAACCTGCAAAGAAACAGAACGCCGAGAGAGATAATCCAACAAGCATCTCCAAGATCCCTTCCATGCAACACAAGCTGAAGTTATCACTATCACAACACTTCCTGCAACATGATCAGTATGCATTCCTTGCAAAGGAGGCACTGCAACAAGAAAAGTATGCACATCCCATGCAAAGGAGGCACTGCGACAAGACGAGATGTATTTTAACCATAGGTCCCATACATTATACAAGGTTACACATCCATGCCAATCAAATGGTGGTACCACCAGCCTACCACACCTTATATAGTAACCATTTCGCAAACCAGTGATTTGCACAGGTTATGTGACTCGTCTGCCTAACACTCTAGCTTAACCACTACAGCCCTAAACATTAGTTAGTAACAAGGTAGTTCTCCTGCGACATGAATTCGACGATACAATCTCTTATGATGTCATCATGGATCACCCTGGCAATATTCATTCCAACCAGTTCTACCTCAGAATGATGGTCCAGTGGCAAAGGCTGAACATCCTCCAAAAAGAAGTGCCCACTGTTACTTCGCTTCTGCACCATTTGCCAGACGTTTTCAGCCAACTGCCCACGATCTATTTCAGGCCAGCGCTTCATCATGATCTTTGAATGCAAGCCGTTGTCTGGAATGGTCATGTCAGCCAAGATGGAGTTCACAAGATCAAACAGAAGTTTCCTGTCTGATTTCGACCACAGAACCAGCTTGCTATACTTGTTTTCAAGATACAGGAACACATCTGAGCTCACTTGCCAATCTTCTGGGTGGTCTGGCAAGTCACACACGCTAGCAAGCATGTCCTGTACATAAGAGAAGTCCCTGTCCTCCTCATCCTTAAACATGGATAACTGCTCCTCCATGGCTCGGTACATTGAGATGTTCACATTGTCAAACTCATCACTTGACAATGTACCAGAATAATCTTCACAAATGTCATCTTGGTCTTCCATCTTCAGCATCTTCAGTTGCTCTCTGAGTTCTGTGTTTTTGTAGAAGACAGAAATAGCATTCAGTAATATCAACCATATTAAGTGAAATAAAACTGATTTCCTTTAATATACTAACCTTGAATACCAACATTGATGCTTTTAAAGATTCCATGATAAGTTTCTTCACCAGAACTGTGTTGTGATAAAGCAGTTGGACTTGAGCAGTCACAACTTTCAGCACTTGCAATACTTGCTGTTTCTGTTCCTCGAGTGTCAACTTGATCAACTTCAATCTCCACGGATGGTTTCCTCTCCTCCTAGAACCAGATGTATGTTAAATCTCGATAATCAGAATGCAATTATTCCATCGGAGCTAATTTTTCATAACAGAACTAAAAATAACTTGAGATGGTGTGATTTGCAGATTCAGAAACTGTACAGCCAAAAAAAATAACCAGTACAATTTTTTTTTTAGAACCGCAAAGTAAGTTGACTGTCCACCCCCTAACCTACCCAACTCACGTCTTGTGTGTTTCTACCTCAGCAGAAATGAGGCAATGATTCTTAATGTCAACATCATATAGGTTAACTCTAGTTCTTTGAAATCATAGCGATTCTTTGTGCATGTTGACCAACTAACATTGAAAAGGTAAATGTAAAACTGCTTGATAATAACACTGTTGGAAGTTGAAACATACCTTCAATTCTATGCTGTCCTGATTCTGAATTGATAAAACTTCTTTTGTCTCTGGAGATGATGTTGCTAGTGTCTGGTATGTGCATCCCATAAGACCTTGGGTTTTTTTCTTGTAATCGTGTTGAAGAGCAGAATAAGATTCTTCCTGATCCTCGGTTCTGATAGAATCAACAGGGTGCATTTCAGTATGTATATTGCTTGCCCGAGAAAGATCAGAAATGCAGATGCTGTGCCTAGATTTTTCTGAAGTTATATGAATCTCTTTTTCAGGTAGCATATTTTCCTTTCCTAGATGGGCAGTTGCTTTTCCATTTTTCTGTTTTGCATTTCTGATTGGTGATCTCTTCCTGATATGTGCATTTTCAGATTCATCAGTGGGTGCATTCAATATATCTTTCAGAATGGGCAACCTACAGGTTGGTGCAGACTGCCTCCTGCCCGATAATTTTGTAGAAGCGGTAGATGAGGCTGGAAGAGATTTGGACCTGGGGAAATTCCTTGATATACCAGCTCTTGAATCATCTTCACAGTAAATCCCTGCCTTCCACCCATCTTTACTGCTAATGCCAAGAGGGCTGCTTGGCACCTCCCTCACATTATAGGGATTGAAGTTTGGATCTGATCCTCCCCTGTGGGAGGTTTCTCTTGGTGCATCTCTATCAGACAGTCTGAGCATTTCACCTAGTGTTTTTATGCCCTTAGGAATTGAATTTTCTGAACCAGATTCGAAGGCCATTTGCCATCGTTCTGAGAGGTGCTTTCTGGCCTTTCTACTTACTGATGGTCCAGCAGAATGAATGCTTGCATAAAAGGGCATGGTTTCATCCTGAGAGGTAGAACTAACTTTTGCCTTCCCAGTATCCACTTCAAGGTCATATTCCTCCTGGGATGATCTCCTCCTGCTACTGCTTTTAGGTGTTTGTTTTCTAACCTTCTGCAGTGCAAAACCCCTTTCTCCTTCAAGAACTTCATTGTTCCGTGGCACAGAAAATTGTTTACTATGGTGCAGAGGCTTCGAATGTTGTGTACCACTCCTCTGTTTATATCGTGGTGCTTCTTGGCTTGATAGAACAGGTGTGAAACTTTTCCTTTGAAGGTTTGGCTTCAGAACAACAATTTGAGAGCGACGACGTGAACCTTTACCCTTGCCCTCATTTGGTGCCAACAGCGCCACTGGTGTAACTGAAGTTTCTCTGAGCGGCATGCTAGGAATGGGTTTCTCAAACTCCTTCGGTATGTCATGCATCCCGTCACATGCACCTTCCATGCCACAAGGGATTTCATCCTCAAACGATTGTGCAGCAGCAGCAGCATTGCTTGTATGAGGAGAGCAATGCAACCCACTGTGGCTTAGGATTTGTCCAGAGAAACCTGACACTGCAGTCCTGTTCTCCTGAAGGATTTCAAGGAAAACATCCCTTTTTGAGTGAAGTACCTCAAGTGCTTCACTAAACTCCTTAGAATTCATATTTCCTTCGCCAGTGGCAAGGCGCTTGGCATCCAAGAACTTTTGCCTGACAAATTCCATATCATCCTCAATGTTTGTCAGATATGGCTCCTGATTTCCAGGCTGCTGCAGCAGCTCATGCGTCGCCATATGCTCCACCTCTGTTACCTCAAAAACATCCTTCAGTGCTGGAAGCTCATCTGAACTGACGTTGCATGCCTGATCTCCAGACGAAACACTGTCGACATCTCGAACAACTCCAGACAAGTGGCGCTGCAGGTTAGCCCGGGTGTCACTCTGGCACCGGTCAAGAGCTTTCTTAGGGCGAGGCACGGTGTCGAGGCCCATCAGCCTGGCAACAATACCAGGCGAGCAATGGGTGAACTCCACCTGCTTCGGCGCGTCTTTCTTTGAAGGGACAGCGTTCGACTTGTTCGGGAGGCCCTGCAAAACAGAGAAAGAGAACACGGACAAGGATTTCAGAACACAGTTCACTGACCAGACGTATTTTAATAACTGCAGTCGAAATGCATTTGTGGACAGCCGTGTGCTGCATCATGTACCTCTCTTGAACTGTCTTCACCTCTCGGCGCATCCGCCGGCGGTGGCGGCAGCATTGCCTTCTTTGCCCTTTTGAACCCCCGCTTGAACTCAAAAGTGAACTGGTGAAGTAACAGTTGTAGTTACTAGGAATCGAGGTACACAAATCGTGGCAAGACAACGATTAACAATAGAAGTGAATCTTCGGGGTTATTTTTTTTTAAAAAAAAACTATAGCCCAAGCATAATTAATTAATTAAACATTCTCTTTTTTCAAAACCCACGAAGCATAATCAACAAGCGCATACGTTTCTACGTAGCTTGGAAGCGGCATTTCAAACATGCAGTGGTACAATATCAGCACCAGCTGTAGTAATCAAAAACCTTGGTGGAAACTGAAAAGTAGTATTACAGGAAGAGATGGGGACTGGTGGTGATGGTCTACTCACCGATGTCTCTTCCATGGACGACACCACCGGAGCCTCTAACGCCGACGATTCCTTCGACTCCGGGGCAGCCGAAGCAACAGCCCCGCTCGCTGCGCAACCACGGCACGGAGAAAAACCAAAAAAAAAAAAACCTCTCCGGTGAGATACGGTCGCGGAAATGCGGAAACGGAGAGGCAAGCTCGGCCCGTGCTCGCTCACCTCGGCGCGACGGGGTGGGCGGGGGCGGCGCCCGCTGGCGGGAGTGGGAGTGGGGGCGCCGTGGCTTCGCCGGGGCTCGCGACCCGCCGCCGCGCAGCATCGCCTCCGCCTCCGCTTCTCCTCTCTCCTCCTCCAGGCTCTGCAGCTGGAGACCTTCCGTCTCCCCTGACGAATTCAGATTTTGAACTGTGGGGCACCGGGGCGGTGAGGGCCCACGTGAAAGTGCGGTGGCCGCCACGGGTGCGGGCCCCGCGAGGGCCGCCACGTCCACCTCCCTGCACCTGGGCCACAGGGCGAGGCGGGGCATGGTGTCAGTGAGAGTTCTGCTGCCGCGGCGGGCGCGTGCGAGGGGGTGGTGGGGCACGGCACGGGCGCGTGGCCGCGTGGCGTGAGGGAGCGAGTTCGAAAAGGTTCGGGTGGAGCACGAGGCGCGAAAGCCCAGGGCGGAGATGGGGCCCGGTGCCCAGAGAGCAGAGACTCTCTCTTCTCCCTCACGAACTCGTCGTGACGAGGCGAGAGCATCCGAGGGAGAAGGCCGCTCGCTCCCACTGTGGTGCGGCCATGGATGGATCTTCTGCGGCGCTGTTCGTGGAGCGTGGACTGGAGCAGGGTGCCGTGTATTTATAGGCCAATTGGAGGCGCGCTCGTGGTAGGGAATCCTCATACTACGGGTTGTCATTGATAGAAAGATGTGTTAAGCAGATATGCTTAGCGTTAGCTATAGACTTTATTATGTTGTCAAGAGCAGATATATTGAAGGGTTTGTATGACATCTTTACGGCTTATTTGACATTTTGTGTCTTCATTTCCTTTCTCTTATATATATATATATTTTTTTTTGCAAAATGTCTCTTTTATATCTCTTGCAATAACTTGCTACGACATTTTTCTTCTAGAAAACCAATCTTTCTATCTCCTACCATTAGTGACCTCTATACACGTCGTGGGGCTCGATCACTTGGGTTAGGAAATGAAGCTAAGAAAAGGCAAAGGTTCAACTAGAAGTCAACGACTCTAGTCTCAACAAGACAAATTTTGTATTACTGATTCAAATATTATTAATTAAGAAATATAGAAATTTAGATAAAGATACTGTTTTAGATATAATTAATTGTAATATATAGAGAGCTAGATATAGATAGATATCATTTTCAATTCAAATGATATATACAGGTACCAATAAGATGAAAGAGAGGACATCTACGGTAGGTATCATTAAGTGAAAGAGATAGGCACCTAGCTATGTATAAAAATATTAATAGAAAGAGATATAAGACAATACTTTCAAAAAAACAAAAAAATATAATATGTTACCCCCTCTGTTTTAAATTATAAGTCACTTTATTTTTTTATATTCATTTTATTATATATCTAGACATATATTATGTCTAAATACATAACAAAATGGATATACCGAAAAAGTCAAAGTGATATTTGGAATGTAGGGAGTACAAAGTAACAAAGGTATTGAAGTCACCGGAGCCTGTTTCAAAATGTTTCAAATGCACAACATATTCTTGACTCGCCTAGTAATCGATAAAAGGTATGTAAGGCAAGTTTAAACTCAAAATCAACAAATTGAATCTGATTTTGGACCAAGAAAGCTTTGAAAAAACTCCAATCTTTAGAACTTTTTAACATTGATCTTAATACTTTTATCAACTCAAAATTTTAGGTCTTTAAATTTTGATAAAAAAATTTGGATTTGAATCATGTGACCGTAGGTTATGAGTATAAAAACACAAGAAGTAGGACAAAACCCTTCGCCTTAGTTTTGAGACCTTGTCCTTATATCTAAGGTTGACCACCGAAGAATTAACTTTAGGTTATGAGTCTAAAGAACTTTCAAGTAGAATGCGAACTATGCAAGGAAAAGGGTTTTGAATTGAAATCCAAGTAAAATATTGAAATTATATATGAACTCATCAACCAATAAAAAGGAGGAATTAGACATCCACATGTTACCTTTTTTTTCCAATTTTCCAAGAGAGGGGTTTAGTGTATTAGCTACTATATATAGTTTGCAGAATATAGTCCTAGACAATGTTTGGTGGTGGCAAGCCAAAAAAAAAACAATGTCACTGCAAAATTCAGACCAATCAAACTTTCTTAAACTTGGCAAGATTTATAAAAAAACATTAACAATGTTGTATAAAATTACCTATTTATCTAATATAATACTAATTATACACTATAAAATATTAATATTTTTATATGTATCTGATCAAAGTTGAAGAGAGAATACCATTACCATGAATACTAATATTAATTAATATTTGTTTAGATATATATCTGCAGCAACGGAGGAGGTACCATTCTCCGTCTCCATTCATGTCGGGGGAAGGGAGAAGGCCACGTCGTTAGCGAAAGGAGCAGCGCGCACGGCGCACCGAATCTTGTCTCGTCTTGTTCACATTTCTCAAAAGCGCACGAGAGGAACCGAGAGCGCCGAGAAGTTTATCAGAATCCTCCTGCACGCGGCCCGGTTCGTGCTACCTACCCCTTCACAAGGCGGCAAGGCCACAAACACGGCCCGGTTCCCGAAGGCTCCAGAACCCGCCCCACACGTCAGCGACCGGCGGCGGCCGTCTCGTTCCGTCCCTGTCCGGCGCGAGCGTGATCCCTCTTCTGCCCCCTCCTGCAGGTAAAACTCACACCTCGTGAGATAAAACCCACACCTCGTAGGTAAAACTCACACCTCGTGAGATAAAACCCTACAAAGGAAAAGAGTACGACCAGCTCAGTATTGAATTTAAATGTTCAATGGTTCAAAGTTATTACAAACCAAGTGTCTCAAATAGTCAAATGTCTTCTCTCACTCACACTCAATGCCTCACTCTCACTAACTGCCTAAGTGGTTAGGCCACTAGCACCAGAGTCATCATCTAAAAATTGATTCTTGAAGTAGTCTTCATACTCCTCATCCTCCACTGTATGTTGTCCCTTCTCTTCACCAAGCTCCCAGTCCTTCACGCAGATCAACATCTCCACAGTGTCCGGTCCCAATTGGCGTCGGCTCTCCTCAATTATCCTGCCAGTAAGACTAAAACAAGACTCCGAAGAAGTTGTTGAAACAGGGACAGACATAATATCTTTAGCCATTGTAGAGGGAACTGGAAAGGTTAGTTTGTGCTCACGCCACCAATTAAGGACATCAAAATCATCATCATAGGCCACAACATTGTCACTGTCAAGGTAAACAGTGAGCTCAGAGAGACCAGGAGGCACACCAGATGATCCAGCAGTACTTGAAGGACCAGAAGAAACTGATCCTCCAAATATTTTGCCCCATGCCTGCTTCCTCTTACCTGTCAATCCAGATGGATGGGTGGTCCTAGCTGGCCTAGCTGCACCAAACTTAGATTCATACTTTTCATACAGCTTATGCAACTCAAATTTAACCTCAGCAATATAATCAATGTAACCGATATTGTTACACTGAGCAAGTAAGTCAAGCACATTCTGCAAACCTCTTATCTTAGCCCTTGGGTCCAGAACAAAAGCAAATGCATATAACAGTGGTACATGTTTCCAGTATTTAAGAAATTTAGCCTTCATTGGAGCAACAACATTACACAGATTGGAATCATGTTCATAGTCATGCAGGTGGCTAGCAATCTCAAGTATGTGATGCAGTACCAAAGGACTAGTAGGGTAATAAACACCAGACAGAGCAACAGTTGAATCATAGAACAATTCAAGAAACTGCAACACCTTTTCAGCAATGTACCAGTGTTGTTCAACCAACAGAGGATAGCCAAACTGAAGATTGATGAACACAGAAAATACAGTTCTATATGGCATCAAATGTTTAAGCATGAGATAAGTTGAGTTCCATCTAACATCCATATCCAAACAAAACTTACGAGGACGCATCCCCTTAGCTTGGCAGTATTCTTTGAATTGAGCAATGCGCTGATTAGATGAATTTAGGAAGTTAATTGCAGTTCTAAAAACCTCTATGCAAGGTTTAAGCCTTTTCAAACCAGATTTTACAATCAAGTTAAGTATATGGCAAGCACAGCGCTGATGCACAACATGATACACCTTTTTAGTATGATCAGAAGGATCAACATCATAGCCCAGGTAACCATCAAGCAAAGGGGTCAAAGCAAGCATAGCAGTTGTATTTGAAGATGCATTATCAAGACTAACAGAGAAAACTTTGTCAAGCAAGCCCCAATCTCTAAGCACACCAGAGATACATTCAGCAATGTTAATGCCATTATGACTCACTTCAATCAGTTTAAAACCAATAACAGATTTCTTAATTTCCCAATCAGAGGTAATGTAGTGAGCAACAACAGCAATGTAATCTTCCTTAGCGTTACCGGACCAAATATCAGATGTAAAACAAACAGAAGACACACCAGGCAAAACAACAGTTTTAAGGAGCAACATTTTTTCATTGTAAAGCTTAGACAAATCTCTAGCAGTGGTAAATCTAGTGACCCTCTTATATCTAGGATTGTGAGCACGCTGAATGTAATCATTGTGAGCATCTAGGCCCCCAGTGGGTTTCGGTGATTGGATGACAACGGTAAATTACTATGACTAACGTGTGTTTTTGCAGAAACAGTTGAGTTAGGTCATGGTAATGGTGATCGCGAGGGCACTATGGTATTCATGCCCCCTTATTGATGGAATTCGTTCGGTTTTCAAAGGATGGATGACGAAGACGGTGATAGGCTAGTTCTAAGTGTCATTTGGTGTTGAAGGACACTTAGAGTAGCATAGGTCTTTGTTTTTCTCTTTGGCCGTACTATTAAGAGGGGTTTGAATGGGTAGCTTGACCTAGGTGAGACTTTTGAGTTAGGTGTGGTGCACACTTGTTAACCAAAGCCCTAGGTAGCTTAGAAAGGTCCCTAAGATCATAAGAAAGAAAGTTCGTGAAGGGAGCGTCGCATCCGAAGTCATTTTGGACTTCAAATAGCGACCGGACGCTCCAACCCTATTGACCGGACGCGTCCGGTCAGTAGTGTTGGCTGAGGAGCGGGTCTGGCTGCGACCGGACGCTCCTCAGTAATCGACCGGACGCACCAGGGGGGTGAGTCCGGTCGTATGCAGAGAGGTTCCAGAGAGCGAAAATGCGGACCGGACGCGTCCGGTCAGTGGTGACCGGACGCTCGAGAGCGTCCGATCAGCACTTCGTACAGGTGTCAGAAAGCACGTCATGTAGCCGTTGGGCACTGACCGGACGCGTCCGGTCACCCTGACAGTGCGTCCGGTCATGTGTAAACTGGCTGGACTTACCCCTTCGTGCATGTTTCGAGTTAGGGGGTATAAATATGCCTCCCCTTCATTCATGTTGTCTCTCTTGCTCATTTGAAAGGTTGCCAAACACATTGTGATTCCAAGTGAGTGCAAGAGGCCTAGTGAGGTTGAGAGATTTGATAATTGAGTGATCAAACACCTCATTAGTGAATAGAGAGTAGCAAGTGTGCATCCACCCATCTCATTAGCCTTGCGTTGGTCAAGTGAGAGTTCTTGCTTGTTACTCTTGGTGATCGGCATCACCTAGACGGCTTGGTGGCGATCGGAGAGCTTGGTGATCATCCGGAGGCATTGTGGATGACCCAAGCCAAGTTGTGACCGGTAGCGAGCAATTCACCGGGCCGGAGTGGCGAAGAATCAGCTCGTAGTGAGCACTTGATCCTTGCGCGGATCAAGAGGGAGCGATACCCTTGCGCGGGTGCTCCAACGAGGACTAGGGGGGTGTGCCGACACCTCGATACCTCGGCAAAAATATCGTCGTGTCATCTCTACTCTCTTCTCTACGCATTTACCTTTGAGCAATTCAATTCCGCATTTACTTGTTGTTCTTTCATAAGTTGAATTGCCATGCTAGAGTAGAAATGGTTTAGCGATAGTCTTTTGTGCAATTGATTCTTGTCAAACACACTTCTAGGCACTAGGGGGTTAATTGGGGCTTGATAGGTTTTATTATCGCAAGAAGTTTTCGAAAAGCCCAATTCACCCCCCTCTTGGGCATCTTGATCCTTTCAATTGGTATCGGAGCCTCGTGCTCTCGATTTAGGCTTAACCGCCTAGAGTTAAGATGTCCGGAGGTGATGGACCACCTCCCATGTTTGAGGGAGACGACTTTCCATATTGGAAAATCCGTATGGAGTCGTACCTAGAAGCGGTTGATGTGAAATGCCGTGATGCCGCCATAACCGGCTTTGCCAAGCCCAAGGAAGGCACAAGCCTCACTCCTAATGAGGAGGAAAATGATAAATGGAATGCAAAGGCCAAAAACATTCTTTTTAGAGGCATTTGCAAAGATGTGTTCAACCGTGTTCGGAACCACAAAAATGCCCATGATCTATGGGAAAACATTTGTGCGCTCCATGAGGGAACCAAGAGTGAGCGTGAGGAACGCTATCATTTAGTTATGCAAAAACTTCACTCTTTTGATATGCATGCTAATGAAAGTGCAAATGAAATGTACTCACGGTTGAATGTTCTTGTAGAAGAGCTAAATGGACTTGGCCTCACACAAATGCAACCATCCGATGTTGTGAGGAAGATTCTTTGTGTCCTTCCAATTGAGAAGTATGGACACATCGTGACAGTGCTACATCAAGGTGATCTTTCCACCGCTACACCAACTCAAATCTTGGGAAAGATCAATGCGCATGAGATGTACATGCACATCACACCAATTGGTGGCTCCTCCACCGACAAGAAGAAGGACTTGACCTTCAAAGCTAGCCATGACAAGAAGGGCAAGTCCAAGGCTATTATGGTGCATCATGAGAGCACAAGTGATGAAGAAGATGACTCGAACATTGCTCTCATGGTGAGAAGGACCACCAAGATGTTGAAGAAGCTTCACAAGAATGGAGTCAACTTTGACTCAAGAAAGAAGAAGTTCTTCACAAGTAGCAAGAGGAGGCCAATCTCCGAAATGGATTGCTACAATTGCGGTGAGCTTGGCCATCTTGCTCATCAATGCACCAAGCCCAAGAAAGAAAGCTACAAGAACAAGAACAAGGGCAAGAAGTATGACTCATCAAGTGAAGATGAGAAGAAGGATGAAAAGCCCTACTACAAGAAGGATGGCAAGAAGAAGAAGCAATACCACAAGAAAGGTGGAAAGACTTACATTGTTGGTGATTGGCTCACCGACATTGATTCCTCCGGTGGCTCATCAAATGAAGATAGTGATGATGAGAAGGAGAAGGTGGCCGCTCTAGTCATTGGATCCTCTACACCACCACCACCACCGTCGCCATCATCACCTACACACCTATGCCTTATGGCCAAGGGTGACCGGAAGGTACAAAACGATGATGACTCTAGTGATAGTGATAGTGATGGTGAATTTGAGGCTCCCACTTATGATGAACTTGTCAAATTGCTAAATGACTACTCTAAAATCATAAGAAAGACTAGAGCTAAGAATGAGAAGCTTGTTGATGAAAATGAATCTCTTGTTGAAAAATGTGATCATGCTATTCATGCTAGTGATGAACTAAAAGATGAACTTGCAACTATGTCATCCACTATCAAGGAGCTCAAGTCCTCTAACAAGGAGCTCAAAGCTAAAAATGAAAAACTTGATAAGATGCATAGTGACTTTACCACTAGTTATGCTTTGCTAAAAGAACAATACACTCAAGTGAAAGTTGACTATGATGCTCTCACCATTTCTTATGATATGCTTTCACATGAGACACATGATGCTCCTAACCTTGTTGTTAAGTGTGACATAGCAACATCTTGTGAGGACTTGGTTAGTGAGCATGATGATTAAAGAGCTAGTGGCAAAGGCAAGAGTGTGGTTGTGGCCGATCACTATGATGATTACATCAAGATCAAGAATGAGAATGCAAAGCTCAAAGTTGATCTAGAGAAGCTTGCAACCACAAAGCAAGTCATTGTTGAGACCCAAGATGATGAGTATAGCATGACACTTGAGCTTGACATGCTAAAAGAAGAGAACAAGAGATTGAAGATGGAGAGAGATTACAAGATGACACCATCTCAATTAGAGCTCCAACAAGAGAATGACAAGCTCAAGAAAGAAAAGGAACACCTCACCACCGGATTGAGGAACTTCACAAAGGGCCAATGTCTTCAAAGTGAGCTTCTCATGAACACCGTCATGAAGACAAATAGAAATGGCATTGGCTTTCTTGAAGAGAAGATGAAGCAACGCAAAAGCATCACTAAGCCAAAGAAGAAGAAGATTGGAAGATGCTATGAGTGTGGAAAGGAAGGTCACTTTGCTCATGATTGTGAAGAGCCAAAGCCCACACCCTTGCCCAAGCATGCTAGGCCCTTTGCTTTCAATGCTCACTACATGCTTAGACAAGATTCTAGTGGCAAAGTGAAAGTCATGTTTATGGGGCCACCTAACAAGAGTAGACCAAAGCAAATTTGGGTTGCTAAGTCACTAGTTGAGAAGGTTAAGGGACCGCAACAAGTTTGGGTCCCAAAAGCTCAAGCTTGATTTCTTGTGTGTGTAGGTGAACTACAAGACCGGTGGATCTCATTGGGTGATTGATAGTGGTTGCACACAACATATGACCGGTGATCCCCGAATGTTCACCTCACTAGAAGAGAATGTCAATGACCAAGAAAGATTACATTTGGTGACAACTCAAAGGGCAATGTCAAGGGATTGGGCAAAGTGGCTATATCAAATGATCATACCATCTCCAATGTGCTACTAGTTGCATCATTGAGCTTCAACTTGCTATCCGTTGGGCAACTATGTGATCTTTGCTTTCAATGCTTGTTCACCGACAAGGAAGTGGTTGTGACCAAGAAAGATGATACACAAGTGATATTCAAAGGCTTTAGATACAACAATCTCTATCTAGTGGATTTCACCTCCGAAGATGCCAACTTGAAGACATGCTTGTTCACTAAGCAATCACTTGGTTGGCTATGGCATAGAAGATTAGCACATGTTGGAATGAACACTCTCAACAAGCTATTGAAGAAGGATTTGGTTAGGGGCTTGAAGGATGTCAAATTTGAGAAGGACAAATTGTGTAGTGCATGTCAAGCCGGCAAGCAAGTTGCAAATACACATCCAACCAAAGCCTTTGTGTCAACATCAAGAGAGTTAGAGCTACTTCACATGGATCTATTTGGACCAACAACATATGCTAGCTTGGGTGGAAATCTCTATTGTCTAGTGATTGTTGATGACTACTCTAGATACACTTGGGTATTCTTTCTTCATGACAAATCCGAAGCAACCCCTTCATTCAAGAAGTTTGTCAAGAGAGCCCAAAATGAGTTCGACTTGAAGATCAAGAAGATAAGAAGTGACAATGGAAGAGAGTTCGACAACACCCACATTGAGCAATATTGTGATGAAGTTGGGATCAAGCATGAAGTCTTCGCAACCTACACACCACAACAAAATGGGGTCGTTGAGAGGAAGAACCGAACACTAATCACCCTAGCAAGGACTATGTTAGATGAGTACACTACACCGAAAAGATTTTGGGCGGAAGCAATCAACACCGCTTGCTATGCATCAAACCGGTTGTTCCCCATCGTCTCCTTGGCAAGACCCCCTATGAGCTACTCAACAACAAGAAGCCGGATGTATCCTTCTTTAGAGTGTTTGGGTGCAAATGCTACATCTACAAGAAGCGCCAACACCTAGGGAAGTTTCAACGCCGATGTGATATTGGTTTTCTTGTTGGTTACTCATTGAAGTCCAAAGCATATCGAGTATTCAACCATGCCACCGGGATGGTAGAAGAAACATATGATGTGGAATTCGATGAATCTAATGGCTCTCAAGGAGAGCATGAAAATCTTGATGATGTAGGTGATGAACCATTGAGGGAAGCAATGAAGAACATGCCGGTTGGAGCCATCAAGCCTAAAGATGATGATGATGATGTGCAAGTCATTGACAAGCCATCATCATTTAATGTACCACATGTTGATGACAAAGAAGGAAGAGATCCATTTGAAGATACTCATGTCTCCCATGATCAAATGGTGGTACAAGCTCAAGATGTTGATGCTCCACAAGCGGCCCCTCAAGTGGTTGATCAAAGGACTACTCCTCTACTACAAGCTCATCCTCAAGATCTCATCATAGGGAGTCCTACAAGGGGTGTAATGACTCGATCTCAAAAACTTGCTTTATTTATTGAACATCACTCCTTTGTGTCTCTTGTCGAGCCCACCATTGTAGAGGAAGCTCTAGGTGATCCTGATTGGGTGAATGCTATGCATGAAGAATTGAACAACTTCACTCGCAATCAAGTTTGGACACTTGAAGAGCGACCTAAAGGCGCAAGAGTCATTGGAACAAAATGGGTGTTTAGAAACAAGCAAGATGATCAAGGCAAGGTTGTTAGAAACAAGGCAAGGCTAGTGGCAAAGGGGTTCTCTCAAGTTGAAGGTTTGGATTTTGGAGAGACCTTTGCACCGGTTGCAAGACTTGAAGCCATTCGTATCCTCCTTGCATATGCATCACATCATGACATTAAATTATACCAAATGGATGTGAAAAGTGCATTTTTAAATGGCTTCATAAATGAACTAGTCTATGTTGATCAACCTCTCGGGTTTGAAGACCCTAGATATCCTAATCATGTTTATAGGTTGTCCAAGGCGCTATATGGGCTCAAGCAAGCCCCAAGCGCATGGTACGAGCGCCTCCGGGACTTCCTCATTGAGAAGGGCTTCACCATTGGGATGGTCGACACCACACTATTCACCAAGAAGCTTGATGGAGAGATCTTCATTTGTCAAGTCTACGTTGATGATATCATCTTCGGGTCAACAAATGAAGCATATTGCAAGGAATTTGGTGACTTGATGTCGAAGGAGTTCGAAATGTCCATGATTGGAGAGCTCACATTCTTCCTAGGCTTCCAAGTCAAGCAATTGAAGGAGGGGACTTTCATATCTCAAGAGAAGTATACAAAAGACCTCCTCAAGCGCTTCAAGATGGATGATTGCAAGCCTATCAAGACTCCAATGCCAACAAATGGACATCTCGACCTAGATGTGGGAGGTAACCCGGTTGATCAAACTCTCTACCGCTCTATGATTGGTAGCTTGTTATATTTGACCGCATCTAGGCCCGACATCATGTTTAGTGTGTGCATGTGTGCTCGCTTTCAAGCCGATCCTAGGGAATCACATCTCATAGCGGTGAAGAGAATCCTTAGGTACCTAAAGCACACCCCAAGCATTGGCCTTGGTATCCCAAAGGAGCTAACTTCCAACTCGTTGGGTATTCCGATTCGGATTACGCGGGTTGCAAAATTGATAGAAAAAGCACATCCGGAGGGTGCCATTTGCTTGGAGATCACTAGTGTCATGGAGTTCTAAGAAGCAAAATAGTGTGGCCTTGTCTACCGCCGAGGCGGAATACATAGCCGCGGGTGCTTGTTGTGCACAAATCCTTTACATGAAACAAACCCTTTTAGACTATGGTGTAGTTCTAGAAAGGGTACCTTTGTTGTGTGACAATGAGAACGCGGTTAAGCTTGCTAACAACCCAGTTCAACACTCTCGCACAAAGCACATAGATATTCGCCATCACTTTCTTAGAGACCATGTTTCCAAGAAAGACATATCCTTAGAGGGAGTTAGAACCGAAGATCAATTGGCGGATATCTTCACAAAATCCCTAGATGAGAACACCCTTTGTAGATTGCGAAGTGAGCTTAATGTGCTTGATCTAAGTAACTTTGTCAAAAGGTGAAAGGGGGTTGTCTTTGCATTGCATTGTATAATATGCCATGTTTAAATTATGCTATGCACTTAGGCTTGTCAGACGTGGTTAAGATAACCGCCCTAAAAAGCGTGTGAAGAAGCTTACCCATGAGCAAACTTGACAAGCAACCTAGATTCAAATTCCGTATTGCATTGCATATGCATGTGTGTTGCTTTGTCGTTCCTTTTCGGTTATGTTTTGAGCAACCGCTGTGTTCGTCCACCGCTAGGGGGAGCATTTGAGGCTCCTAATGGTTGAGTCCCCTAGTTTTGGTGGCCACATGTTGTCTCCTCGAGTCTTATTGCCTATTTTATCTAGAAAACTAACTTAGCCTATGGCAAATTATTTGAAAAATTTGAGGGTTTGAGAGAGGTAACTCCTCTAGGTTCCAACTGGTGTCTATTTGCATCTTATTTGAGTTGGAACTTGGTTAGGAGAAGTCGGCGCGAAAAATCGAGTCAAAACAGGGTTTTCCTGTGACCGGACGCTGCGACCGGACGCTCCAGGTGCGTCCGGTCAGTTCATTCCACGTGCATATGAACAGTGACTCAGGCGAGTCCGGTCTGGCATTTGCTCATGTGTCCGGTCGCTTGCAAGCAAGTGATCGGATGCAAGGTGAGTCCGGTCAAGTCCGATCGGACGCGTCCGGTCGTGGAAATCCCGTTGTGGGAGCTCTCTGTGTTGGACCGGACGCTCGGGCTTCATGCGTCCGGTCGCTCTGCGATGCGTCCGGTCGCAACTTAAGTTGTGTGGTCGGAGACGAAGACAGGAGGGGGGCCCACATGTCGGTAGATAGTCTCCGCCCACACCCCCGTCTGTCTCCACCGCTGTTCCCGTTCCCTAGCCCTCCACCGCCGCTCCGCCGCGCCCACCACTGCCGCACTCCGCCGCGCCCGCGCCGCCGTCTCCTCGTCCGCACTCGAGCCGTCGTGCCCCCCCCTAGCCTGCATTCCGGCCGCCGCTCCGCCGCGTCAGCGCCGCCGTCCCACCCTCTTCCTCGTCCGCACGGCCGGAGCCATCCCGCCGGAGCTAGTTGGTGCTCCCCTCGTCGGTCGTCCCACGGGTGTGATCCTCTCCGGCGACCTCTTTCCGGTCAACACCCTCCCAGTGAGCTTCCCAAACCTCCCCATACACCCTGCTCTCCAGGTGTTCGACGTATCGTCTCAACAAGGTCATGTCGTTCTAACCCAATTCTTGCCATTTCCTCGCGCAGATCTTTCCGGCGAGACGTCGTAGTGACCGAACGTGTTCGTGTCTTACCTCCGTTTCGTCCGTTCATCTCGTCTCGTCAGGTAGCAAAGCCACGCCTCCACTTTCTCATCTCTCAATGCTTTGCTTCCGATAGGGCTTCTTATCTCTCGATTATATGCTTATGTATATCCCTATCTATCTATTGCAGCGAGTCGGGACCAGTTCAGCGAGCTCAGTCACAGTGACAGCTAAATCCGGGGCCAAGCTCGCGGATACGGAACGAGGCCAAGCCTCTGAGGTTTAGTCCAGTCTTTTGGTTTGAGTGACAGTGGTTCTCAGAGGCAGTCCGTGTCAGTCAGTGGCAGTGGTTCTGTTCTTGTAGCGATGGCTCGCTGCAAGAACGTCGGCGGAGGTCCCGGGGCTGATCCTCCTCCCCCGCGTCCACCTTCTGGTGACAAGGGGAAGCGTCCTCAGAAGCTCATCTCCAAGAATCGCAAGCGCCTCGACCGCGATTCAGAGATAGCCCTTGCAGCAGCTCGAGCAGCCGAGAGGGCATAGCAGGGGGGTTCCACAGGCGGTCTTCGTATTCGAGACCCAGCTTCAGCTCAGGCGAGTCAGGGCAGCGGTCAGCAGAGCGGTCAGAGAGTTCGTGACCTCCTCACCGAGCAGCAGGTTCAGGCCTTACTTCAGACAGAGGGCGGAGTCGTCTGGGTTCGCGGTCACGAGTACTCTCTCGACGACCCGGCTGACGTCCTCCCTCCGGATTTTCAGTTCCCGTCAGAGGCTGCTTCAGCACTTACTGCAGCTACAGCCAGTGGGTCAACTCCCGAGCCCAGCTCCGCTACAGAGACCCAGGCAGAGGGTCAGACAGAGGCGCAGCCAGCTCAGCAGCCACTCCGCAGGTCTACCCGCTCTCGCACTCAGGTGTCTCCTCGACCTGAGGGGCAGAGGCGGGTGGACGACCCCCTCCGAGGCCACAGGGACCCCCACCTGTGGAGCACTTGGACCTGCGGGCGGCGACGACACGTCAGGTACAGGCTCTACGTCTGATTCCGTACGAGGAGTGGTTCCCAGCTGCCAGGCACCCTCAGGCCGCCGAGGGATTCTACACAGTTCTCAGGAGGATTTTTACAGAGCCTATGTCAACAGCGGCGTCCACATCCGTGCTCACAGAGTTTGCCCGTTGGACGATAGTTGCAGTTGCTGGTGAGGCCATCTGACCGATGCTTTCATACCTACCTGGCTTGGCAGATCTACTTGGTCGGGGTGGCCTGTACATCGAGGACTGGGTGCGACAGTTTTACGCGTCCCTGGGATCTCCCCGGATCACCGGTTCCTCCACTTCGCTTTTAGGGGGAGGTCCTACAGGCTCTACAGCTCACGTGCCAGAGAGTACCTCGGTCTGACAGCGTATCTGACTAGAGTGCACACCGTTTGCTATGGAGAGACAGAGCCACCCAGGCGACCTCACGCAGGAGAGATTCCACCAGCGGACTTGGTTCGTGCCTGCTTCCGGGAGCCGTTCGGCGAGGGGTCCAGCCGGCGTCCTCGTGACTTGACGCCGACGGGCCGTCTCGTGAACGAGGTCATGAGGCGCACTCTTCTTCCCCGACAGGCTACAGAGAGGGGCTGACACGTATACAGATCTGGCTAGTTCACCACCTGGTTTCACAGCTCGAGTTCGACATTTGGGATGTCATTATTTCTGAGATGGAGGACACATTGGCCGAGGGCTTCAAGGGTCACCGCCAGCTTCCCTATGCTCACGTGATTTGCTATCTTTTGCGGCGGATGATTCCGGGATTGCTTCCAGAGCTTCTCCAGTCACCGACGGAGTTCCCCGTGTACGACACTCGCCAGATTGCCGGGGACCGTCTAGACACTCGTCCGAGAGGTCAGCGCCAGAGGCCGGTTGTCACCGAGACAGAGGCACAGCAGGACGAGACTGTCAGTCAGTTGGCAGAGGCTGAGCTTGCAGCACTAGAGGCAGAGGGAGAGGACCCTGACGATGAGTTCCCGTCTGACAGCACCGACGACGACTACGCTCCTCTTCCGAGGATGCGTCCACAGGGAGCTCACGACTCCGAGGCCTCTTCCTCGCGTATGGCCAGCTCCGATCCAGCTCTTCTGGCTATACTTTCTCGGATGGAGCAGCAACAGTCCCGTCTCTCTGAGGAGGTTCAGCGTCAGGCTGAGGAGCAGCGCCGACAGGCACAGGAGCAGGCTCGACTGGCAGAGGCATAGGCAGTGGCAGCAGCTCAGGCACAGGAGCGCCAGGACGCTCTCCAGAGGCAGATGATTCAGCTCCAGACTCAGACTCTTGCCTTCATGAAGAGGATGGCGGCTCTTCCACAATTACCTCAGCCGTCACAGTTTCAGCTGCAGCAGCCAGGACCGTCGACCTCTTTCTTCACGTCAGTGCCTCCGTCGACGGTCTCGCCCTTCCCTCAGTACCCTCAGTGGTTCACGTCACCTCAGCCAGGGCAGCAGCCAGGGTTCACGCCGATCCGCTCAGGTTTCACTCCTACTCAGACGGAGTCGATCCTCGTGACCCTCGGAGTTTGGAGGCTTCTTTCAGCGAGCTTACCGGCCTGCCTACACCGCCACAGTTTCAGTTGCCGGTGACCTCAGCTCCAGCTACTGGTACTACAGAGACACTCCCCTCCTCAGTAGCGTCTTCCGAGCCACCGTCTCTCAGAGTGCGACTTTGCCAGTCAGTTCAGCGCCTGAGGCTTCGACGACAGTGTCAGTGGCACTGACCGAGACCGTGGACCCTCCTTCAGCGACAGAGCTTCCCGAGTCAGCTGAGCAGACCCAGACTGCTTCACCTACACGTCCAGTGTCCGGGGTCAGCCAGCTCACAGTTCGTCGTCCGACGAGGAGACTTACCTTGCTCAGTTTGAGACACTTCCGTGTACCTCGTCGCCCGACTCGTCTGCTCCTGTCCCGCCTTCCGACCCTTAGGTTTTGGTCTTTGATGCCAAAGGGGGAGAGAGCGTATGTTAGACTTTGTTAGACTTAGGGGGAGCCTGTGAGAGTTTCGGTTCTTTTGTATGATCTTGCACTCATATGCATACATGTTTATCTTTTGGCACTTGTACGATATATTATGTCTTTTGGTTGTGACATGTTATGCTACACTTGTTATATACTCATGTCACGTGTTCATGTTCTGTTGTGACATGTTATGCTTCACTTGTTATATATTACATGTCGCTTGGTTATGCTCATTTACTTTGCTTCCGCACTTATACTCCGATAAATGAGCTTCTTCATAAGTACTTGTGTTAATTCTTATTATGTTGAGTACTTATGTGGACTTGGTTCGTATAAGCATGCCTAACCCCTTTTGATCTTATTGTCACATGCTTATATGAACCAAGCGATTGAAAACCTCACCTCTCTTTCAAACATACTTGAGGTTGTCATCAATCACCAAAAGGGGGAGATTATGAGCATCTAGGCCCCCAGTGGGTTTCGATGATTGGATGACAACGGTAAATTACTATGACTAACGTGTGTTTTGCAGAAACAGTTGAGTTAGGTCATGGTAATGGTGATCGCGAGGGCACTATGGTATTCATGCCCCCTTATTGATGGAATTCGTTCGGTTTTCAAAGGATGGATGACGAAGACGGTGATAGGCTAGTTCTAAGTGTCATTTGGTGTTGAAGGACACTTAGAGTAGCATAGGTCTTTGTTTTTTCTCTTTGGCCATACTATTAAGAGGGTTTGAATGGGTAGCTTGACCTAGGTGAGACTTTTGAGTTAGGTGTGTGTGCACACTTGTTAACCAAAGCCCTAGTAGCTTAGAAAGGTCCCTAAGATCATAAGGAATAAAGTTCGTGAAGGGAGCGTCGCATCCGAAGTCATTTTGGACTTCAAATAGCGACCGGACGCTCCAACCCTATTGACCGGACGCGTCCGGTCAGTAGTGTTGGCTGAGGAGCGGGTCTGGCTGCGATCGAACGCTCCTCAGTAATCGACCGGCCGCACCAGGGGGGTGAGTCCGGTCGTATGCAGAGAGGTTCCAGAGAGCAAAAATGCGGACCGGACTGTAAGTGCAATCAAGCCCTAATTGTGGGTTTTGGTGATAATGACCACACGATTGGAGAACTAATGAGATTCATGAAGTTGATAAGCAGGTTATGATAAGAAAGGATGGTGTATGTACGTTGGTGGACCCCCCATACTACATTTCATCGGATCCGGACTCAAAGTGATATATCAAGCTTTTTCATTTGAATTTGAGTTATAGGAATGTCGTACTATCAAGGGGGAATGCAAATACATTGCTATGGTTGAATGACATGTGCTCAAACCAACCCAAGCCATCCATGTTTCTAACCAAAGACAGCTGCACTGAATTCCAATCCAACCCTGTCTGATTGGTAGGCGTTGTAGTGCCGCTCTTGTCGCGGCAGGCCGGCACTGCCGCGACTTATTGTAACCGTTGGCAGGGAGGAGATATTTACTCCATCTCCCTGCCACCCCAACGGTTATCCACGACCAGAACTCGTCACCTACCTCCAGACAAGCTTCTCTCTTCCCCATTGAAGGCTCTCAACTCCCCTCTCACCAATCCTTCGATTTCCATTGATTCCAAGTGATTGAGAGGCTTAAACCTTCATCAAAGAGAAGCCCTAGCTGAGATCTACTTCCTAGAGCACTTGATTTGAGCCATAGCCGGTGGATTTGCTTCTATTACTCTTGGGTTCTTGGAACCCTAGCCGGCTAGGCGTCACCCTAGAGCCTTGCCAACTTGTGTGGCGGCCTAGGGAGGTTTGTAATCGATTGTTCAGCTAGTATTATTACCCCTCACCTCAAGGATTTGGTTCCTTGACTTGAGAACGAGGTAGAGTTGCAAAGCTCATGACCTAAGTGGTCAACCTCAACAACGTGGAGGTAGGCAAGCCTTGGTGGCGAGCTGAACCACGGGATAAATCACTTGTCTCTTGTGCTTGCTTAGTTTCATTCTTCATATTCATGAGCTTGTGATAGATTCTAGGGTTTGGCCCGATCTACTTTATTCCTCTTATTTGGCTTGGAGTAGTTGGTTCTGCTGGTTCATAGAACTTGTTGTAGCATTTCTATTCATATAGAATCAGTTAGTTGTGGCTGGATTTTGAATTGCAGCTTCTGGTCTCACACTGCGCGGCAGTACCGCGCTGGGGCCGGCAGTGCCGGGCAGCGGCAGTGCCGGGCACAGAGCGGTAGTGCCGGGCTTATCTAATTAAGTTTTGAGCTGTGATTTTTGACAGGCCTATTCACCCCCCCTCTAGGCCACACAGGTCCTTACAAGTGGTATCAGAGCCTGGTCTCTCAGCAGCACTTCACCGTGCGAGAGAATGGCCACCGATGGAGGAACGGGTAACGTTAGCGTTGTGCAACCCACACCTGAAGTGGAAATGCACACCGCTAGCAGCAATGAAAGTCTCTCCACAGCAAGTGAGAAGGCACCTCCTCAAATGGTGTGTCGGCCGGAGAGCTCGCAAGAAGAAAGGAGGAAAGAAGATTGAGAAGAGAAGCTAGAGCCAAAGCAAGAGAAGATGCAGCGGCTCTCAAAGCAAAAGAAGAAAAGGCTCAAAGAAAAGAAGAGAGAAGGATTAGAAGAGAAGAAAGAGCCAAGAGAAGAGAAGAAATAGAAGGAGGAAGAGCTCCAAGCAAAGAAGAGTGTGAACTTGAGTGATGACTCAAGTAGCACCGAAGATGGAGATGATCACTTCTCCTACGCACATAAGGACAACAAGAAGAAGGAGGAGATGAAGCAGAAGCATATAAAGAAGTATCCTTTAACTATTCTTCTATGACTAACCATGACTCTAGGCCTCTCATCAATGTGCCCGCGGGCAAGTTACCCTCGTTTCGACGGGACTAACTTGCCAAGTGGAAGCACATTATGAAGACCTATCTTATTGGTCTCCATCCAGGTATTTGGGAGATAGTGCAAAATGGACTTGAAGCACCGGTGATCCAAAGAGCCCCACTCAAGATGAATTCCGCAACATTCATCTCAATGCCCAAGCCACTAGTGTGTTACTTAGTGCCTTGGATGGTGATGAGTACAACAAGGTCATGGGAGTTGAGGTTGCAAAGGAGATTTGGGACACATTGCATATAGCTCATGAAGGGTGGACAAAGTGAGGCAATCCAAGATTGACTTGTTGATGGCTAAGCTCAACCGGTTTGTGATTTGTGATGGTGAAGGTCACACGAGATGTTTGATAGATTGATGGTGATTGTTGGCAAGATTAGAGGGCTAGGTGGAAATGAAATCAATGATCACAAGGTTGTGAAGATCATGTTAGAGGCATACTCACCTAGGAATGAGACCGTAGTGACATTGATTAGGGACAAGAAGAAGTTTGAGCAATTCACACCTAGTGATGTGCTTGGAAGGATTATCACATTTGACATGCAAAGAGAAGAGGCAAATGAGAGAAGGAAGCTTGGAGAGTTGCAAGCAGGCTAGATGGGATGAAGATCAAGGATGTGGCACTTAAGGCTAGCAAGCCATCAAGGCAAGCAACATCAAGCAAGGCAAAATCAAGCAAGCAAGCCTCTACAAGCAAGCCCAAGCAAAAAGAAGAAAATTGAGTTGAGGACAGCACATCATCATCTTGTGGAAGTGAAAGTGATGGTGAAGAATTTGAAGAAATTGGTGATATAGCTCTTTTCATGAGAAGATACCGCAAGGGGCTCAAGAAGGAAGGTTACAAGTGTGAAGAGAAGGTTTCCAAACAAGAAGAAAAGAACTTGCTACAATTGTGGAAGCACCGATCATTTCATAGCACATGTCCACATGAGAAGAAGGACAACTTCAACAAGGGCAAGAAAGATGACAAAGGCACTTACAAGAAACACAACAAGAGATACATGGGAGAAGCTCACATTGGACATGAATGGGATTCAACCGCACAAACCTCAAGTGAAGAAGATGAGAAGATAGCAACAATAGCATTTCAAAAGTCATCTCCTTCACCAAGGACTATTCAACAACTTGTCGATGATGATGATGCAACTCCCACACTTGTCTCATGGCCAAGAAAGAGAAGGTGAAAAAGGCTCACATCTAAACCTCTCTTCCACCTAGTGACATCTCTAGTAGTGAACTTAGTGATTCCTCTAGTGATGATGATTCTAGTGATGAAGAGATAAACATGATAACTAAAAGGTTGGACAAGAAAACCAAACTCTTTATCACTAAACTAATGGAGGAACTAGAAAGTGTACAAGCCGAGCTAGCAATAAGTGAGGATGCTCTCATCAAACAAGAGGACCTCTACATTGCTTGCAAGGAAGCTCTTGCATTAGAGAGAAGTGAGTTGGACGTCTTGCACGAGGCCTTGGCCAAAGAGCAAGATGAACATGCTTCCCTAAAGAAGGCTCATATTGCACTCAAGGAAAAGTATTGTGGCTTAGATGAAAAGCACAAAGAACTTGAGTTGCAATATAATCTTCTTTGGGAAAGCAACTCAACTCTTCCTAAAGCAAATGTCACCTCTATTCCCTCCACTAGTGAAGGTGTGGAAAATGCTATAATGTTGATTTGAATATCTATTCCACTAACCTTGTGAACATGGAGGCCATGAGAAAGGAGATAGCAAGATTGACAAACATCATTGCAAATGGTTGTGTCAAGTCTACCACAAGTGCTAATGAGAAGACTCAAGAGAAGAGCAAGCCCAAGTTCAAGAATGGACGGCGTCCTTCCATAAAAGATGGGTGGGGCACGAAAAAGGAGCCAAGACTAATGGAAGAAGGACAGTGAATGGCTATGAGTGTGTGAGGTTTGAGAAGAAGGGTCAGATTGGTACAGTTCAGCCTGCACAGACCGCGGCAGTGCCGCGCCAGAAGGCGGCAGTGCCGGACCCCGGCAGTGCCGCCCCCAGGCCGGCAGTGCCGCGCCCCAAGAAAGGGAAGGCTACCAGTTTGCCTTCTGCTCAGTCTCACACACAGCACAAGCAGGTGCCCAACCAAAGCAAGGATCTCAGAAACCAAAGGAATCTATTGGGTGACCAAGAACAAGTTTGCACATCAACCAAGATAGAAGCCCCAAGGAAGAGACATGTCATCTTGTTACATTTTAGGACACAACAACAGTGGTAAAGTTGTTGCAAAGTATGTTGGTGATAACAAGAGGACAGCCGACAAGTGCATTTGGGTTCCTAAGATACTTGTGACTAACTTGCAAGGCCCCAATATCAATTGGGGACCTAAACCTAGGAACTAACTTGTCTTGCAGGCATACTCCTCCGGTGGATCAAGTTGGGTGCTTGATAGCGGATGTACAAATATATGACCGGAGAAAGGAGTATGTTCTCATCATATTCCCCAACTTCAAATGCAAGCGAAAACATCATTTTCGGTGATAACTCCAAGGGGATGTGTTAGGTCTTGGTAAAGTTGCTATTACACTTGAGCATTCATTACTAATGTCTTACATGTCGATTCGTTGAGTTACAACTTGCTATCCGTTTCACAATTATGTGGAATGAGTTTCAATTGTCTCTTTACGGATGAGGGTGTGGAAGTCTTTAGAAGAGAGGATTCCTCTATTGTCTTTACGGGTCGTTTGAAAGGGAAGCTTTACTTAGTTGATTTCAACAAAAGTGAAGCCAAACTTGAGACTTGTTTAGTGGCAAAATCTAGCATGGGTTGGTTATGGCATCGCCGACTAGCTCATGTTGGGATGAGGAACTTGGCCAAACTTCAAAGGACAACCACATCCTAGGACTAACCAATGTTGATTTTGAGAAAGACAGAGTATGTGGAGCTTGCCAAGCCCGAAAACAAGTAGGCGTACCTCACCCACCAAAGAGCTACGACACTACTACTCATCCATTGGAGTTGATCCACATGGACCTCTTTGGACCGGTTGCCTACCTTAGCATCGGCGGTAACAAACATGGTTTGTTATTGTTGATGATTTTTCTCGTTTCACTTGGGTATTCTTTATGCATGACAAAAGTGTAGTGCAAGAGAAGGTGAAGATGTTCATACGAAGAGCTCAAAGGGAATTCGGTTTCAACATCAAGAAAGTTCGTAGTGACAACGGAACCGAATTCCGAAACACCCAAGTGGATGAGTTTCTTGATGAAGAGGGCATCAAGCATGAATTTTCAGTTCCATACACCCCTCAACAAAATGGCGTGGTGGAGAGGAAGAATAGAACACTCATTGACATGGCAAGGACGATGCTAGATGAGTACAAGACGCCGGACATCTTTTGGGCCGAAGCCGTCAATACCGCTTGCCATGCAATCAACCGCCTCTACCTCCACAAGAGAAGAAAGAAGACCTCCTATGAGCTGCTCACCGGTAACAAACCAAAGGTGTCGTACTTTAGAGTATTTGGGTGCAAATGTTTCATATTGAACAAGAAGCCCAAAGCCTCTAAGTTCGCATCCAAGGTTGATGAAGGTTTTCTTCTCGGTTATGGATCAAACGAGCATGCCTATCGTGTTTTCAACAAGGCCTCCGGCCTCCGGCAAGGTTGAAATAGCGATAGACGTGACGTTTGATGAAACTAATGGCTCTCAAGTAGAGCAAGTTGATGAAGTTGTTGTAGGTAATGAGGAACCACCTTGTGAAGCAATCAAGCAATTAGCCATTGGTGATATTAGACCACAAGAACAGCAGGCTACTGGTCAGGATGGTTTTCAAGCTGAAACTCCTGCTGGGACTGATCAGATACAGTCCCCGGCAGTGCCGGGTCCGACCCCGGCAGTGCCGGACCCCGGCAGTGCCGGGCGAAGCCCAGCAGTGCCGGGAACTCCCAGGGCAGCCGCAGCCACTCCACTTCGTGGAGTGAACCTACAACCCATCTTCGAGCAAGATGAAGAAGATGCTGAAGATGCAGCAGAACCCATAGATCATCCAAGGCTCAAGCAAACTATTCAACGGGATCATCCCGTTGACAACATTCTTGGGAGTCTTCGAAAGGGGGTAACGACACGCTCTCATTTGGCAAATTTCTGTCAATATTACTCGTTTGTCTCCTCTTTGGAACCTCTCAAGGTAGAAGAAGCACTGGAAGATCCAGATTGGGTGATGGCCATGCAAGAGGAGCTCAACAACTTTGAGCGCAATCAAGTATGGTCACTTGTGGAAAGACCAAATACCAATGTGATTGGCACTAAATGGGTCTTCCGCAACAAGCAAGATGAAGAAGGTGTGGTGACAAGGAACAAGGCAAGATTGGTAGCTCAAGGCTTCACTCAAGTAGAGGGCTTGGACTTTGAAGAAACATATGCACCGGTTGCAAGGCTTGAAGCCATTCGGATTCTTCTAGCCTATGCAGCCCATCACAACTTCAAGCTATATCAAATGGATGTGAAGAGTGCATTCCTCAATGGCCCTATACAAGAGTTGGTGTATGTCGAGCAACCACCGGGCTTTGAAGATCCCAAGTTCCCCAACCACGTCTTCAAACTCCATAAGGCGCTCTATGGGCTTAAACAAGCACCTAGAGCATGGTATGAATGCCTTAAGGAATTCTTGCTCAAACAAGGCTTTGAAATAGGCAAAGCCGATCCTACTCTCTTCACTCATAAAGTCAATGGAGATATCTTTGTGTGCCAAATATATGTCGATGACATAATATTTGGTAGTACTAACAAATCCTTTTGTGATGAGTTTAGTAGGATCATGACTAAGAGATTTGAGATGTCTATGATGGGTGAGCTCAAGTTCTTCCTTGGTTTTCAAATCAAGCAATTAAAGGAAGGGACTTTTCTTTGCAAACCAAGTACACCCATGATATGTTGAAGAAGTTTGACATGGTGAACGCCAAGCCTATCAAAACACCCATGCCAACCAATGGACATCTTGATCTCAATGTGGAAGGGAAAGCCGTGGACATCAAGGTATATCGCTCCATGATCGGTTCTCTTCTTACTTATGCGCATCTAGGCCCGATATTATGCTTAGTGTGTGCATGTGTGCTAGATTTCAAGCTAACCCGAAAGAGTGTCACTTAGTGGCCGTTAAGAGAATCTTGAGATATCTAGTTCACACTCCAAACCTTGGCTTGTGGTATCCTAAGGGCTCCAAGTTTGATCTACTTGGCTATTCGGATTCCGATTACGCCGGTTGCAAAGGTAGATCGAAAAAGCACTTCGGGGACATGTCAATTCCTTGGACGCTCCTTAGTGTCTTGGAGTTCTAAAAAGCAAAATTGTGTAGCCCTTTCCACAGCCGAGGCCGAGTATGTTGTGCAGCAGGTGCATGTTGTGCGCAACTACTTTGGATGAGGCAAACCCTTTGTGATTTCGGATGTCATTTTACTCATATCCCACTCCTGTGTGACAATGAAAGTGCCATAAAACTTGCAAACAACCCAGTGAGTCACTCAAGAACCAAACATATAGACATCCGACATCACTTCTTAAGAGATCATGAAATCAAAGGAGATATCGCCATTAGACATGTGAGCACCGACAAACAACTAGCCGATATCTTCACTAAGCCTCTAGATGAGTCAAGGTTTTGTGCTTTAAGGAGTGAACTAAATATACTTGACTCTCGTAACGTAGTTTGAAACCTAGCATGCTTGATTGATCAACTAGAATGACCTAGGCAAAACAAATTTCAAAACTTTCATATTGTGTTTCAAAATCTTTGAAAGAAACTTGCTTGGAATGACCATTGTTCTGATTGATTACTTGTCACTGGTCATAACATGCAAGTAGTACTTGTCCACTCCAAGAATAGATATAGTGCTGTAGAGAATAACCTGTCTGTAGGTAACTGTCCGGCAGTGCCGGGTCAGGCGCGGAAGTGCCGGGCCCGGCAGTGCCGCGGCAGGCGCGGCAGTGCCGCGACTTATCGATTCAGCTGAATCGGTTTGTTACCGAGTGGGGCCAAGGGAAAACTTTCTTACTCTTACCCATGGCTCCCTCCTCTCTCTCCCTCATCCATTCACCGCACCCGTGCTCTCCTTTTCACCTCTCTCTCACGGGCGACCGGGCGACCGCACCTTCCTCTCCTCACCGGCGTGCTCCCCGGCAACTCCGGCCTCCGGAGGTGCTGCTCGGATCTCCTTCGGTGCTGCTCCGTCGTCCTCTTCTCCAAGGGTCTCCTTCCCTCTCCTTCCTCTCAAGGTGAAGGTTCAAAATCCCAAACCCTAAGTTTTTCCCGATTTGTAAAATGCGCCATGGGTATTGTATTTAGAGGTTGTAGAAGGGTTTGTAGATGATAGGGAAGTGGTAGAGATGATGGATGTGGTGTTCCTTGGCTCAGATCTGGCCTGCCTGCGCGGCAGTGCCGCGCCCCCGCAGTGCCGCCCCAGAGCGGCAGTGCCGGACCATGAGCAGGATTTGATCCAAGTAACACCTTATCCATCAAAATCTATCGCCTCACTATAACCTACCAGCCCTTATGCAGTCTTCTAATTCGCAGTTTCCATGTTTTAGATGTCGGGCGGAAGAGGAGATGAGAGAAGGGTCAAGCAGAGGATGGATCCGCTCAGGGGGAGGAGCAAGCAGCCATCCCGTCGAGGTGGCTCTAGCTCCCAAGGAGATGTTTCAGCGAGGCAGCAGATCCGGGATGAGGCTCGCCTGCAGATGCAAGGGCGACAGATAAGGGAAGACCTCTACCCCACACCCCAGAGCACTTGGCAGAGGTCAGCAGGGCGCACTTGCAGCCATACACAGAGGATGTGCAGGAGAGGCCTCCTCAGGACACCAGGGACAGGCAGCCCCTGTCATACTATCAGCAGTTCAGCTCGGTCAAGTCTCAGCGCCAGCACAACCCATACAACCATCAAAAGGATATGGGCATTGATTATAGGTTCTGGAACGAGTTCCATTCTGATTTCTATCGTTCAGTCCTATACAATGCCAAGAAGCAGAAGATACTGAATATGAAGTATGTTGATTGGGAGCATCTAGAGAGCAAGACTGACCGTGACATCAACAGGGTGGTGGCTGCATGTAAGGCAAGAAACATGTATGATCTGATGGGATTTAGTTATAATTGGAACACCGAGATCATCCATCAGTTCCATGCGACGCTGTATGTTGACAATGTGGTTGAGGAGATGCATTGGATGACCGAGGGTCGTCACTACAAGGTCACTTATGAGACTTTTAGTAGGATCCTCGGTTTGGGCAGCGAGGATAGAGAGTATGATAACCTGCATGATGAGAGGACTTTGACAGATTCTGAGATTGCTTTCATGTATGAGGACCCTCGGAAGGCAGATGGGTTGGTCAAGGGACTACAAGGTTTTTATTACATGTTGAACAACCTCTTCAGGCAAACTCTCAACCCAAAGAGTGGGTCCCATTCTAACTTGTATGGATATGGCAGGAACATGTTGGCTAGGATGGCCCCAGGGGCTAATCGCTTTTCCATATCCAGCTTTATATGGACTGAGCTTCAGGTTGCAGCCGAGGATGCTAGGAAGGCAGTTCTCTATGCCCCCTACATCATGTTTATGATTGAGATGGTTTCCGGCTATACCTTTGCTAAGGATGGGTTGCATGAGCCGTACCGTGCAGAGAAGAAGAGAGGAGCAGCAGCAGGGGCAGCAGCAGCTGACAGGCCAGAGAGCTCCCGCCCTTCCTATCAGAGGAAGAAGAAGAGCAAGTTGGCCAAATGGATCAAGGCCATCTTCTCTACTTGCACCTACGCAGCCCAGACAGCTCACCAGGCACTCGTTGAGCAGCGAGCAGAGCGAGAGCGGGCGGGACGTTCGCCGTTACCTCCACCCCGCTCTCCACCTCACTTCGACCTCTCCAGTCTCGACTCAGATGACATAGACTCAGATGGAGATGAGGAGCAGGAGGAGATAGTGCCTGTGCCCCCCGTCGTTCTACACGTGCCTCGACCTCGACCCGCTACACCAGTTCCACTCACCGTCAGGGGAAGGCCGTGGTAGAGTCCGACGACGACGATGATGACGATGATGATGAGGAGGAGGAAGAAGAAGTTCAGTGGGACAAGATAGCTTCGGATGATGAGTGAGTGTTTGGACACTCTTCTCTTCTCTACTTCTCTCTTTTTGGTGACTTGTTGCCAAGGGGGAGAATTAGGTGAAGCGAAGGGGTACAACACTTTCTTTTCTGTTCATGTCCCCATCATGTTAGTAGTTGTGAGTTGTGAGGGAGTGATTCGTTCAAAACTCTATGTTTGTAATATTACTCTATGGTACTACTTCTTAGGCTTGGATGTGGACATGTACTTTTACCTGCTTATCTGCCATGTGTTATCTTGTTTAGTTCTGTTATTGATTATGCTTTGTGGCTTTGTGTTAATTTCCGCTGCGTTTGCTGTCTGTAGGCCTGAGCGGCAGTGCCGCTCTGGCAGAAAGACAGCAAACATCTCTGATGTGCTTAAACTGTCATTCGCATCGCATCACGTATTATTCTTGACACAGTTTAGTTGCACCCCACAAAGCTATTAGATGTGAAACTGAACCTATCTCTCACTTTGAATATGTGAATGTTGGCCTCTAATGCCAATTCGAGATTTCAGTTCTCATTCACACATTTAGGGGGAGGTTTCACACCTAAGCTTCTAAATCTCAAGTATTGTACCCTTTATTGTAAGCTTCGATTGTGTTGTCATCAATCACCAAAAAGGGGGAGATTGTAAGTGCAATCAAGCCCTAATTGTGGGTTTTGGTGATAATGACCACACGATTGGAGAACTAATGAGATTCATGAAGTTGATAAGCAGGTTATGATAAGAAAGGATGGTGTATGTACGTTGGTGGACCCCCATACTACATTTCATCGGATCCGGACTCAAAGTGATATATCAAGCTTTTTCATTTGAATTTGAGTTATAGGAATGCCGTACTATCAAGGGGGAATGCAAATACATTGCTATGGCTGAATGACATGTGCTCAAACCAACCCAAGCCATCCATGTTTCTAACCAAAGACAGCTGCACTGAATTCCAATCCAACCCTGTCTGATTGGTAGGCGCGGCAGTGCCGCTCTTGTCGCGGCAGTGCCGGGCCGCGGCACTGCCGGGCTTCGGCCGGCACTGCCGCGACTTATTGTAACCGTTGGCAGGGAGGAGATATTTACTCCATCTCCCTGCCACCCCAACGGTTATCCACGACCATAACTCGTCACCTACCTCCAGACAAGCTTCTCTCTTCCCCATTGAAGGCTCTCAACTCCCCTCTCACCAATCCTTCGATTTCCATTGATTCCAAGTGATTGAGAGGCTTAAACCTTCATCAAAGAGAAGCCCTAGCTGAGATCTACTTCCTAGAGCACTTGATTTGAGCCATAGCCGGGGATTTGCTTCTATTACTCTTGGTTTCTTGGAACCCTAGCCGGCTAGGCGTCACCCTAGAGCCTTGCCAACTTGTGTGGCGGCCTAGGGAGGTTTGTAATCGATTGTTCAGCTAGTATTATTACCCCTCACCTCAAGGATTTGGTTCCTTGACTTGAGAACGAGGTAGAGTTGCAAAGCTCATGACCTAAGTGGTCAACCTCAACAACGTGGAGGTAGGCAAGCCTTGGTGGCGAGCTGAACCACGGGATAAATCACTTGTCTCTTGTGCTTGCTTAGTTTCATTCTTCATATTCATGAGCTTGTGATAGATTCTAGGGTTTGGCCCGATCTACTTTATTCCTCTTATTTGGCTTGGAGTAGTTGGTTCTGCTGGTTCATAGAACTTGTTGTAGCATTTCTATTCATATAGAATCAGTTAGTTGTGGCTGGATTTCGAATTGCAGCTTCTGGTCTCACACTGCGCGGCAGTACCGCGCTGGGGCCGGCAGTGCCGGGCAGCGGTAGTGCCGGGCACAGAGCGGTAGTGCCGGGCTTATCTAATTAAGTTTTGAGCTGTGATTTTTGACAGGCCTATTCACCCCCCCTCTAGGCCACACAGGTCCTTACACGGACGCGTCCGGTCAGTGGTGACCGGACGCTCGAGAGCGTCCGATCAGCACTTCGTACAGGTGTCAGAAAGCACGTCATGTAGCCGTTGGGCACTGACCGGACGCGTCCGGTCACCCCGACAGTGCGTCCGTTCATGTTTAAACTGGCTGGACTTACCCCTTCGTGCATGTTTTCGAGTTAGGGGGTATAAATATGCCTCCCCTTCATTCATGTTGTCTCTCTTGCTCATTTGAAAGGTTGCCAAACACATTGTGATTCCAAGTGAGTGCAAGAGGCCTAGTGAGGTTGAGAGATTTGATAATTGAGTGATCAAACACCTCATTAGTGAATAGAGAGTAGCAAGTGTGCATCCACCCATCTCATTAGCCTTGCGTTGGTCAAGTGAGAGTTCTTGCTTGTTACTCTTGGTGATCGGCATCACCTAGACGGCTTGGTGGCGATCGGAGAGCTTGGTGATCATCCGGAGGCATTGTGGATGACCCAAGCCAAGTTGTGACCGTAGCGAGCGATTCACCGGGCCGGAGTGGCGAAGAATCAGCTCGTAGTGAGCACTTGATCCTTGCGCGGATCAAGGGGGAGCGATACCCTTGCGCGGGTGCTCCAACGAGGACTAGGGGGGTGTGCCGACACCTCGATACCTCGGCAAAAAGATCGTCGTGTCATCTCTACTCTCTCTCTCTCTACGCATTTACCTTTGAGCAATTCAATTCCGCATTTACTTGTTGTTCTTTCATAAGTTGAATTGCCATGCTAGAGTAGAAATGGTTTAGCGATAGTCTTTTGTGCAATTGATTCTTGTCAAACACACTTCTAGGCACTAGGGGGTTAATTGGGGCTTGATAGGTTTTATTATCGCAAGAAGTTTTAGAAAAGCCCAATTCACCCCCCCTCTTGGGCATCTTGATCCTTTCAATCATCCCAAGCATCATTATCAGCAATAGACAAAGGCAGATCCAATCTAGCAATCAAACGAATCAGCTCAAGCCTAGCAACATCAGGCTTATACTCCCAGTTTCTAAAAGATCCATCAGGGTTTAGAGCAAGCCTACTTTGAACAGCATTAGCCCTATCAACTTTCTGTTTACAGGATACTAGATGTCTTTTTAAGTGACCAGTGCCATTAGCAGATTTACCAGACAAACGATGACGATAGAGCTTGCAAATAGCAGAAACAACCTGCTCACCATCCACTACATCTTTGACTTCATCGAAGTCAGCCCACACAGGGGAGCGGCGCTTACCAGTACCAGTGGCGGACGAAGCGAGGGAAGCTGCGTCGCTAGGGGCCGCCGCCGCCGCACCAGCAGCTACACTAGCCGCCGGTGGATCAGCAGCAGCACTCCTACCGAACAAGAGATGAGCAGCATCTCCCATGTCGTCTTCGTCGTCAGGGATCTGGCCCATCGCCCTAAGCTCGTCATTGATCGTTGGACCATCGTCGTCACCAGAGCCGGCCATGGTGAAAGGTCCTTATTTGGTTTTGGTAATTGAGTGACAACTTAGGTGGACTAATATGTGGTTGAAGTGAATTACACAGGTGATTAGTCCACAGGCGATCATGTGTGAGCAACATATGCCATAGAGGTGAAATGGCTTGGAGGATGTTGCAAGGCTCGCATATGTGAAGAAGGAGCTTAATGCACATGAAACATGACATGTGGTCATGTGGCTAAGATGGTGAAGATCAAGGCAAGACTTGGCTTGATGGACCGGTTGCGAAGGTGAAGGGCAAGTTGGAGGCTTTGAAGCCGTTAGTACCGAGTGTCGGGAGGCTTAAGCAAGACTTGGCGCCGAAGGACCGAAGCAATGGTGAAGAGCAAGTGATGTCAAGATCTATGGACCATGGAGGCCATGTGATGATATGAAGTGGATCATATCATTTGATGAAGAGGTTGGTGCATGTGTTGCATCAACACCGAAGGAGATGGAATGGAATGCGCAAGGCAAAGGTATACTTGTAGGGCATTTCATTTCACCGGTCATAGGTGTGTAGAGAAGTTTATGACCAGGTTTAGGATAGATGGCCGTACTATCAAGAGGAGCAAACTTGTTTGCATATCGGTCATCTAGTGCCACTTGAGCGATCTAACTTTGCGATGTTACTAGGATCGAGTGGCGTGGTGAGAGCAAGTGAAAATCCTTTGGAAAATGATTGTGAAAATGCTAACACACATACACATGTTGTTGTACACTTGGTGGTGTTGGCACATTTGCAAAGGAGAAGTTGTTTTGAAAAGAAGTCGTGGTGAAAGGAGGTGTGGAGAAGTGGGAGAAACTAGTGTATAGTCCCTCTCCCTCCTGCCGAGCTTGAGGCAGGATTCAACGGTTTTCGGAGGTGAAGTGCTATGCTCGGGGAGCATCGGACGCTGGTCCGAGGGGCATCGGACGCTGGGCCGAGCGTCCGATGGCAAACCCTAGTTTCAGTCTGTTGCAGTGGGAGCATCGGACGCTGCATCGGACGCTGGTCCGAGCGTCCGATGGCAGGTGACGTGGCGCGAGCAAGTTTTGCTAAGAGCATCGGACGCTGGCCTGCGTCCGATGTGGTTCCATCTGACGCGTCCGATGTAGAATGGAGGTCTCGGGAAGCTCTCTGCATAGACATCGGACGCTGGCCCTTAGCGTCCGATGCTAAGGGTCCGGCGCGTCCGATGTGAGGGCGTTTTTGCGCAGTTTTGAGCAGAGGCATCAGAGCGTCCGATGCTAGGCATCAGCGCGTCCGATGCCACTTTATCTTGCGCGGGAAGTGATATAGCCGTTGGGATCGCTCGGCCGAAGTTGAACGTGGGGGACACGTGGCGAGCATCCGTGCATCGGATGCTGGCCTCAGCGTCCGATGGTCCCGATCCGGAGCGTCCGATGGTGGCGCAGTTTGCCTAGTGAAGGGGGAACGGCTAGTTAGCCCTTGGGGCTATATATATCGTTGGTAACCGGCCTTGGTGCTTGGGTTGTTTGCTTTGGTGTTGCTTGTTGTGGATATGCTTGGGAGCCCTCTAACTCGCTTATGCTTGCTAGTGTGCGAATCGATAGCGAGTGAGTGATCACTAGTGCGTTGCATTGAGAGATTGCTTTGAGTGGCACTAGGTGATTGTGTTGCAAGCCGGTGGTGCTTGTTACTCTTGGAGGTTGCCACCTCCTAGACGGCTTGGTGGTTGTGTCTCCGTCGTGAAGCCCGCAAGAAGATTGTGCGTGGCTCCAGAGAAGGCTTTGTGAGGGGCATTGTGCTCGCCCCGCGGGGATCGCGAAGAGCAACTCTAGTGGATTGCGCGTGTCATTGAGTTACCCTCACTTGTGGGTGAGTTCTTGCGGCGCTCGAGTGTCGAGCTAGGTGTGGTGCCTATTAGCCGCCGAACTACCAAAGTGTGTGGTCGACACAACGGGGGCTAGCTTGGTGGCAACCAAGTGAACCTCGGGATAAAATCACCGTGTCAACATTGTCTACACCTTCTCGGTGGTTTGCTATCTCCGTACACAAGCTTGTATTTACTTTCATATATATTGTGCTTGTGTAGTTGCTCTTGTAATTAGTTAGCTTGTGTAGCTTGCTAGTTATCTTCCTTGCTTGTGTAGCATAGAAGTTGATCCCGTGAGTGACTAGTTGACTTGTAGTCTTGCTAGTCACATTGCTTAGTTTATGTAGCTAAGTTGAGCTCTCTAATTTGGCTTGTGTAGCCTTGTTATTGAGCATTGCTAGTGAGCTTAGGCTTGTGCTTTTTGCTTAGTGGCATGTGTAGGAGCTCCCCGGTTAATTGAGTACTAGTTGCTTAGGTTTGTGTAACCTTGCAAGCTAGAATTGTTTAGGTGAGCTCTAGCTAGCCCGATACCTTATTTGCTTTGTTTAGGTTCTTTTGTAAGGTGTCATAGAGTATTAGTAGAGGGGTGTAGTCTTGGCTAGACCGATAGTTTTAATTCCGCATTTGTTTCGGTTAGCCGCTCCGATTATGTTTAAGTTTTAAAAAGGACTATTCACCCCCCCTCTAGTCCGCCATCTCGACCCTTCACATGGCTACCGCACAGCCCCTTCTTCAGCTCTCGGCACCGTTCTTCAACGGATCCAGCGGCACCAGCTAACGCCGGCGACCTGCAAAACAGAATGAGAAAGAGAGACAGAGAGAGAGTCAAGGCTAGTAGATCTAGGGTTAGAGTAGAGGTGGAGGGCGTGGAGCTCAGCTTACCTGCATGGAGCCGGAGCCCGGCGCTGGAGAGACAGAGAAGAAGACGAGCAGCGGCGGCACCACTCCCCGACAGACGGTGACAAACAAGATGCACGGTGGTGAAGACAGAGAGGGAGGGAGGAGGAAGAAGACAGTACGAGAGCTCAGGATACGACCGGAGACGAGGAGGATGACGAGAAAGGAGAGCAAGATCCGGCGGTGGAGACGGCTCGGACGGGAGACCTCCAAGATCTCCAAGATCCGGCGGTGGAGACCTTACCGGAGTGCAGAACGAGCGGCGAGCGGTGGATCTTGGAGTCCTTGCCGCTTGCCAGCCTCGAGCGGTGATCGGCGGCGCAAGGCGGGACGAGCAGGCGAGGTGGGGTGGGATCTAGGGTTTCGCAGTGGGGAAGGAGAACAGCGGCCGGGGGAGGGAAATGAGGGCGCCGGGGCGGACCGGCTGGCTTATATAGCCTCCTGGATTACCGGGCCGTTAACGAGCCATCCCTAAAAATACGGGTCGGGCCGTGCCGCCCGGCGTGCCTTAGGGACAGCCCAAGCACGGCCTGCAGCGGGCACCGGGCCGGCACGGGCACGGTCGCGTACGGGCCGGGCCATGCAACCGTGCTTCGGACCGGGCCGAAAGCACGCGGGCTGCATGCTAATCTTTAACAAGGCCACAAACACGGCCCGGTTCCCGAAGGCTCCAGAACCCGCCCCACACGTCAGCGACCGGCGGCAGCCGTCTCGTTCCGTCCCTGTCCGGCGCGAGCGCGATCCCTCTTCTGCCCCCTCCTGCAGTCCTGCTATAACTGCCGACCGTGTCTCCTCACCGGCTCATCCTCGTCTCACCGCAAAGCAGGACACCACCTCGCCTTGTCGCCGCGTCATCGGAAGCAGGCAGAAGCGAACCGGATCGCCGCCTGTCGCCATGGCCGCTGTTGTGGCGCCGGTGGAGGTGTGCGTGAAGGCCGCCGCGGGGAAGCCCGACACGCTCGGCGACTGTGAGTGCTCCCATCCCCACCCCACCCCACTACATCTCCGCGCGCCGCCTGATTCCGTCCGGAACCCTAGCCGCCTCGCTGACCCCGGCAACTGTTTGGATGGGACCTGACTGAACCTGCTGCCGCCTGCTGGCAGGCCCGTTCTCGCAGAGGGTGCTGCTCACGCTGGAGGAGAAGAAGGTCCCCTACGAGGTCAAGCTCGTCGACCTCGGCAACAAGCCCGAATGGTCCGTCCGTCTCTCTCCCTCTCTTCCCTTACCCTCCTCATGTATTATTATATACTGTATTTTCCAGGAGCATTTTGCAGCCTGCACGCGTTGTCTCACGAGTCGCGACCCATTGGCAAAGTGCCGCGCAGGCCGTGTCTTTTTTTTTTAACATCAGACTGTTGTCTTGGCTCCATTTCCAGAGGTTCGGTCACCTCACTCCACTGTGGTAGACTGGGAACAGGATTCCACACAGGGAATCTTTTGCGCTGTCTCCTTGTTTGCTTTGATACTGTAGTCTTGTTTGCGGAGTACTCCCTCCGTCCAAGAAAAACATGCAATTCTCGCTTATCGAGGAGTCAAACATTTCAAACTTTGACCAAAATTATATAAAAATGTACTAATATTCTTGATACAAAAATTATACCATTAGATTAGTAATTGAATATATTTTCATAATAATTTTATTTATAACATAAATACTAATACCTTTTATTATAATCTTGGTCAAAGTTAAATGAATTTGACTGGCACGGATCCCATAATTACATGTTTTTATGGACGGAGGGAGTACTAGTAGATGATGTTTAGCGATTCGATGGATGTGGTAGATTTCCTTGATTTGACTTACTTGCAGCCAGTAACTGGCACCGGAAAATCCACACAGCGTCGTGAATTCTATACTGTTCAGCTCCCATGTAGTAGTATCCTGCTGAATGGATCTCTTCGGTGTTTTTTTCTCTCTCTAGTTTTCAGGAACGAACTGTGGCTTAATACTGCCTCCTATTTTTAATAGATGATGCTGGTTAGTAGCTTTACCTGGCTATTCTTATGCATTTATTTAAAAACTTTTGGAGAACTTATAAAGTGTCAGGACATAAAGCCCAGACCTTTATTCAACAGTGAACACTCAGTATCTTGCCTGGTACAGTTGCGTATGTCTTCCCTGATGAATTAGAGTTCTAAAGTGTACTTGGATCACAGCCAGCTTATGCGTACTAGAGAAGGATTGAGGTTTTTTCTATGTACAAGCCATCAATTTATGGAAATATTGGAATTGGCAAAACGTGATTTTCAAATTTGTGCTGGCGATGGTACTTTTGGAATTATGCACCCATTTCATATGAATTCATACTTTCTACTTTGAAGATTGAAGAGAATTTTGCAGCTTCTCTTTTTTTTTCAGTTTGCGAAGGGTGTAATCAAGTCCATTCAGACTCTGTTTGTAATCTTCACATCTAACCTACTGTAATGTCTCTTTCAGGTTTCTGGAGATTAGCCCAGAGGGTAAGGTGCCTGTCTTCAATGGTGGTGATGGTAAATGCATTGTTGATTCTGATGTAATAACCCAAGTCATTGAGGAGAAGTTCCCAACTCCATCCCTGGTCACCCCTCCAGAATTTGCATCAGTGTAAGTTGTGTTGGTCACATCCATCTTTGCTAGGGAAGTAGTTAACACTATGATTGAACGTGGGAGATTCTTTTAATTCCTAGGGGGTTAAACAGGTTAACCTGAAACCTTCATGTTCTAAATGGAGCCTAAGTTCTTCTTTATTATTATTATTATTATTTTGTTAAAGCCCGAGACCTCAGTTATATCTAGATTCACTTCGGAGATGTATTATGTTCAAATAGCTGGCAGTTCATAATTCATGCACCTGAACTCCTGAGGCCCTGTTCGGTTATCAGGGAATGATAACCTGGAAAAAATCCAGTTGGATCTGTTACTTTAATTTATATAAGCAGCTAAACCTGGAATGATTTCTGGACCTGGAATCATCTAACCGAATGGGCTCTGAAGAATCACAATCTAGTAGTGTTTTACCTCTAGTTTTCATAGGTAATACCTACTAAAGAAAGAGGTTTCTCAGGCGTCATGAGTTTGAGTATGAGAAGCAGCTGCAATAGGATCTAGTATCTGTCAAGTGTTTGATTTATAGCTTGTGAAATACCTGTAACTTGCAAGATTGCTATCTACATTATTAAGTTTCTTCTGAAACAGTATTTTGGGTTATTGTGTTGCTGTATGTTTCAATTTTGAGCTCCAGCAATTGTCTTAGTGCTTATGCCGCATGATCTGTAATGATAGGGGATCAAAGATTTTCCTAGCCTTTATTAAGTTCTTGAAGAGCAAGGATGCTAGTGATGGTTCAGAGAAGGTACTTCTGGATGAGCTACAGGCACTGGATGAGCATCTCAAAGCTCATGTAAGTTAAATGCTTGACCTCTTACTGTTTGATATGGCTGCTGCTTTCAGCAGGAGAATAGACACAGCACATTCTTCTGTGCACTTATCCTGTTTGGATACGACACAAATAATTTTTGGTTTGATTTGATGACTTGGTTCTCCGGCATTGGTTAGTCTCACCATCAAATCTGTTTGAACCATGTTTTCCCTAACGTCATTATCAATACTCTGGTGTTTGCAGGGCCCCTACATCAATGGGGAGAACGTGTCAGCGGCTGATCTGAGCCTGGGGCCAAAGCTCTTCCACCTTCAGGTCGCACTGGAGCATTTCAAAGGCTGGAAGATCCCAGAAAACCTAACCAACGTCCATGCCTACACCAAGGTACAAAAGTGCTCAAGTGATTGCATTTCACTACCAGTTCACTACAGAATCAAATAATCAAGCTGACCTTTGTCTTTGTGCAGGCTCTTTTCAGCCGTGAATCTTTTGTCAAGACTAAGCCATCCGAGGAGCACGTGATTGCGGGATGGGCACCCAAGGTGAACGCATAAGCGCCTTGTGCTTTGGTGCTACCTGGTGGACTCCATCCATTTATCTGATCAGTCGTTGTCGATGGTGTGGATAGGTGTCACGTCTGTAGACTAGACGCATGATTCAGTTGGAATAATGCAGTGCCGTGTCTCAAGTACTCAGTTCTGGCTGTTGCAATTGTGCGTCTTACCTTCTGTTGCCGGTTTCGTTCGAGACCATGGGCATCTCTTGATCCTATGCTATGAGAGTGTGCAACTACTGTAATGTGGGTACCAAATAATGGAGCTGGTTTTATGCTTGTTGTGTGCATTCTGTTATGCCTTGCTTTCATGATTTTCTGTTCTACTGTGGTGAATTGGTGATAGCCTGAGCATCAGGTTATCATCTCCTATATATGGGCATATTTCTGACCTGGATTTTTTTAAGCACATGTTAATGAAAATGTTTGGTGCAGTATTCAACAATGTCTGATGAGTGATTGTCAAAGTGCTACTCTGTCTGTGCCTTCTTTTTTCCCTACAATCCAATTGTTTTGGGGCAGAAATTTCTCTGCTGTCTTACTTTGTTTTTAGAGGTTCTGTGTGGTAGACCCCTTCTCGTAGAGGGTGCTTCTCATGCTGGAGGGAAAGGAGGGGGCTCCCTACCAGATGGAGCTCATTAACTCAGCAACAAGCCTGAATGGTCTTTCTCTTTTCCCTCTTCCGTTTATTATTTTCCAGAACAGCATTCTGCAGTGTCTGACTACAGATTGGCTAAGTGCTATTCAGATCATGTCTTATTTTTTCTTTCACTCCAATTGTTTTGGAGTGGCAACATCATGAGACAAGAGAACCTTTCTGTTGTCTGCTAGTTTGGTTTGGAGATATAGATGATATTTAGTGGATTCATTGGACGTGGTAGATTTTCTTTTTTCTGACCGACTTGTAGCCTGGGACTGGCATTAAAATGCACACTGCTTAGGGCCTGTTTGGATCCCACTCACTAAACTTTAGTCACTTTTAGTGGCTAAAATACCAAACACCCCCACTAAAAGGGACTCAAAAGCCTTTTTAGTTCCTTTTAGTCCCTTTTAGTAAGGGTGTTTCTACTTAAAGTGACTAAAGTTTAGTGGGTGGGATACAAACAGACCCTTAGTCTTGCATTATATACAATTCAGCCCCATGTATCCTACTGAATTCATCATCATCTCATCAGTGAATATCTAGTTTTTAGGAACAAGCTGTAGCCTACTAGAGCACTCTTGCAATACTTTTGTGCATTTTTTTTTCTTTTGAGACTTACAAAGGCCGTCAAAGAATATAAACAGATATTATCAAGTAATAGATAGTAGATATAGAGACATAGAAGATATATTGTTATATTACTATAAGTTTTATTATTATATTATAAAATAGATAGTAGATATAGAGATATAGAAGAATGTATTGTTATATTATTAAGTAGTAGTATTATATTATTAAGTAGTGGATAGGAGATATAGAGATACATAAGAATATAGATATAGATACAAATATAGATATAGAAGAGATAGTGACCGGCCACCAAAGTATATATAGCTGGCCCATGCATGCAACTTGCGCTGCAACACATCAGCCAAGAAGCACTGACGGGAGAAGCTTAGGCTAGCTACACTAATGGCTGCAGGGCACAAGAACACCACCACAGCGGCACTCCTGGTTCTGCTGCTGTCATTGATGCCCTTTTTGACAGTGTCAGTGGCGCACAATCTTCAATGGCATCTGTCCGTTGCTACGGCCGTGGAGGTGTGCGTGAAGGCCGCTGTTGGGGCTCCTGACAAGCTTGGTGACTGTGAGTGCTCCTGTACCTTGCTTCTTCTCATCTTTTAAAAACACATCTCGCTCTCGTTTCCCCGTCCGATTCAACCCAAATTAAAACCCTAGCTGTTTTGCTGACCTTGGTTTGGTTTGGATGGTTCGGTGGAATTGCCAGGTCCCTTCTCGCAGAGGGTGCTGCTCACTCTGGAGGAGAAGAAAGTCCCTTACCATATGAGGCTCATTGACCTCAGCAACAAGCCTGGATGGTCCGTCTCGTTTACCTTTCCTGTTTATTTTCCAGAGCAGTATCGTACAGGGTCTGATGACTAGTTGATATAGTGCTACTGAGGTCGTGTCTTATTTTCTACACTGTTCTTGGCAGAGATTTCTCGTTTCTCTGCTGGAGTTTTCATAGTTTCATTGGTAGTGAACCAGGAAGGCAGAACAGTACGAGACATAATCTTTGTGCTTTCTGCTTGTTTTGCTTTGGAGATTTTAGATCACTTAGTGGATTCTTTGGATGTGGTAGATTTCCTTGGTTTAACTGAATTGTATCCTGGAACTTGCATTGAAATAAACACTGCTCAGCCTTGGACTCTACTAATCAACTTATATATCATACTGAATTGATGTCATTGTCTCATCATTTGAATTCTTCTCTAGTTCTCAGGAACAAGCTGTAGCCTACTAGACTTGTGTTGGAATACTTGTGCATATTTCTTTTGGGACTTAAAAGGCTATCAAAGAACATAAACCCCATATGCTGTTCAACAGTGAATATTCAGTGTCTTTGTCTGGTAGAATTGCATGTCTTCTTGAATGGATTGAGTTCTGATGTACTTGGATCACAACCAATTTAGGGGCATTGGAGAAGGCATGAAATTTTTCTCTGTGGAAGCCATTAATTATGAAATATTGAAATTACCAAAATAACCTTCTCAATTTGTGCTGGCACTTTTGGAATTATGCACCCTTCCATCTGAATTTATGATGACTTTCCTAAATTTGGAGATGGAAGGAGATTTTGCAGCTTATAAAAAATTCAGCAAGCCAAGTGTAATTTAGTAGCCCATTTCGACTCTGGGGTTTTGTCTCTTTGTGCTCTTCACGTCCAACCGACTGTAAATACTTTTTCAGGTTTCTGAAGATCAGCCCAGAGGGTAAGGTGCCTGTGTATAACGGCGGTGATGGCAAATGGATTGCTGATTCTGATGTGATCACCCAAGTCATTGAGAAGAAGTACCCAACTCCATCTCTGATCACCCCTCCAAAATATGCATCAGTGTAAGACGCCTTGCTCATATCCATCTTACTAGGGAAGGAGCTAGGTCACGTATGAATCCCTAGGGAATTTAAAATATTTCAATGTGAAATCTCCATGTTCCAAATGGGTTCTAAGTTCAACTGCTGTTTGTTTCAGAAAATCTTTGCTATATATTTAGTTAGACGTGCAGTTTTTTTTAGGGCTCAGTAAAACCAACATTTCATTGCTAAGGTGCCTCGTGTACTTGTAATTTTCATAGGTAATACCTCCTAAAGGAAAAAGGAAGTAATGCATTTCTCAGATATATACAGATCATAAGTTTCAGCATCCTTCTGACGATTAGTTAGGTTTCAGCATCCTTCTGACGATAAGTTTCAGCATCATAAGTTATAGCGAGCAAAATACCTGTAAATTGCAAGATTGCCACCTTCTCTGTTAGGTTTCTTCTGAAGCGTTAGTCTGGGTTCTTGTGTTGCTGTACATTTTCAGTTTTGAGCTTCAGTAACTGTCTTACTGCTCAGGCCTGATGATTCGATACGGTTTGTTGACTGATGGCAGGGGATCGAAGATTTTCCCATCCTTTGTCAAGTTCCTGATGAGCAAGGATGCTAATGATGGTTCAGAGAAGGCACTTTTGTATGAGCTGCGGGCACTGGAGGAGCATCTCAAAGCTCACGTAATAATTAGTTACAAATAAATGCTTGACCCCTTTTATGTTTGATGTGGCTACTGCTTCCAGCAAGGGAATAATAGACACGACGCATGTTTCCCGAGTCCTTTTCATGGCACCCGCGCCTCACTACTCTCTGTGCACTTAACTTGTTTGGATATGACACATTGCAATAATCTCGGTTTGACAAGATGCTCTGTCGCGCGGGCCTTGCTTATTACGTATTGTATTCTTACAATCTCATCTGTCTGAACCAGGCCTTCCCTTCCCTGACGTCGTCATTACTAATGCCGTGATGTTTGCAGGGCCACCCCTATATCAACGGGAAGAATGTATCAGCTGTTGATCTCAGCCTGGCGCCGAAGCTCTTCCACCTGGTGGTGGCGCTGGAGCATTTCAAGGGCTGGAAGGTCCCAGAAAACCTAACCCACGTCCACGCCTACACCCAGGTACTAGTAGTACACAACAAGTGCTCGAGCGATCCCATCTCGCTGTCAGTTCCATGATGTGCCCAGAATCGAATAATCGAGATCTCGCGCGTTTGTCTTTGCCGCAGGCTCTGTTCAGCCGCGAATCTTTCATCAAGACTAAGCCAACCAAGGAGCACCTGATTGCGGGATGGGCGGGCAAGGTGCATGCCCGCTGGTAAGCAAGCGCCTTGTATTTGTAGCACACTAATTAAGCTGCTGGTGGACATACTCCACCCGTTTGTTTACCTGATCAGTCGTTGTCGGTGGTGTGGGTAAGGCGTCTCGTCTGTATCTTGGACGCATGATTGGGTTGGAATAATGCAGGGCCATGTTCCGTGTACAGTCTACTCCCCAGTTGTGGCTGTTGGAAGTGTGCGCATTTTATATGGACCTAACGTTTCCGGTTTTGTTCCAGACCATGGGCATCTCTTTAGTCTTATTTAATTACTCTATATGGGGGGCGGCCATTTGGACGGAGTACCTAAAATTATCTGCCCAGGCCTATATGCATCCATCACAGCCTCAGGTGTCCAAAATCGGATGTTCAGGAGAGGAGTTGAACTCTGTTCGTTTGAGCTATAAATCGATTTTAATTCGTACAAATCAGTCGTGGAACAATGTTTTTCCTCTCACGAAAGGACAGGACATGATAGAATATCTGCTTCTATGTTTGTACTCCCTCCGTATCGGAAATACCATATCGGAAATAGAAGTCCTTTTGGAAAAGGTTTGAGTCAAACATTGGGAATATAAATCATGAATAACTTTTAAATTATTGAGTTTAGAGATGTAAAAATCATATAAATAAATTTGTCTTGAAAAGTACTTTCATAAAAATATACATATACCACTTTACAATAAATATTTTTAAAGAAATAAGTGGTCAAAGTTATGCTTTGGAGACTGTGTCACTGTCCTAAAGGACTTCTATTTGTGTCACCGTCCTAGAGGACTTCTATTTGTGATACGGAGGGAGTATGTGTACTCTGTTGTGCCTTTGCATTCTTGGTTACTTCTATATATGGTGGATTTTGTAATAGCATGGGAGCAGCAGGTAATCTGAGCAATATTCTGACGTGGAGTTTTTGTTTTTAATAAAGCGCGTGTTAATGAGAATGGTTGGTGCAAAGTAAGCGCGCATTTTTTCTGAAGCTGGTTGTGCGCACGATGCGTTGGCTCCCTCGTGCTGTGTCGTGGGTACTGCGATGGCGATGGATGCAGATATTCTGCCTTCCTTTATATATAATAATTATCTTTGATGAAAGAACAAATAAAAGAGAGTCAATCGTGGAGTTTGAGAATATATTCCATATTGTACAATCTGATGGACATCTTCGTGCTAACGTCCATTCGTCATTAGAACAAGAAAGCTAATCATTCTTATATGATGGATAATGAATGGACGAGCGAATATTATTATTTTGTCATGTAGTACTCCCTCCATACTCGTAAAAGATGACGTTTTGGACAATGTTTAGGTCAAACATTAGAAATATAAATCATCGACAACTTTTTAGCTATTGAGTTTGAAAATGTGAAAAAAATATATGAATAAATCTGTCTTGAAAAATACTTTTATAAAAACATACATATATCACTTTTCTATAAATATTTTTATAAAAACAAGAGGTCAAAGTTGTGTTTTGGAGATCGTGTCACTGTTCTAAATTATATCTTTTATGAGTACGGAAGGAGTACTAATTAGGGCATGTTTAGATCTCAAATATTTACAAGATTTCCCATCACATCGAATCTTTAGACGCATGCATGGAGTATTAAATGTAGGTAAAAAAATAACTAATTGTGCAGTTTGTTTGTAAATGTCGAGACGAATCTTTTGAGTCTAGTTGGTCCATATCTGGACAAAGTTTGTCAAATAACAACGAAAGTGCTACAGGAACTTTACACCCAAAATTCTTCCAACTAAACACACCCTTAGTGAGCTCGAACTCGAAATCGATCCAAAGGTTTTCGTTGGGACCGCTGCCTTGTGACGCAAGACAGATCTTGTGCACGGGTCGTCTCCTACTCCACGCAACGCAACGGGTTTGTCGAAGGAACCCGTGCTGTTGTGTTGTGTTCTGTTGTGCAACCCGTTCGACAAAACGAGACGGCGGCGCGCGCACACACACACACGTCAAGTTCGTGCGGGCGGGGCGCTGCCAAAAGGCACAACAAGAGCTTCTCCCCCTCAGCTCTGGACTCGCCGCCACCGCACGCACTAAACGCCTGATCCAGATGCGTGCAACTAACTGCGCATCCAAATCCAAATTATATCTAATCTAATCTAATCTCAGCAAAACCATCCAATCCAAACTTATCTTATCTTATATAATAGTATACTCCTAACGAACTACCTACATGCAGTCAAATCCAATCGGTACAAATTAGAAACTACACCGCATGACATGTGGGCCCGCGCCCAACTCCACCGCGAGAGCCGAGAGAGGAGCCGGGCCCCGCGAGTCAGCGAGCGGAGCTGATCCCGCAACTCGCCAGCGCCATCGTCGTAGGGGAAGGGGAAAGCTGTTGTTGCTAGCAGCCCGCGCGGCGCGGGGATGGATGGATGATGGATAAGGAGGGGCCGTTTGTGCTCGTGCTAATCCCGCACCATTAATCTCGGGTTAGCCGTTCGCGGTTAATCCCCGTCGGCGTCATCCGCATCCGCCCGCGGCCCGCCCCAGTTTAGCGAGCCGCTATAAATAGGCGCCCCGAGGCCCCGTCGCCTCATCTCATCACAACTCACATTCACAATCACCAAAGCCTCCGCCGATCCCGATCACCACCACCACCACTTGCGATCCTCGAGCCCACTCCCAGTCCCAGCGATGGCGGCGGTGGATCTGACCCCGAAGCAGCCCAGGAAGGCGTACGGCGGCGACGGCGGCGTCTACTACGAGTGGAGCCCCGCCGACCTGCCCATGCTCGGCGTCGCCTCCATCGGCGCCGCCAAGCTCTCGCTCGCCGCCGGCGGCTTCTCGCTCCCCAGCTACTCCGACTCCGCCAAGGTCGCCTACGTCCTCCAAGGTACGTACGCCGTACGCGCGCATCCTCCGGCCTCCCCTCTCTCCCTCCCTCTGATCGATCGCCTGCTCTGCTCTTGCCTCTCGCAGCAGAGCAGGGTAGACAGGTCCTGTCTGTCCAGTATGTTGCTGACGCTAACGTGTGTGTGCGCCTTGGGGTTGGATTTGGATTTCATCAGTCGAATTTGTTGTTTCTGCAAGATAGATTAGTTTGTGAGGTGGTGGGATGCATGCATGCGTCCGTTGAAAAGTAATTTCTCACCGCATTACTGGTTCGTTCGTAATTTTGTAATCATGTGATGCGATATGATACTAGGTGGTTGTGGGCTTGTGGCTCTTTTTTTTTTTTGCTGTTATAATTTTGTATCATGCGATCCGTGCATCGGGTCCTCTTTGTTTTACAAGTTTGGTGGGATCGTGGGGTGGGGGTGGTGGTTGTGGGGCATCTAGTTTGTGCACCCAAACTGTGCTGGTAGGGTGGTGTAGGATGTTCCAATTTGATTTGCATGCTTGTGGGTTTCATTCAGATTGGGGAGTATAATCTAATCTAATGGATTATATTCGTCAATCAGATTTCGAATTAATTTGTTTATTAGAAAAATTCGAATTGCATGGTATACTGTTGTGAATTAATTAGGCCCTGTTTGGTTGAGCTGTGGCTGTGGGAAAAAGCTGCTGTGGAAAAGCTGTCGTGGACTGTGAGCTGTGGAAAAGCTGAAAGCTGTTTCGTTAAACAAGTATAAAGTATATCTTCTACTTTTATCTTTTTTAAAATAATTATAAAAACATTTTTTATTTTACCTATTTTGAAAAGCTGAAAGTCAAAAGCTAAAAGCAGGGTCAAAACAGCTTTCAAAAATGTACTACGGAAAAACTTCAACTTCTGCAAAAGCTCCGGCCAGCAGCACCCCTTTGGTTGGGCTTTTGGCTTTTGGGGCCAAAAGCCAAAGCCAAAACCCAACCAAATAGGGCCTTAATCTGTTTAGGAAAATTCGAAATCGAATTGCAGTGTCTACTGTTGCAATGCTTTCACACTAATTCGTTGATTGATACACATTTATCTGGTCTGTTGCTTTGAACGAACGAACTCCACTCCACTCCACTGCAGGCGCTGGCACCTGCGGCATCGTCCTGCATGAGGCGACCAAGGAGAAGGTGGTGGCCGTGAAGGAAGGCGACGCGCTCGCTCTCCCCTTCGGCGTGGTGACATGGTGGCACAACGCCCCCACGGCGTCGACCGACCTGACGGTGCTCTTCCTGGGCGACACCTCCAAGGCCCACAAGCCGGGCCAGTTCACCAACTTCCAGCTGACGGGCGCGACGGGCATCTTCACGGGCTTCTCGACGGAGTTCGTGTCCCGCGCGTGGGACCTGCCGGAGCCCGAGGCGGCGAAGCTGGTGTCGAGCCAGCCGGCGTCGGGCATCGTCAAGGCGGCGACCACCGCCGCCGCCGCGCTGCCGGCGCCCTCGGCCAAGGACCGCGAGGGCATGGCGCTCAACTGCCTGGAGGCGCCGCTGGACGTGGACATCCCCGGCGGCGGGCGCGTGGTGGTGCTCAACACGGCCAACCTCCCGCTGGTGAAGGACGTCGGGCTCGGCGCCGACCTGGTCCGCATCGACGCGCACTCCATGTGCTCCCCGGGCTTCTCGTGCGACTCGGCCTACCAGGTCACGTACGTCGTGCGCGGCAGCGGGCGCGTCCAGGTGGTCGGGCCCGACGGGAAGCGCGTCCTCGAGACCCGCGTCGAGGGCGGGTACCTGTTCGTCGTGCCTCGCTTCCACGTCGTCTCCAAGATCGCTGACGCGTCCGGCTTGGAGTGGTTCTCCATCATCACCACCCCCAAGTAAGTGCACTGCATTGCGTTTGCGTTGGCGTCGTGTCGTTTCTTTTTGTGTCGTTGTTGAATTGAATTGGAAACGACATTTGCAGCCCGATCTTCAGCCACCTGGCCGGGAAGACGTCGGTGTGGAAGGCCATCTCGGCGGAGGTGCTGCAGGCGGCGTTCAACACCACGCCGGAGATGGAGCAGCTGTTCCGCTCCAAGAGGCTCGACTCGGAGATCTTCTTCGCGCCCCCCAGCTCCAAGTGAGCAATTAAAGCAACGTGAGAAGCAGCCGGAAGCCGCCGGAAGGCCACCGCGGAGGAGTGGAGAGTCTCGTGTCGTTCGTCGTCAGGTCGTGGTTAGCTTTGCCTTTGGTCAATAAAGAGAGTGGTCGCCGTCGTCGGCTTGCTGCTTCTTCAGTTTCAGTCTGTCGGTAGTCTTAGCGTCGTCGAGTCAGGCTAGAGAGAGTTGAGACGTTGTCCCGTCGTCATTGAACTGCAAACTGCCTCGTTCGGAGATGAATATGATCTCTCATGCACGCTTTTGTTAATTAATTATCTATTGTGGTGGTTAAATTATCGTGTCTCTCTCTGTTTTTGTCTTATGTTTATTTGTTGTTGTTATTAGTAATTATTATTACTGCTGCAAGCAAGTTGACATTAAGCTCTGGTTCTGTTTGGGCCTTGAGCCGAATGCTTAAAGGTTGATTTGGTTGGGCATCTAGGCTCTCGGTGCTTTGATTCGGCCCGGCCCAAGCATCTGACGGCACGCGAATTTGCGGCAGCAGGCTGCTAGCAAAAACGACCGAGTTGCTGGATCACGCAACGGGACCGGATGAGCTAAACAACCTCACGCAAAGTTTTTTTTTGTTTAGAAAACTATAGCTATAGAAGTACTCAATCCTTCTCAGATTATAAGACGTTTGAGTTTTTTGACATCAAGTTTAACCACTCATCTTATTTAAAATTTTATATAAAATATCAATTTTTTTGTCGCAACTTTGTTTATTAATATAAAAATTCTTCAAGAATAACTTTAATTTGACTTTATTTGGATACATTTTTTGAATAAGACGAGTGATTAAACTTGGATAAAAAAGTTAAACACCTTATAATTTAAGATGTATAATACTCCATTAGAGTAAGTGTCTTCTTCTATCTAAACACTCGGTCAGTACAATTTTAGATAGCTGCATGCCACCAACCTACGCTGGTCTGTCCAATCTAGCTAAGCTAATAAGGTCTTCACTCCAAAGCATGCACCACAACAGCACAAACCTTGGGTTGTACTGCAAGGCAGGCCCCAGACGAAAAGTACAAAATTTCTGTACTCATACACTACTGTATGACGGACAGCGAAACAATTTGCAGCAGCCAGCAGCCAGCAGCCAAGCTTTTAGCCAACCTCGGGTCCTCGGCACCTGGCAGGTGGTCACAACTCACACACAAGCCTTAGAGCAAGTAGCATGCTGATGGGGAATAGAAAAAGAAAGAGAAATAAGAGAGATAGGCTGTAAGAAATTTGTGAGAAAGTGAGATAGGTTGTAAGAGAGCTAACCATTATATGAGTTGACTGAGAGGTATGTTGCAATGGTTAGGGCCTGTTTGGTACAACTTATAAAAACTTCATGAGCTATTATGAGTTGTTTTTTAAAAACATCTTTTTTCCAAAACAACTTCATCCATGAAACTATTTTTAGATACCCTTCATTTTTAAAAATACGATAACGACTTATAATAGAGAATAAAATTTAGAATACACAGAGCTTTGACCTTGTCTAAATATATACTAGTAAGTTGTGCAATGGCCAACCGCTGAACGGCCATTATGTTTTGCCTCGTCGATGGATGATCTAGAATTGTATTATTTTCTGGGTACTACATACCCTCTCTGCAGTCGTTTTAGCATATAATTAGAATTGAAGAAAGGAAGTAATTCTATTAATCTAGCAAATTTTTTAGATACCCTTGCTTTAGAACCGAGTTAAGGATCTTTCTAGTATAAAATACACATGTAACCCTATTTAATAGAAGCAGACATAAAAAAAATACTCTCTAATTAATAATTTTCTAGTAAACACGATCATGTACTAAACGACTTCTAAACCTATACGGAGAGAGTATATTAAAACATTGAGGACCTCCACGAAAAACGCTCACCTTCTGCCGCCACGTATATATAGGCTGAGATGAAACCGGCGGTTCTGTGTCTGAGATCCAAATAACTAAAAAACAATCAGCACAATAAAATTCTTCCACATCCTTCCCAAAATGCCCCCCAACCTCCCCGCTTACCTCCTCTCCGCCCTGCTCCTCGCCGGCTCCGCCGCAGCCGCGCGGCGCCACGCGTCGCCGGCCGCGAACGCGACCTACGCGGGAGAGCCCGTCTACCTCTGGCCGCTGCCCAAGAGCGTCTCGTCGGGGTCCCGGACCCTGACGGTGGACCCGGACCTCGCGCTCGACCCGCAGGGCCCCGGCGGCCGCTGCCCGGCCGTGGCCGAGGCGTTCCAGCGGTTTCGGGGCCACGTGTTCGCGCCGTGGGCGCACGCCGCGCGCGCGCGCGGGGCGCGGTACGACGTCGCCAGGCTCACCGTCGTCGTCGCCTCCGCCAACGACACGGTGCGTAGTGTAGCGTGTAGCTTGCTTGCTGGCTGGCTGGCTGCTTTCGTCTGAATCAGTCGGTCAGTGCGCGGGCGGGTCTGACGTTTTTTTTTTTTTGGTTTCGTGTGTGTATGTAGCTGGCGCTGGGGGTGGACGAGAGCTACGCCATCTACGTCGGGGCGGCCGGCGGCGTCAACCCCATCGTCGGAGGAGCAATCATTGAGGTCAGGTCGTCTGGTCTCTTTGGCTCTTCCCCCCTCGGTTCTGCTCTGTAGCTTTTGTTCAATTCGGTGCGGCTGTGCTCCCTGCCTCCTCGATCGCCTGCGAATTGTGCGGCTTGCTTTTAGAGTTGACTGTACAGTTATCAATCGCAAATAACTGCAAAATTTGCGGAACTAGTTCTCCATTCTTTTCGGATGTTACTCCTTCGCGCTGTTGGTGCTCTTCACGGGAAATCTGGAATTGTTCTAGTTGTTGAGTTCTTTTTTTATCAGAATGAACTAAATTAATGGTTAGTGATCGAAGCTCCTAAGGCAGTTGAGATAAACTATTCAGCATCACTGGCATACCAACCACTTAATATTTTGTGCAAGTAATCTTGAGGGCATGATTTTAGTCAAATTGGTCTTGACATACTTGCATTTGTATTGATCTCTCTCTTTTTTTTTTACCAAGCATATGCTTGGTTTGCAAAGTAATTTGGCTTTCACTTTTATGTGCTTCAATGTTGTAACTGAAGCCATACTTTATGTGTGCTTGTAGGCAAACACAATATATGGAGCTATTCGTGGACTGGAGGTACCAACTGAGTGTACAAATGGCACCTTTTCATTTTCAAATTTTAACCAGCTTTTACTTTAAGCCTGCTGATTTCAAACATGTTTTGATGTTTTAAGATTTTGGAGCATGCACATAAACATTACTTGTTTGTTGTTTAATGGATTGGCAGACATTCAGTCAACTTTGTGTTTTCAACTATGACACCAAAAATATTGAAGTGCGCAATGCCCCATGGCATATTCAAGATGAGCCCCGCTTTGCTTTTCGTGGGCTGCTCCTAGGTAAAAATGTAACTTAATGCTTGTATGTACTAAAATCACTATGAGTTACCCACAAGAAACAAAATGTACAGTGTGAAATGATTAATTTTGCTTCTGTCGCATGTATTGCAGACACCTCACGACATTACCTTCCAGTTGATGTTATTAAGCAAGTGATCGACTCTATGTCATTTGCTAAGCTGGTAATACTATCATCTTCTGGGTCTCACCTGTTATTCTACCACTACTAGAACTGCCATGTACTAAAACCTGGAGTTGTGTCCAGTAGAACGTTCTTCATTGGCATATCATCGATGAGCAATCCTTTCCATTGGAGGTGCCAACATATCCAAACCTTTGGAAAGGATCATACTCCAAATGGGAGCGCTACACCGTGGAAGATGCACATGATATTGTCAAGTATGTCATTACTCATTATATCATTCAACCTTAGCATTTTCGTCGTCCTCTCTATATTAAGCCTTTTATTTTTCCCATCTTAGTTATTTTGCTGACTGATGTTCTCTGATTGCTTCCATATCTTGTCTCATACTTCGCCACGGCAAAGCTACGCTAAGAAAAGAGGTACTTTCAGTCACTTGCTACTTCATACTGCAGTCCTAGAAAATCCTTGCATGTATATCTTTCATCTAATTGACTATATTATATAACTATTTCAGTCAGAAATTACAAGCCATAGTTTTTTGATTGTCCAGAGCGAGAAACAGCAAGGGAAACCCCACTGTGGTCAAATTTATTTATATAAATAGGAAAAAAAGTGTTGTACAATGCAAAAAAACAAAAGAGAAAAGTATGAGGAGAAGAAAGAGAAAAAAAGGAGGGGGGAGGATAAATTAACACAGGATGCTTACATATAAATAGGAAACAATGCTGTAAAAGGCAAAAAAAAAAAAGCCAAAAAAGAAAAGTACGAGGAGAAGAAAGAGAAAAAAAGGAGGGGGCATAAATTAACATAGGATGTTTACATATATCATTGCATTCTCTAATATCATGCTTACTTGTACTATTCTTTACTTTTCACAGGTATCAATGTCATGGCAGAAATTGATGTGCCTGGTCATGCAGAATCATGGTGAGTTTGCCTGTAGCTTTTCTTATGATGGTCAGAGAGACAAGTAACTTCTCCCTCTGTTCCAGTGTAGATTGTTGCCAGTTGCTTTGTTAAGTGTGATTTAGTCATCTCCTGCACAATTGAAGAAATTAATGGTTTTTTATTTCATGACGTCACATAGTGTTACAAGTAGATTGATCAAGCAGATAGTCGGTCCTGGGTACAGCATATGTCCTATGGTACCCACATCAAGAAATCATCATAATTCCCCTTATTTGATTTTGATCCGTCGATTTACATTTCAACTGAAAATAATGCATACAGCATACTTGTCCAGATATTTCGAGCTAGGTTATCTGATTAGGAGTCCAAACATGGTTATGCGACTTTTCTCCATTATCTGCTCTTGAAACTTTTGCAGGGGAAATGGATACCCAAAGCTCTGGCCTTCTCCCAATTGTACAGAGCCATTAGATGTCTCTAGTGATTTCACATTTGAAGTAATTTCTGGAATTTTGTCTGGTTAGTTCCTTTCGCATTTCTTTCTCAATCTGGATAAGTCATATGCAGTGTTATCCTAAACGCTAAACGTTAACAGTCTGTCACCTACCGTCTATCCATTATTTGGCCTAAATGGCCACTTAAATGGGCTAAACGGCCTATTAAACGAAAATGGTGTACCACCGTGTAGCATTTAAGTGGTGAGTAAATGGTGTAACGGGCTACACGGTCGTTTATTCAAACAGTGGTCATAAGAGGACTTGAAAACTAATTGAATAAATACCCATCCCCCTCCATATTGTTTTCACATCCTATGTTATTTTTTGAAGAAAAATAAAAGGAATACATTGAAATATGCAATGTGGAATGTGTGAGACCATATAGAAGTTCATTTCACCTGGCATATGAATTTCTTTTCCGAACTGTACTTTGTACTTTATCTAGAAATAGTGTTCCAAAAATCATTACAAATATGGACTGACCAACTCAATATTGGGTTGTGTTTGCTGAAATATGCTCTTCAACAACTAATGAAATAGACTTAAATAATCAGCCAATTGTTACATCAATTCATCAAAGAACTATTATTGCCAAATCATGACGTGCCTTCCGTAAAACCTAGTGGGGAACTATACAGTCTTGTTTCTTAGATTGGACTGAACTCTCTGATTGCTTTAGAAGCATGTGCAAGCAATCATAAATGTGCACAAAATGTCATCCAGTGACAGGTGGACCATCCTCCTGTACAAAACTTGTGCATCAAATATTGATTGATAATGATCCATAGTAATTTCTCTGCCGACTTTTCTTATATATCAATTTGCGCATTACTGCATTACATCAAAATGGTTCATCACTATGGACCTTTTTATCTTCTCAGATATGAGGAAAATCTTTCCATTCGGACTGTTTCACTTGGGTGGTGATGAAGTATATACAGGTTAGCCGATTTCTGTTGCAAATTAACTTCTATATAGGAGGAGTTTAAGACTGTTTTAAGGAAGATTGCTGTATGCGTCTCTAATAATGCTTTTTTTTTTGCCATGTCATACTATCATTTCTGTTTGCGCTGTTGTATCAATTTCAACTACAACTTCCATTCTGTTTTTCAGAAACACTCTGAGTACCACCTTCATAGATATATATTTTTCTATTGATGGGCAAAATGATAGTAAGACGTAAGTGCCATGTTACTTCTGATGCTCAAACAGATCTTGGGTATTTTTCTCTATGTGTTGTCTGTTGAGTATAATAGTCATTGATACAGTAACATTATCATGCCTAAATAGATGGTGATACATAAATATTTTAGTGTTGGAGTGCTTTTTTGTTTCTCCTGAAGTTTTTCCTAGGCTAATCGAGTCATTCTAATATCCATGACAGGGTGCTGGGACACAACACCTCATGTGAGGCAGTGGTATGAAATCTTATCCAACAACTTGGTTTAATCCACAATTTATTGATATCTGCTTCTAGATTTCCCTTTTATTTATATTGTTTAACATCCTCAATTTCAGGCTTAATGAGCACAACATGACCACAAAGGATGCTTACAAATACTTTGTTCTGAAGGCCCAAGAGTTAGCAATTAAGCTAAACTGGATTCCTGTGAACTGGTCTGTTCCTTGTATCCTTGTTTACTTCGAACTTTGGAGTTTAAAGGAAGAGGATGAGCTTTAATTTTGACTTGTGCCTGCAGGGAAGAAACCTTCAATTCATTCGAAGAAAACCTCAATCCTCTGACAGTGGTGCACAATTGGTAGATCATAAATTTATTTTGTGCTACACAACCTGTTTGTTTCATTCCTTGACAATCATATCTTTCATATGATCATATCCAAACTAGTGGCCGATGCATAATGCTAAATCAGTTTAACTTGTGAAACACTTCAGGCTGGGGCCTGGAGTCTGCCCCAAGGTTGTGGCAAAGGGTTTCAGATGTATAATGAGCAATCAAGGTGTCTGGTACCTTGATCATCTTGATGTTCCCTGGGAAGATGTCTACAGTGGCGAGCCACTCGCTGGGATCAGTGACAAAGACCAGCAAAAGCTAGTACTTGGTGGGGAAGTTTGCATGTGGGGTGAGACAGCAGACACATCCGATGTTCTCCAAACAATATGGCCCCGAGCAGCTGCTGCAGCAGGTACGAGAGAGACATCATGGAAGTGTGAACCGCAATCATTTTTCCACCCCTTCTTTTCTTAAGGACTCACTTGTCGCCATTGAAATTACTGTAGAGCGTTTGTGGAGTCAATTGGAGGCCATATCCGCCCAAGACGTAGAAACAACCGTCCTGTCACGGCTACACTATTTCAGATGCCTGCTGAATCACCGTGGGATTGCTGCGGCTCCAGTCACAAACTACTATGCTCGGAGGCCTCCCATCGGCCCCGGTTCATGCTTTGTTCAGTAAGCAGGACCTTCAGAGTGAAGGTATCCAGAATCAAGGTGCTCTGTCTTCATCTATACACCTGCCATACTTTGAACAGAGAACCTGATGTTGTCCCTTGCACTGTACCATATCTGTTTGTCATTCACAAAAAGAATCTATACAATTCGTCTGTGTTTGATTCCCAAACTCAAATAAAACCACGCACCATTCAAATCTGACCGAGGGAGAAGCCAGAAGCCGGTCACCGGTATAACAGTAAAACTCGGCACCTTTTTAACAGCCTTGTCATTGAATTCCTCCCACGTGTATCTGAACCAGGGTTCAGCAACTGGACAATTGGGCAAGGCTCCTTTGAACTGGTAAGAGAGCAGTGATCTCAGTGTGGATATTTCAAATGCTGCCTTTGCTTGCTCGACTGCATTTGGATTTTTGGGGAAGCCGTCGCTGTCGGACGCCATCCTTTCCTGGGTTTGGCCTTGACCTGAAACCTGCTGGTCCAAGCTGCTCATTAATGGCGCGTGTAATTTGCGACCGCCTGTTGTGCTTGGATGATCTAGAGTGATGGCAATGGGTTTGGCCCCTTGTTATAGGTCACTGTCCCTCCCATGTCACTCTCATTGGCCATATATATAGATCTGTGGCCTTCTGCTCTATATCCACTGCCCTGTTTGGCTGTTTCTGAACCTGTGGTGACTGACTGGTGAGCAGTGCAGTGCAGCTGAATCATAGAATACTATGCCCTGCCCTGAATTCTGCTGAATTTCATTGGCCCTGAATTAGTGAATTTCACTGAAAAGATGTGTGAAACTTTGTGTTGGAACCGAAGACTTGTGGTGGTGAGTGGACAGTGACACTGGCAGACTGGCTGGAGAGTGGCTCACTGGCTCTGCTCTCTAGTATTGTACTAGATGTGTGCTTCCATTCCATTCCAAGTTGTTCGTTTCCTACCTGTGGGATTGGGAATGTGATGTGACGTGGCGGCGAGGTATACTTGAGGTTGAGGATACGTATAAATACGTACATGTTTTCCACTTTTGCCTATGTATGTATGTATGTGGTGAATGTGATGTTGCTACTCTGGTTGGCTGTACGTGCCGCTGCAGACAGTTTTTACTGCTTGGACCGGTAAACTTCCCGGTCAGCGAAGCCACCGGTTTCTTGGACCCGATGCCATTGTTGTGAACTGTGAGGGCCTGTTTGGGAGAGCTGTGTTCCTTGATTCTCCAGCTGTGCTCCCAGATTCTCTGGTGAAGTGATTCTGTGGCTGAAAGTAGATTTTCTTTGATTCTTTAGCCTAAACTCTCAAAATCAGGATAGAGAATCACTTCACAGAATCAGATGAAGCTACTTTTTTCAGCTCTCAGCCTCCTAGTTCATTTCAGAGAATCACTTCACAGAATCAGCAAAGAATCACCTCACGCTGAAAAATGCGTTTGGCAGCCAGGGAGTGATTCTCCTTGAGAATCAGCTCCGTGGAGCTCTCCGAAACGCACCCTGATTGTGACGCTGACGCCTACTATCTGCTTCCCTGAGAATCAGCTCCGTGGAGCTCTCCGAAACGCACCCTGATTGTGACGCTGACTACTATCTGCTGTCTGCAATTCGCTACGATGTGAGTAAGAAGAGTGCATATGTCGACAAGTATCTGTCTCTGATTGTGACGCTGACGCCTACTATCTGCTGTCTGCAATTCGCTACGATGTGAGGAAGAAGAGTGCATATGTCGACAAGTATCTGTCTTGATCTGTTACTGAAATTGCAAGATTTGAACGGGAGACTCTGACGAAGTTATCATAAACAATAGTATCCGTTTTTTTTCAGACTTACCCCTCCGTCTCTAAATAAGTGTCGCCGTTGGTGTGCGTGTCACGTGTTTGACTCATTTTATAAAAAATATGTGCAATATTTTATCTCCAAATAATTTTGTTAAAAAACTAGATGTAAAGATTTTTCCGATGATACTAATTACTTAGCATAAATATTAATATATTTTAATATATAATTGTCAGCAGTTTTTTCTCGAGAAGCGAGAACGACATTTGTTTAGGGACGGAGGGAGTACATATTCCATTCTAGAAAAAAAGAATGATAGATATTCTCAGATTTCACGATCGAGTAGTCAAAAAGTTTTCAGTTTAGCTAAATATTCATAAAAAAAGGGAAGTGCTTATTTTTGAGTTGGACCGTCCTCTACGAATTTCCTGACACTACGGTGAGATTAGTAGTAGACCGGATTCTTGATACACCTTTATGACGCAAGGCGACAAGAGCATCAGCGGCAAGTCTACACCTTGATGGCCGTTCGCCATACAAAAAGATTAGGCAAGGAGTACACAACAGCATGACCACAGGAGCAAACAAACTTGTCTCGCACCTAATATTCCCATGAGTCCATGACATTTTTTAGCAAATGGAATCCCCTTTTTTTAGTAGGAGCTCACATCATGTGACATCACTCTTTTCCTCTAGGTCAATTTTTGTCTTAGCTTTATGTGCACTTCCATCATTTTTATTGTGTATCGCAAAACTAACCAACCAACCCTGTCTTTTGGCTCTGTGCTGTCTCACAACACATCAATTAGTTTGTGCTATGTAATAAGTTTTGTTGCTTTTTTAGAGCGCCGTTTGGACGTTAGATTTTTTTGTCGATTCTCAAAGAAAGCGAGCATTTTAATGTCAAACTCTTATGTGATATCCGTAACTTAATTCCCCACTTGTCGATACCGTAATCAATAACTAAGAGCATCCAAAATGCAGGAAATAACCATATCCTCGACTTGCGATCTATTGGAAACCAATCAATCGACCGCATTCTTGCTCCACCAATACGCCTAACGTCACCAACACACCAAAAACCGACTCTCGATACGCAACAAGCTTCTATTTTGCCTCTCTAGTCACCTTTAAACCACAAGATATTTCTTGTCGATTCTTGCTCACTACAACTGAACCTTCATGACACACGAAACTCTCACACGAAAAAATATTTCCTTAACTTCGTCATCCGAATATCGACACTACAATCAATAACCTAGAGCGTCCAAATCATCACAAAACACCCATGATCCGAGACCCGGAATATCTTAACCTATCGGAAACCGTCCCCGTCTCCCGCCACGATACCATCCGCAAATTTGTGTTTGCAAAGTGGCCCAAGAGCAGGTGCACCTAACATTTTTGGGGGTACATGACACGCGGTCTTCTTTCCTCCTGCCTTCCTCGACCAGCCGCTGCTGCTGCTGCCTGCTGCTGCGAGAGAGCGAGCGAGACCAGTCAACACCACACCCCCGTCAAACCTGGGGCCCACCGCGCAGCCACCCGTCGGATCCGGACCGCACGGATCCCGGCGCGCATCCGACGGCCCGGATCGCCCCGGCGCCCCATGAAAACCCTCACCCACTAGGGCCACTGCTTCCTCTTCCTCCTCCGCTTTTCCCCTCCCCGTCGTCGTTCGAGAGGAGGGCGACCAACTGGTGGCGCGCCGATCTCCCGATCTGGTGGCCCGAGCCCGCCCCGATCCGCCGCGGACCGCCGCACCCGGGCCGGATTTGCCGCCGCGGGCGGATCAGGTGCGGATTCCCCCCCATTTTTTTGAGGATTTTTTTTTGTTTGTTTGGGTCCCCGTGGCGCGGAAATGGCCTAAGCGTTGCTGCCGTGTCCGCGCAGCGTCCGTCGCCGCCTGGGGAGGCTCCGATTCGTCGCCGGCCCATGGCGACCCCCGACGACGGCCCGGCGCCGACGGCCGGGGCCGGGGGCCGCAAGTTCTGGCGCTCCGTGTCGTGGTCCGAGCCGCGGGAGCCGGACGCCGCGGGCGGGGCCGGGGCGGCAGGTGGCGCGGGCGGGCAGTCGCGCCGCGTCCCGCCGCCGCCGCCGCTCACCCCGCGCTCGATGAGCTCCAAGGCGCGGTCCTGCCTCCCGCCGCTGCAGCCGCTCGCCATCACCCGACGCAGCCTGGACGAGTGGCCCAAGGCCGGCTCCGACGACGTCGGCGAGTGGCCCAACCCCACCACGCCCGGCGCCTCCAAGGTCGGCGGCGGCGGCGGCGGGGGGCCCTCCTCCGCCAGGCCCGGGGAGGGGCTCCGGCTCGACCTCTCCTCGCTCCGCTCGCAGGGACGCAAGGACCAGATCGCCTTCTTCGACAAGGAGTGCTCCAAGGTCGCCGACCATGTCTACCTCGGCGGCGACGCCGTCGCCAAGAACCGCGACATCCTCAGGAAGAACGGCATCACCCACGTGCTCAACTGCGTGGGTTTCGTCTGCCCAGAGTACTTCAAGTCCGACCTCGTCTACCGCACGCTCTGGCTGCAGGACAGCCCCACTGAGGACATCACCAGCATCCTGTACGACGTCTTTGATTACTTTGAGGATGTGAGGGAGCAGAGTGGACGCGTCTTTGTGCACTGCTGCCAGGGGGTGTCGCGCTCGACGTCGCTGGTCATCGCCTACTTGATGTGGAGGGAAGGCCAGAGTTTCGATGACGCCTTCCAGTTTGTCAAGGCTGCCCGGGGAATCGCGAATCCAAACATGGGCTTTGCCTGCCAGCTTCTCCAGTGCCAGAAGCGGGTTCATGCAATTCCACTGTCCCCAAATTCAGTGCTCAGGATGTACCGCATGGCGCCTCACTCCCAGTATGCCCCTCTGCACCTAGTGCCCAAAATGCTCAATGACCCATCCCCTGCCGCCCTGGATTCTAGAGGCGCGTTCATTGTACATGTTCTGTCGTCCATCTATGTCTGGGTTGGAATGAAGTGCGATCCGGTAATGGAAAAGGATGCAAAGGCTGCTGCATTTCAGGTAGTGAGGTATGAGAAGGTGCAGGGGCACATCAAGGTTGTGAGAGAAGGTTTGGAGCCACAGGAGTTTTGGGATGCATTTTCAAGTACGCCACCTAATTCAGATAGTAATACAAAGATTTGCAAGGACCAGATCGATTCAGCATCCAAGAGTAACCCAGGAAGCCGGAGAATTGAGTCTTATGATGCTGATTTTGAGCTTGTCTACAAAGCAATCACTGGGGGAGTTGTTCCAGCTTTCTCAACATCTGGGGCTGGGGATGAGACCCATCTTCCAGCTAGAGAAAGTAGCTGGAGTTTACTAAGGCACAAGTTTATCTCCAAGTCGCTATCTCGTGTTTATTCAGATTCTGCTCTAATCAGGGATTTTGATCCACGGGTAGACCGTGTACAGCACCTGGCTGCTGAAGCATCAACTTCACCTCCCTTCCTTTCTCCAAGCTCCTTGTCATCGGATTCAAGCGTCAGCTCAAAGTATAGTTCAGACTCACCCTCCTTGTCACCTACAACTAGCTCCCCACCATCATTTGGCCTCTCGCCTGCTTCATCTAATCTGCCTCATGCTTTGGTGCCATCGTCCAGGTCTCCCCTTTCTCAATCATCTAAAGAGGGAGCTTCAAAGCCTTCTGGCCTGGAATCAATACGCTCTCCTTCAAAGACCTCTTCTATAGCAGAAAGAAGAGGAGGCTTCACACTTCTAAAGCTACCATCTCTCCAGAAGGATCTTGTATTGCCGCCAAGGGTACCGTCTAGTATTCGCAGGATTGAGGAGGCCTCAGATAAGAGTAGTACAAATGGTGTTAAACAGCTGACTGGTGATTTTTGCTCAGAAAAATGCACTGCTAATAGTTCAAGCTCGCATTCTGAAACTAGATTAACTGAGTGTACTGACAGTAACTCAGAAGCTTGCAGTAATGCACAACTGTTAGTTTACCAGTGGCCTAGCATGGAAAAGCTAACTACCTTTGCACGCAAGGATCTTGACCCGAAGTCGGTTTTGATTTTTGTTACATCAAATGCCATCAGAAAAGAAGCAGTTAAAATGGTGTGTGTATGGGTAGGAGGCAAAAATGAAAGCAGCAAGAGTGTTGATGCTGTTGATTGGCAACAGGTTACTGGTGATTTTCTTCGTCGAAAAGGCCTCAGCGATGCTCTTCCTGTCAAGGTATGTGCAGACTGTGCACCACCTCTACTTTTCTGCACTTTGATCTGCTTGTGAGCTTTTAGCCACCATTCAAGCTGTATAAAGAGCTTGGAACTTAAATTTAGGATTTCGCTGATTTCTTGCTTTGGATGATGACTCTTTTAGTGGTAACTGCACTCAAATAGTATAAAGATTGCAACTGAAACTGAAATAGCAAACTCCAGTGAACTTCAGTGTTATACGATGTCCACATGCTTCACCTGCCTATCTTAGATTCTTCCCACCCTTTACAATTATTGATATTAGTAGTCAACATAGATTGTTAGTTTCTAACATCGATGTTTGGTCATCAAAAAAAGATTGGATTATATATTCTGTGATGTGTCAAAAGATGATACATAAGGCCAATCAGTTCACGTCCCATTGCAGATAGATGTTTCTAGGATTGCTTTAGTTATCCTAAACTTATGGAAATTGATACTTGATTTAATTTCTGTGACTGGAGGATAATGATTTATTAGCATCTGGAAATTTACCAATGAACTCTATCTGTATTTTATTGTTTGTTTACTTTCACACAATGGTTATTGTTTCTCTATAGATATCATTTTATACTACATAAACTTCTGCCAGATGTTTGAAACTTAGAATTTAGAATTGTTTCGTTCAATCAGTGACTGATAAAAAGGTCAAAATCAATTATCAGCAACTTTGGTTATTTTCATTTATCAGTGACAAGATTTTGGATAGAATATTAAGTCTGTCTTAGGCAGGAAAAGGCCCTGTGAGCTTGGCTTCTGTACCTGATATGTATAATTTACAGGGCAGACAAGTTTGACTGGAAATGATATCATGAGTATATTGTTATCTTAGATCACTTGTCCTAATTTTTTGTAATCTGGCATGCCTATATAGTCAAGGACCCACGACATCTGATGTGATTGGTTGATTAATAAACGGGAATTATTTAGCGTTAGGTTGACTCTGTTCTAGTTGAGAATACCGGAATAATGATGATTAGGCCCCAGAGACCACCCCTTGACCCGTTTTAGCTAGGAGTATTTATTTTTTTCAGGTTCGACCTGTTTGTATTGTAGACTGAAATGTCAGGTTGTTGTTGATGTTTGTCTATTTGTGCACATCAGCGGAACTTCTTCAACTCGTCATAGATTTGTTTTGCCATGTGTCACTCCAGACTGCAACTAACCATACTGATAGTAATCGCCATGCGTCACTCTAGGCTCCAACTAATCATACTGATAGTAATAGTGATTTGGTTGGGATTTCTCGTGGAATCTCTTGCTCACAACACAAAGCATTATCTAGCTTGCTACCGGCATGGCAGTGATTGAATCCACAGCCTTGGCTTCTATCTTGAACCCTGGAATCCTGCTTGGTACCACTTATTATTGACTTGTTTGAAGATGTTTGGCTAAAATGCTGATGATTTTTATGCGGGTGCGGACCTGTGTACAACAACAACAACAACCAAGCCTCTTAGTCCCAAACAAGTTGGGGTAGGCTAGAGTTGAAACCCAACAAGAGACCCTAGTCACGGTTCAGGCACGTCAATGGCTGCTCTCCATGCATTTCTATCCAAACATAGATCTCTAGGTATATCCCAACTTTTTAGATCTCTCTTTATTGCCTCCCCCCACGTCAATTTCGGTCTACCTCTACCTCTCCTCACATGAAAATCTTGGGCTAAAACTCCACAATGCACTGGTGCCTCCGGAGGTCTCCTTTGGACATGACCAAACCACCTCAACCGATGTTGGACCAACTTTTCTTCAATTGGTGCCACCCCTAGCCGGTCACGAATATCGTCATTTCGGACTCGGTCCATCCTTGTGTGGCCACAAATCCAGCGCAACATACGCATTTCTGCAACACTCATTTGTTGGACATGTCTTCTTTTAGTAGGCCAACATTCTGCTCCATACAACATAGCCGGTCTAATCGCCGTCCTATAAAACTTGCCTTTGAGCTTTTGTGGTACCCTCTTGTCACAGAGAATACAAGATGCTTGGCGCCACTTCATCCACCCCGCTTTGATCCTATGGCTAACATCTGCATCAATATCTCCATCCTTCTGTAACATCGATCCAAGATACCGGAAGACGTCTTTCTTAGGCACCACTTGGTCTTCCAAGCTCACCTCTCCCTCTTCCTGTGCAGCATTGCCGAAATCACATCTCATGTACTCAGTCTTAGTCCTGCTTATTCTAAACCCTTTGGACTCAAGGGTCTGCCGCCACAACTCTAGTTTCCTATTTACTCCTGTCTGACTCTCATCAACTAACACTACATCGTCTGCAAAAAGCATACACCAAGGGATATCTCCTTGTATGTCCCTCGTAACCTCATCCATAACCAAGGCAAAGAGATATGGGCTCAAGGCTGACCCTTGATGAAGACCTATTTTAATCGGAAAGAAATCAGTGTCACCATCATTTGTCCGCACACTGGTCTCGACGTTGTTGTACATGTCCTTGATGAGGGTAACATATTTTGTTGGGACTTTATGTTTGTCCAAAGCCCACCACATAACATTCCTTGGTATCTTGTCGTACGCCTTCTCCAAGTCAATGAAAACCATGTGTAGGTCCTTCTTTTGCTCCCTGAACCGCTCCATAACTTGTCTTATTAAGAAGATTGCTTCTATGGTTGACCTTCCAGGCATGAAACCAAATTGGTTCATGGATATCCGCGTCGACCCTCGCAATCTATGCTCAATAACTCTCTCCCACAACTTCATCGTGTGGCTCATCAACTTAATTCCCCGATAATTAGTGCAGCTTTGGACGTCTCCCTTGTTCTTGTAGATTGGAACCAATATGCTTCTTCTCCACTCCTGAGGCATCTTGTTTGAACGATAGATATTGTTAAACAACTTGGTTAGCCATACTACAGCTATATCCCCGAGGCATCTCCACACCTTGATTGGAATACCATCAGGACCCATCGCTTTATCCACTTTCATCCTTTTCAAAGCTTCTCTAACCTCCTGCTCTTGGATCCTCCGCACATAGCGCCTATTGGTGTCATCAGATGAGTCAGCCAACCGAACGGTGGAGTTCTCATTCTCCCCATTGAACAAATTATCAAAATATTCTTGCCACCTATGTCTAATCTCATCTTCCTTCACCAAGAGTTGCTCCCTCTTATCCTTAATGCACTTGACTTGGTTGAAGTCCCTTGTCTTCTTATCACGAGCCCTAGCCATCCTATAAATGTCCTTCTCTCCTTTCTTCGTATTCAAACGTTGGTAAAGATCCTCGTAAGCCCGCCCCTTCGCCTCCCCCACCGCTCGTTTTGCAGCCTTCTTAGCCACCTTGTACTTTTCTATGTTGTCCGCGCACCGGTCTTGGTACAAGCACTTATAGCATTCCTTTTTTTCCTTAATAGCCTTTTGCACATCTTCATTCCACCCCCAAGTGTCTTTTGGATCGCGACCACTTCCTTTAGACACTCCAAGCACCTCTGCGGCAACCTTCCGAACGCAAGTTGTCATCTTCTCCCACATGGTGTTTGCATCTCCTTCGTCTTTCCAAGGGCCCTCATCAATAACTCTTTCTTTGAAGCCCTTCAATGCTTCTCCCTTTAAATTCCACCACTTTGTCCTCGCACTCTTGGCTTGTTTGACCCTACGAGCATGCACCAGGAAGCGAAAATCGGCCACCAATAGCTTGTGTTGAGAAACCACACATTCCCCAGGTATCACCTTACAATCCTCGCAAGTGTGTTTATCCTCCCTTCTTGTAAGGACAAAGTCGATCTGGCTAGAGGAACGACCACTACTAAAGGTCACTAAATGGGAATGTGTCTTTTTTTTTTTCTTGAGCACGTGTGTTACGTGTCTGAACATTCCCATGTGCCATACAATATTATTTGGTGCCATTTCACCTTTATTCTGGTTGACAATTTACGAATTTTATTACTAACTCTTATTGGGTTTTAACAATACAGGTTTTCAAGGAGCATGAAACTGAGAATCTTTTGGAACTACTGAATGTTAGTTAACATTAGGCAGTAGCTATCAGGATATTGTAGTTGGTTAACAAACTCAGCCACAAATTATCATTCAACGAAGGCATGCCCTCCAGCATCAGTCGGTACCGATGATTGTCAGCGAGGTATAAAGCCACTACCATTCCCTTGAACATAATAGGCTACAAACAGATTCCATTTTAGTAGAAGCGATGGATCGGCAACTGCGCCTCATGATCTATCTTTTGTCCAAATGGCAGGAGGCTGCCATGGGCGTTGTATCCGTTGTGAATTAACACTCATGGTGTAGGTGCAATCGGCCAATTGGGTGTATATTAACCGCTCCCCTGTAATGTAAGCTCAGATACTGGGAGATGGTGTGTCAACAGTTACTTTTAGCCTAAACATTCTTGTACATCTTTGAAAGGAACAGATTTGTAATCCTCTTGGCTTATAAATGGCTCCATTGGTCATATAACTTTTAAACTATATAGAACTCAGTTGTTAGCCGGCAATCTTCTTCCTCTTCTTTCAATTTATAAGATCAGAAGTCAGTTCTTAGCAGGTAATTCTTTTTTATTAAATTGTAATTCTAGTTACCTGATCAGTTTTGCGCGCTGCTCTGCTGTCCAGTGAAAACTCCTACCAGTTTACTGTGATATGCTTTTTTTTTTTCTTGGGAAAGGGCGGTGATATGCATTGATGTCTTCATACCGATTACTGTGATATGCATTGATGTCTTCATAGGCTATCCTTGCAGTCATTTTATTTTATTGTGATGTTCTTGTGAGTAGAAGCTGGATCACAAGACTCATGAGTCATGTCAGAGGTTGCATTGTGATGTTATTGTTTGTGAGTGTAGGATAAGTCCAGATCTGTCTTGCTGTAATTTGTAAGCCGGCAATAACCTGTTTCGTGCGAATTGCTATGTAAATCCGGTCTTTGCTAGATCAGATATAACCAACCGATAGATTCAATCTGACTACGTAATTGTTACGATTGATTCAGGGCATGTTTCCAAATTTTTACAAGATTCTCCATCACATCGATTCTTTAGACGTATGCATGAAGTATTAAATGTAGGTAAAAAGTATAACTAATTGCACAGTTTGTCTGTAAATGTCGAGACGAATCTTTTGAGTCTAGTTGGTCCATATTTGAACAAAGTTTGTCAAATAACAACGAAAGTGCTACAGGAACTTTACATCAAAATTCCTACCAACTAAACACCCTCTCATTATGTTTTTACATCAAAATTCCTACCAACTAAACACCCTCTCATTATGTTTGGTTTGCTACCAAATATGTGCTGCCTTTTAAGCCAATCCAAAATATTAGCGTGGACTAGCTTTGGCCCAACATTTGGCCCAACAAAATGAACAAAATAGCCAAAGAAGCTTAACGAAATTGGAGCCAAAATTGGTCAAAGGTAGACAAAATTTGACTTGGTTAAATTGGCACACTTTTTGCAACAAAAACCAAAAACAAGAACCCCACATAAAGATGTGTGTACCATGATGATGTTTGATACCTTTGCTTCTATTCTATCTTAAAAAAACATTTTATTATATAAAAACATATATAATTCTAATAACTTGAAGTAAATAAAAACATTTTATATAGCAGATGAAATAAAGATGTGCTGACCAATTAATAACAGTGCATTAAAATTTAACCACCTATATAATTCGAGTACCATACCATCGCACTTTGCAAAAACAATGCACTAGTGGCGCTTATTCATTCCACTTGCCTAAGCACACACGTGCTCTAATTATAATAATAACTAAAGATTGCCGGAGCAGTGTGCGACGCGGACGTCGCCGCGCGGCCGGCCCATCGCCGACGCCTTCTTGGTACGGCCTCTCCTGCCGCTGCTGCGCTTCACGTGGCGCGCCCTTCCACGGTCGGCGAGGTCGTAGTACCCATGGTACTTGTCGTCGTACTCGTCGTCGTCCTCCTCGTCGGTCACCTCGCCGTCGTCGCCGTTGAAGGCCTGGCCCATGGTCTTGAAGACGTCCATCCTTGGAGAAGGATGAGGAGAAAGGATAAGACGAGGACGAACGGCACGATGAGGAGAAGCCTGCTGCGCCGCCGGGGCTTTGGCGGCGGCGGCGGCGGCGATGCCATACTGCTGATGGCGCCCAGCAACGTCCCTTCGAGGAACTGCGTCTTCGGCCGCGACGCCATCCTGCTGCCGCAGAAGGGTTCGAGGAAGTCCGTAACGAACAATGAGACGAGGAGCCTGCTGCGCCGCCGGCGGGGCTGCGTCGTCGACGGCGACGCCGCCATCCTGCTGATGATGCCGCAGAGCGGCGGCGGCGGCATCGTGAAGAACGTCGGCTGCCGGCGGCGGAGATGGAACGAAGGACTGTTCCTCCGGATCAACAACGTACGGCGCCGCCGCCGACGAAGCGATCGCTGCGGCGGCGCAGACGTGCGTTGATGACGATGATGACGGTGGTGATGGAGACGGCGACGGCGCCGGCACGAACGTGGTGATCACCTTGATGTAGTCGTCTTCTTCTTCGTCGGACGCCGCAGCAATGACGAAGCCGTCGTCGTCGTCGTCCTCGTACGCCGCCGCAGCGATGACGAAGTAGCCGTCGTCCTCCTCCTCCTCGTACGCCGCCATCCCGCCGCCGCCGCTGCAGTTAGCTCCGGCGGCGCCGGAAGGCCTACGTTTTTTTTTACTAGATAGATAGATGTAGGGGACAATGGCTCTTCACGCGTGGGAAATCCGTATAAGTAGGGGAACTTCCAGTTAGAAACCACCACGCCCGAAATTGCAGCAAAATCTTAATAGATATCGTGCATCTCTGATCGAATCTAACAAAACTTGTAACAACACAAAACGCATTTTCCTGACTAACCTAACAAGAAACAAAAAAAAATGTGTTAACTAAAACTGATTTTATTTTAGTCGTAGATCCAAACGACAGCCGCGTAGAGGATTCCCATACGTATACGAGTATTTTAAATTAAAATCGGTTACTGGTAATGAATTGAGGATTCCTTGACAAAATCGTAATATAATATATATAAAAAAACAGACAAATATACATGGTGCTTATGTTGAGGGTATATAAAATCTTTCTACGGACTAAAAATACTTTGTTCTGTGATATAATATATGAAACTGTTGTGATACAGGTTAACGGAGAACGGCCTGAGCTACAAAATTGGTAACCCAGATCACTTGACACAGCGCAGCCTGAACATTTGATCTCTGGATACTAAACTAACACTAGAACCACCTTAACTTGTTTTTTCCCAAAAAAAAAAAAAGGCCCATCTTCATCACGTCCAGGTCAGGAGCAGTAACACAGCTACATCCGGAACCTATCTGTCCAGTTACCTCGCCATGTCACCATGGTGACATTTGATCTCAGACACAGAGACTTCGTCTCGGTGCTGCAACAAGTCCATCGTTTCCTATGTTATTATGTCATCAATTTTCAACTGTTGTTAACAGGATTCGGGCTAGAGCCACGCGGCGGGCTTGCCACCGCTGGCTTCTGTGGTTTACTCCTCAAGAAGCTCTTTGTGTATAGGGCTCCAAATACAATGGCCTGGTAACACAAAAGGTTTGTTATTCATGGTTGAAACGAAAGCAGGTGATATACTGTGAGGTGACTGGGAAGGCGGAGGTAGATGACGACTTACTGCGCCAACCCACTGCATCCAGCTGAGAGGATGTACAAACCAGATGCAGGAAAGCAATATGCTCACCAGCTACAATAATGCATGGACTATTGTTAGAAAAAAGAGGTTTAATATTATGTTTGCGAGGATTATCACACCCAGAATGCCAATATCCACCTGTCTAGTTGTCATTATGGTAGCAAATGTGAGAGCGCCAAATGTTCGAATGGTGTAGGATATGAAGAACTGACTAGCTGTTGCAACCTGGAATAGTACATAAAATAAATCCCACAGCAAAAGGATAAGCTGCCTTTAGGTATTTAAACAAAAAATAGTAGCTTCGCTTTGTAGGCACAGGAGAGGAAAACTAAAATATTTTTTCTCGAAAACGAAAACTAAAACAATTGACATCACCCAAAGAGCTATATTTCAGAGATATATTTTCCTTTGCACTGAATTTCACAATGTCTATCTCTCTACATATTTCATTTATGTTTGTTGTGCTAACTCGGCATCTAACGTTTAAATCTATGCTCAAGTGGATTTTGTGTTTACATTCTGAACTGGCACACTTCGGAGCAAGGAACAAGCAACAGTGCATATTACGAGATGAGGAGGTAAGTCTTACGCTGGACAGGATTAGAACATCAGAGAAGCAATCTGGGTGGCGAAACATAAAATCCACAGCTGGAATCAGGTGATTCTGGAGAATCAGCCCTGTAAAAAGGAAAAAAAAATATCAGAGATGTGCAAGCACAATCATCACAACTGTTAATAATGTTGATATAGTGTAGCAAAAAAATGGTAAAAATTAGTGGAAGTCCAGAATTACTAATCAAATTTCAGCATATTAGGCCCAGTACAAAATTAAGTTAAACTTTGGTTGTAGCAATAGATCATAATTCATACCACTTAAACTAAGAAGACAAGAGCACACCGTCGTGTAGAATATTTGGTTGTGTATTTCCATGTCGTACCCTTTGAAGAGTTTATCTTGAAACGTGCTTGTGAACCCATCAAAACTGGACATCCAGAAAATAAGAACATGGGGTCAGATTAGGTAGGTTCTGTAGTGTCAAAAATTGACTGAAGGAAAGTAAAAACCCTGTGAGTTTATCAACCACTGATTCTCTGTATGATCTATGCAGATACCAATAGTAGTACAAGTCCTTATTGGGAAATTTTCAAGTATTTTATTTACTAGATATACCAAATCATACGGTAGAAAACTTTTGAAACTAAATCAGGTATCTCTATCTTTTCTCTGTAGCCATTTTTCCGATGCTCCATACAATCATACCTATACATGTATTAGTGTCTAAGATAAGATACAGAGTATAGCTCTAGCATCACAACATCACCTAATTCATCTGGAGTAATTTACTGCAATATAATAATGGAAAATGAAAACATGTTTCCAGAAATCATAAAGACGCAGAACTCTGAGTTATTACAGGATTTCATGATCTGTATCAGGACTTTAAATGTTATTTCTTGTTTTCTTTAGCATGGAAAGAAGCAGCAGAGAGTCGTACCCAAGATAACCGAGCATGAGTGAAACGCCCCAAATAGTGCTTTCTCTGCCTTTGTTAAATGGACTCACATCCATCGACGCCTGCATCAATGAAGGACAAAAGGAAAATGAATAGCTTCAGAAAATACCCAACTGTTTTGGCAAAAGAATTGGTGTATATCAAGTACATAGATGTAGATGTTATCTTGAGACAAATCTTATTCTTCTAAGCTAGAATTCAACCTAACGCAACCCTAAGCCACTGCCCCCAATACCCCCCCCCCCCCCCCAGCCCACTTGATGCAACAGCTACAGGCCAGTCCACAAGTATGCAGTGTGCCTTTCTCTCTCGTCTCTTGCAATATGCAATGGCAGCGGCTCTGTTCCTCTTCCCCATCTCCCCACGTTCATTTGAGCCAAACACTAGGTCCCGCCGCAACACACAAGGTGTGAGGCTACGAGCGGCGATTCAGCAAAGCCATAGGCCCAGCCTCTGGTGGCGGCAGGACGTGCTGTGCCGTGATGCAGCGAGGACAAGGCACAGGGACTTGTGGCCTGCGTGACTTGCTGATCACCCTATGACTCGTTATCTCATCGGATGACCTAGGCTTCAGGCCAGCATCTAGGCTTCCTTCAATCCTTCTCGATTCGCTGTGCTGTTGTGAAGAAAAATCTTGTTGATTAGTCTCTTGTTGGAAGCGCAGGAACGCGGTGGATTCCTCGCTGTCAAGGAGTTGCTGAGGGAACCTACAGTTGGAGAAGTGTGTTGGTTGGATCTTAGAAACTCCCTATGGTTGTATATTAGACTAACAATGATGATCTAGGCAGTCCAGATTTCTTATCAGATCAGTTCGGTTCAAAGTAGCCTAATTGGATTCTTTTCTTTGGAAGTGGGGAGTATCCAACTCTAAGACCTGGTTCTGTCGCTGCCCAGCAATCTTGGTTAATAGCCCCGGAGTACTGGCCATGGATGCATTGGTTAATAGCCCCAAAGTACTTGTTGGTTACCACCAGTTTCCATACGCTCATGCGGAAATATGGTAACCAACTAATATATTTTTGGAAGATAAAATCCTATCTCCATCCTGCAACTAGTTCAGCCCTAACATTTGTGCTATGCCTGTTCTACTTGAAACACAATGCAAGATCGATAGTAATTAAAACAGCTATATGCTCGCCGATTCTTTTTCTATAGCAGCTAGTAGTAGACTATTCATACCGAAATGCAAGCACGTGATGTTCAATAGTGGAGAGGGAGAGAATTGGGCATGTAGAATTACCGGATATAGAATGAACAATGCGCAACCCAGAGTCACGATGACAGCAAAGAAGTAATCTTTTCCGCCATACTTCTTTCTCATTATTATTGTGCCCCAGATCTACCAATCAATAAAAAAAAGATAATAGCTATAAGATGGCACTAATCTTTGATTATCGAGGAAATATATGTAAACATGTAACATGCACATTACTGAGACCACCAGATTCATCTTGCACAATAATTCTCACATGCATCTTATTGAAAATTCTCGTTATGGATTTAGCATCTGATCCAAAGATTTAAGTTCCAGTGACTATTGGCACCAAACTAGACTATGCACAGACAGAGTGTAGTTGCTTCAATCAATCAGCATTACTTAAATGAGAACCATTAAATCGGGCACAATAATCCTCACATGCATATTATCAAATATTACTTCATATATTTAACATCTGATACATGGTTATCAGTTCCAATGACTACTGGCACCAAGTTAGACTGTACAGACAGACAGTGTAATTGCTTCAATCAACCATCAATACTCAACCAAGAACCATTAGAACATGAAAGGTACTGATGCTTCTCTAGCAGCCTAGAAAATAGTGGAGATGTACGGAGAATATGGTTTGATCACTGGTTACAGTATAGTAGCAGAGATTACCATGACAGGTATCATCTTGGCGCATTTGGCAAGCGTTTGGACAGGGAAGCTGACATACTTGAGGGCCTGAAAGAAGTTACTTTACATATTCAATAAAGAAGTAGGACAAAACAACACATACGGCAAAAGAAATGAAGGACAGAAACTAGTCCAACCTCATACTGGCAGGTTGTGGTCAGTATATTTGATATGGAGACAACACCATATTTGTGTAGCGGAGCCACAGGGTCCAAGGATTTCTTACTTGCCTGCACAGGAGTATATAAATAAATAAAGAAATTAATAAGCCTGCAGATCCCGACGTTTGGGGAGGTAGCCCTGCGAGAGGGGTCTGTCATACCAGTAACACCATAGCAGACACCATGGATGTGGCTATGCGGTTACAGAAAACAAGGAAAAGCGAGTATCTGAAGAACTCCTTCTCCACTCCATATGGAACCCTCATGATCTTCTCCTGCACAGCACCGATGCAAAAACACATCTAGTAAGTCATGACCCTGGCGCAAGCAGTGCGGAAAAGGAACCTTAATGTCTCAAGTTGCTTGATACTAAGAGCAATATATTGGCACACTATAAGAGATAAATAAAGATGACTAAATACATATCATAACGTCATGTTTGTGAATGCACCAATCGCTAGTGTAACTAGTGGTGGTAATTGAGCTGAAGGGCACAGGGAGTAAGAGGTAGGCATGCTTGTCACTGGTTTGGACTGGAAGCAGTGGTTGGGGAACATTCAATTGTTGAATTATTAGAGCAAAGGAACAAGGGCCTCTATGGTCATGAAACCCTCTGTGGCCAGACGAATCGCAGCTGAAGATTGCATACTGTGCCACACGGTAGCGAAATTCGCGGGGAAGCCGAGCACCAGGAATCCACAGCGCCCCTGCTGCCGCCGTGGAACCCCGGCTGGAGCAGGCGGCAGATCAACACGCAGCGATCTCCCCCCGCCCCAATGTCTGGTTAAGTCTCGGAGGGGGTGAATTCGGGCCGGAATGGGTGGATATAGGACAGCGAGGGGGTGAAGTGGAGAAGAAATGGTGGAAGGGGTGGAGCGAAGAGGGAGGAAGCACTACTACCAGCAACCGGACCCAACCCACCTGGAGGACGCCGTAGACGAGGAGTGTGCTCATGATGCCGAGGACGGCGAAGCCGCAGCGCGCCGCCCAGCGGCGGCGGTCGTCCTTGTCCTTGTCCCTGTCCCTGTCCGCCGCCGCCACCACCGGCAGCAGCCCCGGCGCCGCCGCGTCCGCCATGGCCGCTGTCCTCCCCTTCGCGCCGGGGCACCACTCGCCTCCTCTTCCGCCGCCGCCCTAACCAGACGAAACGCCTCGATGGCGGCGACGGCGCCGGGTCGATGGTGGATGGGGGCGCACGCGCGGCGGGCGGGCCCCGCGTGGCAGCGAGAGAGTGGTGAGGTAGGCACGAGGCAGTGGGCACTGGGCAGCGACCGGCCGCGGCCGACTAGCTTGGCTGGCTCGCCTCCACCCCACTTGCGGGTTCCGTTCCGTTCCGGCGTGGAAACTGGAAAGGCGACAGGGGCCGTACGGCCGGCCGGTCGGTCACTTTATTTGCGGTTGCGGAGTCAGTTACGGCCTGGCCTGGCCCACCGGGCCCTCGTGCGATGTACCAGGTGGGTCGCCCGTGCACGGGAGCAAGCGTGAGATTAGATTTTTTTTTTGATTTGAGACGGCGTGAGATTAGATTAGAGAAGGCTGCTAATGGGTGTTTAGATCAGGACTAGTCAAATGTTCAGACGGTAATTAGGAATACTAAACATAAGCTAATTACAAAACTAATAATAATTATCATGAGACAAATCTATTGAAACCAAGTTTTAAATTTGTTCGTCTTAAGATGTTGCCCAAAAAAATCCACAAAACACGAGGCATTGTGAGTCCGATAATCAACATTCATATCAGTCCGATTAAATACCTGTTGGAAGGTCCATGTCTTCCAAAGTATAGGTGGATAAAAGAGTTGGATCAAAAGAATGACACGTGTGACATGACCCATTAAGGCGTATCCCAAATACAACATGGCCTAATTTAAGTCATGCTCGTGTCGTGCTTCAGCCGAGCCATCGTTTGCTAATTAGTGGCCCATGAAGAATCTAGTCCATAAACACCCTGCATACATACAATAAAATTAATGTCCGACTCCTCGCTTTACTGTCTCTCCATCTCTCAGCTCTCATATCTCGTGATTTATTCTCTCCTCCTCTTCCCACCTCAATTCCCACTGTCTACTCCCTTTCCCTCATGCCTATCCCCCTAACTCCTTCCACTACCCCATGCCTTCCCCCACTCCATCCATCGCCCTCCAAGGGCAGCGCTTGCTCGCCCCCTATCAATGCTCCTCTCGACTTCCCACTCCGTCTGCTACTACTCTGATGCATATGGCCGTCCTCCTCTCCACTTCGTCCACTACTACCCTTAAAGCATACAACCGCTCCCCTCAGATCCCCCGGTAGGCTCTCTTCTCCATAGCTCGACCTCCTCTTCTCGACTCCTCCGTCCTCCTAGAGCAAGCAAAGATAGGGTGTACACCGTCGATCAAAAGCAATGGTGACCACTTAATTAGCAGCAGGTGAGAGATGGCACGATTTCGATGAGTTCTTCGATTTGTTTTTGAATTTGTGACTTTCTGATTGATCTATGAACATGTACTTTGTGACAGCTATGAACATGTGAAGTATTTGTAGTCTTGTAGTTTTTATGATTTTCCTTTATTTCTATTTTGGTCATGATTTAGTTTCACCGAGGCAACATAGCTCCAGCTGCTAGATACCTAGACAAGCTATCGACATAGCTTATCATGTTGGCGCGGGTATAACTAAGTGGATATAGTGGTGTGTTTGGGCTCACTATTGTGCTTGCAATGCGGTATTCAAGAACGTCATGTTTAGCTAATTGTGGACATTGGGGCGTCCCCAACAACAATCATAAATTGTCAGCGAATGTGTATATGAGTAAAATGATAACACATAGGCCTTGTTTAGATGTCTTCAAACTAACTTTTTTCACTCTCTCTCTATTACGTCACCATCACATCAATGTTTGGACGCATGCATGAAGCATTAAGGGGGTGTTTGGTTTCACACCACTAAACTTTAGTCACTTTTAGTGGGTGAAAGGATCAAGATGCCCAAGAGGGGGGTGAATTGGACTTTTCTAAAACTTCTTGCAAGAATTAAGACCTATCAAGCCCCAATTAACCCCCTAGTGCCTAGAAGTGTGTTTGACAAGAATCAATCGCACAAAAGACTATCGCTAAACCATTTCTACTCTAGCATGGCAATTCAACATATGAAAGAACAACAAGTAAATGCGGAATTGAATTGCTCAAAGGTAAATGTGTAGTAAAGAGAGTAGAGATGACACGACGATCTTTTTGCCGAGGTATCGAGGTGTCGGCACACCCCCTAGTCCTCGTTGGAGCACCCGCGCAAGGGTATCGCTCCCCCTTGATCCGCGCAAGGATCAAGTGCTCACTACGAGCTGATTCTTCGCCACTCCGGCCTGGTGAATCGCTCGCTACCGGTCACAACTTGGCTTGGGTCATCCACAATGCCTCCGGATGATCACCAAGCTCTCCGATCGCCACCAAGCCGTCTAGGTGATGCCGATCACCAAGAGTAACAAACAAGAACTCTCACTTGACCAACGCAAGGCTAATGAGATGGGTGGATGCACACTTGCTATTCTCTACTCACTAATGAGGTGTTTGATCACTCAATTATCAAATCTCTCAACCTCACTAGGCCTCTTGCACTCACTTGCAATCACAATGTGTTTGGCAACCTTTCAAATGAGCAAGAGATGCAACATGAATGAGGGGGAGACATATTTATACCCCCCAACTCGAAACATGCACGAAGGGGTAAGTCCAGCCAGTTATGCACTGACCGGACGCACCTGTCGGGGTGACCGGACGCGTCCGGTCAGTGCCTAACGACTACGTGACGTTAGGCCTGACACCTGTACGAACTGCTGACCGGATGCTTCCATGCGTCCGATCACCATTGACCGGACGCGTCCGGTCAGCTAAAATGCTCTCTGGAACCTCTCTGAGTACGACCGGACTCACCCTCCTGGTGCGTCCGATCGATTGCTGAGGGGGAGTCCGGTCGCCACCAGACTGACCCCTCAGCCAACACTACTGACCGGACGCATACCCCAGCGTCCGGTCATTAGGGTTCCAGCGTCTGGTCGCTATTTGAAGTCCGAAACGACTTCGGTTTGTGACACTCCATTCACGAACTTTCTTCCTTATGATCTTAGGGACCTTTCTAAGGTACCTAGGGCTTTGGTTAACAAGTATGCACCACACCTAACTCAAAAGTCTCACATAGGTCAAGTTACCCATTCAAACCCCTCTTTATAGTACGGCCAAAGGTAAAACAAAGACCTATGCTACTCTAAGTGTCCTTCAACTCCAAATGACACTTAGAACTAGCTTATCACCGTCTTCGACGTCCATCCTTTGAAAACCGAACGGATTCCATCAATAAGGGGACATGAATACCATAGTGTCCTCACGATCATCATTACCATGACCTAACTCAACTGTTTCTGCAAAACACACGTTAGTCATAGTAATTTACCATTGTCATCCAATCACCGAAACCCACTGGGGGCCTAGATGCTCACAATCTCCCCCCTTTTTGGTGATTGATGACAACCTCAAGTATGTTTGAAAGAGAGGTGAGGTTTTCAATAGCTTGGTTCATATAAGCATGTGACAATAAGATCAAAAGGGGTTAGCCATGCTTATACAAACCAAGTCCACATAAGTACTCAACAAAATAAGAATTAACACAAGTACTTATGACCAAGCTCATTTATCGGAGTATAAGTGCGGAAGCAAAGTAAATGAGCATAATCAAGTGACATGTAGAAAATAACGAGTTAAGCATAGCATGTCACAACCGAGCATAAACGAGTGACATGGAGTATATAACAAGTGAAGCATATCATGTCACACCCAAAAGTCATACACAAATCGTACAAGAGCCAGAAGATAGACATGTATGCATATGAGTGCAAGATCATACAAAAAGAACCGAAACCCTCTCACAGGCTCCACCTATGTCTAACATACGCTCTCTCCCCCTTTGGCATCAAGGACCAAAACCTAAGGGTCGGAAGGCGGGACGGGAGTAGACGAGTCGGGCGACGAGGGGCGCGGAAGAGTCTCGAACTGAGCAAGGTAGGCCTCCTCGTCAGATGACGAACTATGAGCTGGCTGACCCTCGGACACTGGACGTGAAGGTGAAGCAGTCTGGGTCTGCTCAGCTAACGCGGGAGCGGCCTCTGGCGCTGGAAGCTCTGGCTGTGGAGGCTCTGACTCTAGAGGAGGGTCCACGGGCTCGGTCGCTGCCACGGACACGGTCAAGGGAGTCTCAGGTGCTGAACTGACAGGCAGAGTCTGACTCGTAGAGACCGGTGGCTCGGACGACGCTACTGAGGAGGGGAGTGTCTCGGTGGTACCAGTAGCGAGAGCAGGAGCTGGAGCAGAGGTCACCGGCAACTGAAACGCTGGCGGGGTAGGCAGGCCGGTGAGCTCGCTGAAAGAAGCCTCCAAACTCCTCGGGGTCACTAGAACCGACCCCGTCTGAGTAGGAGTGAAGCCTGAGTGAATCGGCGTGAACCCTGGTTGCTGCCCTGGCAGGGGTGAGGAGAACCACTGCGAGTACTGCGGAAAGGGCGAGACCGTCGACGAAGGAATTGACGTGAAGTAAGAGGTCGACGGTCCGGGCTGCTGCAGCTGGAACTGAGGTGGTTGTGGTAACTGGGGAAGAGCGGCCATCCTCTCCATGAAGGCAAGAGTCTGTGTCTGGAGCTGAATCATCTGCCTCTGGAGAGCGTCCTGGCGCTCCTGAGCCTGTGCTGCGGCCACTGCCTGAGCCTCTGCAAGTCTGGCCTGCTCCTGTGCCTGTCGTCGCTGCTCCTCAGCCTGACGCTGAACCTCCTCAGACAGTCTGGACTGCTGCTGCTCCATCCGAGAGAGAATAGCCAGGAGGGCTGGATCGGAGCCGGCCATACGCGAGCAGGAGGCCTCGGAGTCGTGAGCTGCCGGTGGACGCATCCTCGGAAGAGGAGCGTAGTCGTCGTCGGTGCTGTCAGATGGAACCTCTAGGTCAGGGTCCTCTCCCTCTGCCTCAAGCGCTGCGAGCTCAGCCTCTGCCAACTGACTGACAGTCGCGTCCTGCTGTGCCTCTGTCTCTGTGACAACCGGCCTCTAGCGCTGACCCCTGGGACGAGTGTCTGGACGATCCCCGGTAATCTGGCAAGTGTCGTACACGAGGAACTCCGTCGGGGACTAGAGAAGCTCTGGAAGGAGGGCCGAAATCCTCCTCCTCAGAATAAAACAGATCAGGTGAGCATAAGGAAGCTGCCGGTGACCCTTGAAGACCTCTGCCAGCGTGTCCTCCATCTCAGAAATAATAACATCCCAAATGTCGAACTCGAGCTGAGAGACCAAGTGGTGTACGAGCCAAATCTGAATCCTAGTCAACCCCTCTCTGTAGCCTGTCCGAGGTAGAAGGGTGCGCCTCATGACCTCGTTCACGAGACGGGCCGTCGGCGTCAAGTCACGAGGACGCCGACTGGACCCCTCTCCAAACGGCTCTCGAAAGCAGGCACGAACCAAGTCTGCGGGGGGAATCTCTCTTGCGTGGGGTCGTCGAGGTGGCTCTGTCTCTCCATAGCAAACGGTGTGTACCTTGGTCGCATAGGCTGTCAGACCAAGGTACTCTCTGGCACGAGCACTGTAGAGCCTGTAGGACCTCCCTCTGAAGGCAAAGTGAAGGAACCTGTGGTCCGGGGAGATCCAGAGAGACGCATAGAACTGTCGAACCCAATCCTCCACGTACTGTCCACTGCGTCCAAGTAGATCTGCTAACCCCGGCAGATAAGACAGCATGGGACGAATGGCCTCCCCAGCAACTGCAACTATCGTCTCCAGCGGGCAAACTCGGTGGGGTCGAATATGAACGCCGCTGTTGACATATGCTCTGTAGAAATCCTCCTGGATCACTGTGTAGAAGCCCTTAGAGGCCTAAGGGTGCCTGACGGCTGGGAACCACTCCTCGTACGGGATCAGACGCAAAGCCTGCACCTGACGTGTTGTCGCAGCCCGCAAGTCCAAGTGCTCCACAGGTGGGGGTCCCTGTGGCCTCGGAGGGGGTCGACTACCCCGCCTCTGTCCCTCAGGTCTAGGAGACACCTGAGTGCGAGTACGGGTGGACCGACGGCTGAACTGGCTGCTCCTCCTCTGGCTGACCCTCTGCCTGGGTCTCTGTAGCTGAACTGGGCTCTGGAGCTGACCCACTGGTTGTGGCTGCTGCAAGTGCTGAGGCTGCCACTGACGGAAATTGGAAGTCAGGAGGAAGGACCTCAGCGGGGTCGTCGAGAGAGTACTCGTGACCCTGAACTCGGACAACGCCACCCTCAGTCTGAAGCAGGGCCTGCACCTGCTGCTCTGTGAGAAGGTCACGAACTCGCTGACCGCTCTGCTGACCACTGCCCTGACTGCCCTGAGCTGAAGCCGGGTCGCGAATACGAAGACCACCAGCCTGGCCACCCTGCTCTGCTCTCTCGGCTGCGCGAGCGGCTGCTAGTGCTATCTCTGAGTCACGGTCTAGACGCTTGCGCTTCTTGGAGATGAGCTTCTGTGGTCGCTTCCCCTTGTCACCAGAGGGAGGGCGCGGGGGAGGAGGATCGACCCTGGGACCTCCGCCGACGTTCTTGCAACGAGCCATCGCTACAAGAACAGAACCACTGCCACTAACTGCCATAGACAAGACCAACTGCCTCTGAGAACCATTGTCACTGACGAGACCTGCTGCCACTGAGTACCACTGTCAAGCAAACCAGAGGACTGGACTGAGCCTCAGAGGCTTGGCCTCGTTCCGTATCCGTGAGCTTGGCCCCGGATTAATCTGTCACTGGCACACTGACACGGTCCCGACTCGCTGCAATAGATAGATAGGGATATATATAAGCATATAATCTAGAGAGGAGAAACCTATCGGAAGCAAAGCAAAAGGAAAGAGAGATACGAGGCATGGCTTTGCTACCTGACGAGACGTGACAAACCGACGAAGCGAGGAGAAGGGACCGACACGTTCGGGCACAGAGACGTCTCGACGGAAGGATCTGCGCGAGAGATAGGGCCAAAACATGGTTAAAAAGGCATGAACATTGGGTGAGGCATTGTATCGAGCACCTTGCGGGCAGGGTGTAGGGGAGGGACGGGAAGCTCACTGTGGCGGATTTGGCGGGCCGAGGAGGTGCTTGCCGGAGTAGATAGCCAACAGGGGCGAACACCGGGGACTAGAGGAGGCTCGAGCGCCGGGTGGTGGCGCGGGCACGGCGAGCGGCAGCGCTGGCACGGCGAGGAGGCGCAGGCGCGGTGGTGCGGGGCGCGGGCGCGGGCGCGGGCGCGGGCGGTGGAGCGGCGGCGCGAGCGCGGTGGTGCGGCGGCCGAGGTGGGGCACGACGGTGCGGGCGCGGTGGTGTGGCGAGAGAGCGGCGAGCTAGGGCACGGCGGAGACGGGGCGAGCTCGGGTTGGGGGTGAGGAGGAAGACGAGTGAGGGCCCACGTGTCAGTCAGAAGCTCTTATTGCGCACCTTAAGTTACGACCGGACGCTCCACGGTGTGACCGGACGCACGAACCCCCAGCGTCTGGTCACGAACAGAGAGCTCCCGAAACGCGATTTACGCGATCGAACGCGTCCTGTCGCATGCGACCGGATGCACCCTGCGTCCGATCCCACGATGACCAACGACCGGACGCATCGACTGATGCATGACCGGACGCAACGAAGATACTGTTCACCTGCACGCGGGATGAACTGACCGGACGCACCTGGAGCGTCCGGTCGCAGCGTCCGGTCACAGGAAAACCCTGTTTTGACTCGATTTTTCACGCCGACTTCTCCCAACCAAGTTCCAACTCAAATAAGATGCAAATAAACACTAGTTGGAACCTAGCGGAGTGACCTCTCTCAAACTCTCAAGTTTTTCAAATATTTTTCACGCTAACTTAGTTTTCTTAGAGAAAATAGGCAATAAGAGCTTCGAGGAGACAACATGTGGCCACCAAAACTAGGGGACTCAACCATTAGGAGCCTCAAATGCTCCCCCTAGCGGTGGACGAACACAGCGGTTGCTCAAAGCATAACCGAAAAGGAACGACAAAGCAACAACCATGCATATGCAATGCAATGCGAAATTTGAATCTAGGTTGCTTGTCAAGTTTGCTCATGGGTAAGCTTCTTCACACGCTTTTTAGGGCGGTTATCTTAACCATGTCTGACAAGCCTATGTGCATAGCATAATTTAAACATGGCATATTATACAATGCAATGCAAAGACAACCCCCTTTCACCTTTTGACAAAGTTACTTAGATCAAGCACATTAAGCTCACTTCGCAATCTACAAAGGGTGTTCTCATCTAGGGATTTTGTGAAGATATCCGCCAATTGATCTTCGGTTCTAACTCCCTCTAAGGATATGTCTTTCTTGGAAACATGGTCTCTAAGAAAGTGATGGCGAATATCTATGTGCTTTGTGCGAGAGTGTTGAACTGGGTTGTTAGCAAGCTTAACCGCGTTCTCATTGTCACACAACAAAGGTACCCTTTCTAGAACTACACCATAGTCTAAAAGGGTTTGTTTCATGTAAAGGATTTGTGCACAACAAGCACCCGCGGCTATGTATTCCGCCTCGGCAGTAGACAAGGCCACACTATTTTGCTTTTTCGAACTCCATGAAACTAGTGATCTCCCAAACAAATGGCACCCTCCGGATGTGCTTTTTCTATCCACTTTGCAACCCGCATAATCCGAATCGGAATACCCAACGAGTTGGAAGTTAGCTCCTTTGGGATACCAAAGGTCAATGCTTGGGGTGTGCTTTAGGTACCTAAGGATTCTCTTCACCGCTATGAGATGTGATTCCCTAGGATCGGCTTGAAAGCGAGCACACATGCACACACTAAACATGATGTCGGGCCTAGATGCGGTCAAATATAACAAGCTACCAATCATAGAACGGTAGAGAGTTTGATCAACCAGGTTACCTCCCACATCTAGGTCGAGATGTCCGTTTGTTGGCATTGAAGTCTTGATAGGCTTGCAATCATCCATGTTGAAGCGCTTGAGGAGGTCTTTTGTATACTTCTCTTGAGATATGAAAGTCCCCTCCTTCAATTGCTTGACTTGGAAGCGTAGGAAGAATGTGAGCTCTCCAATCATGGACATTTCGAACTCCTTCGACATCAAGTCACCAAATTCCTTGCAATAGTCTTCATTTGTTGACCCGAAGATGATATCATCAACGTAGACTTGACAAATGAAGATCTCTCCATCAAGCTTCTTGGTGAATAGTGTGGTGTCGACCTTCCCTATGGTGAAGCCCTTCTCAATGAGGAAATCCCGGAGGCGCTCATACCGTGCTCTTGGGGCTTGCTTGAGCCCATATAGCACCTTAGACAACCTATAAACATGATTAGGATATCTAGGGTCTTCAAACCCGGGAGGTTGATCAACATAGACTAGTTCATTTATGAAGCCATTTAAAAATGCACTTTTCACATCCATTTGATATAATTTAATGTCATGATGTGACACATATGCAAGGAGGATACGAATGGCTTTGAGTCTTGCAACCGGTGCAAAGGTCTCTCCAAAATCCAAACCTTCAACTTGAGAGAACCCCTTTGCAACTAGCCTTGCCTTGTTTCTAACAACCTTGCCTTGATCATCTTGTTTGTTTCTAAACACCCATTTTGTTCCAATGACTCTTGCGCCCTTGGGTCGCTCTTCAAGTGTCCAAACTTGGTTGCGGGTGAAGTTGTTTAATTCTTCGTGCATAGCATTCACCCAATCCGGATCACCTGGAGCTTCATCTACAATGGTAGGCTCAACAAGAGACATAAAGGAGTGATTGTCAATAAATAAAGCAAGTTTTTGAGATCGAGTCATTACACCCCTTGTTGGACTCCCTATGATGAGATCTTGAGGATGAGCTTGTAGTAGAGGAGTAGTCCTTTGATCAACCACTTGAGGGGCCGCTTGTGGATGATTTGAACCCATGCGCGGAGTACGGCGAGGAGTATAATTTTACCATGATGGTAACTTTAGCGCTTGTTCTTGATCTCGTATCAACAGACCGAGTCGAAGAACAAGGCTCTTCCCATGGTGATCTGTATCAACCGACCAGAATGACCATGAGGTCTTGATACATCTCATGGGGACTTGCTCGAGAGAACAAACCTACACATGAGGTCTTGCATGGAGATGGATGGAAACTTTGCTGTTGTCGAGCGAGGGAGAGAAGTTTGGAGAAGAACGCCGTGTATGCAGCGCCGCTCACCTTTTGTTGGAATTTGACTGGATGCAGCGGCGGCGGTGTAGGCTTGGTATTCGACGCTGCGACTGTGGCGGAACCGTCCTGATTATAAGAGCTCAAGTATTATCTTAGCCAAATCCGTCCGACTTCGACTGATACTTGAACCCATACAACCCCGGTAGTCCGGAAATCTCGAAGGATTTCTAACACCATACATCATACAGGATCGCATCGTTCAAGGATTACATTCGTAAAGATACATCATAACGAAAACGAAACTGAATTTAAAATATCAGAGTGCGAATTTAAAACGGAGTTATTACAATACCGAGTTTAAAAGTGCGGAAGCTGAAATAGTTTAAAGCACGACTACCACACATGTGGTCCAAATAAAACATTGTTTTGATAAATCCACTCGACACAACTCACTCCTCCCTTTTAAGATAATGTGCCACTAGTAGTCTTGGTTCAGCAAAAGAAAAGGGGAAAGCTTCTGGACGACCCTGCCCTGGGCCTACTCCTCATCACCTTCCACTGGGTAGAGGCAGTGCTTACAATAGCCGAAGTAGACCTGGCCATCTGCAACAAACGGGATAAACCCTGAGTACTGGAATGTACTCAGCTAGACTTACCCGTCCAACTGAAAATAAAGACACCAAGGACATGCAAGGCCTTTTTGGGTGGAGCTAGGATCTTGAATTCGTGAAAAGCTCAATTTAAGATAAGCGAAGTATTAGTGAAGTTAATGAGCTGTCATCTTTTATACCTATTCCTTCTTCTAGGTTTGCACCTGAACTATTGCACACACTTGAGTCTAGCAGATAAATAATATAACCATATCCAGTTGACTTGTCCACATTTTAGTTGAACCTTTAGATATCACATGGAGTTGTATCGTGGTGAAGCTCGCCATAGTTTCCCACTAACCGGGGGAGACGGCAACTCGAATCGAATTCCAAACCAGCTGGTGAAAGACCTTTAATACCAGCCCACACTTTCCCCGTCGGGTCCATGCATTGGGCAACCGCTCGACGCTTGTTCGTGGTGGTAATCGCCGCGGTTCAAGCACGGACCGTCCAATTGGAACCTGGCGATGGCCTCACGCGGCAGATCGTAATTTCCATACTAGAGGGCACGACACGGGTTGAGACCGGCCCGAACAGCTTCTAACCGGCTTTGGGGTCGATGATTACGGCACCGACATATCCCTAAGTAAAAGGGCACGTTCAAAAATGAACGAGGGCCAACATCGATACAAACCTACACGATCCAACGGACGGACTGCCCCAAGTTTCCAAACTTGTGCCTTGCCTTCCAGTTGACCGTATTTCATTACTACTCAGGTTCTTTTCCACGATAGCAAATATAGCCAACCGTGATCCGGTAACTACCCATCAGGGTATTACGGAGACATCCTTAACTACTACTTTTATTAAGCAGGCTAAGCAATTCTACATTGTAAATCAATAACAGGATAACAAGGTAGATATTAATCAATCATCAAGGAATGGAAATGCAGCAAATAGGATTCATTCAACTCCTAGACCTAATGCATCACAATATAAAAGGACTCAAGTAATTTTAATTGTAAATACTGGGAGACTTAGAATGCTCCGGGGCTTGCCTTGGGTGAAGACCAAGGCCTCGTGGGAGGGGCACTCGGGCAAGTTAGTGTCACTGGCGGGGTCGACTTCCTCGGCTTGCTGGAGCTCCGAGATCTGCTGCTCGGTGTTTGCCTCTAGCTCCTGATCGGGTTCCGGGAGTGTCGATCCTATTGCATGCGACGAATAATAAATATTTAAATGCGGGGTGCGAGATGTGTGGTATGAGAAAGAGCATTTCTTGCAAACCAACAAAACCAACTTGTTGAACCATTGAGGTAAATACTCATTTAATTCATAAAACAAAATCCTTTTATTCACCTATTTCTCATTTAATAAATCAAAAGAAACTTAGGTTTGAACTGCAAGTGCACTTTTCTGGACTCCGAAAAATTCACGAAAATTCCAGAAGGCAAACAACAGTTGCTGGACTCCACTGAACAAATTTCAGCCAAAAATAAAATACAGAACTGCAGATATAAAAATAACAAGCAACTGCCCAAAAAGGTACTTTGAACTACAACCCTACTGTAAAAGGGTGCACCACTCTATTTCATATTTTTTTTTCAGATTCTATTTCATATTTTATGCTTATTAAGAAAGACCCATGAACAGAAATATTATATTATTTCTTACATGAATTTTCAAAGGAAAACACAGAAAAGCACCTTTGTAAAGCAACTTCAGATTTCTCCACACAACAGGTCATGCTTTAATTTTTCTCAGCTTGAACCTTATAAACAGAGACTGTACAAATTTTCCCACATTTTATCTCGACATATAAAACACCTTAACTTTTATTCAAAGAAATCAGCCAAAAAGAACTTTTTACCAAAACAGAAACTTTTTCTACATAAACAGTGCATTATATATTTTTCACATGTATAAAACAGAATAATAAACTTACACAAAATTTTACAGGAATTATCTCAACCAGAAAACATATATAACCATTTATCTTAGCAAAAGCATATAAAGTGAAACAAAAGAAAATAGTAAAATTAACTCCTACCAAAAATACTTTTTATTTTTCCATGGCAGATCTACTCACAAACAAGCTAACAAAACTGAAAGCACTCCATTTGGACTAACAAACAGGATCTACCAAATAAACAAGCATTTACTGGAAAGAAGAAAAACATTTTTGAAAACGTTTTCTGGAAACACTCGGCGTACGGAATAGGTGTGCGCTCGCCCGAGGCCTGGCTCGAACGTGACAGCGGCGAGTGTTCGCTCGAGGCCTGGCGCGAAGGCTCGGGCGAGGCGGACAACAAACGCCCGTCCGAGGCCTGGCTCGAGGGCTCGGGCGAGACGGAAAAACACACGTCCATCCGAGGCCTGGCTCGAGGGCTCGGTCGAGACGGACAACAAACGCCCGTCCGAGGCCTGACTTGAGGGCTCGGGCGAGACGGGAAAACAAACGCCCGTCCGAGGCCTGGCTCGAGGGCTCGGGCGAGACGGAAAGCCATCGCCCGTCCGAGGCCTGGCTCGAGGGCTCGGGCGAGACGGAAAACCATCGCCCGTCCGAGGCCTGGCTCGAGGGCTCGGGCGAGACGGAAAACTATCGTCCGTCCGAGGCCTGGCTCGAGGGCTCGGGCGAGACGGAAAGCCATCGCCCGTCCGAGGCCTGGCTCGAGGGCTCGGGCGAGACAGAAAACAGGGGAGAGGTTTGACCGCCGATTCCTCGCCGACGGGGAAGCTAGGCTTGTGAACTCGACTCGATGAGGCGCATCGAGTGGTGTAGGTGGTTTGGCTAGCGCACGGCCGGAGCATGCCGGCGGCGAGTGGCGGCGCACGGTGATGGCGGCAACGCGCGGCTACGCCGCTTTTGGCGGCGGCCGGAGAAATTGGAGGAGGCAAAAGCTCGAGAGAACCCTAAGGAGCAAAGCTACGGGGTTGGTTTGGCTCGGGTGGCTCCAGAGGAGCTTGGCCACGAGCGAGGTCCGCGGCGGGCGGCCATGGCGTTCGGCCGGGGAAGAAGATGTGGGAGAGAGCGGTAGCGTTGAAGCTAGGTGGTGTTCTCACCTTGCCTTGTCTTGGTGAAGCTCGAAGGTGAAGAAGAAGAGTCGGTGGAGCTCGGGTTGGGGAAGAACGGCGTTGCGGCTCGGCGGTGGCGACTGACGGACCGAAAGAGGCGCTTCGTCCTCCGGCGGCGAAGGGGCTCGGTCGGGGACGACAACGTGCGCACGGCGTGTGCACGGTGTAGGCGGAGCGGTGTACGGAGGGAATCGAAGGGAGGTGCTCCGACGAGGTCAGAGCGGAGAGGGAAGTTTGCGGTGGAGGTCGCGGCGAGAGCGAGCCGAGCGCTTGCTCTGGCTTGGTGGCGAGGGGAGGAGAGTGCGAGCGAGATTGGGAGAGTGTGTGCGGGAGAGCGAGGGAGTGAAGAGGTGCTCGGGGTTTTGAACGGCTTGACCGGTGGTCGTGGCGGGGCCACGGCGGCGCGGTCGGCGAGGCAGCGCGGTGATGCCGTGCACGGCGAGCGGGTGCGGCAGGCGAGGCGAGCGGAGAGTGGCCGGGGGAGATAGCTTGCGTGCTCGGGTGAGAGAGGATCGAGCGAGGAGTGGCCGGCGAAGATCCTCGGCAGAATGCGGCGGCCACGTGGCGGTTGCGGCCAGCGTACGGCGCGGCATGTCAGCGGCAGCAGCGCGCGGCGCGCGCGGCACGCGGGCGAGCGCTGGCGAGCGGCGCGGGGTGCGCGGGCGAGCGCGGGAGCGGGCCGGCGCACGCGAGCGGGCGAGCTGGGCCGGCGCGCGCGAGTTGGGCCGAAAGGTGGGGCGTGGAAGGAATCGTTTTCCTTTTTCTTTTTCCAAATTCTTTTCAAACTTTGACCACTCAAAAACAGTTTCAAAAACTCCAAACTAGGTTTTGACCCAAATATAAAAGTTTCTCGAAATAATTTTCTCTACAACTTTCATATAGGACACTTTTTCTGAAAACCATTTTTAAATCCTCCTCATAAACAAAGCCAATTTTAAAGTATAAACCATTTTGTTTGACTTATTTTTATCTACAAACTAATCTGAACTAGGTCAAAACTCCAACATGAAAAGCACTCTACTCAATATTCTCTATTTTATAAAACTCTTTGCCAAAACAGAAACCCACTCAAACAACCAAGTCCAATAGAAATCCAAATCCAATTAAATAAACAAAAGACAAAACACTCTCATGCTCATGAAATGATGCAATGCATTGCTTATGTTTCTTTAGTAGCTAAATGCAGTGCCTTAATGCAGTGCTTGACACTAGGGTGTCACAGCCCTTCCCCCCTTAAAAGAAATCTCGTCCCGAGATTTGAGTTACGTACCAATCCTTATAAAATGCGGGGTAGTTCACTCGTAAGTACTCCTCAGTTTCCCAAGTTGCATCGTTGGGTCCATGATTGCTCCAAAGAATCTTATAAGTTTTCACTGTTTGGTTACGAGTTTCTCGGTTCTTGGTATCCAAAATCTCCTTGGGTTGTTCGTAGTATTCCAGGTCTGATCTGATCGTGACGTCCGGGATTTGAACTTCTTCATGTTCTGGAACTCGAAGACACTTCTTCAATTGTGAGACGTGAAACACTAGAAAGACTGCGCTCATCTCTGGGGGTGACTGTACTTCATATGCTACTTCTCCCTTCTTTGCTATGATCTGGTACGGTCCCACATATCGAGGTGCTAACTTCTTCTTAACCCCAAAACGTTGGACCTTTCTCATGGGTGAGACTTTGAGGTAAACATAATCTCCTACTTGAAATTCCAAGGGTCTTCTTCGTGTGTCGGCATAGCTCTTTTGCCGGGATTGTGCTACCTTAATATGTTGTTGTATTGTTTGCACAATCTTTTCGGCATCCTTTACGAAATCTGACCCATAAAATTCTCGATCTCCTGATTCAACCCAATTAACCGGGGTTCTGCATCTTCGTCCATATAGAACTTCAAAAGGTGCCATCTTTATACTTTCCTGGTAGCTGTTGTTATACGAAAACTCAGCAAGGGGCAACCATTTCTCCCATGATTCTCCTGAAGATAAAACACAAGCTCTCAGGATGTCTTCCAAAATCTGATTTACTCTTTCAGTTTGTCCTGCGGTCTGAGGGTGATAGGCAGAACTCCTTACCAACTTAGTTCCTAGTTCCTTGTGCAACTGTTCCCAAAAACGTGCAATGAACTGGGGTCCTCTATCAGAAACAATCCTTTTCGGAACTCCATGTAACCTCAAGATATTCTGAATATACAAGTCTGCATACTGATGGGGGCGGTGTGTAGTCTTAACTGGTATGAAGTGAGCTACTTTAGACAATCGATCCACAATAACCCAGATAGAATCATTTCCCTTTTGAGTAGTGGGAAGACCAGTGATGAAATCCATGCTGATTTCTTCTCATTTCCACTCTAGAATTGACAATGGTTGCAACAGTCCTGCAGGTCTCAGGTGTATAGCTTTTATCCGGCAGCAAGTATCACATCTGGCGACATAAGCTGCAACTTCTTTCTTCATCTTTGACCACCAATACCTGGTTCTCAAATCCTGGTACATCTTACTGCTTTCTGGATGAATCGATAGCTTTGAATTGTGAGCTTCATTCAGAATTCTTTCTTTCAGCTCAGTGTCTTTAGGAACAACCAACCTCTGATTATACCATAGAATTCCCTGCTCATCTGTCCTGAAGTTCAAAGAACTACTGGTTTCCATCCTATTCTTAATCTGACAGATCTCTTCATCGGTCTTTTGTCTCTCGATGATGTCAGTTTCCAGGGTGCACTGAAGAGTGATGTTGTTCACCATAACGGGGTGCATAAGGTTAAATCCATCTTCCAAAAGTGGTTGTAGGGAGTTGCAATGAGTCTTGCGACTCAAGGCATCGGCTACAACGTTTGCTTTTCTAGGGTGGTAATGCACTTCCAGGTTGTAATCCTTAATTAGCTCTAACCATCTTCTCTGCCTCATGTTCAACTCTGGCTGGGTGAAGATATATTTCAGACTTTTATGATCCGTGTACACATGACATAGATTTCCCATAAGATAATGTCTCCATATCTTGAGTGCATGCACGACGGCTGCTAGTTCCAAATCATGAGTGGGGTAATTCTCTTCGTGCGGTTTCAACTGGCGAGAAGCATAGGCGATAACTCTTCCATTTTTGTCGGTGGTACAAAAAAGGGGTACCCCCAATCAACGCGAACACACGAGCACTCAATCTCCGTCTCGCCCGAGCCCTCCCAGCCAGGCCTCGGGCGAACGCCCCATCTCCGTCTCGCCCGAGCCCTCCCAGCCAGGCCTCGGGCGAACGCTCTATCTCCGTCTCGCCCGAGCCCTCCCAGCCAGGCCTCGGGCGAACGCTCTATCTCCGGCTCGCCCGAGCCCTCCCAGCCAGGCCTCGGGCAAACGCTCTATCTCCGCCTCGCCCGAGGCCTCTGAGCTAGGCCTCGGGCGAGCACGATCGCTCTCCGTCTCGCCCGAGCCCTCCAGGCCTCGGGCGAGCGTGCCCCTACACCTCGAGCCTTAACGCACGGGCCTCGAGCGGTACAGACAGCCGTACCATCCCCATACCACGCATTTAATGCCTTCACCTACTCCGGTCATGTCCACTAGTGCACAGCATGTACCACAATAACTCAGTGTAAAGGTCAAGTCTCGTTTTCACCACAAGCATGGGCAAAAGGGCACCAGTACAGCACTATTCGGCCAAGCCATGCACTGTAACCCCTCGAGGCCGGCTACGCGCACCTCGAGCCATGCACTGTAACCCCTCGAGGCCGGCTACGCGCCCCTCGAGCCCTGCACTGTAACACCTCGAGGCCGGCTCCGCGCCCCTCGAGCCCCCGTGGCACCACCTCGAGGCCGGCACCGCGCCCCTCGAGCCCTGACAAGCTCTCTCACTCTTGGAAGACAGGTACTCCAAGACCTGGAGGGACCCCGCTACGTCCTGTACAAGCCGGAATGGGCGTTGTACGACTTCCACTCCGCCACGCCTCCATGACCGCGCCCGGGGTGGAGGCCACGCTTCAAGGACGCCTCTACAGCAACGCCCACGTTGGCTACAGCAGCCTCGACAAGACAGAGTTCCTACCCTCCGCCATACCGAGCGCTATACATGTCCATCCTGTGTAAGCCCGTCCATCCTGTAAGCCCTGGCCTCCTCTTGTTCTATAAAAGGGGACGCCAGGGCCCTTCACCAAGGGGGGAGAGGGAGAGACGGGGACAAACACGTTAGAGCGCCTTACACCCATACACTTAAGTCCGGACCCCGGTCCACGCTCACCAAGCTTGTATTCGCCCCTGTACAAGCACTTAGGTGCAAGTAATACAAGAACATTCCCCCCGCTGGACGTAGGGCCTTCTTTGCCCGAACCAGGATAAATCCTTGTGTCCTCTTGCATCACCATCCAGGAAGAGAAGCACGCGATCATATTACTCGTTGGTGTGATACCCCCGGGTACGAAACACCGACAATTTTGCATGAGTACACCTCCAAGTCCAATCTTGGATGCGTCGCAAAACACATCAAAAGGTTCCTCTAAGTTTGGCTGAGCCAAAACAGGCGCGGAAGTCAACAACGTTCGCAGGGTGCGAAAAGCTATTTCACACTCTGGAGTCCATTCGAACTTCTTGTCCTTCTGCGTTAAACGGGTCATAGGCTTGGCTATTCTTGAAAAATCCGGAATAAACCGACGGTAGTATCCGGCCAAACCCAAAAAGCTGTGTACCTCATGTACGGTGGTGGGTGCTTGCCAATCCATAACTTCTTGTACCTTAGAAGGGTCCACAGAGATTCCTTCCTCTGAAAGGACGTGACCAAGAAAAGGTACCTTCTTCAACCAAAACTCACACTTGCTGAACTTAGCATACAACTTGTGCTTTCTAAGCCGGGTTAGAACAACTCGTAGATGCTCAGCATGGTCCTTCTCATTCTCAGAGTATACCAAGATATCATCGATGAACACTACAACAAACTTATCCAACTCTGGCATGAAGACCGAATTCATTAGGTACATGAAATGTGTCGGTGCATTGGTTAACCCAAAAGACATAACTAGATACTCGTAGAGTTCGTATCTAGTGGAAAAGGCTGTTTTCGGTATATCCTCTTGTCTGATCTTGATCTGATGGTATCCTGACCTCAGGTCGATCTTGGAGAACACTTTCGCCTTAGACAACTGATCGAACAAGACATCGATTCGGGGTAAGGGATATTTGTTCTTTATAGTTACTGCATTCAACGGTCTGTAATCCACACACATCCTTAAAGTTTTATCCTTCTTCTTCACAAAGATAGCGGGACATCCCCAAGGTGACGAACTAGGGCGTATCAAACCCTTATCTAACAGCTCTTGCAACTGAACTTTAAGCTCTGCGAGTTCTTTAGAGTGCATTCTATACGGTCTTTGAGATATGGGTGCTGTTCCAGGGACTAACTCTATAGCAAACTCCACATCTCTGTCTGGCGGTAGTCCAGGCAACTCATCAGGAAAAACATCTGGAAACTCACACACTATTGGGATCTCAGCTATCTGCTTTGCCGTGATATTGAACAACACTCCGATCTCATGGGGGTTTCGAGGTAACTTGAACCGAAAGGTAGACCCATTCCTAGGACTAACCATGGATACAACTCTTTCTGCAGTGTCTAGATTAACCTTCCTGAGTTTCATCCAACTCATACCCAAAATTACATCCAAACCTAGACCAGGAATGACTATGGGGTCCACTACGGCCTGTTTATCCCCAAAGGTCATTTCCACTCCTTTAGCCATTTTACGCGCGGAGAGAACAGCTCCGACGGAACTTATCTGATATCCTCGGTCTAATTCTATCAACTCAAGATTACTTCTTATAACAAAATTCTCACTTATGAAAGAATGCGATGCTCCAGAATCAAACAGCACAACTGCGGGGCATTGATTAACAAGAAACATACCAGCGGTGACAGGCTCTCCTTCTGGCACTTCTTCCACGGTGGTGTGGTGCATATGACCCGTACGAGGTGGGGGCTGAGTGTACTGCTTCTTTGGGCGAGGGCACTGACATGACAGATGTCCAGTCTGACCACAATTGTAGCATGGGCCAATCACATAAGGAGTCTTGGGACCTCCGGCACATCCTGCTTTGTTCTTGTTCTGCATCATAGGGGCGGTGTAGGGCTTCTGAAAACTGGGACGGGAACGACTGGTGGTGATCTTCCTCTGTGGGGGACGGAACCTTGCTCCTGTGACAGGCGGGCGATAAGGGGCGTGTGCTCCGAAAGGGGTCCTTTGCTGAGACGAACCTCCTTCGTTCGCACGACGACGGTTTTCTGTTGCCAGTCTGCCATCGTTGGCCTCTTGGTTCAGACAGTCACTGACGAAGTCACTGAAGGTGGTGCAGTGACTGTTGCCCATCTTGGAAAGCATGGCGGCACTCATGCCACATTTGAAGCTTGCGATCTTCTTGGCCTCAGTATCAACAAAGTCTGGGGCGTAACGAGCGAGGTTGTTGAAGCTGTGCAAGTACTCAGACATAGACCTGGTCCCCTGGGATAACCTCATAAACTCTGCAACCTTCATTTCCATCAGACCACTAGGGATGTAGTGGTTGCGCATAGCGGTGGAGAACTGATCCCAAGTGACACGTGCATTTGCGGGCAAGGATGCACGGTACTGGGCCCACCACAAACCTGCGGGTCCTTCCAACATGTGCGCGGCGTACTCCGCTTTGAGCTCTTCTGTCAGACGAAGCAGACGGAACTTCTGGGTGATGGAGTTGAGCCACTCATCAGCCTCCAGCGGTTCGGTGGCTTCCTTGAACACAAGAGGGCGAGTGTCCAAGAAATCACGATAAGAGCTGTACTGGTTGGGCTCCGGGCCTTGGCGCTGATGGTGCTGCTGTGCAGTGTTGTTAGCGATATTGCGGAGGGTGGCTTCCATGTGCCTCTGCATTTCCTCCATATTCCTTTGGCTACCCAAAAACTGGCCAAAGAACGCTTCCGGCGTCATCGGCGACGGTGGGGGAGGTGGCAAGTTCTCCTCCTGTCCTGCCCCCTGCCCACGCTGGCTGCGAGTGTGCGCTGGCATCTGCATATCCCATTAATAAGCAATCATTAGGTGATGTTGCATCGATCGTGAATAAATACTGCGTTGTACATAATTCGAAAATTTAGCACATGACCAAGTATAATTACTTATTTCCATACAACATCACAAAACAATCGCTCAAAATTAGACATGCAAACGACGGATTTCCATAAAAGATGTCGGATCGGAGTCCGGACTTTGTCCAAAAGCTTTACATACCATCAAGCGGTTAAGCATAAAACCAACACATGTTTAGGGCATTACATCACTTAGCGAGCAAGCTCAAGCTATACAAAAGAAAACGATCTCTAACAAACTAGCGCTCAGGGGTCTCCAGCGGCGGATACAGCGTCCTCTGGTGGGGCGTCGGGACCAAGGACCTCTCCGTCCTGGGGATCCGGGACCTCAGCTGCTGGGGCGGCGGCCTCCTGTGCGGCGTGGTGCATCTGATGGACGGCCTCGTGGAGCTGGTCGATATAGGCCTGCTGTCCATGTATCTGCTGTATCAACAGGTGGGCTCCCTCTCTGAGCTGGTCGAGCGCGGTGCGGGCCTCATCCCTCTGAAGAGTGGTAGTCAGGTACATCTGCTCTGCAACTGTCCTGGCAGTGGACTGTGCTGCTGCTGTGGTGCGGGCGTCGTCACGCTCCAGAGTGAGCTGTTGAATCCTCTCCTGCAGACGAGCAACCTCAGCGTCGAAGTCCTCCTGAAGCTTCCTCTTGCTCTGGTAGGTGGCTGTGAGGGTGAAGGACACGCTCTCGAGAGTGTGCTCCAAACTCTCACATACACCCAACAAAGCTCCGGTGGCGCTCATCGCAGGCGTCTCACAGTAGAACCTCTCCTCTGGGCTCCCTGTCAAAACTGACTCCGAAGTCTGCTTCCAGCGCAATGGGAAAAGTGATCCACGGGGAAACACTCCTGCCATCGCACTTGCCAGGTCGGCGGGGAAGCGGGCGATGATATCCTTCAGCACTAGGTATGCTGCCCTGTTGGCTCCATCCTTGGCACAAGTGCCTCTGGTGATCTCAGTCCATCCTGTCCAGTGCGGCTTGGCAGGCAAGGCTTTGACCTTGATCTCTACCATAACCAGGGAATCCTGCCCGTAGATCTCCTTCTGCCAGGAGTACTTGGGCTCCTGTCCTTCCTCATAACCCACTGCCTGCAAAATCCTCCAAAGGATAGTCGGCAGCCCGAAGTAGGTCAAGAACGTCCTCCGGGTCAGCTTGGTGGCCAAGCGATGACGCGGAACTCCTCTGCCTCCGGTGGCCTTGCGAGCAGTCAACTTGGTCCGGGCCATCTGTAGAAACAAAAGAGTTTCGAACTCTCGTGAGACGGAGACTAAGTTGGCATATTTTATAGAAAAGAGACAACTTTTAATTTAAGGGGAGGTAATGTAAATGCAAGAATATAAACATGAGGCATGATCGTACTTACGTTCTCACTCACTAACATGACTCGCAAGTCCTAACATTTTAGTCGGTGGTAAGAACGATCTCTCATGCGTTATCTACCCGTTCTACTCGTTCGCATAGTTAGTGTACCTGCAGAAGATCCATTTCAGCCCAAAGAAATTTCCAATGATAAAGCAACTGAGTATTGACTAATATGCGCAACACATAGAAGCCAACACTAAACACCATGCACCAATATAGAAAATACCCTTGAAAACATTGATACCCTCGTATGGGTCTACGTGGAGCTCGCACATACTTGGTATAAGAACTCTCACCTAGACCGACGGTTGGACGGTCATGCTCTCATATCTCACAAAATCATTTTATGCATGTTTTCGCGATCGACGCATTCTCTTTTTCCCGAGAATGGACCAGCAAATAAAGATCCAGCATGAAGCAAAACCCTGAACCCCTGTTAGCAGTTAGACCACCTGATTCCTAGTATAGGGCTTAAGGACGAGACTGGGCACACTTAGTAATTGAAAATAGTTTTGAAAATAGTTTTGAAATACCCATTTTAGTTTGAAAATAGCTCTTTACGGAGGTAATCACTTGAACCATGCTCCGATACCAGCTGTGGCGGAACCGTCCTGATTATAAGGGCTCAAGTATTATCTTAGCCAAATCCGTCCGACTTCAACTGATACTTGAACCCATACAACCCCGGTAGTCCGGAAATCTCGAAGGATTTCTAACACCATACATCATACAGGATCGCATCGTTCAAGGATTACATTCGTAAAGATACATCATAACGAAAACGAAACTGAATTTAAAATATCAGAGTGCGAATTTAAAACGGAGTTATTACAATACCGAGTTTAAAAGTGCGGAAGCTGAAATAGTTTAAAGCACGACTACCACACATGTGGTCCAAATAAAACATTGTTTTGATAAATCCACTCGACACAACTCACTCCTCCCTTTTTAAGATAATGTGCCACTAGTAGTCTTGGTCCAACAAAAGAAAAGGGGAAAGCTTCTGGACGACCCTGCCCTGGGCCTACTCCTCATCACCTTCCACTGGGTAGAGGCAGTGCTTACAATAGCCGAAGTAGACCTGGCCATCTGCAACAAACGGGATAAACCCTGAGTACTGGAATGTACTCAGCTAGACTTACCCGTCCAACTGAAAATAAAGACACCAAGGACATGCAAGGCCTTTTTGGGTGGAGCTGGGATCTTGAATTCGTGAAAAGCTCAATTTAAGATAAGCGAAGTATTAGTGAAGTTAATGAGCTGTCATCTTTTATACCTATTCCTTCTTCTAGGTTTGCACCTGAACTATTGCACACACTTGAGTCTAGCAGATAAATAATATAACCATATCCAGTTGACTTGTCCACATTTTAGTTGAACCTTTAGATATCACATGGAGTTGTATCGTGGTGAAGCTCGCCATAGTTTCCCACTAACCGGGGGAGACGGCGACTCGAATCGAATTCCAAACCAGCTGGTGAAAGATCTTTAATACCAGCCCACACTTTCCCCGTCGGGTCCATGCATTGGGCAACCGCTCGACGCTTGTTCGTGGTGGTAATCGCCGCGGTTCAAGCACGGACCGCCCAATTGGAACCTGGCGATGGCCTCACGCGGCAGATCGCAATTTCCATACTAGAGGGCACGACACGGGTTGAGACCGGCCCGAACAGCTTCTAACCGGCTTTGGGGTCGATGATTATGACACCGACATATCCCTAAGTAAAAGGGCGCGTTCAAAAATGAACGAGGGCCAACATCGATACAAACCTACACGATCCAACGGACGGACTGCCCCAAGTTTCCAAACTTGTGCCTTGCCTTCCAGTTGACCGTATTTCATTACTACTCAGGTTCTTTTCCACGATAGCAAATATAGCCAACCGTGATCCGGTAACTACCCATCAGGGTATTACGGAGACATCCTTAACTACTACTTTTATTAAGCAGGCTAAGCAATTCTACATTGTAAATCAATAACAGGATAACAAGGTAGATATTAATCAATCATCAAGGAATGGAAATGCAGCAAATAGGATTCATTCAACTCCTAGACCTAATGCATCACAATATAAAAGGACTCAAGTAATTTTAATTGTAAATACTGGGAGACTTAGAATGCTCCGGGGCTTGCCTTGGGTGAAGACCGAGGCCTCGTGGGAGGGGCATTCGGGCAAGTTAGTGTCGCTGGCGGGGTCGACTTCCTCGGCTTGCTGGAGCTCCGAGATCTGCTGCTCGGTGTTTGCTTCTAGCTCCTGATCGGGTTCCGGGAGTGTCGATCCTATTGCATGCGACGAATAATAAATATTTAAATGCGGGGTGCGAGATGTGTGGTATGAGAAAGAGCATTTCTTGCAAACCAACAAAACCAACTTGTTGAACCATTGAGGTAAATACTCATTTAATTCATAAAACAAAATCCTTTTATTCACCTATTTCTCATTTAATAAACCAAAAGAAACTTAGGTTTGAACTGCAAGTGCACTTTTCTGGACTCAGAAAAATCCACGAAAATTCCAGAAGGCAAACAACAGTTGCTGGACTCCACTGAACAAATTTCAGCCAAAAATAAAATACAGAACTGCAGATATAAAAATAACAAGCAACTGCCCAAAAAGGTACTTTGAACTACAACCCTACTGTAAAAGAGTGCACCACTCTATTTCATATTTTTTTTCAGATTCTATTTTATATTTTATGCTTATTAAGAAAGTCCCATGAACAGAAACATTATATTATTTCTTACATGAATTTTCAAAGGAAAACACAGAAAAGCACCTTTGTAAAGCAACTTCAGATTTCTCCACACAATAGGTCATGCTTTAATTTTTCTCAGCTTGAACCTTATAAACAGAGACTGTACAAATTTTCCCACATTTTATCTCGACATATAAAACACCTTAACCTTTATTCAAAGAAATCAACCAAAAAGGACTTTTTACCAAAACAGAAACTTTTTCTACATAAACAGTGCATTATATATTTTTCACATGTATAAAACAGAATAATAAACTTACACAAAATTTTACAGGAATTATCTCAACCAGAAAACATATATAACTATTTATCTTAGCAAAAGCATATAAACTGAAATAAAAGAAAACAGTAAAATTAACTCCTACCAAAAATACTTTTTATTTTTCCATGGCAGATCTACTCACAAACAAGCTAACAAAACTGAAAGCACTCCATTTGGACTAACAAAATAGGATCTACCAAATAAACAAGCATTTACTGGAAAGAAGAAAAACATTTTGGAAAACGTTTTCTGGAAACACTACGCGTACGGAATAGGTGTGCGCTCGCCCGAGGCCTGGCTCGAACGTGACAGCGGCCGAGGGTTCGCTCGAGGCCTGGCGCGAAGGCTCGGGCGAGGCGGACAACAAACGCCCGTCCGAGGCCTGGCTCGAGGGCTCGGGCGCGACGGAAAAACACACGTCCGTCCGAGGCCTGGCTCGAGGGCTCGGTCGAGACGGACAACAAACGCCCGTCCGAGGCCTGGCTCGAGGGCTCGGGCGAGACGGGAAAACAAACGCCCGTCCGAGGCCTGGCTCGAGGGCTCGGGCGAGACGGAAAGCCATCGCCCGTCCGAGGCCTGGCTCGAGGGCTCGGGCGAGACGGAAAACCATCGCCCGTCCGAGGCCTGGCTCGAGGGCTCGGGCGAGACGGAAAACTATCGTCCGTCCGAGGCCTGGCTCGAGGGCTCGGGCGAGACGGAAAGTCATCGTCCGTCCGAGGCCTGGCTCGAGGGCTCGGGCGAGACGGAAAACAGGGGAGAGGTTTGACCGCCGATTCCTCGCCGACGGTGAGGTCGCCGGCAGGGAAGCTAGGCTTGTTGAAAGGTCCTAAATGGCTAGAGGGGGGGGGGTGAATAGCCTTTAAAAATTTCTACAACAACACTTAAACAAACTAGTTAGACAACTAAATGAACAATAATGTATATCACTACACAAGATAAGAGAATGTAACTAACAACAAGGTATAATATTATCTTGCAAGAAAGTAACAAATGTAAGTACGAGAGATAGAGGTGTGTATACCGAGCTGGCAAGAGATTAATAAATGAATATCAAAGAATACCACGGAGACAAGTTGACACAATGATTTTTTCTCCGAGGTTCACTTGCTTGCCAGCAAGCTACGTCCCCGTTGTAGCGATACACCCACTTGGAGGTTCACGCGCTAATAGGCATCACACGCCTAACCCTCAATAGGGTGCCGCACAACCAACACAAGATGGGGATCCACAAGCTACGAGCAATCCACTAGAGTTACCTTTGGCGCTCCGCCGGGGAAGGTACAAGAAACCCCTTACAAATCACCGGGAGATGGCCACGAACAATCACCACTCGTGCCTTATCTCCTCCGCTGCTCCAAACCGTCTAGGTGGCGGCAACCACCAAGAGTAATAAGAATATCCGCAGCAACCACAATCGCCAAGTGCCACTAGATGCAAACTCACAAGCCAATGCACTTGGATCTCTCGATCTCACTTGGATTCGCACTAACAAGCAAAGAGATCGGAGGGAGGGATTAGATCTTGCTCAAGAGGATGTTCAAGAAGTCAGAGAGTCAAGAAGATATCCCCAAAGGCGGCCACGGTCAATTTATAGGGAAGGGAGGGCGGCGGCCCGAACCCTACCTTTCTGCGCTTGGTCGGTAGTACCGACCCCTCCTGGGCGGTAGTACCGACAGAGTCAAACTAGCCGTTTAACACACGTCCCGCTGATTTAGGCGAGGCACCGACTCTGGTCGGTACCTCCGAGGTCGGTAGTACCGAGGTAATGGCGGTACTACCGCCAGGCCAACAACGCCGCGAACAGAGAGCTCTGCGAAAAACCAGCCACTACCGACCTTGCGTCGGTACCACCGTGGGCGGTAGTACCGAGGTAATGGCGGTACTACCGGCAAGCCATTTTCAAAAACTACAGAGAGCCTCGCGAAACTCCTCAGGGCCACGGTACCACCGACCATCCGGTCGGTACCACCGCCGGCGGTAGTACCGAGGTAATAGCGGTACCACCGCCAGGCCAAAAACGCCCCAACACAGAGAGGGCTGCACGCAGCACCTATGGGCGGTACCACCGACCACCCTGGTCGGTACCACCGACCATACACAGAAAACTCCATTTTCTTCTCTGTGTTGATCCAAACCAACTCCAACAACTTCTCCTTTGCAAATGTGCTAACACCAACAAGTGTACAACATCATGTGCATGTGTGTTAGCATTTTCACAAACATATTCAAAAGATTCGAGTTAGCACACTAGGTCCTAATGCATATGCAAGTATGAATTCACCTAGTGGCACTTGATAACCGTGATCACTGAGATATTCCCCTCTTAATAGTACGGCTATCTATCCTAAATGCACTCACACCCTCTATGGTGTCTTGAGTGCCAAAACAAAATTCCTATTTATACCTTTGCCTTGATCTCCATAGGATTTTGTTTTTCTCTTCTTCTTCTTTCAAATGTGGAGCACTTGATCTATCTTTTGGTCATCACCACCAATACCATGATCATCATTTGGCTCCCGTACTTGGAATGTACCAACCTAGCTCATAAACACTTCATGACAAGGTTAGTACTCTAGGTGACATCAATTATCCAAAACCAAACAAGGACTTTCAATCTCCTCCTTTTTGGTAATTGATGACAACCTTTCACAAAGATATATGTTTGAAAATTTGAGTCACCACTTTGTTAGTATTAGCTCCCCCTACATATGTGCTATAGTGTTTGGTTCAAGTTCGACACATATGCATAGATATAAAATGTGGGAGAGTAATACTATCAAATGATGCTAAGGTATAAAGAATAGACCTTTGAAGCGTGATACCAATCGGAGTTGCCAATGTACACCATCCTTAGCATCTTGATTAGCTAGACTTACAAAAACACTAGATACCTTATGAGATCAACATTATATAAAAGGTTCTAGTACCACTTTGCAAAAACAGATTACATCTAGCTACCACTTATGCATGCTAGTTCACAAATCATCATTCAACATTTATTTCTAGCATACATCACACAAGCATGTATATTAAATTTAAATTTTGACAATGCAATCACTCATATGAATATGCACATTCAAATGCAACAAAAAAAAAATCATGAGCTTGCTCCCTCGACTTATATGCTCAAATTTTAATTGATCCTCCCTTTGTTATATATATCTATCTTAACCATTTCTCCCCCTTTGTCATTAAGTACCATAAAAGGCACACCAATTTTAGTAGGAGTTAAGTTAATCAATAGGATGATCAAGTTCATAGCATGGTTCAACCTAGCAAACAAACATAAGATATTTAACACGGTTTGCTCTAGAGTAAGCTTCTTCACACATCTTTCAATGGTTATCTTACTCACGTCGGTTAAACCCTTGAATGCTTGTTTTCAAGATCAAACACTAGGTTCACAAGCCCATAAACATGTCATATGCTACCACTAGAACATATCAACCATAGAAGCAATAGTGGTACCATATGTACATCCAAAGTATTTTATTTTCATGAATGAGCCTATAAGATGCAAGGAATGACTAAATGCACTAAACATATCCTTAGCAAGAATGAATGTCATGCCAAACAATTTTACCTTTGCTTTGTCGAAGGAGAGGCATGTCATATAACGGAGGGTGCATCAACTCATATTTGAGAAATCAAGTATATTCAATTCATTCCTTAGCTTGCAAAATCTCTTTTCATCAAGTGGCTTGGTGAATATATCGGCAAGTTGATCATCGGTACCAACATTCTCAATTGAAATATCACCCTTTTGTTGATGGTCTCTTATGAAGTGATGGCGAATGTCAATGTGCTTTGTTCTTGAATGTTGTACTGGATTGTTGGTGAGCTTCACTGCACTCTCATTGTCACATAGCAATGGTACTTGTTTGAATTTAACTCCAAAGTCATCCAAAGTTGCTTTCATCCAAAGTAATTGAGCACAACAACTTCCTGCGGATATGTATTCTGCTTCGGCGGTTGAAAGTGCAACACTGTTTTGCTTTTTTGATGACCATGATACAAGTGATCTTCCAAGTAATTGACATGTGCCCGATGTGCTTTTTCTATCAACTTTGCATCCTGCATAGTCGGAGTCCGAATATCCAATCAACTCAAAGTTTGACCCCTTGGGATACCACAATCCAACATTTTGTGTATGCTTCAAATATCTCAATATTCTTTTAGTTGCCTTCAAGTGACTCTCTCTTGGTGAAGCTTGAAATCTTGCACACATGCATACACTAAACATGACGTCAGGCCTAGAAGCGGTCACATAGAGTAAGCTTCCAATCATAGACCGATACAACTTTTGATCCACCATGTTGCCACTAGCATCACTATCCAAATGTCCATTTGTTCCCATAGGTGTACTAATAGCTTTTGCATCATTTAGACCAAACTTCTTGAGCATATCTTTGATGTACTTGCCTTGACTCACAAAAGTGCCATTCTTCATTTGCTTGATTTGAAGACCAAGGAAGTAACTAAGCTCTCCAATCATAGACATCTCAAACTCATTTGCCATCATATTCCCAAACTCTTCACAAAACTCTTGGTTGGTTGACCCAAAGATAATATCATCAACATATATTTGCAACACAAACAAGTCTTTGTCAATCTTCTTGGTGAAGAGAGTAGTATCAACCTTGCCCATCTTGAACCCTTTAGAGAGTAGGAAATCTCTCAACCTCTCGTACCATGCTCTTGGTGCTTGCTTCAAACCATACAACGCCTTTTTGAGCTTGTAAACATGGTTGGGCTTCTTGTCATCTTCAAAACCGGGAGGTTGTTCTACAAATACTAACTCATTGATATACCCATTTAGAAACGCACTTTTAACATCCATTTGATATAACTTGATATTATGAGCACATGCATAAGCCAATAGAATTCTAATTGCTTCCATTCTTGCAACCGGTGCATATGTTTCTCCAAAATCAAGACCTTCAACTTGAGTGTAGCCTTGAGCTACCAATCTTGCTTTGTTTCTTACTACTATCCCATCTTGATCTTGCTTATTTCGAAATACCCATTTGGTTCCAATTACATTGTAATTCTTTGGTCTCTCAACAAGTTCCCAAACTTGGTTGCGGGTGAAGTTGTTTAGCTCTTCATGCATAGCGTTTACCCAATCAACATCCATCAATGCATCTTCTATCTTGGTTGGCTCAAATGATGACACAAAAGAAAAATGCTCACAAAATGATGCCAATCTTGATCTTGTTTGCACACCACTTCTAATATCCCCAACAATTTGATCTATGGGATGATCTCTTGCAATATTGGTTGGTTGGAGGATTTGCACTTGATTGCTTGGTTGAGATGAACTAGCTTGTTGATCTTCACTAGCACTTGATTGATCATGAGAACCACTAGCTTGATTTGCATCAACTTGCACATTTGATGAGAACATTTGGTCATCTTCATTATCATCCACTTGTCTTGGCCTAATATCACCAATATCCATATTCTTCATTGCATTTGACAATTGAGTGCCTCTCACATCATTAAGATTTTCATTTCCTTCTTGAGAGCCCTTAGTTTCATCAAATTCAACATCATGCACTTCTTCCATAATACCACTAGCCAAGTTCCAAACTCTATATGCTTTGCTTGTTGTTGAATATCCAAGTAAGAATCCTTCATCACATTTCTTCTCAAATTTGCTCAATCTTGCACCTTTCTTCAATATATAACATTTGCAACCAAAAACTCTAAAGTATGCGATATTTGGCTTTCTTCCATTTAATAGCTCATATGGTGTCTTCTCTAGCATGCCATGGCAATAGAGACGGTTGCTACAATAGCAAGCCGTATTGATAGCTTCGGCCCAAAAGGAATGACTGACATTGTATTCACTGAGCATAGACCTTGCCATATCAATCAAAGTTCTGTTCTTCCTTTCAACAATCCCATTTGATTGAGGAGTATACTTGGGTGAGAATTGATGTCTAATGCCAAAGTCATCACACAACTCATCAATTCTTGTATTCTTAAATTCACTCCCATTGTCACTTCTAACTTTCTTGATTGTTGTTTCAAACTCATTCTGACATCTCTTGACAAAAGTTTTGAAGATCTCAAAAGTTTCACTTTTATCACTAAGAAAGAAGACCCATGTGTATCTAGTGTAATCATCAACTATCACAAAGCCATATTTACTTCCACCGATGCTAGTGTATGTTGTTGGTCCAAATAAATCCATGTGCAATAACTCAAATGCTTTGCTAGTACTCATCATGCTTTTCTTAGGATGGGAGTTACCAACTTGTTTGCCAGCTTGACAAGAGCTACAAAGTTTATCCTTCTCAAAAGTGACATCTTTCAAGCCTCTAACTAAATCATGCTTCACAATTTTGTTTAACTGTTTCATTCCAACATGACCAAGCCTTCTATGCCATAACCAACCCAAACCAGATTTAGTGAACAAGCATGTTGACAGCTGGGTTTCACTAGCATTGAAATCAACCAAGTATAGGTTCTCATATCTAAATCCTTTGAATATCAAATTAGAACCATCTACACTTATGATTTCTACATCATCAACTCCAAAAATGCATTTGAAACCAAGATCACACAACTGAGCGACTGACAGTAGATTGAAGTTCAAGCTCTCAACTAGCAACACATTGGAAATGCTCATGTCATTGGATATTGCGATCTTACCAAGCCCTTTAACCTTGCCTTTGCCATTGTCACCAAATGTGATAGAATCAAAACCATGATTGCCGCTTGAATTGATTGAATTGAACATTCTTGAATCCCCGGTCATATGTTGAGTGCACCCACTATCAAGCACCCAATGCCTCCCTCCGGCTTTATAGTTGACCTACAAGAACAATTCAATCCTTTTTAGGTACCCAAATCTTTTTGGGTCCTCCAAGATTAGTGACCAAACTCTTTGGTACCCAAATAGCTTTCTTCTTTGAGCCCACAATTGGTGTACCAATGAATTTAGCTTTTATGCCATTAACACCCTTGGTAAGCAAATAACAAGAATCAAATTTAATAGAGGATACATTAGCGTTTTTGTTCTTGTTCTTGCAATATTGCTCTACATGCCCACTTTGCTTGCATCTAGTGCAAAACCGACCATTGCTCTTCACAAATCTAGTCTTGTGAGTAGCAAAAGCCGCCTTGCCATTCTTGGGGGTATAGCCCAATCCCTCTTTGTTGAGAGAAAAACGTTGGCTACCCAAGCACTTAAGCAAGCGGGCCTCACCACCATAGGCTTTACCTAAGGCGTGAGTGAGCTCATTTACCTCCTTCTTCAATGTCTCATTCTCAACCATGAGTGAGGCATCACAAGTGAAGCCATCATCCATAGATGAGGTAGTAGTGGTAGATGATGAGCTACATGAAGGGTTAGTAGCAGCAATAACAATAGGCTTATAGAAAGATTCATCAATTATATCACAAGCTATGCCTATGTCACATGTTTTAACCACTTTTTCAGTTTTAGCTTGATCAACAAGTGAGGAGTGAGCTTCCTTAAGCTTAGTGTGAGCGTTGCCAAGCTCCTCATGGGCTTCCACTAGCCTCTCATGAGTAGCATTGAGCTCCTCAAAGGATTGCTCAAGAGCTTTTAGTCTCTTTTGCAATTCTTTGCACTCCTTTCTCTTTTTATCAAAATGTTCTCTAGCATCATCAAGCATTTCAATTAATTCATCTTTAGTGGGTTCATCATCATCACTATCATCACTATCACTCTCATCATCATCAGATAGTACCTTTGTGGCCTTAGCCATGAAGCATGATGGAGTGTTGAAGATTGAAGGCTTGTTGTTGATAGCAATACTTGCAAGTGCCTTCTTCTTGCTTGTCTTGCGATCTTCATTATCACTATCTTCATCACTATCACTTGTGGATGCATCACTATCCCAAGTGACCATATATGATTGCCCCTTCTTCTTCTTTGTGTAATTCTTCTTTTCTTTCTTCTCCTTCTTCTTGTCCTTCTTGTTGTCATTATCATCATTCTCACTGTTGTACGGACATTGAGCAACAAGATGGTCCTTGCTACCGCACTTGAAGCACCTCCTTGGTTCATCCTTGTTCTTGTATGAAGTCTTCTTTCTCCTTGCCTGGTAGCCCTTCTTCTTCATGAATTTGCCAAACCTTTTGACAAATAGAGCCATCTCTTCATCATCGCCATCACTGTCATTTGAGCAGTTATCTTCGCTAGAATCTTCTTTCTTTGCTTTGCCCTTGTTCTTTGATGATGATGTTGTGGCTTTGAATGCCACACTCTTCTTCTTCTCATCCTTCTTCACTTCTTGATCATTCTCATCTCTATAGGTGTCATCGGTCATTACATCTCCAAGAACTTGGTTTGGTGTCATAGTGTCCAAACCGCTTCTTACAAGCAACGTGACTAACATGCCAAATCTGCTGGGAAGACATCTCAAGAATTTATGAGAGAAATCTTTGTCCTTCACCTCTTCTCCAAGTGCTTTGAGATCATTGACAAGCACTTGAAGCCTATGGAACATCTCTGGAACACTTTCATCTTCATTCATCTTGAAGCTAGCAAACTTTTCTTTGAGAATGTATGCTTTTGCTCCTTTCACTGCTTGAGTGCCCTCAAATGATTCTTCCAATTTCTTCCAAGCATCATATGCCATATCCAAATTTTTGATTTGCTCAAACACCCTCTCATCAACGGCATCATGAATAGCACTAAGAGCAATGTCATTGTTCTGCATCTTCTCTTCTTCGGCATTGGTGAGATTTTCCGGATCAACTATCTCAATCTTGACATCCACAACCTGCCATATCCTTCTATTGATTGACTTTAAATGAGTGGTCATTTTTGCCTTCCAATAGCCATAGTTTGTGCCATCAAATTGGGGTGGCCTTTTGGTGTTGTTGATATGAGCCATTTTGACACCGAAGGTTGTTAAGCCTCAAATAAACGGTGACCTTGCTCCGATACCAATTGAAAGGTCCTAAATGGCTAGAGGGGGGGTGAATAGCCTATAAAAATTTCTACAACAACACTTAAACAAACTAGTTAGACAACTAAATGAACAATAATGTATATCACTACACAAGATAAGAGAATGTAACTAACAACAAGGTATAATATTATCTTGCAAGAAAGTAACAAATGTAAGTACAAGAGATAGAGGTGTGTATACCGAGCTGGCAAGAGATTAATAAATGAATATCAAAGAATACCACGGAGACAAGTTGACACAATGATTTTTTTCTCCGAGGTTCACTTGCTTGCCGGCAAGCTACGTCCCCGTTGTAGCGATACACCCACTTGGAGGTTCACGCGCTAATAGGCATCACACGCCTAACCCTCAATAGGGTGCCGCACAACCAACACAAGATGGGGATCCACAAGCTACGAGCAATCCACTAGAGTTACCTTTGGCGCTCCGCCGGGGAAGGTACAAGAAACCCCTTACAAATCACCGGGAGATGGCCACGAACAATCACCACTCGTGCCTTATCTCCTCCGCTGCTCCAAACCGTCTAGGTGGCGACAACCACCAAGAGTAATAAGAATATCCGCAGCAACCACAATCGCCAAGTGCCACTAGATGCAAACTCACAAGCCAATGCACTTGGATCTCTCGATCTCACTTGGATTCGCACTAACAAGCAAAGAGATCGGAGGGAGGGATTAGATCTTGCTCAAGAGGATGTTCAAGAAGTCAGAGAGTCAAGAAGATATCCCCAAAGGCGGCCACGGTCAATTTATAGGGAAGGGAGGGCGGCGGCCCGAACCCTACCTTTCTGCGCTTGGTCGGTAGTACCGACCCCTCCTGGGCGGTAGTACCGACAGAGTCAAACTAGCCGTTTAACACACGTCCCGCTGATTTAGGCGAGGCACCGACTCTGGTCGGTACCTCCGAGGTCGGTAGTACCGAGGTAATGGCGGTACTACCGCCAGGCCAACAACGCCGCGAACAGAGAGCTCTGCGAAAAACCAGCCACTACCGACCTTGCGTCGGTACCACCGTGGGCGGTAGTACCGAGGTAATGGCGGTACTACCGGCAAGCCATTTTCAAAAACTACAGAGAGCCTCGCGAAACTCCTCAGGGCCACGGTACCACCGACCATCCGGTCGGTACCACCGCCGGCGGTAGTACCGAGGTAATAGCGGTACCACCGCCAGGCCAAAAACGCCCCAACACAGAGAGGGCTGCACGCAGCACCTATGGGCGGTACCACCGACCACCCTGGTCGGTACCACCGACCATACACAGAAAACTCCATTTTCTTCTCTGTGTTGATCCAAACCAACTCCAACAACTTCTCCTTTGCAAATGTGCTAACACCAACAAGTGTACAACATCATGTGCATGTGTGTTAGCATTTTCACAAACATATTCAAAAGATTCGAGTTAGCACACTAGGTCCTAATGCATATGCAAGTATGAATTCACCTAGTGGCACTTGATAACCGTGATCACTGAGATATTCCCCTCTTAATAGTACGGCTATCTATCCTAAATGCACTCACACCCTCTATGGTGTCTTGAGTGCCAAAACAAAATTCCTATTTATACCTTTGCCTTGATCTCCATAGGATTTTGTTTTTCTCTTCTTCTTCTTTCAAATGTGGAGCACTTGATCTATCTTTTGGTCATCACCACCAATACCATGATCATCATTTGGCTCCCGTACTTGGAATGTACCAACCTAGCTCATAAACACTTCATGACAAGGTTAGTACTCTAGGTGACATCAATTATCCAAAACCAAACAAGGAACTCGACTCGATGAGGCGCATCGAGTGGTGTAGGTGGTTTGGCTAGCGCACGGCCGGAGCATGCCGGCGGCGAGTGGCGGCGCACGGTGATGGCGGCAACGCGTAGCTACGCCGCTTTCGGCGGCGGCCGGAGAAATTGGAGGAGGCAAAAGCTCGAGAGAACCCTAAGGAGCAAAGCTATGGGGTTGGTTTGGCTCGGGTGGCTCCAGAGGAGCTTGGCCACGAGCGAGGTCCGCGGCGGGCGGCCATGGCGTTCGGCCGGGGAAGAAGATGTGGGAGAGAGCGGTAGCGTTGAAGCTAGGTGGTGTTCTCACCTTGCCTTGTCTTGGTGAAGCTCGAAGGTGAAGAAGAAGAGTCGGTGGAGCTCGGGTTGGGGAAGAACGGCGTTGCGGCTCGGCGGTGGCGACTGACGGACCGAAAGAGGCGCTTCGTCCTCCGGCGGCGAAGGGGCTCGGTCGGGGACGACAACGTGCGCACGGCGTGTGCACGGTGTAGGCGGAGCGGTGTACGGAGGGAATCGAAGGGAGGTGCTCCGACGAGGTCAGAACGGAGAGGGAAGTTTGCGGTGGAGGTCGCGGCGAGAGCGAGCCGAGCGCTTGCTCTGGCTTGGTGGCGAGGGGAGGAGAGTGCGAGCGAGATTGGGAGAGTGTGTGCGGGAGAGCGAGGGAGTGAAGAGGTGCTCGGGGTTTTGAACGGCTTGACCGGTGGTCGTGGCGGGGCCACGGCGGCGCGGTCGGCGAGGCAGCGCGGTGATGCCGTGCACGGCGAGCGGGTGCGGCAGGCGAGGCGAGCGGAGAGTGGCCGGGGGAGATAGCTTGCGTGCTCGGGCGAGAGAGGATCGAGCGAGGAGTGGCCGGCGAAGATCCTCGGCAGAATGCGGCGGCCACGTGGCGGTTGCGGCCAGCGTACGGCGCGGCATGTCAGCGGCAGCAGCGCGCGGCGCGCGCGGCACGCGGGCGAGCGCTGGCGAGCGGCGCGGGGTGCGCGGGCGAGCGCGGGAGCGGGCCGGCGCACGCGAGCGGGCGAGCTGGGCCGGCGCGCGCGAGTTGGGCCGAAAGGTGGGGCGTGGAAGGAATCGTTTTCCTTTTTCTTTTTCCAAATTCTTTTCAAACTTTGACCACTCAAAAACAGTTTCAAAAACTCCAAACTAGGTTTTGACCCAAATATAAAAGTTTCTCGAAATAATTTTCTCTACAACTTTCATATAGGACACTTTTTCTGAAAACCATTTTTAAATCCTCCTCATAAACAAAGCCAATTTTAAAGTATAAACCATTTTGTTTGACTTATTTTTATTTACAAACTAATCTGAACTAGGTCAAAACTCCAACATGAAAAGCACTCTACTCAATATTCTCTATTTTATAAAACTCTTTGCCAAAACAGAAATCCACTCAAACAACCAAGTCCAATAGAAATCCAAATCCAATTAAATAAACAAAAGACAAAACACTCTCATGCTCATGAAATGATGCAATGCATTGCTTATGTTTCTTTAGTAGCTAAATGCAGTGCCTTAATGCAGTGCTTGACACTAGGGTGTCACAGCGACCGTCGTTCAGCACGGTGGCCTGACACCGATGGACGAGCACAGCAGCTCCTGCTGATGGATCTTGCAAAGGCCTCTGCAGCAGCCGGACGGTGATGCTCTTGTTGTGGGCGCTAGATGAACGACGCGGCAGCCTGATGGCAATATGATGAGCGGGGGGATCGTAGCAACCGGCAGCCTGGCGGCACTTTCAATTTCAATTCTCTCCTCCCAAAAGCTTACGGTGGTTTCCTATTTATAGAGCAGGGACCAACAGCGGTTGCCAGGAAAAGCCCGCGCTCTTTCTTTTTAATTTCGTATCGCTAATGACACCGGCATGGGCATTTGAATTCCTAACCGCGCAGGCTCATCGGACGTGCACTACTACGTGCAGTATTCTTCAACCGGTGATGTTAATTTGAACTTGAGTGAAGGCGCCAAGGCTTTGGATTGCCGCCCACAGTGGTTGGCCCGTTATTCTAGAGACCAATATATTTTCTTTCTCTTCTTTTCCATTTAATCACCGCGCCATTTTTTATACAGGATTACTACCCGTCAGAAATCAAGTTGGTCGCTCATTTACTAAAAATCGCAAGCGACCAAGTATTTCTTTTACAGAATATTCGGCCTGGTGACCAAGTAGTGTTCGAAGTACGTATGATCGTACACGCTTGCATGCACGGTGTCATCCTTTTATTTTATTTTATTTTCCTTTTGAGATATATTATTCTTTGTTGTATATTTAAATGGAATTTGATCACCTATATTACTTTTATTTAATATGGAATACATATTTTCACATATTTTGGATGAGATGGAGCTTGACCATCAATATTATTTTATTTAACATGGAATAAATATTTCTACATATTTGGATGAGCCAAAAATCATGTCCATAGTGGAGCATCAACATCTTGAGCTTGTACCACCATTTGATCATGGGAGACATGAGTATCTTCAAATGGATCCTTCCCATCTTTGTTATCAACAAGTGGTACATTGGATGAGGATGGCTTGCCAATGACTTGCACATCATCATCATCATCTTTAGGCTTGATGGCTCCAACCAGCATGTTCTTCATTGCTTCCCTCAATGGTTCATCACCTACATCATCAAGATTTTCATGCTCTCCTTGAGAGCCATTAGATTCATTGAATTCCACATCATATGTTTCTTCTACCATCCCGGTGGCATGGTTGAATACTCGATATGCTTTGGACTTCAATGAGTAACCAACAAGAAAACCAATATCACATCGGCGTTGAAACTTCCCTAGGTGTTGGCGCTTCTTGTAGATGTAGCATTTGCACCCAAACACTCTAAAGAAAGATACATCCGGCTTCTTGTTGTTGAGTAGCTCATAGGGGGTCTTGCCAAGTAGACGATGGGGGAACAATCAGTTTGATGCATAGCAAGCGGTGTTGATTGCTTCCGCCCAAAATCTCTCTGGTGTAGAGTACTCATCTAGCATTGTCCTTGCTAGGGTGATTAGAGTCCGGTTCTTTCTCTCAACTACCCCATTTTGTTGTGGTGTGTAGGTTGCGGAGACTTCATGTTTGATCCCAACTTCATCACAATATTCCTCAATATGGGTGTTGTCAAACTCCTTTCCGTTGTCACTTCTAATCTTCTTGATCTTCACATCAAATTCATTTTGGGCTCTCTTGGCAAACTTCTTGAATGAAGGGGTTGCTTCGGATTTATCATGAAGAAAGAATACCCAAGTGTATCTAGAGTAGTCATCAACAATCACTAGGCAATAGAGATTTCCACCCAAGCTTGCATATGTTGTTGGCCCAAATAGATCCATATGAAGAAGCTCTAACTCTCTTGATGTTGATACGAAGGCTTTGGTTAGATGAGTGTTTGCAACTTGCTTGCCGGCTTGACATGCACTACACAATTTATCCTTCTCAAATTTTACATCCTTCAAGCCCCTAACCAAATCCTTCTTCAATAGCTTGTTGAGAGTGTTCATTCCAATATGTGCCAATCTTCTATGCCATAGCCAACCAAGTGATTGCTTAGTGAACAAACATGTCTTCAAGTTGGCATCTTCGGAGGTGAAATCCACTAGATAAAGATTGTTGTATCTAAATCCCTTGAATATCACTTGTGTATCATCTTTCTTGGTCACAACCACTTCCTTGTCGGTGAACAAACATTGAAAGCCAAGATCACATAGTTGCCCAACGGATAGCAAGTTGAAGCTCAAAGATGCAACTAGAAGTACATTGGAGATGGTATGATCATTTGATATAGCCACTTTGCCCAATCCCTTGACATTGCCCTTTGAGTTGTCACCAAATGTAATCTTTTCTTGGTCATTGACATTCTCTTCTAGTGAGGTGAACATCCGAGGATCACCGATCATATGTTGTGTGCAACCACTATCAATCACCCAATGAGATCCACCGGTCTTGTAGTTCACCTACACACACAAGAAATCAAGCTTGAGCTTTTGGGACCCAAACTTGTTGCGGTCCCTTAACCTTCTCTACTAGTGACTTAGCAACCCAAATTTGCTTTGGCCTATTCTTGTTAGGAGGCCCCATGAACATGACTTTCATCTTGCCACTAGAGTCTTGTCTAAGCATGTAGTGAGCATTGAAATCAAAGGGCCTAGCATGCTTGGGCAAGGGTGTAGGTTTAGGCTCTTCACAATCGTGAGCAAAGTGTCCTTCCTTTCCACACTCATAGCATCTTCCAATCTTCTTCTTCTTTGGCTTAGTGATGCTTTTGCGTTGCTTCATCTTCTCTTCAAGAAAGCCAATACCATTTCTATTTTTCTTCATTACGGTGTTCATGAGTAGCTCACTTTGAAGACATTGCCCCTTGGTGAATTTCTTCAACCCGGTGGTAAGGTGTTCCTTCTCTCTTTTGAGCTTGTCATTCTCTTGTTGGAGCTCTAATTGAGATGGTGTCATCTTGTAATCTCTTTCCATCTTCAATGTCTTGTTCTCTTCTTTTAGCATGTCTAGCTCAAGTGACATGCTATAATCATCATCATGAGTTTCTATGACAACTTGCTTAGTGGTTGTAAGCTTCTCTAGATCAACCTTGAGCTTTGCATTCTCATTCTTGATCTTGACATAATCATCATAATGATCGGCCACAACCACACTCTTGCCCTTGCCACTAGCTTTTTGCCCATCATGCTCACTAACCAAATCCTCACAAGATGTTGCTATGTCACACTTAACAACAAGGTTAGGAGCATCATGTGTCTCAAGTGAAAGCATATCATAAGTAATGGTGAGAGCATCATAGTCAACTTTCACTTGAGTGTATTGTTCTTTGAGCAAAGCATAACTAGTGGTAAAGTCACTATGCATCTTATCAAGTTTTTCATTTTTAGCTTTGAGCTCCTTGTTAGAGGACTTGAGCTCCTTGATGGATGATGACATAGTAGCAAGTTCATCTTTTTACTCATCACTAGCATGAATAGCATGATCATATTTCTCAACAAGAGATTTATTTTCATCAACAAGCTTTTCATTTTTAGCTCTAGTCTTTCTTATGATTTTAGAGTAGTCATTTAGCAATTTGACAAGCTCATCATAAGTAGGTGCCTCAAATTCACCATCACTATCACTATCACTAGAGTCATCATCGCTTTGTACCTTTCGGTCACCCTTGGCCATAAGGCATAGGTGTGTAGATGATGATGGCGACGGTGGTGGTGGTGGTGTAGAGGAGCCAATGACTAGAGCGGCCACCTTCTCCTTCTCATCATCACTATCTTCATTTGATGAGCCACCGGAGGAGTCAATGTCGGTGAGCCAATCACCAACAATGTAAGCCTTGCCACCTTTCTTGTGGTATTGCTTCTTCTTCTTGCCATCCTTCTTGTAGTAGGGCTTCTCATTCTTCTTCTTCTCATCTTCACTTGATGAGTCATACTTCTTGCCCTTGTTCTTGTTCTTGTAGTTCTCTTTCTTGGGCTTGGTGCATTGATGAGCAAGATGGCCAAGCTCACCGCAATTGTAGCAATCCATTTCGGAGATTGGCCTCCTCTTGCTACTTGTGAAGAACTTCTTCTTTCTTGAGTCAAAGTTGACTCCATTCTTGTGAAGCTTCTTCAACATCTTGGTGGTCCTTCTCACCATGAGAGCGATGTTGGAATCATCCTCTTCATCACTTGAGCTCTCATGATGCACCTCAATAGCCTTGGACTTGCCCTTCTTGTCATGGCTTGCTTTGAAGGCCAAGTCCTTCTTCTTGTCGGTGGAGGAGCCACCACTTGGTGTGATGTGCATGTACATCTCATGAGCATTGATCTTTCTCAAGATTTGAGTTGGTGTAGCGGTGGAAAGATCACTTTGATGTAGCACCGTCACAATGTGTCCATACTTCTCAATTGGAAGGACACAAAGAATGTTCCTCACAACATCGGATGGTTGCATTTGTGTGAGGCCAAGTCCATTGAGTTCTTCTACAAGAACATTCAAGCGTGAGTACATTTCATTTGCACTTTCATTAGCATGCATATCAAATGAATGAAGCTTTTGCATAACTAAATGATATCTCTCCTCACGCTCACTCTTGGTCCCCTCATGAAGAGCACAAATGTTATCCCATAGATCATGGGCATTCTTGTGGTTTCGGACGCGGTTAAACACATCCTTGCAAATGCCTCTAAAAAGAATGTTTTTGGTCTTTGCATTCCACTTCTCATTTTGTTCCTCATGTGGCGTGAGGCTAGTGCCCTCCTTGGGTTTTGGGAACCCGGTTATGGCGGCATTGCAACAATTCACATCAACCGCTTCTAGGTACGACTCCATACGGATTTTCCAATATGGAAAGTCGTCTCCCTCGAACATGGGAGGTGGTCCATCACCTCCGGACATCTTAACTCTAGGCGGTTAAGCCTAAATCGAGAGCACGAGGCTCCGATACCAATTGAAAGGATCAAGATGCCCAAGAGGGGGGAGGTGAATTGGGCTTTTCTAAAACTTCTTGCAAGAATTAAGACCTATCAAGCCCCAATTAACCCCTTAGTGCCTAGAAGTGTGTTTGACAAGAATCAATCGCACAAAAGACTATCGCTAAACCATTTCTACTCTAGCATGACAATTCAACATATGAAAGAACAACAAGTAAATGCGGAATTGAATTGCTCAAAGGTAAATGCGTAGTAAAGAGAGTAGAGATGACACGACGATCTTTTTGCCGAGGTATCGAGGTGTCGGCACCCCCCCTAGTCCTCGTTGGAGCACCCGCGCAAGGGTATCGCTCCCCCTTGATCCGCGCAAGGATCAAGTGCTCACTACGAGCTGATTCTTCGCCACTCCGGCCCGGTGAATCGCTCGCTACCAGTCACAACTTGGCTTGGGTCATCCACAATGCCTCCGGATGATCACCAAGCTCTCCGATCGCCACCAAGCCGTCTAGGTGATGCCAATCACCAAGAGTAACAAACAAGAACTCTCACTTGACCAACACAAGGCTAATGAGATGGGTGGATGCACACTTGCTATTCTCTACTCACTAATGAGGTGTTTGATCACTCAATTATCAAATCTCTCAACCTCACTAGGCCTCTTGCACTCACTTGCAATCACAATGTGTTTGGCAACCTTTCAAATGAGCAAGAGATGCAACAATAATGAGGGGGAGGCATATTTATACCCCCAACTTGAAACATGCACGAAGGGGTAAGTCCAGCCAGTTATGCACTGACTGGACGCACCTGTCGGGGTGACCGGACGCGTCCGGTCAGTGCCTAACGGCTACGAGACGTTAGGCCTAACACCTGTACGAACTGCTGACCGGACGCTTCCATGCGTCCGATCACCATTGACTGGACGCGTCCGGTCAGCTAAAATGCTCTCTGGAACCTCTCTGAGTACGACCGGACTCACCCTCCTGGTGCGTCCGATCGATTGCTGAGGGGGAGTCCGGTCGCCACCACACTGACCCCTCAGCCAACACTATGACCGGACGCATACCCCAGCGTCCGGTCATTAGGGTTTCAGCGTCCGTGCTCTATTTGAAGTCTGAAACGACTTCAGTTTGCGACACTCCCTTCATGAACTTTCTTCCTTATGATCTTAGGGACCTTTCTAAGCTACCTAGGGCTTTGGTTAACAAGTGTGCACCACACCTAACTCAAAAGTCTCACCTAGGTCAAGCTACCCATTCAAACCCCTCTTTATAGTACGGCCAAAGGTAAAACAAAGACCTATGCTCCTCTAAGTGTCCTTCAACTCCAAATGACACTTAGAACTAGCCTATCACCGTCTTCGACGTCCATCCTTTGAAAACCGAACGAATTCCATCAATAAGGGGACATGAATACCATAGTGTCCTCACGATCATCATTACCATGACCTAACTCAACTGTTTCTGCAAAACACACGTTAGTCATAGTAATTTACCATTGTCATCCAATCATCGAAACCCACTGGGGGCCTAGATGCTCACAGTGGGGAAGTGACTAAAATGTCAAACACCCCCACTAAAAGTGAATAGAGTTTAGTGACTAAAGTTTAGTGGGGTGAAACCAAACACCCCCTAAATGTTGGTAAAATAAATAACTAATTACACAGATTAGTTGTAAATCACGAGACAAATCTTTTGAGCCTAGTTAGCACATGATTAGACAATATTTGTCAAATACAAACGAAAGTGCTACAGTTGAGAAAAAAAACTCACTTTCCCGATCTAAACAAGGCCTTACTAGCCTGCACAACCAATGATGTGGGTCAGAACAGTAAAGACATTTGTTTCTTGGGGAAGTGTGTAAGGCGTTGTTTGGTTGAGTTGTGGGTTGTGAGCTATGAAAAAAGCTAAAAGTTGTTTGGTTAAACAAGTATAAAGTATATCTTCTAGTTTTATTTTTTAAAATAATTATGAAACCATTTTTTATTTCACCTATTTTGAAAAGCTGAAAGCCAAAAGCAGGGTCAAAACAGCTTTCAAAAATATACTACGGAAAAACACCTGCTTCTGCAAAAGTCAGCTATAGCAGCAACCCCTTTGGTTGGGTTTTTGGTTTTGGGGCCAAAAGCCAAAGCCAAAATCCCAACCAAGCATGTCAGCGTTGGCATTCGGTTAACCGAAACCGATCGGTTCGGTTCCTCGGTTATATACGAAATTCGGTTAGTAAGAAACTAGTAACTGATCGGTTACTTACAAAACTTGGAACCGAGGAATTTCGGGTTCGGTTAATTCGGTTTGGTTTCGGTTAGAACCGAACTACCCGAGGCATATCTTACAACATCAAAATAGAACAAGAAAAAAACAAAAAAAACACGGCCATGGACGGTCCTCATCTCTCCAGATCTTTCCCTAACCCCAAGCGACAGCTCTGCTCGGCGTTCAAGCGAGGAGCAGCAGGGCGGTGGATAGGCATAGGCGCCATGCTGGAGAGGGAGCGGCGGCGGGGTGGCGTGCCGTGCTGGAGAGGTAGCGGCGGCGAGGTAGGGAGGGGAGGCGCGCTCGACTATGTGGGGGCGGGAGGTGCCAGGAGGACTGAAGGGAAGGAGAAGAAGGGGAGGACGCGGGGAGCCACGACGGGGAGCTGGGAGGAGAGGGAGCCGCGGAGGCGTGCGCCGTGCGGAGAGCCGCGGAGGGGAGGACGCGGTGGAGCCACGCAGTCGCGCAGAACATGCGGGGAGGGGAGGAATGCTTGGACGTGCGGCGGTTGAGAGGGAGGAATAGAGTGGATTAGGGTTTGGAGAGGTTGTTTATATACTAAGGCCTGTTGGGCCAGGCCTTTGCTTGTTGATTATTGGGCCTTATCTTTATTTCGGTTATTTCGGTTAACCGAGCCCAAAAACCGAATTAATCGGACTTATTTCGGTTACCTGAAATAAGGAACCGAACTGGGAACCGAAATATTCGGTTTCATTTATTTCGGTTTCGGTTCTCGGTTCTCGGTTTTTTGTGCTCAGGCTGACAAGCAGGTAAGCCTGGGCGTTCGGGTTACCCGCTTTTTTTGGATCGGGTAATTCGAAGTTCGGGTAATGAAAATTGTTACCCAAATTTTATCTAAAAAACACTACCCGCAATTTCGGGTACCCGGTAATTCGGGTTCGGGTTTGGGTATTACCCGATATACCCGAATTCATATAAAAGAACAAATTATACAAAGTTTTAGTAGAAATTCATACATAATTTCAGCAGCATCTTTTATAGAATTCCAACACTATTTTACAAAGAATAACATATTACAGTCACTTGTTCAAACGAAGAGAATAGTATACTAATAAAATGATAAATTCATTTATTTAACTAACAACATATGATAAATACAAAGACAAAAATACAACTTCGGGTAATTCGGGTACCGGGAGATATTACCCGAATTACCTAAACTAATTTCGGGTAATCAAAATCAGTATCTGAATTTGGGATCGGGTACCTCGGGTCCGGGTTCGGGTAATTCAGGTACGGGTAATGGATAGCGGGTATTTTGCCCATGCATACAAGCAGGACCTAAGTAAGCAACCTCGGTGTCTTCACCGATGACGACCTTTTTTCACCTTCTCTCTCATCCACGTTAGAGAATAGCTAGCTTGAAGTTGCTTGTTTGATTTATAGCAAATGCATGTAATAGCTCCGTTCTTTTGTCCTTGTCAGCCGTACTTCAGCTTATTCTCTCTCACAGAACACTATTGAAACAGCTGAAATCAGCCTTCAAATAAAAAATCTTGACCCGCGGGGTAAGACAACCCCCGAGCAACTGGACTGGCCTTAGACCTGTGCTTTGTCATGAGGCAGATAAGAGATTTATTTAACACGTAGATAAACTACGCGCCTCCTCCGGCCAACAAATTCGCCTCCGTGCGGGTTCGTCTGGCCGGCAGGGTGCAAGGAGAACAACTAAACCAACCGGTCTAGCGTTCACTTGCAAATCAGCCTTCAAATAATTTTGTTAAAAAACTAGATTCAAAGATCTTTCTGATGATATTAATTATGTACGATAAATATTAATATTTTTTAATATACATTTAGTTAAGGATGTTTCTCGTAAAGAGAAAACGGCAATTATATAGAGACTGAGCGAGTATTAGACACTCTACGCATAAATGATCTTGCCGAACTGATAGAAAAACATACTCTAGCAACCGGGATCAACCCCTTCACAAAATCATGGCTTGTACACTGAAGACGAAGCAAAATACACCGACAAACGACGCAAATACACGTTGATTGATCGAGTAGCGCTTCCGGGTCAGGTGATGCATGGACCACAGTCCACAGCATCTCATCTCGCTCGACCGCGTCCCCTCTCCTTCACTTCTTCCTCCTCCCCAGGAACACGTCGGAGAGCACAGTGTCGGAGCTCAGCGCCGCCCGCAGCAGCCCCAGCCCCTGCGCCGCCGGACACGTAGACAATGGTCAGAACAAGTTCAGGATTAATGTTGCGAGAGACATATATATATGGCCGAAAAGGCGAAAACTGATGATGATACTGCAGCCAGGAGGATGCGCGCAATATAATCAATCAGCACGAACCTCGTCGTTGCCGACGGTGACGAACTTCTCGGCGAGCTCGACGTCCTTCTTGCCGGAGCTGAACCGGCTGATGAGCGTGATGCTCGAGATCGCCGACATGGGCGTGACCTCCAGCCCGTCGGTCACCATGTACGTCGCCATCCCTCCTTTGACGTACCCTCCGCTCTCGTCGCCGTCGTTGGAGTCGGCCGTCCCCGCCGCCGCGGGTGCCGTGCTTGGGCAACTCGGGCGGCAGCACGTAGGCCATCTCCGCGGCCATCGGATGCTTTCTCGCAGCGGCGCGGGCAGGTGTACAGCTTGAACCTGGCCAGCAGCCGCCGCAGCTGGTCGCGGCCGCCGACTGGCGGCGACAACTTAGGCTGCAGAATGTCCGACTTGTCCACGCCGGGCTGCATGTACTGCGCTCCCATGCGGTCCACGCTCTGGTACAGGCGGTGTTAAAAGAATAGGCAATTTTCAGATTAAAACCAGAAAATAAATCATGATAAATTGATGATCTAGATATCTCAGATTGTATTGTTTACTAGCATAGCAAAACATGCATAACATGATCTCATACATGACAACCGGTGTAAACATAGCTCGTACACCAGATAGATTAAAAAGCAAGAACAAAGGCATAAGATCTGATATAAGCATAGAGATTAGATCACGAACGGCGTACCTTTCTAATGCTGGAGAAGACGGTGGCGGAGTCGGCGCTGGACGATCCTCGATGAGCGCTGGAGGAAGAGCTCGGAGCAGTTGACGACGAGTATGTCTTAACGCAGCGCCGCCTGACCTGGACGGTAGACGACCCGTTGTTGAAGACGAGAGCAGTCGCGCGACGAGCGCTTCCCAAAAACCTTATTCGCCTTCTCCCGGTGCAGGATCACAAAGACGAGGGTTCCGGAGACCTGCTCGCCCGGTCGCTGGTGCACGCAAGCGAACGGACTGGAGACGACTAGACGGCAGCGCAAAAGCGATATGAGGCAAACCCTAGCTCGAGAGGTGTTGAGATACGTTTTGGCGTGGCCGATAGGTTGCTTATATAGCCCTGTTGAACCGACCTCGTGTCGCGATCACGATCTAAATCGGTTTAGGACTCTTGAGTCGTAACTGTTTAGGACTCTGCAACTTGAAGGCCAAGAAACCAAAAACTAAAACTGCAAAAGGAGACCGCGCTCCCGCAAGGCGAGGAGCCAGATTTCGGCGGACCATTCACGCAGGTGCCGCGCACCCGCGCAAGTCGCCACGCCACGCCCCGCCCCGCCCGGCCTGGCCCGGCGAGGCGAGGCGAGCGAGCGCGCGCGTGTGGGTTTCTCGTTCTCCTTCTCACACTAGACTTGAGGAAGTGGAGAGGACTTCCATATTTAAGCAAGTCCTCCTCCCCTTCCACTAGCAAGGTGGCACTAAAGAGTTCCAGTTCCCCTCTTTGCTCACACATGAATGGGTCTTTGAGATTTATTATGAATTTCAGAATTTGTTAATAGGCCAAGCCCATATAATTCTAACAATCCCCCACCAGATCTCAAATTCCCATTTAGAGTTTTGCCTGTTCCCGCTACTGTTTGATATACTAGTGTTTAGCAGAGACTGTTAAGTTGAACTTCCGCCTATAACCTTAAGTTACACTTATTCACAACTTGAACAATGGACTATGCCTTGAATTGCAAGTTTTGCGTGAAGCAAGTTTTACTCAAGGTTAAACTAGTACCTGGCTGCCAATAGCCTTTTCTCCGTGGGTGGAGCATATACGTCATACTCCATGGTCTCTTCATGAGCTTACTAGAGATCACCCTAATCTCATAGACTGCGACGTTTAACAGTCATGGCTCATATAGGTATGTTCTTTCAAGAATACTCTGTAGGACAGCATCTTTGCTTTTAAAAGCCAATAGAACATATTAAGGCCTTTGCCAACCTTCCATACAGTGCCTCATAGCAATGAGAGTATTGCATCTTTCACATAGAGAGGGTTTAGAGGTTACTCTCCTCAGTTTACCAATAGCTTGTTCTTCCCAGATCCTTAGTCACGGGATCTCCGATCAAAAAGGTTGGGTTGCTACTACTGTAAACTCATATGGGTCTCATACCCATCTCCCTTGATGCGATTTCTATCACATTCCGTGATAACCCTTTTGTAAAGGGATCTGCCAGGTTTTTGTCTGTTTGCACATAAGTCACAGCTATTACTCCGGAGTTTCTCAACTTCCTGACAGACTTCAAACGTCTTTTAACGTGTCTTATTGACTTTGCATTATCCTTAGCACTATTCACTTTAGCGATCACTGTTTGATTATCACAGTTCATAAGGATAGCCGGTATTGGTTTTTCAACCACCGGTAAGTCAGACAAGAGCTCACGCAGCCACTCTGCCTCTGCAGAAGCTGTATCCAAAGCAGCAAGTTCTGCTTCCATGGTTGATTTAGTCAATATAGTCTGTTTACAGGACCTCCATGAGACTGCACCACCTCCAAGGGTAAAAACATACCCACTAGTGGCGTAGATCTGATCAATATCAGAAATCCAGTTTGCATCACTATATCCCTCTAGCACAGCTGGGTGCCCAGAATAGTGAATTCCAAAACTCATTGTACCTTTGAGATAACGCAAAACTCTTTCAAGTGCATGCCAATGATTATCACCCGGGTTGGACATGTACCTACTCAACTTGCTCACAGCAAATGAGATATCTGGTCTAGTTGCGCTCGCTAGATACATGAGTGAACCAATAATCTGAGAGTATCTCAGTTGGTCTCTAGCAATCTTTCTGTTCTTTCTCAAAGTCACACTGGGATCATAAGGTGTTGGAGAAGGTTTACTATCCATAAAGCCAAAGCGACTCAAAACCTTCTCAACATAGTGAGATTGCAATAAAGTAATCCCACTCTCATCCTTAATCAGCTTAATGTTCAAAATAACATTAGCTTCACCCAGATCTTTCATATCAAAACTCTTTGATAGAAAAGACTTGACCTCATTAATAACATCAATATTTGTTCCAAAAATAAGAATATCATCAACATATAAACATAATATAACAGATTGACCCCCACCATGTCGATAATACACACACCTATCAGCTTCATTAACAGCAAAGCCTACACTAATTAAAGTAGTGTCAAACTTCTCATGCCATTGTTTAGGTGCTTGTTTCAAGCCATACAAAGATTTCAATAACTTACACACTTTTTGCTCTTCACCTTTTACTACAAACCCATCAGGCTGATCCATATAGATCTCCTCATCCAACTCTCCATTAAGAAAAGCTGTCTTCACATCCATTTGATGAATGAGAAAACCATATGAGGCAGCCAGGGAAAGTAATACTCGAATAGTGGTTAATCTAGCAACAGGTGAATAAGTATCAAAGAAATCCTCGCCTTCTTTTTGAGTATAACCTTTAGCCACAAGTCGAGCCTTGTACTTGTCAATAGTACCATCAGGTCTAAGCTTCTTCTTGAACACCCACTTACAACCCACAGGTTTGCAACCAAAAGGCAACTCAGATAACTCCCAGGTACCATTAGAAAGAATCGAGTCCATCTCACTACGAACAGCTTCTTTCCAATCATCTGCATCTGGAGATGCATATGCTTCTGTAATAGAAGTAGGAGTATCATCCACAAGGTACACAATGAAATCATCACCAAAAGATTTTGCAATCCTTCATCTCTTGTTCCTCACAAGAATTTCATTGTCATCCTCCTCAAGAACTTCATTAAGTGGTTGTTCAAATGACTTAAACGAAGACTCAATAGGTGTAGTAAAATCAGGAGTTAATTCAGAGGAAAACTTAGCATTGCTACGCATATCTTTCATAGGAAAAATGTTCTCAAAGAATGTAGCATCACGAGATTCAAAGATCGTATCCACATGCATATCAGGTACTTCAGATTTTACTACTAAAAATCTATAGGCAATGCTATGATGTGCATATCCTAGAAAGATGCAATCCACGGTCTTTGGTCCAAGCTTACGCTTCTTAGAAATTGGAACATTGACTTTCGCCAAACATCCCCACGTGCGTAAGTATGTAAGTGATGGTTTCCTTCCAACCCAATACTCGTATGGAGTTGTCTCTTTATTTCTGTTTGGAACTCTATTCAGGACATGACTCGCAGTCAATAAAGCCTCCCCCCACCATGCCTTAGAAAGACCAGCAGTATCTAACATGACGTTCACCAAGTCAGTCAACGTGCGGTTTTTCCTCTCGGCAATCCCGTTTGATTCAGGAGAATAGGGAGCTATCCTCTCATGAATAATACCATGTTTCGTACAGAAATCATCAAAAAGCATAGGAAAAAACTCACCACCACGATCTGACCTTAGACGTTTAATCTTTCTCTCTAGTTGATTCTCAACTTCAGCCTTATAGATTTTAAAGTAGTCTAGCGTTTCATCTTTAGTTTTAAGCAAGTAAACATAACAATATCTAGTTGCATCATCAATTAAAGTCATGAAATATCTCTTTCCACCTTTTGTCAACACACCATTCATCTCACAAAGATCAGAATGTATGAGTTCTAGAGGTGCCAAGTTTCTCTCCTCCGCTGCCTTGTGAGGCTTGCGAGGTTGCTTTGATTGCACACAACTATGGCACTTAGAACCTTTGGCAATAGTGAAATCTGGAATTAAACTCAGGCTAGACAAACGTGACATTAAACCAAAGTTCACGTGACATAAACGAGAATGCCGGAACAAGCCTCCGCAATCATAGCCTTTACCAATAAATTGTCCATGCTTAGACATAACTACTTTATTGGACTCTAAAACTACTTTAAAATCATCTCTCAAAAGAAGAGATACGCTAACAAGGTTCTTGCGTATAGTAGGGACATGCTGCACGTTCTTCAGTTGCACGATCTTCCCCGAAGTAAACTTCAGATCTACCGTGTCAACACCACGAACAGAAGCATGTGATCCATTCCCCATTAGAACGGAGGAACCTTGGAGCCCCTGATAAGAAGAAAACAGAGAGATATCAGCACACACGTGAATATTAGCACCTGTATCAACCCACCAATTTGGTGATTGAAATACTGATAGTACAGTAGGAAAATTACCATACCCGTCATCAGCATCGCTAGTAGTCACAAGGTTGACATTCTTCTTTTTCCCTTTGCGGTCCGCTCGCTCCGGACACTCTTTGGAAAAATGGCCAAGCTCTCCACAAGTGAAGCACGACAACTCTGCTTTATTCTTCTTCTTCTTCTTAAATGTAGTAGTAGTTTTGGCATTGAAAGACTTTGGCTTTCCTTTGTACTTGTCATGGTTTTTCTGGACGAAGTGGGCGCTAGCTCTTTCCTCGTTCCCCTTCTCAGTGTTATCTTTAGCCCGAGCCTTCTCTTCAACATCAAGAGATGCTATCAGGTTTTCAACTGATATTTTCTGTCTCTTGTGTTTAAGGCTTGTGGCGAAATTCCTCCAAGAGGAAGGTAGCTTTGCAATAATGCACCCAGCCACAAACTCATCGGGTATAACACAGTTGAGGAGTTCAAGCTCTTTTGCCAGACGGTGTATCTCATGAGCTTGCTCGACTATAGATTTGTTCGCAACAATCTTGTAGTCATGAAAAGTCTCCATGATGTACAACTCTTTGCCAGCATCTGAAGCACCAAAGGTAGCTGCCAGATAATCCCACAAAGTCTTTGCGTCTTTAATGTGCAGAATTGTATCAAAGATATGATCAGCAAGGACATTCTGCACAACTCCCACAAAGATTTGGTTGGCATCCTGGAAAGCTCTCTGATCCTCTTCAGAGATATTTCCCTCCGGCATACCAGCACTCACCCAGAACACTTTCATGGCCGTCAACCAATTGGTGACCTTAACTTGCCATCTCTTAAAGTGCTCTCCAGAAAATTTTTCTGGCTTCAGCGCATCGACAAAACTAGCCATAGTTAATTCTGGAAACCTATAATAAGGTTTTTGGATTGTTAAAAGAATAGGCAATTTTCAGATTAAAACCAGAAAATAAATCATGATAAATTGATGATCTAGATATCTCAGATTGTATTGTTTACTAGCATAGCAAAACATGCATAACATGATCTCATACATGACAACCGGTGTAAACATAGCTCGTACACCAGATAGATTAAAAAGCAAGAACAAAGGCATAAGATCTGATATAAGCATAGAGATTAGATCACGAACGGCGTACCTTTCTAATGCTGGAGAAGACGGTGGCGGAGTCGGCGCTGGACGATCCTCGATGAGCGCTGGAGGAAGAGCTCGGAGCAGTTGACGACGAGTACGTCTTAACGCAGCGCCGCCTGACTTGGACGGTAGACGACCCGTTGTTGAAGACGAGAGCAGTCGCGCGACGAGCGCTTCCCAAAAACCTTATTCGCCTTCTCCCGGTGCAGGATCACAAAGACGAGGGTTCCGGAGACCTGCTCGCCCGGTCGTTGGTGCACGCAAGCGAACGGACTGGAGACGACTAGACGACAGCGCAAAAGCGATATGAGGCAAACCCTAGCTCAAGAGGTGTTGAGATACGTTTTGGCGTGGCCGATAGGTTGCTTATATAGCCCTGTTGAACCGACCTCGTGTCGCGATCACGATCTAAATCGGTTTAGGACTCTTGAGTCGTAACTGTTTAGGACTCTGCAACTTGAAGGCCAAGAAACCAAAAACTAAAACTGCAAAAGGAGACCGCGCTCCCGCAAGGCGAGGAGCCGGATTTCGGCGGACCATTCACGCAGGTGCCGTGCACCCGCGCAAGTCGCCACGCCACGCCACGCCCGGCGAGGCGAGCGAGCGCGTGTGGGTTTCTCTTTCTCCTTCTCACACTAGACTTGAGGAAGTGGAGAGGACTTCCATATTTAAGCAAGTCCTCCTCCCCTTCCACTAGCAAGGTGGGACTAAAGAGTTCCACTTCCCCTCTTTCCTCACACATGAATGAGCATTTGAGATTTATTATGTATTTCAGAATTTGTTAATGGGCCAAGACCATATAATTCTAACAGGCGGCCCATGCTGCCGCTGTGCATAGTGAAAGGCGCGAAGCTGTCGACGGCGGCGCCGACGGGGAGGGTCAGGAGGCTGAAGACGAAGTCGATGAAGCCATTGCCGGCCTCCGCGAACAGCACCTTCTTCGACTTGGTGTCGACGAGGAGCTTCAGCGAGATCTTGGAAGGTGCAGGTGCCATTGTTGCTATCTCTATAGCTGGTGGCTGCTTGGACGCGTCTGCTTTTATAGATCGAGGTGAACTGGAGGGAGACGGAGACGTTTCACAGTTCTTGGAAGCTGGATCGTCAGGGTTGAAGGTTTTCGCTTTTCGGGGCGGCCTCCCATCCATGGCTATGGGGTCTTGAGTGGGAATTGGGAAATGAATATAATGCGTCGTTGGCAAATGTGACGCGCAACTGTTTATCTTCTCCACGCGCGCTTGCATTGAGAAGCAGCGCAGCCTTTAATTACCACTAGTTGATTCATTATTATTTTTTTTTCGAAAACGTGCATATGCACATAAGGAGTACTGTTTTAAGAGAAAAATGAGTCTTGGTACACATGTCGTCATGCAAAGGGCGAAATGCCGTTGACATTACGAGCGAGACACGTAACAGAGGGCACCGGCTGTGACGGTGGTGCTGAAAGAGCGTAACTAAGTGAGAAACTAGTCCGCTTGCTCAGGGACGACACGAACTCAACCCTAGACAGCTTGATTCATTATTCCAGATTTACTTTCGAACTAAAAATTTAAGGATTTGCTATATTTCAGGCGTCGTCTATAACCTTCAGATCTCCATCCAATGGTCTAAATCTATTTGCACAAATCACAATAAACGAATGACAATTTTATCCAACGAGTAACTGAAGAAAATGTGTACTGTAGTTAGCTAACTAGTTCGGAATCTGGTTCAGAGTGACGCGTGGAGAGGAGTGAGAGCGCAAAAATGAGCTCGCTAGCGCTTTTTTCGTCGCTTGCTAGGAGCAGAGTCCCGTAAAATGCATGCACGGTGATTGGACAAAGCCGCTCTTCTCTCCTTGCTGTGTGGTTCATCGCACCAGGAGAGAGAAGATATAAATTAAAAAAAAAATTATATAGGATCAACATGGATGAGTTCAAAACAAATAGCTGGCTAGATTGCTGACTACGAAAGAATTGGTCATTATCTCTTGTAAGTTTATCCTATTCAATTGCACTAGCTGATTAAGATTATTGTTTCCTAACGATTTAGGCACACAAGATAAGATAAATGTAGAACTTGTACAACATGCAGATTGCAGAAGCTACGACCTGACGAAGTGACGAAACCCGGCCGTGAACACATGCATGTATACACGCATAAGCAATCAACTGAGGAATGAAACGCACGCATCGCCTGAATTTGCTTCTGAATTTCCATTTATTATTATTTGTCACGCACACAACGATGTACATTAGAAAAAAAAAACACGTGCGGAACGTAGCTGCACGCAGGAGTACGCATGCAGCACGTGCACCAGTGTCAACTGAACATGAAGAGATCATCGACACAGCATGCATGTTCGTTGAATTGAACAGAAAACACAGACGACACAGCGTGACAGCAAAACACCTGAAGACGAAGCAATCACAAGGACCCCCCAGACAAGTGACACGTGGATAAGTGGATTTGATCGAGTAGCTTGCGGGTCGGGTACGGTGATGGACCACAGCATCTCAGTCGAGCTCGACAGTCTCCAGTTCACTTCTTCCTCGCCAGGAACACGTCGGAGAGCACCGTGTCGGAGCTGAGCGCCGCCCGCAGCAGCCCCAGCCCCTGCCGCCGCCGGACACGTAGACGATGGTCAGAACAAGCACGTTCAGGATTATGTTGCGTGACATATATATACGACCGAAAAGGCGAACACTGATGATAATCAATCCAACGAGCACACACGAACCTCGTCCATGCCGACGCTGACGTACTTCTCGGCAAGCTCGACGTCCTTGCCGGAGCTGAACCTGTTGATGAGCGTGATGCTGGAGATCGCCGACATGGGCGTCACCTCCAGCCCGTCGGTGACCATGTACGTCACCAGGCCCTTAACGTACCCGCCGCCGCCGCGCTCCTCCTCGTCGTCGTCCACGCCGCCGCCACCTTTACCCTTACCGCCGGCCGCGCGCCCTCGGCGCGGCGGACGACGGCATGACGAAGGTCATCTCGGTGGCCATCGGCAGCTTGCACTTGGGGCACGCGGCGTCGCGCTCCATGGTGACCGTGACGCACTTGCCGGCGCCGCCGGCGCACGCGAACAGCTTGAACTTGGGCAGCCGCGGCTGCCGCTCCTCCGCCTCCGTCTCGCCGCCGTTGGCGGCGCTGGCGCGCGGCAAAGACGGCGACGGCAGGAGCAGCAGCTGGTGGCGCGCGTCCGGGTGCTGCAGCACCCCGGGCTGCAGCAGCTCCGCCTTGTCGGCGCCCGGGAGCAGGTACGAGGAGCCCATGTGGTCCACGCTCTGGTACAGCCGGCCCACGCTGCCGTGCATGGTGCCGGCGGAGACGAGCTTCGCCACGGCGCCGATCGGGAGCGTGAGGAGGCTGAACACGAAGTCCACGAAGTCGTTGCCGGCCTCCGCGAACAGCACCCGCTTCGTCTTGGTCTCCACCAGCAGCTTCAGCGAGATCTTGCTGGGAGCCATGGTGATCGATGCTTGTGCTGTACGTGGTGGTTCCATTGAAGGACATGGTGGTGCTAGCTCTTTATACAAGGCCGGCCGGAGAGAACATGGATGATGAATGGAAGAAGATGCATGGTCGGTCGATCAGGGAGATGGAGAGACCATGACCATGAGTTTCGCAAAAGCTGAATCGTCTGCGTTGATGATTAGTAATTAATCACTATCATCATGGTGACTTGATTTCTCCACCGTCAGAAGTGACAACAACTCAGAAACCAAGGAGACGTAAGTACACTCCTACATGCAAATGCAATTCGATTTCGATCCCAGCACAGCTGAAACTGAAACGATTCATCTTCAGTTCAATTAATTCATCAGTTCCCGCGGCTATAAATTTAAACCAAACGCAAGCACTCGACCGATCCCTGACGACCCAGCATCCATCATCCATCGATCGAACAATGGGGTCCTCCTCCAAGATCTCCCTGAAGCTCCTGATCGACAACAAGGCGAAGAAGGTGCTGTTCGCGGAAGCCGGCAAGGAGTTCGTGGACTTCGTGTTCAGCCTACTCACGCTGCCCATCGGCGCCGTCGCGAAGCTCGTCAGCGCCGGCACCATGCACGGCAGCGTGGGGCGGCTGTACGAGAGCGTGGACCGCATGGGCGCCTCGTACCTGCAGCCGGGGACGGACCGCTCCGACCTGCTGCAGCCCAAGGTGCTGCACCCGGACGCGCGCGAGCTGCTCCTGCTCGGCGGCGGCGGCGACGGCGAGTCCCCGCTCGGCCGGTTCCGCCTCTACACCTGCGCGGGGTACTGCGCCACCGCCGCCGCCGAGGCCCGCGCCACGTGCCCGCAGTGCAAGCTCCCCATGGCCACCGAGGTCGCCTTCGTCCTGCCGTACGCCGCCGCCGCGGCGGCGGCGGCTTCGTCGCCCTCCGCGGCGGGCGGCGACGAGGGCGGCGCAGGAGGGTACGTCAAGGGCGTTGTTACGTACATGGTCACCGACGGGCTCGAGGTCACTCCCATGTCGGCGATTTCCAGCATCACGCTCATCAACAAGTTCACCGCCGGCAAGGACGTCGAGCTCGCCGAGAAGTTCGTCACCGTCGGCAACGATGAGGTTCGTTCCTGACTTCTTGGATTGGATTTGTCGCCTGTGTTCTGTCAGTTTTAATCAACTCATGTTTAATTTTTTTTCGATCGAATTGGCCGTCAGGGGGTGGCTCTTCTCAAGGCAGTGCTGCGTTCGGACACCGTGCTCTCGGACGTCTTCCTGGCGAGAAAGAAATGATCGATCGACCGATGCTTAACTGGCGATGCTTGCCGTCTTCCTGGGAGACGAACGGCCCTAGTCGAATCTTTGTTTAGTTGTGCTGCTTCGATCAGTTTCCTGAATTGTCATGGCCGCTTGTTATCGTTTTATCGATGTATCGTGTTTCAGACTTTCAAGTCCGAGTTGCGTCTGTCAGTTTCAAATTGACCATGCTCAATGCTCGTATGAATGCAAAGCTTGTTTGGATTCAATACTACTACTACTTCCAGTTTGATCTGTTATTGTGGGCATCTTAGTAGGTATTTACCCACAAGAAAACCAGTATGGCTTATATGCTTAACTCAACCTCAAGGAAAAGAAAATTCTTAGATGAATGCAATCTCCAATATTTACTGTAGTTTACGATGTGCTGTGCCCATTCCTTCAGAGGAGTGCTGAGTACGCCTGTATCTCGTGATACTATTAATGTAAGCTCAGAATTCTGCCTGAAGAAAACTCCGGTAATCAAACTAACTTTCTTGCAGGAGTTGATATAATCACATTGCCTAGGAGAAACACTCCATTTTTTTTTTTGTTGGCCATTTTTAAAAAGTCTTTTGAAAGAAACCTTTTCCATTGCATTGCAGATCTATCTAATGGAAATGTTGATTTGCACCAGCAGGATATGCATAGCCAAATAAAGTACAGTGTCTCTGGAATAATGCTCATTATAAAAAAGTACGGAAAACACCAATTGTCATTTCACATTTTAGCTAAGATTCTGTCAGAACTCAGTAAAATTGTACTTTAAAAGAACACTTGATATGAGCTACCTTTCCAATGTCGAATCATGCTAAATTTAATAGATTCATCACACGAATTAGCCTTCGGCTTTACTCTATTTTTAGTAGACTAAATTTAGGCCGCAAAATTTGATGTGACAGGGCTAAATTTTTTGCTGGGAAACGAACACCCCCTCGTATGCATTGCATTTCTTCATTCATAGTGTTACTGGCCCTGTTCATTTGGCTTATCGGCCGTACTTCGGCTTATTCTCTCTCACAGAATACTATTGAAACAGCCGAAATCAGCCGTAAAAATGACCAGCCGAACTGTCTTTTTTTCTTTGATGGAAGCTGATTGAAGGAAACAATGTAATGGCTACTGAATATTCTATGGGGTGCTGTACGCCTGCGTTTTGGAGATACTACTATGAATGCACACTCTGAACTACTCAGCTGAATCAAAACAAAACTAACTTGCAGGAGTCTAATTGCATATGAGAAAAGGACTCCCCAAACTCCCCTTTCGAAAGAATGTTTTCCAATACAATGCAAATAACAGATCATATGCAGAATCACAGTAATAAATATACAGGATCTCATAGAAGCCATTGCAGATCTTACCTAAAGGAATCATGTTAATTTGTACTTTACATAGGAAAAAAATAGGTACAACTATACATAGGGAAAAAATAAGTACTGAGTTTAGTGAAAACACTAGAATAAAGCTGTTTATCGAAAGTACTGAAAACCATCAGTTTGCAGTTGCTGTTTCACTATTTTCGCCAAGGTTATCTGTCACAACTCTGTAGAATTGTACCTTTTACACATCACTTGATATGGGCTAACATATCATCAGCAGAAGAATCACATTGCGGAGAAGATTTTCAGCCAACATTCTCTGTCAAAGCCATGTACTGCCTGTTCTATGCACATGCTCAGTAACTAGTTTCAGTAAGATGTCCAGATCGTCGTCAAAACCATAGCAAAACTAACACCATCCTTGTTTTAGGACAAAATGGGCTCCAATGAGTAGAACTGAGGTCAGAACGAAGTTATGTGAGAGAACTGAGCTACTCTTCTGCTCTTCTTTATTGAAGCGCTCCAAGAGAACTGAAAAAAAGAGTCCCCAGGATGTCACCTCTGTAAGATGTGTTCAGATCGTTGTCCGCTGTTCATTTCTCAGGGACCTTGGCGCTATCTAAAACTCTTGGAGCGTGCAAATCTGGGTACCGCAAATCGTTGTCCGCTGAAACCATTGAGAAACAGTGAATAGTAACACCAGCATCTGGTACTGCTTCTGAAAGACTGAAACATTTGCACATTCTCTATCAAGTGCTTAAAAGAACAACGACAGATGCAGATTATGAATCGTTTGCACTACCTCTGTTAACTAATCCAACTTAACAGAAACCATTTGTTAATGACAGATGCAGATATTGAAATACTATTTGCACATAAAAATGTAGGACTACAACTTAGCACAATTAATCTTTTGCCATGCAATTGCCTTATCTGATTCTGAATTTCTGATCTGAGAACTCTGGGCTGAAAGTGAACCTCTGCACCTCACCTTGCGTGCCGTGGTTGAGGATGACGATGTCGATGCGGTCGTTGCCGATGGGCAGGTCGACGAGCAGCGGGCTGAGGTGTGCGTGGCGGCCGGCGCGGACGCAGAGGGTGGTGCGGGTGACGTCCCTGCTGGCGCCGAGGCGGCACGCCAGCGTGAGCCGCAGCTGCATCAGGTTGTGCGTGTTGAGCTGCATCGTCCTCCACGCCCCCTCGTTCACGCTCCCGTCCGTCTCGCCGCGCACGTACCGGATCTGCCGCGCCACCTCGCTCTCCGTCAGCGGCCGCCGCCGCGCATGCGTCAGCTGCATGCCCGTCGCATGGCATTCGTTGCAGACAGCAGGCTCATCATCCTCCGATCGAGAAGGAAACGACGAAGCGATTACCTGGTAGGTGGGATCAAGGATGCAGGGGCGGGTCATCAGGATGGGCACGTTCTCGATGTCCCACTGCATCATGGTGCTGCCGTTGTCGCCGGCGGAGGTGACGGCCCGGCGCCACCGGAGGTACCGGCCGTTGGCGCGGAGGTACCGCCCCGTGCCGCTGCGGATGACGAAGGTGGTCCGCCGCGGGATGGCCTGCCACAGCATCCCGGGCGGCGGCGGCGCGCCGCCGAGCCCGTCCTGCGCGGTGACCACGCCGTGGGACGGGCCCGTGCCGGCCTGCGCGCTCGTGGCCAGGAGGTACCGGCCGTAGGCGCCGCGGAGGAGCACGCAGGGCCCGCCGTCGGGCCCCGCCGCGTGGTGCACCGCCCACACCGCGTTGTGCACGCCGCGCTGCCCCGTCAGGCACACGCTCGACCCGTCGGCGTCCGCCGCCAGGTACTTGCCCCGCCGCGCGCAGCACCGCAGCCGCACGAACCGCACCCCGTTGAACACGTCCATGGCCTGGGGGGCGATCGAATCGCGTCTCCCCGATCGGGAGGGCGGCGCGACCGGCCGGCCGGCCTCCTCTTCCCTCCCGGCGGGCGGCAACGGGACGGTAGGAGCGGCGATCGAGCCGGAGCCGGAGCTCGGGGGTAATGGGGTGGCGCGAGCTCGTCGGGCTCGTGTCGCGGGTTCCTCCTGTTCCTCGCCGCGCGGAGTCCGTCAGGGCCCACCGGTCCGGCTCCTGGTCGTTGGAGCCCACATGTCAGTCACTAGCCGCTGTCACGCCACGTCAGAGACAGGGGGTCCTCTGGCAGTTGGTCCGCCCCGGGAAGGCGCGAGTATTTGAAGGCCGAGGTCTCGGGGCCGCCAGGCCTCGCTGACAGGGAGGGCCCACTTTCTGACAGTAACGGGGCGGAAACCGCTTCCTCTGGAATCCTCTCCGACGCTGCTTGGTTTGGTCGCGGCTACTAACCCTACCTACGTACGCGACGGCGGCCAACTCACCGCCGCGCCTGGGGGGATCGAGGAGCGGGCGGGGCTGGGCGCGCGACCCGACGACGGTGAGGACGCCCCACGCTCGCGCCCCGCGAGCGCGGTACGCTGTGGACCGGAGCAGAGGAGCTAGCCGGGCCGCCCGCTGGCACGGTGAGCGTGAGGTGAGGTGATGGTGATGCGAATCCCATCTCCAGGCTGCTGAATGTTGTGCTGTTCAACTGAATTTCTCATTGTGCCTCGCAGTACGAGTCTATGAGATTGTCAGTGCCCGTGACATGCCACCTGCACCCTGCAGAGTTTAAGATCAGTAATGGTCAAAACACTGAAACCTGAATTCTGTAGATGTGCATCGACAGTGTTGAACCTGCAGTTTCTGATCTCTTCAGTACTTTGGAATCCTTTTAGTTATACATTCAGCACGCGTGATTGAGAAAAACTAAATCCCCAGGCATTCTATATGCAGATGAGCTGGTGTTCTGTGCCTTGTCGAAATAAGATGTGTGCATATTGGAAATGCTTCTGCTGATTCAGACAGATCAGCGACATGTTGAGAATGTCATTGATGAAGTTTAGATATTTACTTACAAGAAAAAAAAAATACTTGTTGACAATCTTCGCATGCATTCCCTCATTCTACATCAGTGAGTACACTGTCTGGGTGTCGACGCTGTATATATACAAAACCAATTTTATCAGTATTATCATATCTGACCACAGTTGAAACTTGAAACAGGATCTGTTAGACCTTTACCACAAAGTAGGCTGCAAGCCCTGCTTATACAAAAACAATCCTTCTTAAAAAATGATCATCATATAAAGATTTTAGGATGCTGAATTACAGATGCTGCTGTATACTTCTGCTCTAGTTGTCCTGTTACTGCCGTTACTGCAGAAGCTAGGGTCTTTGGTTGGTTCAATCATCAACAGAGAAAAAGGGAGGAATCACATTGCCTCGTATCGTACGGGTCAATTCTTCAACAACAATTTCTACTTGCCCTCCAACATTACCAACACTGCAAGCAGATATGTATCTTCTATGGAATGCAGCCAGCATTTCTACGTAGGGTGCACTATTTATCTTGTGAAGTCAGTTAGAAGTGGTTTCTCATAGTGTTTTATATACTGACGTTGGTGCTATACACTTGCACTTGTTAACGCTGCTGGCATGAAAAGAACATACTAAGATCATTCCTCTTCTTCTTTTGACAAATAACATTCTGTTTATTCGGACAAAGGAACAAGTGAAAGGTACCCTTGAAAGGTGAAAACCAGCCTATTCTGAGCTGATTTTTATCAAAGCTCTGTTGTTCGGTGGCAAGTTATCTCAAAATTCACAAAACTTGGCTGGTTAGCAGCTCGCAAACTCTTCGGAACAGATAGGATTAGTCATATTTAGGGAGTGCTTCGGCTTCACAGAATTTGCTACACCAGCCGGTTCTTAAAAAAAATAAAAAAAATCTTCCAGCCTACTTGGCCTCCTCAAGCATTACCAACAAGTATGCTCTATTGTGTGCATCACTCATGCAAATGGCACTGGAGTTGATGAAAACCATGTAATCACTGCAAGCACAGGCTTATTTGCACTCCACTCATCAGCCCGTACTAGCAGGAGCAGCATGCTCTTCCTGATGTTGCCTTGGCATGATTGTTCTTCAGTTGCTGCAGGTGCAGGCATGCAGATCATTACTTTGGAGACTCTGTAAAAGGTTAATGCAGAAAGCATCATTTAGTGGCCACATGATAACTTGTAAGTAGATTCCCTTTATGTTCATACAGCTTTTTTTGTGATAAAATGCTCATGATCTATGTGCTCAAACAAAAAGTGTTAAGTTTGCCTCTGCAATGAAATGGACGGTGCTTATTTGTTTCAGAGAAGAAGAAAATTGCTGTGCAACTCCAGGTACCTTGTGAATTGAGCTACTGTATCTCCATTCCTTCCTCGTAGTATTTGTATTGTTGTATGTGCTCTGTCTGAGGTTATCAGTCGTCTTATGTTCCACAACATGCTGTCCGTTCTGGCTTGGAAATCTCAAAACGTACTTGCTGAAGTTTTGTTTACTAGCATTTGGATTTGTTTGCATATGATGAGTGGGAAACAAGAACCGCTTCTTCCATCTGCTCATGTGAGACCTAGCTTTAGCAGGCTAATCTACAGAGATTAATAACCAGTGGTAGTATAAGACAGCAGCTAGGGGAGGCTCTATAAAAAAGAATTGGCCATGGTCAAGGATTGTGGGTTCCTTGGAGGGAGTTCTTGGTGTTGAAAAGGTGTGTTGGGATATGCAATGCATTTAGCCGCTCAAGGCGTCCTAAATCCGGCGCAGGTTCGTCACCCATGTTCTGCCCAATTACATAGATAATTTAAAGAGGCGAGAACAAGCTTCGTGTCTCGAGGACAAGCTTTAGGAAAGGATAAACACTTGTCTCTTCTGCTTACTAGAATATTCTTTCTTTGTCAATGGAACACCTCAACCAAACTTTGGCACCTGCCATGGCACTAATATTTCTGGTGTAATAGAAGCGTACTGTATTTGCTAAACAAATGCAGATGAACAAGGCAAAGGTTGACACCTACACTTTGCTGTTAGAGAGCTCTGCTACTGTCAAGGTTTTCATCTAGTTTATGCTTTATTTATCCAACTGTCATGTGCAGTTGCTTTGATTTGGAACATTGGACAAATGTATACCTCGAAACTTCTTAATGTGGTCGCACATAGTAATGATTTGTAGAGAACATATCAAGAACAAGCTCTCCACTGAAGGATAATAATGTAGCATATATTGATTTTTGCAGAGAACATTTCAAGAACAAGCTCCCCACTGAAGGATATATAGATAGATAAATTTGCTGACTCCAAGCCAAGCCATCGGCTGTGGGCATGAAACAAGTTGAACCAAGACCCTCGCCACAAAGCAAGAAATGCTGGCTCTAATCATGCTCCCATGGGAAGCTATGAACAGCCTTAAGACGACACTGACATGCCCAAAATGAGAAATGGAAGAGAACTGGAAAAAAGAAAAGCAAGTGTGATAAAAACCCTGCTATTCACATGGATCACATTATCATGATTCAGCACCTGACTGACTATACTTCTAGTAAAGATAAGTTACTTCTATGACTCCAATAACACTACTGTGCAGTTAGCAGCTAAACCACCATGGCTTCTGGAAACATTTCACTCATCCATCATCATCAATAGAAGAAAGACGGTGGATCCCGACGTCACTGGTGAGTAGGACCACCCGTCGGCACGGCGACCGGGGGCTGTCAGTGCAGCCTCTGCCGCTTGGCGATGAAGCCCGGCGAGCAGCTGGCGGCGGGCAGCATGGGCGTCAGCGGGAGCATGGACATGGCCGCCGCCATCGGCCGCTTCATGCAGGCGCTGGAGGCCAGCGTGACGGCGTCGGCACCGGCGGCCACGGGCGCGGCGGCAACGTACCCGGCGGCGCCGAGCGGCAGCGTGTCCGGGGCGCGCACCGTGGGCGGGTTTCGCCACCGCGGGAGCTGCCCGGCGACGAGCAGGTTCTGCAGCAGGGGGCCCGCCTCCATTACGGCGGCCAGCAGGCGGCCCTTGTGCGGCAGGGGCCTCTTGCTGGCGAGCATGTCGAGCACGGCGTCGGCCGCCGACCCGACGCCGCCAACGCCGCCGCCTCCGGGCTGGCACTGCTGCTTGGGCGCCGCCGCCGCCGCCGCCGCCGGCGCAGGCGCGGGAGGCGGGGCGGGGCTCAGCTTGCAGCGCCTGTCGGCGGAGGTGACGGGGTCGAAGAACGGGTCGACGGGGGACGAGACGAGGCTGCAGTCGGAGTCGGTGACGCTGGACGTGACGAGCGGCGGCGCGGGTGCCGCCGCCGCCGCAGCAGCAGCAGCCTGGGCGGCCAGGAGGCGGAGGCTCTGCAGCTGGTCCCGCGCGTCGTCGCGCTCCTTGGCCACCTCGCGGACCAGGTCGGCCAGCTTGGCGATGCTCTGCTCCTTGCGCTTCAGCTCCTCCCTGGCAGCCTCGAGCTCCAGCGTGGTTGCCAGCAGCGTCTGCTTCAGCTCCGCCACGCTCTGCTCCAGCACCATTCAGCAATTCAACAGCAAAAGGTTAGTTCTTTCTATCCTCCCTTTTTTGTTCTTCCACAAACAGTATAAAAAAATCAAAATTGGAACAAATTTAGTAAAACGAAATCCGTCAGGAAATCTATCTCCATGGCTTATTGCAGTAGAGAGGGAGGGGACGTCGCGGAACACAAGGTGATGGGTGGAAAGAGACATGGCAGCACGATCTAGAGAGCGAATGATTTGGATTCCTGCAAATGATTGCACCATACAACCACCACACTACTCATCAAGTCCGTTGGAGACTTGGGAGCACAAATCCACCACCCCCTATGCAGCTATGCTGGGCTCCTCAACCTCTTCTCCCAAACAAAAAAAAAACAAACTTTTTCTTAGATGAAAAAACAAATAGGCATGCTTCAATCAAAAAGGAGGAGGGAAAGAAAAAAGAAAAGCGTCTCAAATCAGAGTCACACGCAGGGGCCCAAGGCAGAACAACACCATCATTGAACAGCATCTCACCACAGTGCCCACCCTTTTCTTTCTCTCTCTTTTTTTTTGGTTGGACCAAAAAAAAAAACAAGTGTGAACCAAACCGAACCAGACGGAAAGAGAAGTCTGGGAAGGAGGAGGGAGGAGTGTGATTTTTTCCACGAGGCGAGCCGAACATGCAGGACCATGACAGACCCATAGAGAGAGAGAGAGAGAGATTAGGGAGGGAGGAGAAGAATTCCACCACGCTAAACAAGTGTCAAGGCGAGTGCGTGGATGGAGTCCGGAGCACCCGCCCGCCCCCTAATTCGCCGCCCGCCTGCCTAACCCCCCTTGACCACGGTAGCTACTGGTAGTAAATGTGATGTGGGCGGTGCAAGGATGTGAGATCCCCCTGCTCTGCGGCGGCCATGCCGCACCGACGTCGACCCATCCCATCCCGTGGTGGCCGCCGGCCAAGAAGAAGAACAGGGAAATGCGGCGGTGGCAGTGGGAGCTGCGCATGGTTTGGACGGGGAACAGAATCTGAAGAGAGATTGGCGATTTGTTAACGAAAAAGAAAGAAAGAGTACCTCTTGCGGCGGCTGCTGCAGATCGTCGGGGAAAGAGGACCAGAGGGAGGAGAAGAGGGTGGCGTCGGGGCCGTCGCCGAGGAAGAGAGGGAGTTCCATGGCCATCGCGCGCACGCTTGATCGCTGCTGGCGTCCGTATGCGGCCGGCAGGAAGAGCAGAGGAGAAGAGGGGAGGGGGGGAGCAGAGTCGAAGGCGAGAGAGATATATATATATATACACACATATTATAGCAAGTGTTGGAAAGGGAGGTTGATAAGTAAATTTGGAAGGGGCAGGAAATTAGGGGGTTCATTATATGGGATGCTCGCCGACCTATCATCTCTTGCCATCTGCTATCCTCCCCCCAAATTTTATTATATTTTTAATTTTAATTTTTTTTTGCCTTCTCTCTGGGGTGGGGCCAACAACTTTTGTGTCTCTTGTGCTGTACTACTACTCGGTACTCCTTGGACAAAGTTTTTGGCCCTGTTTAGTCGTCCCGTTTTGCAAAATTTTTCATCACATCAACCATCACATCAATGTTTAGACGTATGTATGGTGTATTAAATATAGGTAAAAAAAATAATTAATTGTACTTTTCGTATATACATGTCGAGACGAATCTTTGGAGTCTACGTAGTCTATATTTGGATAAAGTTTGTCAAATAACAACGAAAGTGCTACAGGATTTTTTTTTTGCAAAATTTTCGAACTAAACAAGGCCATTGTTTTCTTCTTCTTTTCCCCATTCATTCAAGCAGGCACTATTTATCTTTTGGTCAATTTTACATATAGTCAGGTACTCGGTGGGGTATAATTTCCCTATGGACGATATATGATGGATGTAACAAACCAATACTCTAGTACTACTACGAAAAAAGAAGAGCTTTTTGGCAGGGGTGCAAATCACCTGCAAGGCTGCACACTTTAAACCAGAAACTTCGACCACACATTTACCCGTGATATTTTTATATTTTAGCTCTTTTTTAAAATAATTTTTATAAATAGACTTATTTAAAAACTTTGTTTAAAAATAGGACACAGAAATCGGCGTCATGGGACATAACGCCGAGCTATGTCCAAAGACACTGAGACCCTTGTGTCCCATTTTTAAACAAAGTTTTTAAACGGGTCTGTTTGCAAAAAATATTTTAAAAAAAGGCTAAAATGTAAAAATACCACCACTTAGCATCTCCAACGGTTTGCCAAATTCCATTTGCTATCCTTATTTTTTGACAAAACTAGAAAATTGATGCTCCAACCGTTTGGCAAAGCACTTGCCAAATTTTGCCAAGTTGGCATCCAGAGGTCGTGTACGCGCATATTTGCGCGCCCTGAGCGACCGCGCATCTGAGTATCTCCCCGCCGCCGCTCGTCCCGCGCAAGGGTGGACTTTTCCTTTCTCCTTCCCAGCGACTCGAGGACGACTCGCGCGCGACGGAATCCTCCGTCCGGTCTCCTCCAGGTACGTTCTTCCTCGATCCGTCCGATCCTTCTCCGCCATGGCCGACGCGCCCACCAGCTTTGCCAATTCGCTGCTGCCGCCTCCTCCTCCATATTCGCCTCCTCTGCAGCCTCGTCCTCCATGTTCGCCGCCCAACAGATGTTGGCGCCGAGCCGGCTCCCGAGCGGTGGCTGTCCTCAGATCGCCCCCCGGAGCGACCCCTCCCCTTTCCCTGCCGCGTCACGTCGGATTGAGGACCCTTGCGCTTGCGACGGTGCTACGGCGGCGGGGGTCGGGGCCCGTGTTCGGGCGACGCGGGATCTGAGCCGCCATTGCTGGATTTTTCTTCGATTGATCGCAAACATTTTGTTCTGGTACGCTCTGTGTCTTCTCCTGCTCGTCCATGTCCGCCTCTCCGCCGTTCCAGTGCCTGGCAAATGTCATCGGTGGCGGCAGGGGCTGGGAACCGTGCGGTGATGCCTGACGCGGCTTCCGAGTCAGGTTTGGCGACTGCGGCGCTCTGCTGCGCAACTCCTGGTGGATGAACGGATGATGGGTTTCCTCGTCGGCAGTGGACGCGTCGCCTGCTGCTGATTGATCTGGTGAAGTTGGGGTGGAGACCGTGGTCGTGGCCTGCTGCTGATTGATCTGCTGCCGAAAATGCATCTAACCATTGCTGCAGGCTCTGCAACCCTCCATCATTTTTTTTTTGCCTATCATCATTTTGTTTGTTCAGCTGTTTGATCTGCTGCCGATAATGCATCCAACCAGGGCTGCAGGCTCTGCAACCCTCTAGTATTTTTTTGTTTGTTCAGAATCATAATTGCCTTGAAAGAATTAGTATGAAATTAGTGTTCCTAGTTCTAGTTTTTTTAATTGCAGCAACATATACTTCCGTATAAATTATTGTGAATTGTATTTTTGTACAGTTATGGAGATGCAAGGAGAAGATGGAAATTTCCTGTCAGACATTCTTCTCAACGGAGAAAATGGTACTGTTGCTGGTTTGGACGACATGAGCTTTGGATTCACTCAAGATACTCAAGGTCATGACGAACTTCAAGCTAGCAAGAGTACAAAGGGAGCCAAGAGGACAAAGAATTTTCATTTTAGGGAAGACGAAGTTGTATGCTCGGGGTGGTTGAATGTTAGCAAAGATCCCATTGTCGGTGCAAATCAATCTCGTTCATCATTTTGGGGAAGAGTTCATGCTTACTTTGAGAAGAACAAGAAAACTCCAGCTTCGAGGACACCAAGTTCCATTATGCATAGGTGGCTAACAATTCAGTACCAAGTGAACAAGTTTTGTTCATGCTATCAGGCGATTCTACGTAAGAACCAAAGTGGGTTAACTATTGAAGACAAGGCATGTAGCTAAGCATACTAGTTAAATTCCATACTAATTTGCTGGGAAGTGGTCGCTGCGTGGTCACATTAGCAGCGGGTACTAGAAATGCTATGTGTTTTTTTCTGTGACACAAAAAGCCTAATCTGGCTCAGGCCAACAATTAATAAACAATCAGATAACAATCTGAACAAGTACAGTACAGTGAACACAAGTGGCAATAGAAAAATAGTAATAGTCAAGTGTTGTTGTACTTTAACTTTGATTTTTTGTCACTGATATGTACAATGACATGCTCCCTGTGCAGATTAATGAAGCAAAGAAGTTGTACGTGGAATGGGACAAGGATAAGAAAACATTTGGCCTTTTACATTGTTATACCATATTGAAGGAGGAAGACAAGTGGAAAGCGAAGATGATAGAACTTGCGGAGATCGAGAAAGAGAAACAAGCAAGCACGAAAAAACAGAAGAGTTGCACGAAGGTGTCCAGGCCGAGGGACGAGGAAGGAGGTAATAATGATGAACTTAATGCTGAAGAACCTGTACCAAGGAGTAGGCCAGATGGAGTAAAGAAGACAAAAGAAAATTTGAGGCGTGGAGGTGGTGAGGCTTGCATGGAAGCTTTGGACAAGATGATGACAAAAAAGGAGGCCTTGGACATAGAAAAGGAGAAGGCTAAAGCGGAGAGGTTCATGGCTACACTAGAGCTAGACAGGGCTACACTAGAGCTAGACAAGGCTAAACTAGAGCTACAGAAGAAGCGGGTGGAAAATGAAGAAAAACAAGCAGAAGCGAAGCTACTCAAAGAGGAAAAAGAAATTATGTTAGCGGCCACATCCTCCCTCAACCCGATGCAGCGTGAATGGCTTGAAGCGATGCAGAAGAAGATTGTCCACAAGTTGCGTGAAAATTAATTTATTTCAAGTTGTGGTTATATTAAGTTTAGTTTAAACCTTAAGTTTAGTTCAAGTTCTGGTTATATCAAGTTTAGTTTATAAAACCTTAAGTTTAGTTGAATTTCTGGTTATATGAATTCATGTCATGTGAGTTATTGAGTACAAGTACAAGTATGAGTTATTGATTTTAAAAATTTATTTGCACTGCCCATTCCAGGTGCTGATCGCCGGCCAGGTGCACTTGAGAGCCGGCAAGTGCAGCTCATCAGGTGCAATCAAAAGTGCCATGAAAAAATACGTAAGCTATTGTTTGTCTAAATAATGTAATAATATTTTAGAACAAAAAAACATGTAAACATAAGCTAATATAAATCTGGATGATGGTTCCAGAGGTGCTCGATGAGGTCTTTTTTCAACTGCTCATATGTTTCCTTGTTCCTGATATTTCTGTGTGCATCAATATATTCTTCAAGTGTACGAGTCGGCTGACCATGACCAGGCTCCACGTTTTGACCACCGTAATCAAAACGTTCGTTAGGGTCGACCACGAATCCTTCATCTTCCACAATCATGTTGTGCATTATCACACAAGCCCTCATAATCTTTGATAATGTCTGTATGTCCCAAATGCGAGCTGACCCTCGAACAATGGCAAACCTAGATTGAAGAACCCCGAAAGCTCTCTCCACCATCTTCCTTGCTCCTTCCTGCGCTTTAGCAAAATATTGCCTCTTTTTTCTCATAGGCATAGGTATCGACTTCACTAAAGTAGCCCATGTGGGGTATATGCCATCTGCAAGATAATAGCCCATTGTGTAATCATGGCCATTCACAAAAAATTTAACTTCTGGAGCTCTACCTTCTGCCAAGTTATCAAACAAAGGAGACCTATGAAGAACATTGATGTCATTATGAGAGCCGGGCATTCCAAAGAAAGCATGCCATATCCAAAGGTCGTTCGAGGCAACAGCCTCCAAAATGATAGTGGGCTTCTCCACATGCCCCTTATACTGACCGTGTTTTTCGTATGGACAGTTCTTCCACGCCCAATGCATACAATCTATAGATCCCAACATTCCTGGAAAGCCTTTTTCGTCACCCATTGCAAGTAACCGTGTTGTGTCCGCCTCATTGGGATATCTGAGGTACTCTTCTCCAAACAATTCATCAACTGCAACGACAAACCTACGTAGGCTCTCAAGTGCGGTACTTCCGCCAATACGACAATACTCATCTGTTGCGTCCGCGGGAACACCATAGGTGAGCATACGCATTGCGGCAGTGATTTTTTGGAAGCAACTCAAACCAAGTACATTGGCCGCGTCCCTTTTCTGCACAAAGTACTCATCGTGTCCTTCAACAGCTTTCATTATGCGTAATAAAAGCTCCCTAGACATTCTGTACCTGAACAAAATAAACAAAAGATTAACAACTCCAATAATATTTAAGCACATACAACAATTCAATCCGAAGTGAAAGAACAGCAACCTTCGACGGAATATTTCAGGGCCGTATGTTGGATTGACCGCCAAGTAATCCTGAAACATCCTCTCGTGGCCGCCTTCTCTGTCACGGTAAACAACTCTATGACCTATGACAGAGCCACCAGGTTTTTTTTTTCGCATCGGCAAAGGTGTCCACAATTATAGCAGCCGCTAACATGTCGGCCTCCTCATCATTGGATGATGAATCATCCAACTGCCTTCGACGACGGGATCTCTTCCTAGGCATGATTCCTGAACGACAAATAAAAAGTTGTTGCAATAAACAAAACACAATACTACGGTGCTGAAAAAGAAAACAAAAATTCGCAATACTTCTTTGATCGAATATTAATGTTCCTACGAGCAGAGGGCAAGAACCCTAGAAAAATACCAACTACGGAGGAACACTGCCCCTATGAACCGAAGAACATTATCCCAAGAACTTGCAGAAGGATGGGAAGGGGATGCTGACCTGCGTGCAAGTGTTCTGATGAAGTACGGCGGCAGCACAAGAGCTGATCACGGACGGCAGCACTGCACAAGATCGAGAAAGGAGAAGGCTGCCTCCAGGTACGGCGGCTAGGCTTCGGATGACATGCACGGTAAAAACGGCGGCCAGGCTTCGGTCGTTAAAAAAACAGTTGATCCGATGTGGGCCTCCTTTTCTATACCAAGCCTAAATACCAAACCATTGGAGATACAAAATTATTTCACTTGCCATTTATTTTAGCCACTTGCCAAATCACGAGATTTGCCAAGTGCAATTTGGCAAACCGTTGGAGATGCTCTTACCCAGGCACTCAGCCAGCCATCTTCCCTCCAAAAAGTTTACAGTTTGAAAAATGATCTAGCAGTAGATTCAAATGTTAATTTGACTGGGTTAATTACACCCGCAACACACCATCATTAGGCAATGACTTGGGTTTCTCTGCTGGAAATGCATGCATCCTGATCTGCTCCTTCACATTTGGTAGGCTCCCCCGTCTACAATTAAATGCCTCCTGGCTGTGTCTGGCAGGCGTAATTCGGTGCCATTGAGCTGTAGACTTCCTTTGAGTTAACTTTTTAATTAGTATAGTATTTCAAATTCAAATGCTAATTGGGTTAGCTTAGCGCTGGCTGATTCCATGCATGCGCGCCCTCCTGTTTTTTCCTTCCTTGTTTTTGGCGAGGAAGAAAAAGGACTTGTCCTTATTATCAATTTACAGCTGTCCCAGCAAATCCTTAGATGGAAAGAAGTGTGAACATTGACTGGCATGTGTACTGGGAGGAGAAAAAATGAGTCGGTTGTTAAGCACACGGTTTCTGTATCTCTGTTTTTTTTGTATCCCACTATCCCTTGGCTAGGAGCATGTTATACTTATATACATACATACGTCTCTCAAGTTATACTTAGGGTGAGTTTAGTTGCCCAATTTTACAAAATAAATCCATGTAGCACTTTCGTTGTTATTTGACAAACTTTGTCCAAACATGGACTACATAGACTCTAAAGATTCATCTCGACATGTACATACTAAAAGTACAATTAATTATTTTTTTACCTATATTTATTTTTTCATGCATATATTTAAAGATTGATGTGATAGAGAATCTTGCCAATTTTGCAAAATTGGGGGGGAAACTAAACAAGGCCTTAAATACAATATGTTTTAGTTTTTCTAGATGCGTGTTAGCTTTTGAATGTACTAAGATAGGAGTATAAATTATGTCCAGATACGTAGAAGTAAATGTATCTAGAAGAACTAAAACATTGCAGTTACATGCCTAATTCCTTGTACATTGCCTGTCTTTTATTTAGGATCTCTTAGAGCAAGGCTAATAATACAGGCTTCAGCTGGCTGTATGAACTCTTGCAGCCCATCTATCAGCCAACTCATATAGTGGTCAGCTCTCCTACAACCCACCTCCTCACAGATTTTATAGTTCTTGTAACTCTTGCAGCCCATCTATCAGCCAACTCATATGGTGGTCAGCTCTCCTACAACCCACTTTCTCACAGATTTTATCGTTCTTGTGTTTTTAGCTGGTTGTAAGCTTATAACTCATCTCTCTTTTCTCTCTTTCTTTTTCTCCCTTCCACATCAGTATATGACCTTCTTGTAGCCCTTTATAATACCAGGAGGTTCATCTCTGAAGACAGAAGAGTAAGCCGGTGTCGACGTGATTTTTATATATTTATATTTAAAAATATGTTTGTGCTATAACTAATGTCTTAGCGGTTGGCATATCTGAAGGTAACAACTATTGGTTGTACTGTATATAGATGCGTAAAGGACAATAGACATTATGGACATCGTGTCTGTCGTTGTCCATTCCCGGCCGCTTGCATAATAAAACTATAAAAGAAACCAATGAGAAATTCAAAAAAAAAAAACTAGACTATAAAAATTAAACATTGTATATAGTATATAAGTATCTGAGGATAAAGTAGTAGCGCCAAGTAGTAGTAGTACGTAGTATATAAATTTTGCTTGTATCCATGTCCATGTACTGTACGCTTAACGACGTCTCCGCACGAATACTATATTTAGTATTTGTATTAATTATATAACGGGACCAAAAGAGGTGTTTAGTTTCTACCCAAAAACTTTTCACCTATCTTGTCGAATATTTAGACACGTGAAAAGAGTATTAAATATAGATTTAAAATAACTAATTATACATATTGCGATAACTTTGCAAGATAATTTTTTAAGTCTAATTATTCTATGATTTAACAATGTTGTGGTACAGTAAATATATGTTAATAACAGATTAATTAGTCTTCATACGGTTTTTTGACGTAATTTATTTTTTATTAGTCTATTTTAATAGATTGTGATAGCAAAAAAAAATCACCCACAGACTAGACACGCCCTAAGAAATTAGTGTGAGCCTGTGTGCGAGGTGGTAGACTGGTAGTAGAGCAGTGTACTAGCTGTACTCCCTCTATATTGAAAAAGCTAACGTTTTGAATAAGGTTTGAGTCAAACATTAGGAATATAAATCATAAATAACTTTTAAATTATTGAGTTTAGAGATGTAAAAATCATATAAATAAATTTGTCTTGAAAAGTACTTTCATAAAAATATACATATACCACTTTCCAATAAATCTTTTTAAAGAAACAAGTGGTCAAGGTGATGTTTTGGAGACCGTGTTGTTGTCTGAAACGTCAAGTTTTTTCAATACGGAGGGAGTATATGATAAACCTGGAGAGAGGGTGAGGACAATGATGGGGTGGTTCGGTTGCCTCGTGTCCTCATCACACTCACAGTCGCCATTGGCTGGACATGTATCCCTTGTCTACTCGCTCCATCCTGATTTAAATCTACTTTTAGTATTTGAAATTTGTCCTAAAATAAGTGTATTTTAGCATATAGTTCAGTTAATCTTTAGTAGCCTTTTTTTTTACATTTTCTACTTCCAAAATAGACTCATATTTTACATGCACTACTAGAGAACAGGCCTTTGGACGATTTGCAAAATCAGCATTAGCCACGGAAAAATTTGCGTCCGGGACTAGAAAGTCCTTTAGCCCCGGTTGGTAACACCAACCGGGGCTAAAGCTCCCCAGCCCAACGGCTCAATTGTCAGAGGGGCCTTTAGTCCCGGTTGGTGTTACCAACCGGGGCTAAAGACCGGCCTTTAGCCCCGGGCCGTAACACCAACCGGGACTAAAGGTTTTGCCCCGGTTGGTGTATGCAGCCGGGGCTAAATGTTGGCATCTTTAGCCCCGGGCCGTAACACCAACCGGGACTATAGGTTTTGCCCCGGTTGGTGTATGCAGCCGGGGCTAAATGTTGGCATCTTTAGCCCCGGTTGGTAACACCAACCGGGACTAAAAGGTTTTGTTCCGGTTGGTGTACCCAGCCGGGGCTAAATGCCAACATTTAGCCCCGGCTGGGAATAAGGACCGGGGCTAAATGTCCCTCCCTATATTTGAAATGTTCTTCTACCTCCAGCCGTGCCCGAGCTCCTGTCTTCATTTTTCTTCATTCAGTCACTGCTTGCTCTTGCTTGCTTGTTTGCTCTCTTCTCCTCCGGTGATTTTTGTTTGTTAACACATCTCCGGCGATTGATTTATTTCATCACATCTACACCGCCATCGACTCGTTGAAAGGTTACTAGCTTAAGTTATTCATTTTTGTAGCTATTTTGAGTTCATTGACTTGATAGTTCAAATTATTAATCTAAAAACAAAATATGACCGTTTAATTAGTTTATTTTAGTCTTTTAGAGAAATGTGACCGGTTTAGAAAAACAAAATATATAATACTTTAGTTTAGAAAATGTGACCGGTTTAATTAGTTTTTTTTGAAATAGAGATCATTTAAATCATTTGTTTACACAAAAATTAGAAATATATAATACTTTAGTTTAGAAAATGTGACAGTTTAATTAGTTTTTTTTGAGAAATAGAGATCATTTAAATCATTTGTTTACAGAAATTAGAAATATATAATAATTTAGTTTACAAAATGTGACCGTTTTAATTAGTATATTTTATTATTTTGGAGAAATAGAGATCAGTTAAATTAGTTGTTTACAGAAATTAGAAATATATAATACTTTAGTTTACAAAATGTGACCGCTTTAATTAGTATATTTTATTATTTTGGAGAAATAGAGATCAGTTAAATTAGTTGTTTACAGAAATTAGAAATATATAATACTTTAGTTTACAAAATGCAGAAGGATGCCTGCTTGGTATGTTGTTTTCGAGGGCACCAAGCCAGGTATTTACACCAGCTGGGCCGAGTGCAGTCAGTATGTCCTCAAAGTTAAGGGAGCTGTGCATAAAAAGTACAAGTCTTTTGAGGAAGCTTCTGCAGCTCTAGATGCTTTTAACTCAAGAATCAACTCAATTCCTACTGCACCTACCCCTACCTTACCTTCCTATCCGGTTGGAGTGGCAGACAGTACATCTTGTTGGACTGTGATGTGGGAAAAATGTGCAGGTGTTGTTAGTTGCTTTGGTTGTGGCCAAGTGGATTAGGTTGCACTGTTATCTTGATGTAATAATTAATTAATTAGACAAGTTCAACTGCTACTACTTTTATGCCACCAGTGATTCTTACTAAATTTCATGTCAGACATTTTATAATTTCATTTGTTTATAAGAATGAGAGATCGATATAATTATGTGATATGTCATATAATGCAGACGATGACACGTCACTGGATGTACAATGTCGATCGTTTGCTAATCTATGACTCTCTGAGAAAACCACAAGAAGATTACCAAGATATGATTAATATTATCCGAGGGTAATGTGATATTTAAATATTGATTCTTGCTATAGCTCTTTAACTCTGCAATAGTTAATTAACGTTCCAATTATTGTGAAGGGTTTGGACTTGGTTTGTTCAGAAACACCGTCCGGATCTGAAAGCGCAACTTCCTGATCCTCTACTCCTAAATGTAAGTTGTAGAGTACCTCCCCGCCTCTTTACCTTAATTAGCATCACTCAGCAGACGCACGCTCAACCGAGAGTACTCTTTTTACATATTGTACAGTGGGTTCTACGGCAGTCACCGAGAAACAATTTATGTGGGTACTATGTTTGCGAGTTTCTGACGGTGTATGAAAAAAGAACTCCTTTACAGAGTCAGCAAGTACGTAACATGTAAATAAATTTATTTTATTTTTTGTTGCTATTACATAAATATTATGTATGTTAATACTTTCTTTTTATTTTAATCCAAATTGAAGGAGACATGGTTGAAGAACCAGGTGATGGATAAGGTCCGCCTCAAAGCAATTCAAGAGACCATCGCGGGCTTCCTTAATGACCATGTCCTTAAGTCTGGCACCGAGTATTGGTTTAATAAAGACGAACCAATGAAGCCAAACCAAGATGAACACTTGTATGACCTCTAAGTTAGGAACGGTATTATATTTGTGTGTAAATATCAAGTTAAGCATGCATGATGGATAATGTTGTATATTTTATGTACATATGTGTGTATAGCTAGCTCTATAATATATATATATATATGTATAGTTTCATATTTCATTTGTGTGTAATTGTAAATTTTATGTGTTTATATATATTTATTAGCAGCGAAGAATAATACGTGTATTTGAAACTGGCCTAATATAATAGAATATATTAGCAGCGAAGAATACGTATTAGAAAACCTAATGTAATTGTAAAACCAAAAACAATAACCAATTGAAAAGAACAGAAAAAGAAAAAAGAAAAAAGCAGATGGACCTTTAGCCCCGGTTGGTAACACCAACCGGGACTAAAGAGGCCAGCAACGGTTTGCCCGGCTGGAGGCCCCTTTAGTCCCGGTTGGTAACACCAACCGGGACTAAAGGGGCCTCCAGCCGGGCCACCGTGGCTGGCCTCTTTAGTCCCGGTTGGTGTTACCAACCGGGGCTAAAGGTCCCTCCATTAGCCCCGGGCCATGGAACCGGGGCTAAAGGTCGGGGCTTTAGTCCCGATTCCTTAGCCCCGGCTCCATGTCCGGGGCTAAAGGCCAAAATGGCCCGGGGCAATAGGCCTGTTCTGTACTAGTGATGCTAACACTACATAGTTTTTGATAGAGTAATAGATAATAGACATATATAAATTTCAAGTAACATTAATAATAGCCTTTGAGAATCATAAAAGTAGACTTATTTTTAAAACAGAAGGAGTATTTTTTTTCTTGTTTGGTTGTTGTTGAAACAAGAAAAAACATACAAATATGGTGGTAGTAGTGTAGTGGACCAGAGATGAACTGAATGAAGTGATGATGTGATCCAATGTTACTGTTTGTATGTCAACATTGAAGAACCAAAAAAAAAGGAACTTAATAATTAACCTGTGGGTGTACGAAATCAGGTGCTGAAATTGAAGAAGGATATATAGGGGAAAAAACAATTATTAGTACTAGTAGTAGGACAAGAGACAAGAGGAAAATAATGTGTTGAGAGAGAGAGAGAGGCAGAGGCTGAATGTGAATGATGAAGAATTGGAAGCGTGCGTGTAGTGAAGTGAAGCAGAGTTGACCTTGGACCAACCAATATTCGTTGGTTGGTTGGTTGCCCCTGCTGCCTGCCGGTGCATGCTGCATGCCGTCCGTCGTCTGCTGCTGGTGGTTTCGTTTCTTCTGTTCTGTTCTGTGGGTGCATGGACACGTGTGCTACGTACTCATCAGAACAGAAGCGAATGAATCAATGGGGGCAGAAATGGATCATCAAAAAATTCGATAATATATACTAGCAAAAAAAAAACATCTCTGCAGCTCTTTTGCGCTGTGTGATGCGTGATTGTTGTTGTGCATGCATGCATGCATCCATCGATTCATGGTGGAGTCATGGAGAGTACAGTGTAGTATGTAAGACGTTACACGTACGTACGTACGTACTGTACGTGTCCATGCACCCACATCACATGAGTATACTTTAGGAGGGAGGGAGACGGAGAGAGAGAGGAACAGTGTAGAGAGTAGAGACTAGAGAGAGCGTGTCATCGTCTGTGCGCATGAAAGAAAAGAAAAAGGAAAGCGTACGTCGAGGCCATGCGAGGCGAGTCGAGTCGACAAAGTTTGCAAGGGAAAGTGCGCCATGCGGTGGGCCAGCAGCAGGACCTTTTTGCTTTTGTTTAGGACACCCGTAATGGTTAGAGCCAGCTGTTAGCTCAACTAACTTCTCCAATAGCTCTAAGTACATGACTTTTAACATGGATGACCTCACATAACAATCTCACATGACCTTGAGATGGTGTAAGAGCTTAACTAAGAGCTAGCTTTTCTCTCTCCTGTATTAAAATATAAGAAAAATAAATACTTAGAGCTAGCTTAAAAGCCAATTGTTGGAGGTGCCCTTACCGGGGGGGCTTGGCTTGGCATCAGGCAGGGACTCTATGGCTATTGCACGCCGTCGATCGGAGTATTTGCATTGCACCGAAGTCCACCGGAGGAAGAGGAAGAGAAGAGAGGAGGAAGACGAAGGCTAGCTAGCTCAGCTGCTGGAGCTCCATCCTGCTCATGTCATGTGCTGCCGAAAAGAAATATGCTATATGCATGCTATGCGCCGCGGCGGCCGCGCCTATTCGATCTTCTTGCATGCCCCGCTTGTTAATTTGTTGGCGCCGTGCGCCGGCATGCATGCAGCAACTACTCACGTACAGTAATCACCAGCTGGCACCAATAACGCATGCAATGCAAAAATAGTGTGTGTATATATTCTGTACTCACAGGGAGTAGTTACTCTCATACGTAAGTATATCGATCTCTTCATTTATGAGGTTTATGACTAGGCAAAGTATACGTACATGAAGTATATATATAGTCATACTAGACTTTTAGGATATTATATATGTCAAGTATGCAACCATAGATAGAGTATATGGTCATATTTATTTTATATACTACTATAGTGATATTTTAGTAATATAATAAAAATTATGAGATTTTTCAAAAAAAACACGTAAGTAAGATTTGAAGAATTTTAAAATAAATATATAAACATACTCAAATTGATAAATAAATATGCATATATACGTATGTAATATAGTTTATTAAAGATGAGAGTAACTATTACTGGGAGTATAGAAAATCCACCCTGTACATAATAAGGGCTTGTTTGGATGTACGTGTATTTAGCTCAATCCACATGTGTTGGAGTGTATTTGAACTAAATTCCACTCTAATCCACTTTAATACATGTGGTTTAGGGTAGATATACATGCACATTCAAACAAGGCCAGATGCATGCACATTCAAACAAGGCCTAATCCAGTTGAGCAGCAGCTAGCGGTTATTAGGCCGGAGTAGAGTATGCAGTTAACAACCTCTCCGTCGCCTAGCTACAGGAACTAGCAGATACGTACACACCTACAACGCTTGTCTAGTTGTCTTTAGCTCTCGGCCACGTTTTTTTTTTTTCCTACGCGTCGTCTCTCCAGCGCGGCGCGGAGCCACGCATGCACAAGGCTCCGGTCCGCTTCCGGCCGGCGCGGCTAGCTACTACGACGCCGCCGACGACGACCTTTGCAATGCTATAGCTTATTTTAGCTAGCTAGCTTTCCTCTTGCTCTTGGTTTTATTTGGAAACTTCTGCCTCTATACCAGCTATGCTGCAATCTACGCCTTCTCCTTCCATCGCAAATGTTGTTGTAGCTAGCTAGTAGTCTTGTATGTTGCATGCAGTACATTTTTCAACCTCTATAGTAAGCTGAGAATACAAGAATGACGTCTCCATTTATTTTGGCACTGCAACAGGAAAAAAAATACTCATTGATGCTCAACCTCTATAGTCTCCATTTACTTACATTTTTCAACCTCTATAGTAAGCTGGCAATAATACAAGAATTACGCCTCCATTTATATTGGCACAACAACAGCAAAAAAAAAAAGTTCCTCATTGATGCTCTCCATTTAAACCTCACAAAAATACTCACTCTAGAATCAATTAACTAATTCTCACATGCTTCTCATCCTGCTTCGTTTCTCGCTAGAAACGACTAGAATCATCACTTCATCAGAGAGTCAACGAGCTAGACCTAAGAATCAGGGAGTGGGTTTGATGGATCGTACCTTGCTCTACTAAACAGGCTCTAAGTAATTCATACAAACCTCATGCATGAAAATATAAAAAACTTAGATTTTTATAGAAAAACATAAACTCAGAAATTAAACCTCCTTTTTTGCAAATGCTAAGTACGAACCTTTGCGCTTTGAACACACACATATATCAATCTCATATATACTCTCAACCTTTAGAGAATCAACATTTTTGATTTTGTCCGTCGCTTTCTTTGGGGTTCAAAGCGCAAAATGCGAAATAATACAGTCTCTTGCAGTTAACCCAAACAAATGAGCACGTGAGAAAAATGGCAGAAGAACCATTAAGTTCGAACGAAATGTTCCCTCTGTTTCAATATAGAAGGTGTGGTCACACTAAGTTATTGGTTCTTCAAGAGAAAATTTAGGCCTTAATTTCTCTTATATTGAAGTGGTTTATATCAACAAAATCACAACCATCAAAAATAACCACGGTAAAATACTTAGAAATGAAAATTTAACGATAAACCCTCGGTCCTTAAATAAATTAGTTAAGTTATATATTTATCAAAAGTCAAAACTTTCTTAAATTTGACTAGTATAGTTTTATACAACAAGAGTCCTAAAATTTATGACACCAAAAATATATGGTGCGAAAACAAATTCCATCTTCTATCTAATAAAGTTATATATACTAATTTTATGTCATAAATATTCAGCTTTTTCTACGTATTTGATCAAATTTTAAAAAGGTTTGACTTAATACAACTCCATAAGTTGATTTAATCGGGGCGACAAGGAGTATTACTATTATAATCTTTATGCAACAAAAATTACTACGTTATAAGAGTTTAATTAATGGTCACGATGTGCATTGTCGATTCGATTGTGAACACGTCAGCGTCTATACTGTAATTTGAAAACAAAGTTTGATTGTTGATTGAATAGTGTGGTATGAATCTTCAAACAGCTGTATATATGACAAGAAAAATAGATCAGGGAGTACAAGCTCAATCAAAACACACAACACTTAGCAGTAGTACAACGCACATAGGACGGCTGAGTAGCTACCTATATTCTTATATATAACGTACTCCTACACAAATCGTCCGGTAGCAAGTTAATGCTCAAAAATAACAAAAGCAAACAGGTAATATAGTTGGTAGGGGAGCTGGCCGGGGAGGGCCATATGCATGCATGTCCGTTGCTTATATTCAATTTCCCTGTGCTATGTGCCTGTGTTATCGACTGCATCTGCAAGAGAACTAGAGAGAGGAGGGAGGGTGGCCATAGCTTTAGCTACAGGGAAGAAGACGACAATGGCCGTGGGGGACACAAATCTGGAGGGGTCATGTACCTTGGATCTCCCCACCCCATCCATCCATCGCCGTCCCTTTCTTTGGGTTTTTTTTAGGCTTTCAGCAATGCAGATGCAGCACGGTGGTAAAGCGACGAGTGCCTTTCTTTCAAGTTTCAACCTTGCTGCATGCATCTGCATGCATATGCTGCATTCGCTCTTTTTCTTTTTCTTGCATCTTCTGTCCTCTCTCTCCATGAGTGCAGCATAAGCTAGCTAGGGTTCTTGCATTGGGACTTGTTTGCTGCTGCTGGGGGGCTAACTAGCTAGCTAGCTCTGGGTCCCAATAACCCCATGGCAAATAATGCAATTATGGGAGCATGGTCCTCTTGGGCCCTCAGCAGCTCCTACTTGTTTTTCCTTTTTGCATTAGGGCACTGTGTGAGTGTGCATCAAGGGAGGAGAAAAAAAGGCAGTGTGTGCCCCTCCTTAATAGTATATGTTTACTTATGGGATCTTTGCTAGTCCCCATCTTGCTCTTGTCCCATATTATCTTCCAATTCTTTATTTTTATTTTTTTGTTTCTTGTGTGATCTCGAGGTTCAACCACACAGCAGTGCAAAAGCTAACCTACATGGTGAGAGTAGCTAGATGTGTATTAACACTATATATATGCATCATTATTATTTTCATGTTCAAGCAAGTCAAGCGCAGGACCAAAAAGGGAGTGGTGCAGTGATAGATAGTGGGTACCGCATATTGTCACTGTCTATCTTTATATTATTAGCTAGTTAGAGATCCTGATGATTGAACGAAGTATCCACGTTAATTCTTATGAGAGACACTTAAAAATTTCTCATAATAATCAGAAACATCTCACTTTCAGTAGACTCTAATCACTACCACTGACAATAACCATTGTGTCTATTCAAATTTCTAAAAACAATTACCCACCTCTACCATTATAAAAATACATACAATATAATGTCTAAATTAACCGCCTAACATTTAAATTAACCAGCTCTGCTATTATACTTTAAATACCCTTAAAGTTGATTTTCAATTTTAGCCATGTCTGTCATTATGAAAGATGATATAAAACAATCCTTTTGATTTGTATCTAAAATATCCACGTCTACCGTAATAAAAAAATAAATTGAAATGTCCCTCAAATCTACATAGAAAACCAACCTAAGCTACTACAGAAAAATAATTTCATAACTACGCTATATACTCCCTTCATTTTATTAAAAATGTCGTTCTTACTTTCCGAGAAATATCTTTGAATAAATTTATATAAAAAATATTAATATATATTTTACATAATTATATTATTATATAGATATTTGAATCTATTTTAATAAATTTATTTAGAGATACAAATATTGTACATATTTTCTATAAGCAAGTACATACACAAAACAACATTTCTAATAAGACAGAGGGAGTATTTTTTTTTAGACGGAGCTTGAGTATGGTTTGCTTGGCTACTCCTTGCAGATTTTTAAACAATGTTTTATGGCAAGCTAATGGTATTATAAACTAATAAGGAAATAATGACATATATCCATGCACTGCAACAGAACATACAACTTGTCAAATTAAATTGCTCTGATCCAGCTTTTGCGTTTTAGTATGAATGGAGATGATGTGGAGAGAAGTGTGGCAAAACCAAAACTATATAAAAACTATGCAGTTTGGCTTCATTAAATTGACAGCGACGACTAGGGATATGAGTGATGATGTGTTCTACACGTACTACATACCTATAGATCTTCATGCGTCTCGCCACCATGTGTGTGTGTGTGCACATGTCAAATGTGTATGCACGCGCGTACGTATGTTGTTGCTGACACACTTGCCTAACCTCCGCACACGTGCAGGGGTGGCGAAGGTGGCCAATCGTCAGGGGCACGCAACGGGAACAAAAACAGCGCAGAGGTGTGGTGAGAACAGTGTCGCTAGGGCTCTATTCCTCAAAAAACGTGCCCGTTACACTGTTCACCCCCGGTATTTATAGGGGATACCAAGGGGTGCCGACTAAATTACAGTAGGGTACAAGAAAGATTCCTCTGCGCTATACATATAGAAGGGCAAACTCGTACAAACACAGCTGGAGCCGAAACTCTAGCCTGCTTTCCATGCGCCCGCCGCCGCTTTTGGTTCGTGCTCACCCTCGCGGAAACTCGAGGGCTGACCTTCGTCCTGCGAAAATATCAGTCCAGTCGCGAAGTCCGAGTCCCTTCGCCACTAGCTGGGCCTAGGCCTCTTGGCGAAGGTGCGCGGGATGCGCGAGGGTTGCTCCCAGCGCTCTCCGTGCCCTTTGCCTGTAAGAAAAAAGTCGAACACTGCGAAGGTTGGGTCAGTATTCGGGGCTTGAGAGGTGACTTGAGGGGCTCAACAAGATAAAAAAGGGCAGGCGGCGAAGGTGCGCAGGACGCGCGAGGCCACTTTGCTGAGTCAGCCTGCGTGGTGCCACTGCCGAGGGTCCCCGCTTTGCTGAGTCAGCCTGCGTGGTGCCACTGCCGAGGGTCCCTTCCCCCAACAGTAGCCCCTCGTTGCCTTGGATCTAAAGAACAGTATTTAGGCCCAAGCAGCGCCTTTTAACAGGAAAAGAGACGAGACCCTTGGCAGCGACGCCCGCGGCTGCTTTTGGGTCGGGCCGTTGTATTATGTTTGTACTGTAGAGGTCCGTTTCGTTTTTTGTGTCGTGGATTTCGGTTTTCGTGCCGGTGTTATCGGGTGAGGGGTTCCGTACCCCGGCCTATAAATAGATGGGGTTGGTGGGGGCTTGGAGCTGTGCCTTCCTTTGCTATAGCCACCTTGCTGCTGCGCATATATTTTTGCGAAGGTTGCTTTTGTTTTGTTGCGAAGGCTCTGCTTGCTTTGTTGTGCGAGGTTCACTTTTGGAGAGATGTCGAGGTCTAAGCAAACTGCTCGTGTTGTTTCTCCTTCTGCTGCGGAGGAAGGAGTGACCTTCGAATTCGGGCTCAGCCGTGTTTGTACCTCGAAGCTAGCGGCTTATGTTAAGCGAGGTTGGATAGAAGACGGGAGGCTAGGACCAGTGCTGGGGAGACGGTTCCGAAGCCGGACGCAGACGAGGTTGTTTTGTTTGAGGAGTTCTTTTCAGCTGGTTTGCGCTTTCCTGCTGATTCCTTCGTGACCTCGGTTCTGCGAAGGTTCAATTTGCGTTTCCATCAGCTGACACCTTCATGCTTCACGAAGATGTCAGTCTATGTCTGGGCGTGCCATTCTCAGGGTATCGTACCTCATGTCGAGGGATTTGTTCGAACCCATCGGGTGCACATGCAGCCTCGCAAAATTGTTGACAACGATGGTAGAGCCAGCCTCGGTCAGTTTGCGGTGTACACTTTCTGTCATCGCGCCGGGTCGGAACTGCCGGTGCAGGCCCAGAAGAACAAATGGACCAGCGGGTGGCAGGAGTTTTGGTTTTACTACAAGCTCAGTGGTAATGTCGAGCTTTGCGGCGAGCTTCCGCTCCTTGGTGATGTGGGCGCTGAGGCCAAGATGTGCGCCGAGGCGCATGCCGCAGTTGACTGTTTAAGGGTTGTAGCGCGGTCTCAATGCGCCCGCGACTTGGTCGAAGAATATTGCTGTGCCCAGGTGTGGCCCCTCCTGCAAAGGCAAAAATGGTTTGCAGTTGAGGAAGACTCGAAGTATGAGGGTAGGGGTTTGAAGAAGCCGAAGGTTGAGTTGAACATAGTTTGGGAAAGGGTCCTTAAGAAGTTTCCGAAACGCGAAGATGGCGTTGAGGCTGTTTATAAGCGGGTTCAGCAGAGGGCTGAAGATCTTGTTGGTAAACTGTCTACATTGGAGGTTAAGGCTATCCACAGCTCGGTGGGTAGCGGAGGTCGGGTCAACAGGATGTTCGACATCCTTGGGGTTAAGTATGCTGATTGTCCTGCTCCGTCGAGCGAGGATGCGCCGAAGAAAAGGAAGCGTGCTTCTGCGGAGGAGAAAGAGATCGTTTCGCGGCCGAAGAGGGGTCGTGGCCGTGGCCGCGGCAGCGCCGCCAGCCAGGTAAAGGCTCTTGCAACGAAGGTCGCAACGGGTTCTGGCGTTGTCGGTGCTTCCTCCTCCTCGGCCATTGTTTCAAGTGGCCGGGGTATTGGACGGGTTGGAGGACGGGTGCCCCGCGTGGGCGGGATTAGCGCTTTGATCCAGATCTCAGACGACGAAGGTGTCTCTGATGATGATGAAAAAGAGGGAGAGAAAGAGGATGAAAGGGAGGGGAGCACTGACGAGGATTCATCTGATGAGGTTAGTGATACCTCTAGCAGCGAAGGTAATTCAGAAGACGAAGGTGTTTCAAAAGGGGATGATCAAGGAAAAAACGTTGCTTCGTCAAGCGTTGATGCTGAGGCGGGGCGTCGAATTGATGAGCTGATGCTCGACCTCGAGCCGGAGAGTCCCGAGCGAGGGTCGGTGCCCGAGTTTGCGGGATCACATATTTGGGTCGACGGCGTCGAAGTGGCCAGTGACCTCGAGTCGGAGAGAAATCCGGGCAAAAGGCCGTACGGCGAGGCTAGCCGTTACTCTCTTCCTTATTTTGCTGTGAAGGTTGGGGTTACTGATCCAGCGACCGAGCTTTTCACGAGTCTGGACCTCCGTGAGTGCCATCTGCAAAGTGCTCCGGAGGAGAGGCATTTTCTTGGTCGGGTTTTCAACCGGATTTGTTTACCGGAGGCGGAACTTCGATTGGCCAACCAGCCTCTGGATGATCTTCATGACGACATGGATGTCAAGGTGGCTGAGTTGATGCTCCTCAACCGGTCGGCTCGCCGGAGGGCGAGTTACAATCTACACTATTTGAATGACCGGTTATCGAAGGTTGAGGAGGACAACAAGAAACTTCGGCGCAGTTTGGAGAGTAAAGATGTTGAACTCAAAGCTGCTTTAGAGAAGGTCAAGAAGTCCCGAGAGGAGGCACAGGCTGTTGCAAATAGTAATGCTGAACTCTTAGCGGTTGGCCGACAGAAAGATAAGGATTTGTTAATTGCAAACAATCAAATAGAAGAGCTGTCCACTAATCTGGCTTCTCAAGCCGAGGCTTGGCAGAAAAGCATGGGGAAGGTTAAAGATAAAATAGACACCTGCTTGATCGAGGCCGGAGGTTCTGCCGGGGAACCGCTGTCTGTATCTAACGCGGAGGCCTTCGAAAGTTGGCTGAGTAACGAGCTTGATGTCTTTAGCTCGTTGGTTGGCAACGCGGCCGACTTTGGAGGCTATGCGGGGGCTTTGGCGATGGCCAGCACGCTTCGTCAAGCGGATTGCGAGCACCTTCGCAAGATCAAAAGGCCAAGCCATGCCTTTCCGACAGTTGACGAGGTGCGCCGGATGAAAGTTGACGACGCCGAGGTTCGAAATTGTGCGATGCGATTGCTTCGCAAGTTCTGGATCTCCGGTGGCGGCCGGGCTCTTGCTTTTGAAGAAGCTGCCGAGGCTACTCGTCAGGTTTGTTTTGTTTGGTAAAAAATTGTGGTTAGGTCTGTTTCTGTGATGATGGGTTTGGTATTGATTTTGGAGGTCTTGTCGTTTATCTTTCCTTGCAGGCTCGGAAGGACGCGATGCCCTCGCCGCCAACGACTGTTGATGCTGGTGGTAGCTCCAAAGTTATTCCTGCGCCCAGTCCTGCGGGGGTTCCACCTGTCGAGGTTGGAGCCTTGGCTGAGAACGCTCCGAGCACTGAAGACACAGTTGTAGAAGAGGCGGCAACGGAAGGGGCGCCTGCTGAAGGCTCGGGTGCTACCGTTGGCGGAGGTCTAGATGCTATCGCTGACGAAGTCGTGACTGAAGAGCACGGGGAGGCCGGACAGGTGTGAGCTTAGGATTGCTCTGGCGAGAGGGTTATTTTGTAGAAGGTTTGGTGGTTGTAAAAACTTTATGACGCTGAGACACTTTCCTATTTTGTGAAAAATGCAGGTTCCTGACGGAACCGTGCTAGAAGTGTTTGATGTGATGCCACTGACGCTTAATTATCAAGATACTTTTATAACTGGTGAATCGTGGGCTCGTGCTAAGCTAAAACATCCTTCGCTGCCCTTTGAACGTTTTTGGTGGTCGAAAGTGCGAAGGTATGATTTGAAGAATAGCAGGTCGAGCCGTTTTTGGCGCAAAGCAGACTATACTGATCGACAGGCTACCCGTTATTTGTTTGGTTCTTCTTCGTCCTCGCAAGCTGGTGTTGATGCTGATATTGATGAGAAAACGGCTTTGGATTACTTGTTTGGGCGAAGCAAACTGGATGTAGGTTCAGATGGGTCATTAGTGGTTCCAAAGGAGGAACCTTCAGATGTTAGTGATGTAGACCGTAGATATATGTACAGGGAGAGTGTTTTGCCCGAGGAGCTGCCAATTGTCCTTGCAGCTCCTTTGTTGTGGGGACCTATAGTTCCGGTAGAGACAAGGTTTGAGGAGGGTGACGAAGGTTATGAAGATTTAATGTTAATTGATGGAGATGATGATTCCTTGTAATTTATAGTTTACAACAATTGTTTGTCATTGTGAAGTTATTTTGTAAATAAAGGGGAACACTGTATGTTTTATTTGTGTCATTACGATTTGCTTGAGTAATTTTTGTGATGTCCTTGTTGGATATTGACGAGGCTCGTTGGCTGTCCAGCTCTGTGTTGTTTTTCGTCGATGCCCCCCTTTTCTTTTTAGCGAGGCTCGTTTTTTCGTTGAGAGGTGTTTTTAAGATGAAACAGCGACGCCCCCTTTCCTTTTTAGCGAGGCTCGCGTAGCGCTTTCGTAAGCTGATTTGAAAAAACAGCGACGCCCCCCTTTCTTTTTAGCGAGGCTCACGTAGTGCTTTCGTAGGCTGATTTGAAAAAACAGCGACACCCCCCTTTCTTTTTAGCGAGGCTCGCGTAATGCTTTCGTAAGCTAATTTGAAAAAACAGCGACGCCCCCCTTTCCTTTTAGCGAGGCTCGCGTAGCGCTTTCGTAGGCTGATTTGAAAAAACAGCGACGTCCCCCTTTCTTTTTAGCGAGGCTCGCGTAATGCTTTCGTAAGCTGATTTTGCGGGGGGTACTCGACTTTTGGGCTTCGCGCTTCCCCTTGTCTTGGGAGGAGGTGAAGTTTGCTTTGCAAGCCCCTAGCGTTTTTTGCGAGGGTGCTCGACTTTTGGACTTCGCGCTTCCCCTTGTCTTGGGAGGAGGTGAAGTTTGCTTTGCAAGCCCCTAGCGTTTTTTGCGAGGGTGCTCGACTTTTGGACTTCGCGCTTTCCCTTGTCTTGGGAGGAGGTGAAGTTTACTTTGCGAGCCCCTGGCGTTTTTGCCAGGGTGCTCGACTTTTTTGGACTTCGCACCTCCCCTTATCTTAGGTGGAGGAGAAGTTTGCGTTGCGAGCCCCTGACGTTTTTCCAGGGTGCTCGACTTTTTTGGACTTCGCGCCTCCCCTTATCTTAGGTGGAGGTGAAGTTTGCTTTGCGAGCCTCTGGCGTTTTTGCCAGGGTGCTCGACTTTTTTGGACTTCGCGCCTCCCCTTATCTTAGGTGGAGGTGAAGTTTGCTTTGCGAGCCCCTGACGTTTTTGCCAGGGTGCTCGACTTTTTTGGACTTCGCGCCTCCCCTTATCTTAGGTGGAGGTGAAGTTTGCTTTGCGAGCCCCTGACATTTTTGCCAGGGTGCTCGACTTTTTTGGACTTCGCGCCTCCCCTTATCTTAGGTGGAGGTGAAGTTTGCTTTGAGAAAAGTTTGTTTTTTCGAAGCAATCTTGGGGGGTTCTCATCGATTATAGCGCTCTTGAAGAGGAGCTGCTTTTATCGATGTCTGTTTATGAAAGTGATAATTTAGAGTTTTACCTTTTTCGGGGGTTTTAGCCTGTATTGAGAGTTTGGATGCTGCCTCGTTAAAAAACCTTACGCCCCTTCGTAAGGAAAAAGAGTGCAGCTCCTTTGTTGTTGTTACATGCATAAGAATTGAAGAAAACATAAATGAAAATAACAAATTACATAATGCGAGAGCTCGCTAAGGCTCCGCTACGAGTAATATTTGCGAAGGTCGTCGACGTTCCAGGTGTGAGGCAAGATGTTTCCCTCGTTGTTGGAGAGGTGAAAGGAGCCGGGACGGTTGCATTCTGCTATTAGGTATGGACCCGTCCACTTTGGCTGAAACTTCCCCGCCATGCTGGCGTTTTGCTTTCGAATGAGAACGAGGTCACCTTTATTCAGCTCTTTGATTCTTACCTTTTTGTCTCTCCATTTTTTGGTTTCTTCCTGATACTTGCGAAGGTTGTGCACTGCGTTGCATCTTGTCTCTTCGAGCAAGTCTTTGTCAAGTAACTGGTTTGGTTCGTCTGTTTCGAAGGTGGTTCTGAGTGATACATGCTTCAACTCTTCTGGTAACACAGCTTCTTCTCCAAACAGGAGCCTGAATGGTGTAAATTTGGTGGCTCTGCATTCCGAGGTGTTATGGGACCAGGTGACGGAGGTTAGCTCTTCCGCCCACTTTCCTTTGGGCCTGCCTTGCAATTTCTTTGATACGGCTTGAAAGATTGTTGCATTGGCTCTTTCAACTAAACCGTTGGATTGAGGGTGCCGGACTGAGGCGAAGCATAGGATTGTTCCGATTTGTGCGCAAAATTCTTTGAAAACCTCGCTGTCGAATTGAGTGCCATTATCAACAGTTAGGTATTTGGGGACTCCGAACCAGCAAATTATTTGCTGCCAAAAAAACTTCTTCACGGCCAAGGAGGTGATGGAAGCCAGTGGTCTAGTTTCAATCCATTTCATGAAGTATTCCACAGCTACGACTGCGTAGCGAAGGTTTCCTGGAGCTGTTGGGAGCGGACCGACGAGGTCCATTGCCCATCTTTGCAACGGCCATGTTGGGCATATCAGAGTTGTTGGAGCCCCTGGGGCATTTTGTGTTTTTGCCATTAGTTGGCAACCCTCGCAACGTTTGACGATGTTTTCTGCGTCTCTTAACGCTGTCGGCCAGTAGAAACCTTGTCGGAAAGCTTTTCCAACTAACGCCCTCGGACCGTTGTGTGATCCGCAGATACCTTCGTGAACGAGTTTAAGAATGTCATTCCCTTCAGTCTGTGAGACACATTTGAGCCAAGGCGAGGTTACCGAAGCTTTGAGCAGAATGTTGTCCACAATTTTGTACCCTCGAGCCCTTTGTTTAAGTCTATTTTCTTCTTCTTTGTTGTCGGGTTCATGCAGCCCCTTGATATAGGCCATGATTGGTGCTCTCCAATCTTCGCTCTGGATTGCATTGACCAGCTTCGCTGTTTTCTCAGACACTTCAAAGGCTGGTTGTGTCGCAGCTTCATAGAATACGTCTGAGGGTAACTGAAGTTGTTGTGCTGCCGCTTTGGCCAGGTTGTCTTCCTCGCTGTTTTCTGACCTCGGTATTGCTTTCACTGTTATGCCGAGGAAGAAAGATTCTAACCTTTGGACATATTGTAGGTATTTTTGTAGCTCTGGATCTTTCGCTTTATAATTTTTCTCGATGTGCCCCGCGATGACTTGAGAGTCTGTACTGATGACTGCCCTTCGGACTGACAACGATCGAAGCCTTGAGAGTGCTAGTACCACTGCCTCGTACTCTGCGGAGTTGTTTGTGCGTTTGAAGTTGAGCTTTCTTGCATATCTTAGCTTAGACCCGGATGGCAAAACTAGAATGGCCGAGGCCCCTGCTCCAGTTGCTCCCCAGGCTCCGTCGACATATACTGTCCAGAATGGGTCTTGTTGAGTTCCATCTCTGCAGGGATCAGGGGTCCACTCAGCTATGAAATCTGCTAATGCCTGTGATTTGATTGCTGTCCTCCCGACGATGGTTATAGCATGACTGTTGAGCTCGACTGCCCATTTCGCTATTCTTCCAACTGCCTCGCTATTCTTGAAAATATTCTCGAGGGGGTATGCCGAGGGTACGTGGATCTCATGTGCCTGGAAATAATGTTTTAGCTTTCTTGATGCCATGACCACAGCATATGCTATCTTCTCGAGCTCTGAGTAGTTTCGTTTGGGACCTTCGAGGGTTTCTGATACATAGTAGATTGGGGCTTGCCTCATTCTGTTGTTCTCGTGTAACTCTTTGATTAGGACTGCGCTTGCTGCGTGAGGCGAAGCTGTGACGTATAGCAGTAACAGGTCCCCTTTGCTTGGGCTAGTTAAAACAGTCAAGTTGGTAAGATACTTTTTCAAGTCCTCGAAAGCTTTCTGCTGCCGAGGTCCCCAATTGAATGGTGCAGTGCTTCTCAATGTTTCAAAGAAAGGTAACCCTCGCTCAGCGGATCTGGAGATGAATCTGCTGAGTGCTGCTAATCGTCCTGACAGGCGTTGAGTTGCTTTCCTGGTGGTTGGTGGTTCCATATTGATGATGACATCAATTTTTTCGGGGTTGGCTTCAATTCCCCTTGCTGAGACAATGCATCGTAGCAGTTTTCCTTCGCTTACCCCGAAAACACATTTTTTGGGGTTTAGTTTGAGTCCGGCGGACCGAAGGTTATTGAACACTCTTTCCAAGTCTGTTATGTGATTTTCTTTTAGCTCGCTCTGTACGATCAAATCATCAACGTATGCTGAGATGGCGTGCTCGTCTTTGAAGACTTCAGTTGTCATGCGAGCGAAGGTTGATCCTGCGTTTCTGAGGCCCTCTGCCATTCTTCGAAAACAAAAGGTGCCCGAAGGTGTGATGAAGCTTGTTTTTTTCTCATCTTCCTCATTCATCCAAATCTGGTGGTATCCTGAGAAACAGTCGAGGAGAGACAGCATTTGGCAGCCAGCTGCTCTGTCAACCAAGGTGCTTATGTTGGGCAGAGGGAAATCATCCTTCGGACATGCTTTGTTCAGGCTTGTGAAATCGACACACATCCTCCATTTCTTGTTCTTTTTTTGAACTAGCATGACGTTTGAGTGCCATGTTGGATATTTGACTGGACGGATGACGCCTGCGTCCAGAAGTCTTTTTACCTCTGCCTTCGCTGCCTCTTTTCTCTCTTCTGACATTTTGTGAAGCTTTTGCTTAATTGGGCGATAGCCTGGTTTGATGTTTAGGCTGTGCTCGATCAATGTTCTATTTACGCCCTTGAGGTCCTCCGCAGACCAAGCGAAGGTATCGGAGCTTTCCTTGAGGAAATGAATAAGATTGTCTTCTGAGTGGGGGTCTAGGTTGGCTGAGATGAGCACTTTCCTTTCTGAATTGCCCTCGAAGAGTTGGACTTGTTTAGTCTCTTCTTTGGGTGATGTTTTTACTCTATCGATGCATTCTTCACCCTCGTAGCTAAGGTTTACGGCTCGAGGCTTTGACAAATTGTGGACATTGCGTTGCCCCGATGCTACTGTTCCTTCGGCTGCTCTTGCAATGTCTTGATCTTCGTACACTGCGACGACCCCCTTCGGAGCAGGAAGCTTCATGCAAAGGTATGCAGGGTGTATTGCAGCGTTTAATGCGTTGGTGACCCCTCGGCCGAAAATTGCATTGTAAGGATAGAACATGTCGACCACATCGAAGGTTATATGTTCAGTTCAGTTCTGCAGTTCAGCTGATCTCCGAAGGTAACGGGCAGAGATATTTTTCCGATAGCTCTTACTTGTTGCCCGCCAAAACCGTATAGCGGGTTATCGGAGGGTTGTAAGAGGTTTCTGTCAAGCTTCATGCTGTCGAAGGTTGTGGCGAACAGGATGTCAGTGGAGCTTCCTGTATCGACGAGAATTTTGGTGACTGTCCACCCTGCTAGGTTTGTTTCGATCACCATTGCATCAGTGTGGGGGTAATATCTTAACTTCATGTCACTGGAATCGAAGGTTATCGGGATATGAGACCATCGGCCGAACTTGTGCGGTCCTTCGATGGCTACATGGTGCACTCTTCGAGCATGTTCTTTCTTTTGCCTCTTGTTGTCGTGATCTTCGTTGGAGCCTCCGGTGATAGCTAGTATCACACCGAAGGTTGATGTTGGGTTGTTGATGGTTGTCTGGGTTTGGGCTTCGGATTTGACTTGTTGGGGTGCTAGCAGAGCCGGTATTGGTGGTGGTGGTGGTAGGGTGTTGCTTACTTGTTGGTTGGTTTGAGTTTGAGGGGTTGTTGGGAATGTGATAGTGTATGGCACATTTTGGCGTTGAGGAAAAGAGGTTGGTTGATATGAGGTATGGTTGTAGTGTGGGTGTTGAGAGTAGAAAGGTTGGTGCGAGGGTAAGTCGTAGTTTACGGGGGTGTACTGGTAGGGGGGTTGGGTTGGGTTGAGATTTGGCTTTCTGGTGTGATTGACGGTTCTGTTTTTCGTTGAAGAGGCTCTTTTGGACTCCTGGTACTCTTTCCCTCTGGCGAAGCACTTGCATTGCTTTGTTGTGTGCCCCTTTCCTAGGCCACAGAAATGACAATACATTTTGGTCGGGTCCCTCTGTTGGTTTCTTTGGTCAGGTGGGGGTGGAAAACCATGTGGGTTTTGGTTGCCCGAAGGCTGAGTGCTTCTTCTCTGGTCTTCGATAGGATTTGCTTTGTTGATCGCTCCGACATTGCTCTGATCTTGGCGAGGGTTGTTTTCTCTCGCTTGGGGCCTCGGCTGTGGTTTCTGCTGCGACCTTCGGGCATCGGACTTTGCCCGAAAATCCATGTCCGCTCTGCAGTACCTTTCCATTGTGTCATGAAGCTCTTCGATTGTGTTAGCTGGTTTTCTGGCGAACTTTGAGGAACATGGGCCTGGGCGTAAGCCGCTGACTGCAGCGAGGATCACGGCCTCATCAGATATTCCCGGAGTTCTTGCTCTAATCTGGATGAACCTTCGCCAGTAGTCCTGTAACGGTTCGCGCTCTTCTTGTTTGCAGTTGAACAGCTCGATGGGGTTCGATGGGGCTGCCGTGATGCCCTTGAAGTTTGTGCAGAGTCTGTCTCTGAGGTTGGCCCAGGAATCCACTGTTCCGGGGCGAAGGTTGTTGTACCAAGTCTGCGCTATGTCGCGAAGGATGATTACAAAAGACTTCGCCATTGTTGACTCATCCCCTCCTGCTGCGGCGACTGCCGCTTCGTAGCTCATTATGAACTGGCGAGGGTCAGTGAGTCCATCGTAACGCGGGAGGTTTTGCGGATTGTAGCAAGGCGGCCAGGGTTGGGTTTGCAGTATTTGGGAGAGTGGTGACTTTGGGTCATAGGGCATTTGGTGTTGTTGGGCTCTGCGCTGGTTGCGAAGGTTTGGCTCTATCTCATCTGGGTAGAGTTGGCGAAAGTTTGGTTGTCTCATAGAGTATGGTTCTGGGTGATTTGGTGGTGGTGGGGGTGGTGGATGGCGGCGGTGGTTGCCATGATCCTGCTCCTCATTTCCCCCCTGTAGTGGTGGCATTTCCCCATCGTTCCATCCCTCGGCTTCGGCTTCAGTTGACGCGAGGGACTCCTCCATCTGGCGAAGCTGTTCCCTAGCCTCGTCTGCCTTTTGCCTGATAAGACGCAGCCGGTTATGCCTTTCAAGCTGGTCGAGGCGCCTCTTTTTTTCCTGTAACTCAGCCTGGAGTCTCTCTAAAGCTTCGAGGCCCAACTCCTCCTCATCTCCTTCCCCATCTCTCCCGGAGGTATTCGGGTGCGGTTGTGATACCGGCCGAGTATGAGGGCCCGGGACCTCCGTCCCTGGAGCAGCTTCTCCTGTTTCCGAGGTTGCCACATTTTCTTCCACAGGCTGGATTATCGTCGTGGCCTCTCTGGTCATGCGAGGGTCTCTGGTAGTGGGTGCTCTCCTATTTCCTGCCATTTCGAACTTCGCTCCCCACGGACGGCGCCAAACTGTTGGTGACACACTTGCCTAACCTCTGCACACTTGCCTAATCGTCAGGGGCACGCAACGGGAACAAAAACAGCGCAGAGGTGTGGTGAGAACAGTGTCGCTAGGGCTCTATTCCCCAAAAAACGTGCCCGTTACACTGTTCACCCCCCGGTATTTATAGGGGATACCAAGGGGTGCCGACTAAATTACAGTAGGGTACAAGAAAGATTCCTCTGTGCTATACATATAGAAGGGCAAACTCGTACAAACACAGCTGGAGCCGAAACCCTAGCTTGCTTTCCATGCGCCCGCCGCCGCTTGGTTCGTGCTCACCCTCGCGGAAACTCGAGGGCTGACCTTCGTCCTGCGAAAATATCAGTCCAGTCACGAAGTCCGAGTCCCTTCGCCACCAGCTGGGCCTGGGCCTCTTGGCGAAGGTGCGCGGGATGCGCGAGGGTTGCTCCCAGCGCTCTCCGTGCCCTTTGCCTGTAAGAAAAAAGTCGAACACTGCGAAGGTTGGGTCAGTATTCGGGGCTTGAGCGGTGACTTGAGGGGCTCAACAAGATAAAAAAGGGCAGGCGGCGAAGGTGCGCAGGACGCGCGAGGGCCGCTTTGCTGAGTCAGCCTGCGTGGTGCCACTGCCGAGGGTCCGTTCCCCCAACATACGCAGACAAGCTAACGATGATCATCACATACAGCTAGGTTTGTGCTATATATGTACTACTCCCTTTATTAAAAAATATAAATCATTTTAAAAAATCTTAGAGATTCAAAGCTTTTTCAAATTTAACTAAATTATAGAGAGAAATACAAAAAATTATAACATCAAATAGGTATATTATAAAAATATAACTAATAAAGAATCTAATGATACTTAGTTAGTATCGTAAATGTTATTATACTCTCTCCATATCACAAATAGAGTTCGTTTTGGAAAAGGTTTCGGTCAAACATTGGGAATATAAATCATGAATAACTTTTAAATTATTGAGTTTAGAAATGTAAAAATCATATAAATAAATTTATCTTGAAAAGTACTTTCATAAAAGTATATATATATATACCACTTTATAACAAATATTTTTAAAGAAATAAGTGGTCAAAGTTATGCTTTGAAGACCGTGTCGCTGTCCAAAACGAACTCTAAAAGAGATATGGAGGGAGTATCTTATTATATAAATTTGGTCGAACTTAGAAAATTTTGACTCTCCAGAATTCTTGAAATGACTTATAATTTAGGATAAAGGAAGTAGCAGATAGGTGTATTTATATTTGGTGAAGAAATTAATCGCACGTTTGGTTTCAGGGATAAACGAGAAAGTGGGATCGATGGATTGACCGCGTGAACGAGAATGAGATAAACCAGAATGGGATGGATTGATCCCGACAATGGCGGATCCAGAAAAAAATTAGGGGAATTTCTTCAGTTTCGAAACAGCTTTAGCTCCTACCCAGTATTTATCTATGATACAAATTTCTAGGAGGTGGCTAGGGGCCGAGGCTCCATGGATTCAATGGTCGTAGTCCATAGGAGGCTAGAGTCTCACCCGTCTCACCGCTGGATCAGCCTGATCCCCGGCCTTGTTATATTAATTAATTACTGTTTGGATGCAGGCCACAATATGAGGAACGGATGATCGTTGTGATCGAGTGAAGTTGTCTCAGATATGATGTGTAGGAAAAGGGCGACAGAAACAAACACAATTGAACCCCGTGTACCGCGAGCTAGCTAGCTAGGTTTAATTGCCGTCGACTTTGCATCATCCGAGGCGTATTGAGCAACGACTTGCACCACACAGGACAGGCTGATCGAGCTGAGCAACCAAACAAGCGAATAATGCATAGAAATGCTGCTCATCAGCCTAGCTTCCTTGTGCAGGACACCAATCAGGCCAAATATATAGGTTCATCATCTTCACAAACTGTACTATACTCGTGTGTGTGTGTGTGTGTGTGTGTGTGTGTGTGTGTATGGATCATGTGTAGTGCTATGATGGCCGGCCTGGCTTAATTAGATCCACTTTCATTGGCAAACTCGGCTTCTCTGCTAGTAGATAGCTCGCTGTATGTAGCTTCATTAAATTGGTAGCGACGATGGATGATGGTGTACTCCGTATTATCTACACGGACGATAGACCTTCATGCACCCCTCCCCATATGCATGCATGTGTAGGAATATGATGCATAGCATGCATCTACTTGCTATGCCAACCTAGATAAAAATCCGTATAAATTCGCATATACTATCTTCATCTGCAAAACTAGATAAATTCGTATAAAATTGTGTCCATTATCCCTGGTCTCCTATATCCAAACTAGATCTGAGCATTTTGCAGATCGGGCCCAAAAAAGCCCGGTTATATATGTTAGGCCGAAAAAATCTCATCCATTGTTGTGCATTGGACGAGTTGGGCCTGCTATTTTTGGGTCAGACTCGGGCCAAGCGCGGGCCTGGGTGGACCATTCGTGTAGTTTACAGTGTAAAATAATTAAAATAAAAATATTTTGGGCCAGGTTCGGGTCATGAAAAAAAATTCTGGACAACAACATTTCTGCCCAGACCCTATCCAGTAAGGTTCGTGGGTGGGCAAAAACTCGGCGGGCTCAGACCATGCTCAAAATGCTCAAGTCTAATCCAAACCTAGATAAAAAGGGAATCGACATGTCACTCATCATCCCTTTCTTGTTCATCCTAGGAACCGAGATCGGCCCATCCCTTTCTCATTCATCTTGAGAACCCGCCGTTATTTTTTTTTTTACAAAATGTATACTCCCTTCTGGTATGCATATTAATTACAGGCTTTGTTATGGTACACACAAGTGGATGTGGGCCATAAGTAGACGATCTTGGATGGTTACCGGAGCGAAATGGGAGATGTCAACCTTTGTGTCCTCAGAAAACGAGTGAATAGAGTTGTGCACTGTCAACATTGTCGTTAGGTCATCTTCTTGGTTCATCCCACATTGATGCATGGCTTCCTCCATCTTCATGCTCGGATGATACGTGTTTGCGGCAATGTGTTAGCGGCTCCTCCGATCCCCGCACTGAGTTTGCAAGAGCGCAATGGAGCGGGCGATGTGATATAGGGCGAGCGGTGCGGTGGGAGCACGCGGCGCAATGCGAGCAAGGTTGTCACGGATGCAGGAAGAGAGAAGAAGACGAGAAAGATAACATTTGATCAGGTTGACATATGAGCCTTAATTACGATGACAGATAGGGTCCAGATATTAGGTACTCTGTCTGTTCCAAATTATAAGTCATTCTAGAAATTCAGGAGAGTCACAACATCATACATTAATAGAGTCAAAACATCATAAGTTTGATTACTAAAACTATAAAGTGAAATACAAAAATTTATAACATCAAATAGATATACTATAAAAATATAACTAATCAAGAATCTAAATATTTTTAGTTAGTATCATAAATATTATTATCTTACTATATAAATTTAATCAAACTTGAAAAAACTTTGACTCTTCAAGATTATTAGAATGGCGGCTTGTAATTTGGAATCGAAGGAGAGTATGAAAATAGCTTCCATTTTACTGATTCCAATTTCCAATCCTTCTAAAAAGAACTACTCCATGTAGAATAATCATATCACATGTCCCTAAAGTAGAATATACTAAGAAAAGCATGTGGCAGCAGCAGCGATAATGGAAGGAAAACCGGAGGTGGTCTGTGGAGCAGGCGACCAGGGCCGGAGTGTGGCCTGGCTTTAGGTTTCAGGCCGCCGACGCCGACGAGACGTGGAGACGACGACGCTGCCTCTCCCGGCGACCTCCCAACGGCTTTACCCGTCAAAACGACGAATCATGTGCGGCCATTTATACATACTGGCCGGCCGACGCGACGCAAAACCCCACACTCATTAATACTCCTCCACTCACCTCCAAAATTTCAGTTTCAGCTACCTGCTGCCTACAGCCTACTAGTACTAGCTATATACTCCCTATATAGCGTTTTTAGATGTCGTTTAGAACAGCGACACGGTCTCTTCTTTCTTTAAAAATATTTGTTGTAAAGTAGTATATGTATATTTTTATAAAATTACTTTTCAAGACAAATTTATTTATATGATTTTTACATCTCTAAACTCAATAATTTAAAAGCTATTTATGATTTATATTCTCAATGTTTGACTCAAACCTTATCCGAAACGACATTTATTTCTGATACGGAGGGAGAGTACCAAAAAAATCAATCTAGCATAGCGCCCCAAATTAAATTATCTTGAGTTTAATTAACTATAAATAAAAATATCAGTATCTATAATGTCAAATACTCCCTCCATGCTCTTTTAATAGTCGTTTTAGCTTTGTATGTGGTGCAGAGAAGATACTTTAGATCTGGATATTGCGTGCGTCTGTATACATGCAAGAGACAGTGAATGCGGATATTTGCCTGCAGTGCCAGAACGACAATAAAACAGGACATAGAGAGTAAATACCATTAAATTTGACATAAGGTATATCTTTATACTAAGGTCTTGTTTAATGGTCTTTTCAACCTGTTTTTGCTTTTGTCTAAGCGCTCAAAAGCCACATCTGCTATTACCTAAAAGCAGCTTTTGCTCTAATAGAAAGCTGAAAGCAGCTCTCCTCCTACTTTCAATTGCTTTTGGGGTAAAAACTTATCCATGTGCCATTGGTTAAGTAGATATCGGTTTGTTCATTTTTATCCCCATGTGATCTTTTCTCTTATTCGTGAGTTCAAATCGCATCCGAGCGCCACCTTTGACGTTGTTGTAGCTCCGACACGACCTTTGGGAGCCAGCAGAGGGCGCAGACTATTGCCCCAGCGCGCAGTGGCGAGCCTAGCCCCAATGGTGCGGTGGCGGGCACAACCCCGACTAGGCTCTAGTGGGTGCACGAGGTCCGGGCGTCCGCCTCCTCTCAATCAGGTGGCGCATGCGCCCTGCCCCCATTCGATGGCGTGAGCCCCTTCCCGGCGGCGGCCACTACTCCCTCGCACGAGCTCCGCCTGCCCTCACAGCACCACTCTCGGGCCGACCGGTGGTCTTGCAAGGTCCAAGCACGTCTAGCCACGCGAGGTTCGGCTCATCCCCTGCCTGGCAGCGCACGAGCCTTACTGTTTCCCGATGACTCGAGCTCCTTCTCGGTGACGATCGTTGCTCCCTTCGTGCGAGCTCCATCATTCCTCACCGCAGCTGCCCCTAGACTGGTCGGCGGTTATGTGAGGTCCCAACAGGTTCGGCCACACAAGGCCCCATAGCCGGCCGCGCGAGGTCCGCCTCCTCCATTGTCGGTTGCTGCTCCCCAATCCCCAACAATGGTGAAGGAGGTCGGTGGTGAGAGAGAGGAAGTAGAAAGAAGATGACGAGTGAACCCTGCTCGTTAGTGAGAGATGAAGAGAGTTGAGTGGATTAACTGTGTATGACATGTGGGGTCTGCTAGTAGGTGTTTTCAAAAGCCACAATTGTTATACCAAACGGCCTTCTGCCTTTTCTACAGCTGCATTCTCACAGCTACTTTTCCACAACTCAACCAAACATGGTCATGTCTTTATGCAACACTCGACTTTGATGTCATTCTCTTCTTCCTGAAAGGAGAAAGCTTCAAGTATGGTAAATGTTTTCTTTGGAATCATTCTCTGCTTCCTGAAAGGAGAAAGCTTCAAGTATGCGGCAAAAATACACTTCAAGGCAACTAACAATGTCGTCGAGTACCAGACTCCTTTATGTCTTCGCATAGCCATTTCGCTCACATGCATCAACTCCTAGTCCAAGGACTCTGAGTTGGTGATCAACCAAAAGTCGTGAAGGAGTGATCATGTCAAGACTCGAAGATGGAAGCCAATTGTTAAGAAATTTGGAAGCTTGAAGACAAGTTCAATGGTCTCAAAACCCATCATATTATTCTCAAAACCCATCATATTATTCGGTGGGATAACTTTATTGTAGACGTACTTACAAAGATTGGATATGGTCGAGATCCAGTACTAAATAGAGTTTTCTTGGTGAATTGGCCCTCCATCCGACGAGGATCTTGTCCTAAAAGGAGGAGAACAAGGAGAAGCTAGAAAAAACAAACAGTAGTCACACGAAACTTAAGGAAGAACTTGTCATGGTTATCAACCCTCAGTGGACCCAGACACCCATCCCAACCCCAACTACACTACATTTGAGACACCCTACCACAAGATGAAATTGAGGATATTTACCTCGTAGAGCGAGCTAATTAAGTCTAATGTCATGGTCATAGAAGAGTTGTATAAGAGGAAAATATTCAAGATCCTCCATTCCAGAAGGTTAGGGAAGCAAGCGTTATATGAAATCAACTCAAGCATATGTTGTCATCATGCGACACCGAAGTTGATGGTCGGAAAAGTCTTTCAACCAGGTTTCTACTAGCCGACTTCCAATCGTAGACATAGATCAGATCGTGGTACCTGTTAAGTTCTACACTAGACAACACATGTGTGCCTACGCAGGAGCTCCAAAATGCATCACTTTGTCCCTTTGTCGGGTGGGGCCTCGACATGGTTGGACTTTCTTCACCTCGATGGAAAAATTCATGAAATGAATCAAAGCGAAGCTAGTCACCAAGATCACCACCGACTTCTTCCTTACGACGTACATAGGTTCAATATCCTCAATTGCTTCTTTGGGAGCAACATCATTCAGTTCATAGGGAGAAGGCGTTTGTCAACCTCTGTCACGAATTCCACATTCGAGTCAACTTGACCATTATGGTGCATCCATGGATGAACTACCAGGACATGTCCTACAAGCCAACAGTATGGTTCCTCAAGGTCCCGAGCCAAGCTATTACAACCAGACTAGGTTTAACAAGCCAATAATGTGGCCAGGTCTAATATGGTTCATCAAGGTTTCGGGTCAACTTTGCCGTCATAGTGCATCCATGTACATTAGTTTTCTCTCTCTCTCTCTTTCTCTACCCCCTAAATATACTAACTCTAAGTCAAACAATTATTTTTGTAATTTGGTTGGATTTTATAGACAAGCCTAATATTTACAAAAGTAATGAAATTAAATACAACATGCAATATTTTTTCATGGCTACCATACATTTTAGTATTTTTTACATAAATTCGATCAAATTTAAGAAAGTTTTACTCACAACAATATCGAATATGAGTTATTATGGATAAAGGAGGACATCTGGCTAGTTACCAGGACTGATGCTTATTGCTTAAATCAGCACCAACTCATACTCCCTCCATCCCCCAAAAAAATATCGTTGTAGCTATAAATCTGAACACAAGTGTTTATCAAAATTTCATAGTTAAAATGATATCTTCTTTGAGACGGAGGATGTATTGGACTATTGGAGTACTTGCTGATTTTGTTGGCGTCGTGAGAAAGAAAAGAAGTACGGAGTTCGTAGCACACAACACTCTACACTCTACTCCCTTCGTCCCTAAATGTCTGTCGTTTGCGTTTCCCGAGAAACAACTTTGACTAAATATATATTAAAAAATATTAATATATATGATGCATAATTAGTATCGTTGGATGGATATTTGAATCTAGTTTTTAACAAAATTATTTGGAGATCCAAATATTGCATACATTTGCTATAAATTGAGTCAAACTTGTGGCACGCACACCAACGGCGACAGTCAATTAGGGACTGAGGGAGTACATTGTCGCAGAAGAAAAAAGATGAAATGCTGGTGGGCCCGTCAGCCCCTGCGCGGCGCCCGACACGGTCGTCGTATTCGCCGCGGCGCTCCTCGCAGCACATGGCCTCCATGTGTGGCCCCCCTCCGACTCCGATTGGTCCACGCGTCGCTCGCTCGTACACGTGCGGCGCGCAACGCGACAGCCCCGAGCGGCCCCGTGTCGCGGTCGCCGCCGTTGGAGACCGCCCGTGTAGCCAGGATCCATCGTATTTTGGCGTTGCAAAATTTTTACGGTAGCGTTTTCGTTGTTATTTGATAAACTTTGTCCAAATATAGACTACGTAGACTCCAAAGATTCGTCTCGACATGTACATACTAAAAGTACAATTAGTTATTTTTTTACCTATATTTAATGTTCCATGCATACGTCCAAACATTGATGTAATGGTTGATGTGATGGAAAATGTTGGGAAATAGAGGGAACTAAACAAGGCCTTTATTTTCTTCTCTTTCTTTATTAACAAATGCTTTTGAATTACTTAACATAATCTAATTATATATTTATTTATTTATTTAATACGACGATGGAGAGTACGACGATTAACGACAAGGGAGAGAGAGGGGCTACATGCGAAGAACCAGCAACCACTGCCGGCGTCGCTAAACAACCCGTTTCATTCACATGACATGAGAGCGATGCCCTTCTGCCACGCACGTACTTCACGTATATATATACATATACATGCATGCATTTATATTTATATATACTCTTTCCCGTATAAAAAATATATGACGTTTTCGATATGATTTTGGTTAAACATTGGAAATATAAATCATGAATAACTTTTAAATTTTATTGAGTTTGAAGATATAAAAACTATATGAATAGATTTATCTTGAAAAATACTTTCATATATATATATATCACTTTTTGATAAATATTTTTTATATAAAGAGAATCAAAGTTGTCTTTTGGAGACCGTGTCGATATCCAAAACGTCATCTATTTTCTACACGGAGAGAGTATAAACATAGCTGTAGCATGTAGTACTATGTACTACTCTACTTGCCACTGGTTAACTAATTTGGTTATTAAGCACAGATGCATGATGATTGGCCAGCTGCTAATCATTCAAGTGTCTTGCTCATTTATACTACTAGTTCTACTACATATTCCAAACACCAAAGTTTGGATGGCACAACTACTTAGGTACTCCCTCTGTCCCTAAATAAGGGCATCCACAATAGTGTTCAAATCGCTAGTTATTTATCTCTAGGAAGAATACTATTGGCTCTCAATGACAACTTATAAATAGCTAGCTAGATGAGACATATAAATAAATACTATTGTGAAGAGTATTATGAGAGACGTATTTTTAAGAGATCGTGCTAGATTAGCTATTTATGAGTCGCTAGCTATTTGATCTCTCTCCTCGATAGTCAATAAGAGTGCTACTTTTTTATTATTTTTATACGTCATCTCATGTAACACCCCTGGTGTTACTAATGTAATTAACTTGACATATCATCATCTTAAGCATTAATCATTTTGTGATGCATTTGGATTGCTTAATTGCTATGCTTTAGTCCCTTTTCAAAAACCCTAAAAGCCCAATTCTCCCTCTAAGGGCAAAATGGTAATTTCACCTCTGTGCCTAGTTCTATGTAGTTCTTGTTTGATTTTGATGCCCTGATGTTTGTTGCTTTGATCAAGGTTCAAAAATCAGATTTGATTTGATTGTCCTTTTGCAAAACCCTAAATTCCCAAATCCTGGATTTATTCCCTTTCTGATAACTTTTTCAAAATTCAAAATTTTGAGTTGGTTCAAAAAGCAAAGTTGTGAATCTGACCGAGGGGAACAACTTTGGTATTTACAGATTTCCATGTTTCTATATAAAATTTGAAGTAATTTCAGATTCATTCAAATTCCAGTTTTTGTCCCCTTTTCAGTTTTAAAAATTTATTCAAAAACTATTGAGTTTCAGAAAAAAGTGTATATTAGCAAAGTTGTAGGTTTTGACAAATGGAACAACTTTCATATATAAATATTTTCAAGTTTCAGTTTGAAATCCAAAGTAATTTTGGTTTGAATCAAATTTGAAAAGTGTTCCCTTTTCTGTTTTTGATTATAGTTCAAAAACTATTTGGAATTTGAAAATATTCATATTGACAAAGTTGTAGATCTCATTTTTCTGAGCAACTTTGGTATTTTGAGTTTTTGTTGCCCAGTTCAAATTTTGGAAGTAATTTGCAAAATACCGATATCAGCCTAAAGTCAAACCCTAAGACCTAGCCCTGTTCATCTTCCACCTACAGCTAGGGGGCCCCGGCCGTGGCCGAGCCTCCGGCGTTGCGCGCGCCACGCGTTTGGCAGCCGCTCGTCTGCCCCCGACTTGTCGCCCGCGCCCGCGACATCTTTCCGCACCCGCACGCGCGAAGCGCTGACTTCCGCCCCGTCCCCTACTGCTCCAGCGCGTCGCCGCCGCGTGGCCATCGCCGGCGCTGCCTGCGCCCGAGCCCCGGCCGCACGCCTGTCCTTCCCGCCTGCGCGCAATCGAGAGCGCACGCGTCCGCCGAGCTTATCCACCCCGCCTCGAGCTCTCTACCGGCCCCTGGCCGCGGCTATATAAGCCCGCCGGAGCTCCGACCTCCGCACTCGACCCCGCCACCGTGGCCAGAGCACTCCAAAGCTCCCGCCGCTCAACCACCTAGCCCGAAAGCTCCGCCTAGAGCTCGTGAAGCTTTCCCACCCCCAATTTCACCTTCCCCGCCTCCGATTGCCCGGCGTAACCCCATCTTCCCAAACTCCGACGGAACCCCGGTGATCTCGGGTTCGTCAAATACTTCCCCTCCGGTCACGGATACCTTCCCCTGACCCCTGTGTCAGCTTCCTTGGCTCCGCGCGACTCTAACCCGGCCCTTGCGGTCTCGTGTGTTGCGCAGGACCGCCGGATCGTCGGAGCGCCACCGCGGTCGTCTCCTCCCTCGAGCACGTGTCGAGCCTCACCCTCGAGAACGTGTCGAGCCTCACCCTCGAGAACGTGTCGAGCCTCACCCTCGAGAACGAGTCGAGCCTCACCCTCGAGCCCTGCCTCCGACCCGTGGTAAGCATCCGAAGCCTCCGGCCCCTGCTTCCACTCCGTTTCGCCCGAGCCTCCAAGTCACGCCTCGGACGGAGGCTTGTTTTTCCGTCTCGCCCGAGCCCAAGCCTCGGCGAGCGCATGCCCTCCGCTTCGCCCGAGCCCAAGTCTCGGCGAGCGCATGCTCTCCGCTTCGCCCGAGTCAGGCCTCGGACGGAGGCTTACTTCTCCGTCTCGCCCGAGCCTCCGGGCCAGGCCTCGGACGAAGCTGTCGCTTCCGTCTCGACCGAGCCCGTCTCAACCGAGCCCGTCTCGACCGAGCCCCGCGCGATTCGCCCGAGCCCCCGCGATTCGCCGAGCCCGGCCTAGAAGGAGCACAGTGCTCTTCTCTTTTTCTAAGAGATGTGAATAGTGTTCTGTTTTCTCTTTTTTGTATGATTTTATGTGTGCATCCAAAAATTCTGAAATTTTTGTGGTAGACTCTTTATGCTCTGGAGTATTTTATAAAAATATGAAACTTGAGTTTTGTGCAAAGATTTAAAAATGTAAAATTCCCCTTTTAATTGAAAAATGGAGGTTTTTGGTATTTTTGGGGAGTGATCTATAACTCCAAAAATCTGGAGATAAATTTTTATGTGCTAGTTATGCCTTTCTGAGTCTCTGGTAAAATTTTGAAGTCTTTTGGAACAAGTTGATTTTTGAGCTTTTATTTAAATAGTTGAATAGTGCCTTTTGTTAATTAAATGTCTAGATTTAATTAAGCACCTTAATGACCTCCAAAAATTATGAAATTTGTTTTGCCATCTGTTTATGCCATAATGAACTTATGGAATTAATTTGGTAATTTTTGGAGCAACTTCATAAAATGACCTTTTTAAGATAAATTAAGAAAAATAGAAAGGATAGATTAGGGTTGGTAATAAGTGTTTGATGATGTGATCTTTGGATTGATTGATGTTCATAGACCCCTACCCTTTGGTCTATGATGGTTGTGGTGCTATGATTGGTTGATGCTTTGGATAATCATAATTAGGCCTAGCTTTAATCAATATTGCTTAAGGAAGAAATGGTTACCTTTTATGCTCAACCTAGGATCGTTTATGCCTTGTTTAAGAGTAATCTAGAATCAGTGGAATTGTCTTGTACCTTAAGTCCATATCATCATTCTCATGAGCATTCATCATTGCATCCGTATAGTTGACGAAGAAGGTACCAGAGTCGAGGCCGCTGTTGACGAACCAACTCCCGAGGCGACCCCGAGCTTCGACACCTATACCTACCCCGAGTCTGCTCTCTTTGCCATCCAAGGCAAGCCCCGGTGCATTTAACCCTTTCCTTGAATTTTATAAAATGATTTCCTTAAATGCTTTTGAGTTAAATTGTTGCATTAGGTTTATAGGAGTTGTGTGCTATCCTAATTGATGCACTATCCACCTTGACCACTGATACACCCGATACCTGCTTTTCAAAAGTATTTGAAAAATGCTTAGCAATGCTTATTGAATTAGACTTTGCAATAAAATGCCAATTTTAAAAGTGTGATCACTTAAGGAATGTTTATGGGAATTTTGGTCTTACTCCCCGGCTGTTCGCTAGGTATCTGATCCGTACCTAGTTAATAGCGAGGAGAGGTTGTCCGAGCGTACGGTGCCGTCATGTTGTAGTCCGGGACTCAACAGTTGACACCGACCGGGACATGGTTGAAAAACTGACAGGACTATTACGCTTGGGTGAGATATGACCAAGGTATAGTTCTGGCTGAAAAATTAGGGACCATCCGTATGGGGGCCTGCTGGTCAAGACTTGTAACTATTCACATACTTCGGAAAGCTCTGGCTCCGAGGAATCCTTTATTGGACCGACAACCGCGCACTGGGAGTGGAGAGATGGCGGAAGTAGCATGTACCCACGTGGGTTAAAGTCCCGGATTGGTGTGGTGTACTGTACTTCCGGGTGGCGTAGGACCGGGCCCAATCTTGGAGGAATCGTGGTAGACGAGTTGGCATATGCAAGCTTGGGTGCTACATATGCAGTGTGGATAGGGATCCTCAGCTGAGTATTATTTATCCGGATTAACGTTGCTCCTCGGTTATGGAGACTTGGTCCACTGACTGTCAACGGAGAGTGGTTCTCAACTAGGAATGTTTTGAAATGTAAAATGAATCATGAACGATGAAGATTTGAGGAATACCGAATCTTTCAAAAATAAAATAAGGTTTACAAAAATGCTTTTCTGCAAAATACTTGATCTTGCTTAAGCCTTACCTTGACTACCCTAAGCCTTCATTCCTGAGTCTTCTCCCTTTTTCTTTAGTCGGGTAAGTCTTGTTGAGTACCCCAGTACTCAGGGTTTGTTACCCTTGTTGCAGGTATGCCTGAGACCCCTATGTGTCTCGCACCCTGTTGCGTGACCTTCGTCCAGGATGAGGCCGATGAGGCCGATGAGTAAATGTGCACCCTCGGGCAGGGTGTTACATGTATCTTTATGTTATTGTTTCCGCTACGTTGTCTACTTTGAATCACCCGAACAATGGTTTGTAATAACCGTACTCCTTACCTCATTTGAAACCTCGTTTTGTAAAACTAATGTTATTTAAGTCTTCCGCTCTTTATTCCGATGTTATTTGTAAAAGTATGCAATGTTGTAACCGAATTGTGAGATGATCCTGCGGACATTGGGCACTGATGTAGCCCGGTGGCGAACAGGTCTTAATCACATGGAACATAGGTTCGGCTGTCAGAGGTTGACAGGGACACGTGGGCCATGGGATTAGGGTCGTTCCGTCACATCTTACTAGCTATTTGTAAAATACTATTGAGAGCCAACAAAATTCCTCCTAGCTAGCTGACAACCATTGCGGATGGCCTAACTGTCGCTGTTGGTTTACGTATCACAAGTTTAACTCAATTTATAATAAATGCATACAACAACATTTGTATCTCTAAATAATTTTATTAAAAAACTAGATTCAAATATCTTTTCATGTACTGATACTAAGATGTTTCTCGAGAAGCAAAATGACGATAATTATTTAGGACATTCGACAAAACAAAATAACAAACTATATATCTATAGTCGCAAGTCGTTGGAATCTTTACAATCAGCTCTAGCACAACATATACTAGTAATTAAAATATCTACGTATTATGTTTATACTAGTAACAAAATAACATGATCGTTGAAGAAAGGCGCAAAATATCTACGTATATTATGAAAGGGATTAAATTAATTAAATAATTGTATATATCTATTGCCAATGCATAATAGAAGGAGTCAATACAACCGGCATAGATTTTTAATCTCAGTTGTGCAAAGGCCACACAAGCCTATAAGAAACGAATGATTTTTAGTTTAGACATGCATGCAACACCTGGACTTGGAATCATCATGAATTAGATATGCAACCAACATGACAGATTCAATGCAATCGATGATGAAACGAAGATGTTAATTAGAGCACCTTAGCACACACACAGGCAGTGGAGGAACATGGGCGAGTTCACGTAATTCAGGTCTAAACACCAATGAATAGTACTGGCATCATCACTATTTACTCAATATAGTTTAAAGTTGAGCAAGGGGGCCATGGTCCACCTTGGCCTCAACCTCAACTACGCTCCACACTCCTCAGCACAAAGGTGGACCTACAGTGGGCTAAACATGTATTTTTGCATAGCTGTTCATTCTACACTATTCATCATTGAGGGATATTTAGTTTATTTTATAATAGCTAATGTGGCTAGAGTAGAGATACAAATTAAAGGTGTTGATTTTACCTTTCATAATGGCATACACGAGGAGATGAAAACTTAGAGGGTATTTTGCATTATTTTTCATAACTTATATTAACCAATTTTTGGGGATGATGGTTTAAAAACTTTTTTTCTAAAAGTAACTTATTTTTTACTATCAATGTTATAGTGACAGTTTTTTTTTGAACCAGATCCAAAGATCAATTTTGACCGTTTATTAAAAAAAAGGTTTGTGTACGTACCAGTGCATGGACATAGAATACCTCCCGATCAGATGAATTATTGGAGTGAATCTTTCGTCTCAATCTCTCCAATGCTACTCATATGAATTAGGGTTTGTGAACTACTGCAGTGCATGCAGCTAAATAATCCCCCTAACAGCAATCAACATCACACAGTAGGCACATTAATTTCGTGTCAAATCGTGGCGTCCAAATCAACGACCCAATGCAAAATTGAAAGAAAAGAGGATACGTACGTACATGCGCCGTGGGGCTCTCTAGCTAGCCGTTTGCGCTGAGACTTCCGGTCTCTCGTTCTCATGCATCTATACATGCATGTTGCTCGTATATTTACATCTTTTTTTATTTCATCCTCATTTACATCCATTCGTTCATCCATGCCCCAAATTGAATTCATTCCTAGCTAGCTTTATTTGCAGGTGTGCATGCGCAGCAGCATGCGTGTGGGATCCATGTGTACGTGCATGTGTGGTGTGGCGCCTGCTTCAACTTGCGCTGCGTACGTGCTGTTCCTCCATGCCCTAGTAGTCCCTAGAGACCAGGGGGCCATGTACGTCGCCATCCATGCCCGGGCCCATACATTTATAAAAAAAATAAATCTACAATAATATAGGGAGGAGAGGACAGAGAGAAAATCAAGACCTAGCTACACAATAAATTTATTATTCTCTGCTGCACTTTACTGTTTTTTTTCCTCCTTTGCTCCTTCAAAAGTCCTTTGTGTTTTTTCTTTTCATTGTACTGCCTTGCTCCCTAGCTCCCCTTATTATTTTATTTCATTAATCAGAGATGTCCTTTTTCTTGCCTTACTCACATGGTTTGTTTGTTATTTTTTATTATTATTCTAGGATAGGAATCACTATTGCATGCAGCACTACTTATTTTTACCCCATCCGTTCTAAATTATGGGCCACTTTGGATTTTGAATAAATCTTTTATTATGTATCCAAACATCAAGATACATAGAAAAATCTCTATATATACCTAGAAAAGCCAAAATAACCTATAGAGACATATGGTATTACTTATCACAAAAACATGCATGCTTTTTTAGCACACTTTGAAAACATGCATGATGTTTTTATAGAAAAATATAATAGACAAAGATTTATAGCGTCAAGTTAGTTCCATTTTAAACGCTTCATGAATGAAATAGATTAGCAAAAAAAATGTACGCCATAAAATATGTTTCAATTATAGATGCCAATGTATATTTTAACCAAAGAATTCATAAAAAGTTATTTTTTAAAGTTAGGAGGATAAATCCGAAGTGAACTACAGTATAATTTGAAATGAATGCGGCATTATACTCCCTCCATATCACAAATAGAGTTCGTTTTGGAAAAGGTTTCGGTCAAACATTGGGAATATAAATCATGAATAACTTTTAAATTATTGAGTTTAGAAATGTAAAAATCATATAAATAAATTTATCTTGAAAAGTACTTTCATAAAAATATATATATACCACTTTATAACAAATAATTTTTTTAAAAATAAGTGGTCAAAGTTATGTTTTGGAGACCGTGTCGCTGTCCAAAACGAACTCTATTTGTGGTACGGAGGGAGTATTTTGTAATGGATGCGCTGGGACCAGGGGGGTATATTCGTGGTCCATATGCTGATATGCATGCATTATTCTTCTTGTGGCATTGAAGCATGCATGCTGAATTGAAAACCCAATGATACTGGTCTAGCTACAAGATAATAACCATCCATGGGCCAGGGATATGCATGCGCCACATATTTAAAACTCATTATTTTTTTTTTGTATTTTGGATAAGTGTATACTTGTATATATACTAGTACTCTAGATGATATGATCATGTATACGCATGTGCATTAAATGTAGTTCTTGATCTGCTCCATCTCCTGCACGTCGCCTTGTCTGCTCCCACTGTTGGACCACCCGCAGCCGGCACCCAGCAGAGCCGCCCGCCCGCCCGCCTGCTACACAACACCAACAGGAATTGCTAGCTACCATAATCCAATTCCATCTGCCAGGCGGATCGGATGAATTCCTGTTGTGCACTGTACCACTGTTGTGTGTGTTACTGCGGGCAGCAAAACTTTTTTATTTTTCCTCTGATGTCAAGCTCAAAATATAAACCATGCATGCCAGAGTAGTGGTGAAGCTGATGGAGAAGATGATGGTGAAGCCAGGATTTTATTAGAGGCTTTATATTTCGGCTTCTGCTACAGTACGCGTGCACTACAGTCCCTGCAGAGTGGTGAAGCTGAAGCAAGCATATAAACCATGCCAAAGAGGATAGGCCCTTATAATAGCAATGACAAAACATGCTTCCAGCAGTCTATTAGGGCACTCACAATGCATACTCTATCATAGAGTCTAAACCTATTTATTACACTCCTATTTATTGTATTTTGCTGATGTGATAGTGTAGTTATTGAAGAGAGAGGAGGAAAAAACAAGACTCTAAGTCTTATTTAGACTCCAAGTCTATGATAGCTTCGAGGTAATAAATGGACTTAGACTCTAAATAGAGTCTGCATTGTGAGTGCAGTGGTACTAGGTTATATTAATTGATTAGCCTCGAATGCATGCACGCAGGTGTGGACCACTGCAAGCACACCGTACCCAGGGCGATTGTTGAGAAGGGATCTGATCATGATCATCTTCTGAATGAAAAGCATGCATGGTGTGGACTGCAAATGCATGGATGCGTGCATCTATCATCGTCTATCTATCGACGTATACATCCATCCACAAGGAGGTTTTTGGCGTATGTTCACCAACGTACGTACATCGATCAGACTGTATATATATAAACTCAATCATTATTCCATATATACATTTATTCGAAATTGTACACATGCATGCACCATACACATCTCTTCGATCGCTTGGTCTGCACCGCACCTCCTGTTGCCATTCATTTTGTCGCGTGCCGGCCCACAATGCTCAAGCAGGTCACATCTCAGGTACTATATAGTCTATTTCCCTTCCCCTAGAAAACTAAAAGTGTTTTAGTTTTAATCGTCCTAGAATTTGGGTCTCTCTTAATTAATGTCTGATAATGGTTGGGCAGAAAAACTAATTCACAAGGCTATATCAACCGGAGTACGTAGTAGCTACTGAAAATAAAGGGGAAAGATTGAGTTTCTCCAAGGAGTGACAAAGTCCCTCTTTTCATGTGCTACGAGTTACACCTTCCGTGTGTCCTAAAATGCAAGATATCAAAGATTTAAAATTATTTATCTTAAATTACAGGATGTTCTGAATTGTGCAACCACTATAGCATCCAGCAGCTTTGCCTGGTACCTGTTGCACTAGGCAAAGGCTTCTTTACAATCGCAACCCTAGGCAAAGAGCCTCCGGCGAAGGGCTTACCGGTAAAGCCAGCTTTGCCTAGGATCGACTTTCGAGCACTCAACAAAGACTTTGCCTAGTGCCGTGCTGGCACTAGGCAAAGATTTGACGCCGTCGGCCAACCACGCACGCCGTTACTGTTTTTTGTTTTTTTTTCTTTTCTTTGCCTAGTGCAATACTAGGCAAAGAATTTTTGTTTTTTTAAAACAAATATATTTGTCGAGCACCACGGCTCCGCACTAGGCAAAGGAACCTCTTTTTTTTTAAAAAAAATTCTTTGCCTAGTGCCTCTTCACCAGACACTAAGCAAAGCCTATATTCTTTGCCGAGTGCATTGTTAATGCACTAGGCAAAGCCACCTCTAAAATTCTTCTTTTTTTTTGCTTTTTTGCTTTTTCATGTAAACAACAATGCACATATATATAATAGAAACCACAATTCAACAACAATATATAAAAATGATATTTATATATAGCAAACGACCAAATTTGTCCAAAATCCATAATTTGTCCGAAATCATAATATATTTCAAACAAGTTGAAATCCACAAGCTCCCTAGTTCACAAGTTTAATACATAGAAACTACTCCGCAAACGGCTCACGGCGATAGTGCCCCAGTGTGCGATCTCGACGACGGTCCGGGTGCGGTTGGCCCGGCGTGCGATGCCGGCGACCCTCCGACCTGGTTCGATGTGTGCCTTCAGTGGTGAACTCAGGGAGAGCTACCCTAGCTAGACACCTTCCCATCAGGCTCCAATGCCTTAATTACTAGCAAATTAAACAAGTTAACAACTGAACTAACTGGTGATCGAGGGGTAAGTTGGTTTTTCGATAGATTCAGTCTTAAATAACTTGGATATCTTGTATTTGAGGACGGAGAGAGAGCAGCGATGAAATATGTTCAGTTTGGGGCCTTTGGCCAGCAATAATATTCTACTGACGAGTGACGACGGTCGTCCACATCAGTAAAAAAGTCACTGTCTACCGAGTGATTAAAAAACGGCAAGTCCAGAATAGTAGAGTTGTCTGTTTTTAACCGCCCATGCATGCACCTTTCTAATCTCAGTCGATCGATCGTGGAATAATGATATGATCTCGATCGCTTTCAGTAGCATGCTGCTTGGATGCGGCTGCCGGCAGGCCTCATTTCCTGTCAAAAAAAGCTGATTACTACGCGTTGCTAATTAGTATTAAACAGAGAGAGCGAGAGACTGTTCAAAGCATGCATGCAGGTGGATCGATGAGCTCTAGGTCCAGATCGACCAACCTGCAGGTAGACGAAGAAAGATCATCAGTCAGACAGAGGATCTTATTTTTCTTCTTCTGTCTTTGTTGGTGTGTGCTGCACGACTACCTTCTTGCTGCTGCATGCTGCACAAGCAGAGGTTGGTTGGGCAGTTAGTTAGAGACTGCTGACTCACTCATGACTTCTCCAAGTCTCTCTACTCTCTAGAAGCTAGCTAGGGCATACTGTATACATATACATATATACATATACAGCCAATATGCAAGTTGGACTCTGATGGCTAGCCTCCAACATCTCCCGGCCAGTGAAATGAAAATATATAGGGCTTCCAGGCCTCATTATTCAGGATGGGTTGCATAATATGATATGAGAAATTTTACATCTCAGAAATCCAGAGTGTGCTGGTGTGTGCAAATTGGCAAGGAGAGGGGCCATGCAATGCACCGAATGGTATGGCCCAGCCCTACTTGCGTTGCGTCGATGCGGTTGACCGCTGGCCATACATACGTATTTTCAACTTGCGGTTGGGCCTCCAGTAGTGCAACCAGAAAATATACAGGCCATACTTGCGGCCCAGACCAAGCTGATGTTTCGAAATCCTGGAGGCCCAACCGCCAAAGTAATGGCTATACTGCGACACACTGTAAATAGTGTATACGAAACTACTACTACTACCTACTTAGTTTACTACTTCTGGATAACTCAACTAACATGAAACATGTTTCTGTGATGCGCGCACTCACTGCTATTTAATTAATGTTCTATATGGGCACGCAGTTTAGTTTGTTAAAAGGTCCCAGTTAAATCTGTACACACTTCTTGGCAGAAAATTTCCTAAGGAACATTTCACACATACTAGTGTAGTTCCCTCTAATACGTCTTTTTCCAAAAAAAATAAATAAAGGGAAACACTTAATTATTTACAAATATCATTATTACATCAATATACAAATATCATTACATCGATATATATATATAACAATCATAAAAATGAACAGTCGGCTGACCGAGTGATCAGTGCAGACTCAACATCTTCCCTCCGAGGTGGTCAGAGTCCAAGTACCAAGGGATTCACTCTTTGTGGTATTTATGTCATATTTGACCGGAGGGAAAAAAAACTCTCTGATCTGTCCCACATTCAAAGCACATGTCTATAACCGGTTCATCTCACGAAGCTATGATGCCACGTGTAAGACTGGGACAAGGGTGTAAGAGTTGGACAGGGAACTTTTGGTTCATGAGTTGGACAGGGAACTTTTGGTTCATGGCCAGATTAACCTCATCTTGCTTCACGACAGAACTTGCAACAACATGTGGCGTGGGCGCGTGCTACATTCACAAAGACAGACACATATTCCATTTCTCTCCTCTTCTCACAAGCAAAACCCGTAGATAACTGAGTAAATAACTTGCAACAGAGAAGAATGCACAAGCAAGTTTCGATAACTAGCTATCGAGTTGAACCTTATAGTTTGAAACATAACAGTTCTGCACTTGAACAGGTGCTTGTCATGAGAATTCCTTATATTTTAGGTTAGCAACCAAAAACCAAGTTAACAAAGAAAGCCCGAGGAACTATAGCACGACAAATAAAGATAAATGAGAGATCACACGATGAAAAACTGCAATAGCTATTAATTATAGACCAAACAAAATATGAGTCATCATATTCACAAACCAACCAATAGGTTAGATATACATCCAATATAGTTTGAGACATGATAATCTTATACAAAAAATTATTCTCGAAAGAGACTTTCTACAATCTTCTCCGATGTATATGTGCCTTGCTCTGCAACTCTGCCTACTACTCTCGTATCAGTTTTCCTAAGGAAATGCATTATACAATCCATGTTAAAGTTCATCCGAATTTTATGATCTGAAAAGATTGCATTATATATAAATATTCCATTGTTGATGTAATTGAGTTTGTAGCATCCAAATTAAATATATAATTTTTTGCAGGTCTCAAATTCTCTATATATTCCTATTCTTGCATTTGGCAAGTCTAATTAGTTTACCTACACAAATTAGGTCTTTTGTTATAATTATATGGTTACATGAGTTTAATCTTGTTCTTGCAGACCTACATGTTCAAGTATGACAACGTCCATGGACAGTGGAAGCACCATGATGTCAAGGTGAAGGACTCCAAGACCCTTCTTTTTGTGACAAGGAGGTTGTTGTGTTTGGATGCAGGTTTGTTACCATTTTGACATCAACTTATTTCATACCAAATTAACCTATTGTGGGGCTAATAAGCTAATGACATGGTTTGTAGGAACCCTGAGGAGATCCCATGGGGTTCGGTTGGCGCTGAGTATGTTGTTGAGTCTACTGGTGTTTTCATGGACCAGGACAAGGCTGCGACTCACTTGAAGGTACATTCTTCTTCATTCTTATTTGTTATTCCGAGGTTACATCATATTAGTTCTTCCTATCCTTAGTGCCAAAAAGATCTCATGGTTTCTATGTGTTCTTTTATAGGGTGGTGCTAAGAAGCTCATCATTTCTGCTCCTAGCAAGGATACCCCCATGTTTGTTGTTGGTGTCAATGAGAAGGAATACAAGTCTGACATTAACATTGTCTCCAATGCTAGTTGCACCACCAACTGTCTTGCTCCTCTTGCTAAGGTGCTTCTTATGCATTATTATGTTTTACTTCTAACATAAATAAATTGCTCTTTACTTGGGATAAGATATCATATTACACTGGTTATTTGTTTTTGTTGTCGGTCATCAATGACAAGTTTGGCATTGTTGAGGGTCTAATGACCACCGTTCATGCCATCACTGGTAAGCTTTTTGAATAGGTTAAGTTGAAAATTTTCTAGTTATCTATTCCTTGTATTTAATTAATGGGGGAATGTGGATCATTACAGCTACCCAAAAGACTGTTGATGACCATCATCTAAGGACTGGAGAGGCGGAAGGGCTCCTAGCTTCAACATCATTCCTAGCAGCACCGGAGCTGCTAAGGTTACAAAACTACATTCTTTTGCTTGTGCACTACTACAAGAAAATATGCTACAATGTTACTACTTCTATTTTGTGGATTTTGTTCTCTTTTAGTTTGTGACTGCTTAATCTCTTGTAGGCTGTTGGCAAAGTTCTTCCCGCCCTTAATGGCAAGTTGACTGGAATGGCTTTCCGTGTCCCCACCATTGATGTTTCTGTCGTTGATCTGACTGTTAGGCTTGAGAAGTCAGCTACCTATGATGAAATCAAGGCCACGATCAAGTGAGTTTTAGTTTGTGCAATGCCTAATGTTTGGTCAACTTTTAAATACATGTCGGATTGTTTTATTAGACAATGGTATTCATTATTCTTCACAGGGCAGAAGCGGAGGGTACTCTCCAGGGCATTTTAGGCTATGTTGACGAGGACCTTGTTTCCACTGATTTCCTTGGTGATAACAGGTACTATACATACAAATATCTAATACTCCACGCATCTAGAAAAATAACTCGTAGAATGACCCTAAATCAAATTATCTCTTGAGTTTGTGCAACTTTGTTGTTTACAATAACAACATCTATGACACTAAATGAGTAGATTATAAAAATATATTTCATGATTTATCTAGTAAACTAATTTACAATAACAACATCTATTTACAACTTTGCTGTTTACACTAAATGATTATACATACAACTTTTCTAAGCATACAAATCCCACAAATATAACCACTTTGGAATTTCTATATAGTTTAACAACACTTACGATTAGGTAATGACAGAGTGGCTAGTTTTTATGGGTCCACATAAAAAATCAATGACATGTAACATGAGATCTCTATGCATTCAGTTTTACTAATAATCCCATATAATGCCCACAACCCTATAGCAATTGCACATTCAATATTAAGTATCAAATAAATGGTTACTAGTACATAACATCCAACAAATACCAAATTGTATAAAGCATACTTATATCTACTACCATCGAATAAGCATGTGTGTTCAGTGAAGAATCACTACTCAATGCACTCCCTAAGTCAACCCAAAACAAATAGGTTAAACCTAGAACATCAATTAATAACAAACCTAGCAAGTCTAACCTTCTAAAAAGCCAACCTCTCGAGGCCTACAACACCGGCCCACCACTGGGGAGCCCGGGCCCGCCAAAGCCTTACTGTCCGCCTCCTGGTAGCCTACCCCTCGAACCCCGGCACGTAGACCTCGAGCCCACTATAGCCCTGCACCGCTCCTCGAGACCCCACGCGGGGACCTCGAGCCTCACTAGTACGGTAACCTGTCCCTCGAGACACATCATGCCACCCCTCGAGCAGCACCAGGCATCGGATGCCAATCCCATACTACGCATTTAATGCGTCCACCTACTCCGGTCACGTCCTCTGGTACACGACGTGCGCCATAGTGAACCAGGGCAGAGTCAAATCTCGTTTTCACCGCAAGCATGGGCAAAAAGGCCCAAGTACAGCACTGTTCGGCCATACCCTGCACTGTTGCACACTCAAGTCACGACTCGAGGCCTGGCGACCCGCTGTACGGCTGGGTTTTCCGAGACTTGCCCATACCTGCGGGGGCTCGAGCCCCCCGTAGGCGCCACCTCGAGGCCGGCTCCGCGCCCCTCGAGCCCTAACTGCTTTCATGCTATTGGAGGACTGGTGTCCCAAGACCCGGAGGGACCCTGACACGTCCTGTACGTGCCAGAATGGGCGCAGCACGACCTCCACGATGCCACGCCTCCACGTCCGCGCCCGGAATGGAGGCCACGCTTCAAGGACGCCTCAACAGCACACCCACGTCGGCTCCAGTGACCCCGACAAGACAGACTTCCTACCCTCCGTCGTATTGGGCATTGTACATCCCGACTCCTGTATCATTCCTGTGTAACCCTGGCCTCCTCTTGCTCTATAAAAGAGGACACCAGGGGTCTTCACGCACCCGGTTGCGCACGGGCTTGCGCGACACGAGTCCACACATACACACACTCGAGTCCGGACTCCGGTCCACGCTCATTGAGCTTGTATTGCCCCTGTACAAGCACTTAGGTGCAAGTAATACAAGAACCTCCTCCCCCCGCTGGACGTAGGGCCTTCTTTGCCCGAACCAGGATAAATCCTTGTGCCATCTTGCATCACCATCCAGGAAGAGAGCACGCGATCATATTACTAGTTGGTGTCATACCCCCGGGATCGAAACACCGACAGTTGGCGCGCCAGGTAGGGGTCTCGCGTGTCCGAGTCGATTTCTCGTTGTTTCCTGGATGGCTCCTTCCGCTCCTTCGTTCTCTGCTGGTGCCATCATCTGGTTCGAGAGCCTCGAGTTCCTGGCCACCGGCAGCGGCAACGAGCTGACCCTGCTCTCCACGGAGAGCCTGAGCGCAGGGCGTGTCACGCCACCCCGCGCGGGGGGCGTGGCGCGTCGCCCGCACCACCACGCGTCGCCACCTCGTGAGCGGCGCCGTCGTCACCATCGTCGCCAGGCACAGGCGGTGCCCGCGGCATACACCCACTTCCCCGCGGCCGGCGCGGGGTTCCCGAGGAGGAACCTGCCCGGCGCACGGCTGGAGACTTCTAGGGCGCGCGCGCACTCTCCCAGCGAGTTCGCGTTCGTCATGCGCATGGACCGGGAGCCTGGCCACAGGCCCCCGAGTCGTGCTCCGTCGACACCACTTGGCTTCCTCCCGCACAGGGTGTACCGCGCTCGACGCCAGTGGTACCCGTTCGGCCTCAACAACTCCGCAACTGTCTACGCCCACCACCTCGATGAGCGCCGCCAGGACCGGGCGGCGGCAGAGCGGGGGGAACGTCCGGGCGCAATCCTACGAGCGACCGCCGACCTGGAGATCACCTACCCCGCGCACGTCGACCGCAGCTTCTCACGAGTCGTCGAGCCACCCCGGCGAGCCACCATCGAAGAGTGGCACCGCGAGCTGTAGTCCCAGCACGAGCCAAGGCGGCGCGACATCAACAGCTCCGACTCCGACGAATACGACTACCACGACCCTGACCTCTGGGATCCCACCAGGGAGTGCTTCCAGCTCGAGGGGGTCGTGGACAATGCCGAGGACGACAGCGACGACGACACCAGGCCGATGCTCAACCTCGAAGAGCCCGGAGACGTGGCTGCGGCAGGCGGATCACGCGTTCAGGGGAGGAACGAACCCCCGGCACCGGCTGCACCATCTCAGCACAGCGACGACCGGGCGACGCAGCTCGCGCAGCTGTGGGAGGCCATCTCCAAGGCTGAGGAGGACCGACAACGCCTACTGCAGCTCAAGAAAACCCTAGTGCAGGAACAAGCCCAGCCTCGAGGCGCCGGTGTTCGTGGCCGCGCTCGAGAGGTCCACCGGCAGATCCTCGAGGACGGGGCACCAGCATGCCCCGAGGTGCGTTTCCCGCGAGTCGGGCAGAACGTGGTGGCGGCCGCAATGCTGCTCCGTGATCTACCCGCCGTCTCCAACCCTGACGCCAGGCGCATGCTCGGGGAAATGAAGAACCTCCTCGAGACAGCCGCTGTGCAGCAGGCCGAGAGCTCAGCATCGCGCCGCCGCGGGGCAGCCTCGGGGAAGCCAGCAGACGCGCCCCGCAACGAGCGTGAGATGTCCGTCCACCAGCCGGACGCCCCTCGAGCCACAACCGGCCACCTCGAGACCCCGATGACGCGCGCGATGAGCCCCCGGCACCGGGTGCATCACCTCAGCGCAACGACGACCAGGCGGCGCAGCTCGCGCGGCTGCGGGAGGCGATCACCAAGGCCGAGGAAGGAGTGCTACAATGCCAGCGCGACGCCAGCCGCTGGCGCAAGGACAAAGGGGTCGAGGAGCGTGGCTATAGTGCCCATCGAGGGGGGCGCTACGACAGTGACGAAGACCGGCAAACCCTCGAGCCCCCGGGCCCCAGGGTCTTCAGCCGGGCCATCCGCACCTCGACCCTCCCCGATCGCTTCCGACCACCGACCAACATCGTGAAGTATGACGGGGAGGTCAAGCCCAAGCTATGGCTCTCCGACTTCCGCCTAGGCTACCAACTGGGCGGGGCGAAGAACGACGACCGCGCGATTATACGCCCGCTCCCACTCTACCTCTCGGACACCGCCCGTCGGTGGCTCGAGGGGCTCCCGCCACATCAGATCCGCGACTGGGCCGACCTAGTCAGGGTCTTCGACGGGAACTTCAAGGGGACTTGCGTGCGCCCAGGCAACCCCTAGGATCTACGACGTTGCAGGCAGACAGCGGACGAGCCCCACCGTGACTTCGCTCGATGATTCTCGAAGAAGCGCCTCGAGCTCCCCCACGTGCCTGATGAGGATGTCATCTCGGCGTTCCTCGGCACGACGTGCCAAGAGCTAGTCCACGAGCTAGGGCGCTACCGTCCCAAGACGGTCGAGGATCTGATGAACCGTGTCACCAGCTTTGCCTCAGGCGACGAGGCAGTGGGGGCCTTCTTTGGCCGCTCCACGGACAAAGGCAAGGCGGTGGCCGCACCGGAGGGCTCGAGCAAGGGCAACAACGTCAAGAACCGCAACAACAACAACAAAAAGAAAAAGAACAAAGGCAAAGGTCATAAGGCGAAGCGCGACGCCGATGAAGAAACGCTCGTGGGCGCCCTCGAGCATAAGAAGCCTCGAGGCCCCCCTGACGGGGCGGTCTTCGACAAAATGCTCAAGGACCCCTGCCCTTATCACAAGGGTGCCGTGAATCACAAGTTGAAGGACTGCCGACTGATGAAGGGCTTCTACTCCAAGCTCGGCGACAAGAAGGAAGACGCGCCTAAGGGCAAGGACAACAATCGACGTGACGACAGGAACGCGGACTTCCCCCTGGTGCGCGACTGCTTCATGATCTATGGGGGCCCGACCGTCGGGCTCTCGGCTCGAGAGAGAAAGAAGGAGCACCGGGAGGTCTTTGCACTCCGCCACGACGCCCCCCGGTACCTCGACTGGTCTGATGCGCCGATCACGTTCGACCGTGACGACCATCCGGATCATGTAGTAAATTCGGGAGCATACCCTCTTGTCGTCGACCCCGTCATCGTCGATGTACGGTTCTCCAAGGTGTTGATGGATGGGGGCTCGAGCCTCAACATCATATACCTCGAGACCCTCGACCTCCTGGGGATTTTGAGGGACCCGCTCCGACCCAGCGTTGGGGGGTTCCACGGAGTCGTACCAGGTAAGAAGGCACACCCCCTCGGGCGCATCGACCTGCCTGTCTGCTTTAGCACGCCAGCCAACTTCCGCCGGGAGACGCTCACCTTCGAGGTGGTTGGGTTCCAAGGGACCTACCACGCCATCATCGGCAGGCCCGGCTACGCCAAGTTCATGGCGGTCCCCAACTACACGTACTTGAAGCTCAAGATGTCGGGGCCGAAAGGGGTCATCACCGTCGACACCTCCTACGAGCACGCGTACCACTGCGACGTGGAGTGCGTCAAGCGTGGGGAGGCAAACGTCCAACTCGACTCACTCGAGGCCCTGGCTGCCCTGGCCACCGAGGAGGCCCCTGATGCAAAGCGCCACGCTGGCACCTTCGAGCCGGCGGAGCACACCAAGCAGATACCCGTCGACCCGACCTCGACCAATGGCAAGACGCTGGCCATCAGCGCCAGCCTCGAGCCTAAATAGGAAGCAGTGCTCATCGACTTTCTCCGCGCGAACATCGACATGTTTGCGTGGAGCCCCTCGGACATGCCAGGCATACCGAGGGGAGTCGCCGAGCACGCCTTGGAAATCCAGGCCGGGTCCAGACCAGTGAGACAACGCCTGCGCCGCTTCGACGAGGAGAAGCGCAGGATCATCGGTGAAGAGGTGCACAAGCTTTTGACGGCTGGATTCATCAAGGTGGTATTTCACCCGGAGTGGCTAGCTAACCCTGTACTAGTTAGGAAAAAGAATGGAAAAATGCGGATGTGTGTAGACTACACTGGTCTGAATAAAGCATGTCCAAAAGTTCCATTTCCTTTACCTAGAATTGATCAGATTGTCGATTCCACTGCGGGGTGCGAAGTACTTTCATTTCTCGATGCGTATTCCGGCTACCACCAGATTAAAATGAAAGAATCTGACGAGCTCGCTACCTCCTTTATTATGCCTTTTGGTATGTATTGCTATGTTACAATGCCCTTCGGCCTTCGAAACGCCGGGGCGACATATCAGCGTTGTATGCAGCACGTCTTTGGCGAACACGTAGGCAAAACCGTCGAAGCCTACGTCGACGACATCGTGGTTAAGACCAAGAAAGTCGGGGACCTCATCAGCGATCTCGAGACCACGTTCGAGTGCCTCCGGGCCAAGAATGTGAAACTCAACCCCGAGAAATGTGTCTTTGGTGTGCCTCGAGGTATGCTACTTGGCTACATTGTCTCACAACGGGGGATCGAGGCCAACCCCGAAAAGATCTCAGCAGTCACGAAGTTGGGCCCAATTCGAGACCTCAAGGGCGTACAGAAAGTGACAGGCTGTCTAGCCGCTCTCAGCAGGTTCATCTCGAGGCTAGGGGAAAAGGCGCTACCCCTCTACCGCCCGCTGAAGAAAACGGAACGCTTTGCGTGGACCGTCGAAGCCGAGGAAGCCCTAACCAAGTTGAAGGGGTTGCTGACTTCCGCGCCAATCCTCGTGCCACCACGACCAACCCAGGGTAACGATCCTCCCGAGCCTCTCCTCCTCTACGTAGCCGCAACCACCCAGGTGGTCAGCGCGGTCGTAGTCGTCGAGAGACACGAGGAGGGTCATGTGTTACCAGTCCAACGGCCGGTGTACTTCATCAGTGAGGTGCTCTCCGAGGCCAAGGTCCGGTACCCACACATCCAGAAGCTGCTCTACGGCATCGTCATCACAAGGCGCAAGCTCCAGCATTATTTCCTCGCTCATCCCGTGACGGTGGTATCGTCCTTCCCCCTCGAAGAGATCATCAACAACCGGGAGGCCACAGGGCGCATCACCAAGTGGTCTGCCGAGCTGATGGGGGAGGCCATCACCTACGCTCCGCGAAAGGCCATCAAGTCGCAAGCGCTGGCGGACTTCGTTGCTGAGTGGACCGACACCCAGCTCCCGCCGGCGCAAATCCAAGCCGAGCTCTGGACTATGTACTTCGATGGGTCCCTCATGAAGACAGGGGTAGGCGCGGGCCTGCTCTTCGTCTCGCCCCTCGGAGTCCACATGCGCTACCTGCTGCGTCTGCACTTCCCCGCCTCCAACAACGTCGCTGAGTACGAGGCCCTCATCAGCGGGCTGCGTATCGCCCTCGAGCTTGGGGTCCGATGCCTCGACGTTCGAGGGGACTCGTAGCTCGTCATCAACCAGGTCATGAAGGCCTCAAGCTGCATCGATCCCAAGATGGAAGCATACTGCGGAGAAGTGCGCAAACTAGAAGACAAGTTCTACGGCCTCGAGCTCAACCACATCGCTCGAAAGTACAACGAGGCCACAGACGAGCTGGCTAAGTTAGCATCCACGCGCGGCACCATCCCACTAGACGTCTTCTCGAGGGACGTTTTCGAGCCATCCGTCAAGATCGGCCCGGGGGCTGGCCCCTTGATGCCACCCCTCGAGCCGGACACGGGGGCTCGACCCTCAACGCCACACCTCGAGAACGACCCCTCGACATCTGCTGAAGCAATGCAGATCGACGCACCCGCCACTTCTTCAACACGACCCCTCGACTGGCGGACGCCCTTCCTCGACTACCTAACACAAGGTGTGCTACCGGAAGACAAGACGGAGGCCCGACACATCGCTCGAAGGGCCAAGACCTACGTCATCTACGGCGACGAACGAGAGCTGTACCGTCGAAGCCCATCAGGAATCCTTCAGCGATGCATCCCCCTCGAGGAAGGACGCAACCCTCCTCGACGACATGCACTCGGGGGCTTGCGGCCATCACGCAGCGCCAAGGACCCTGGTGGGGAACGCCTTCCGCCAAGGCTTCTACTGGCCCAACCGCCATCGGAGACGCCAAAGCGCTTGGTACGAGCCTGCCAAGGGTGCCAATTCTACGCCAAGCAAGCGCACCAACCCGCGCACGCCCTGCAGATGATCCCCATCGCCTGGCCGTTTGCCGTTTGGGGGCTAGAGCTCGTGGGTCCCCTCAAGACGACAAATGGGAAGTATACGCATGTGCTTGTAGCCGTCGACAAATTCACCAAGTGGATCGAGGCTAAGCCTATAGGCAACCCCACCTCGGAGAAGGCCGTCGAGTTCATCTCCGACATCATGTATCGGTCCGGGGTGCCTAACGTCATCGTCACCGACAATGGCACTCAATTCACGAGCAAAAATTCACCAACTTCTGCGACGACAACAACATCCGCGTGAACTGGGCCTCGGTCGCATACCCTCAATGCAACGGGCAGGTCGAGCGCGCCAACGGCATGATACTCCATGGGCTGAAGCCGAGGCTGTTCAAGACCCTCAAGGATTTTGGAAAGAAGTGGGCTGCAGAGCTCCCCTCGGTGCTGTGGGGCCTCAGGACTACGCCGAGTCGAGCCACCGGCTTCACTCCATTCTTCCTAACCTACGGCGCCGAGGCTGTCTTGCCTACGGACCTCGAGTACGGCTCCCCTCGACTTCGAGCCTACAACGAGCAAACCAATGACGAGAGGCTTGCCAACGCCAAGGACCAGCTCGAGGAAGCTCGAGACGTGGCGCTCATCAACTCCGCGCGCTACCAGCAACGCTTCGACGCTACCCACGACAAGCACGTGCGCAAGAGGGACCTAGCGGTGGGGGACCTCGTGCTTCGGCGGCTGCAGGATAATCAAGGGCGCCACAAGCTCACCCCTCCATGGGAGGGCCCATACACCGTAGCTGAAGTGCTCAAGCCAGGAACGTACAAGCTCTACGACGGTCAAGGCAGGATCCTGGCGAACGCATGGAACATATCTCAGCTACGTCGCTTCTACCCTTAAGGGCCTCGAGGCCTTGTTCATTTTGTTGCTTTGTACAAACACGTTGAATATGAATGTGCCAACTCGTGCACCATATTTCATATTACTTAGCAACTTAAGGTAGCCTCGACCCTGCCTTGCTCAGGGTCGAGCCTCCCTCGGGGGCTGACAGGGGGAACCCCCTCCCCAGACTCCGGAAAAAAGCACGTTTTCTTTTCAAAAAATTCGACCCTCGTCTCGATTCGCACCTCGAGCATACTAGCAGCGTTTAAATCCGTAATACCCCGAGCCTCCAAGAGTCGGGGGGCGTCGACGTAGATGGCCACCTACGCCCCCGGCTACGGTACCCTACCTACGCCTCCCCTCGAGGAACTCGTGACGCGTATCGAAGGAACACAGACCAAGCCGGTTGAAGCTCGAGCTAGCGACAAAGAGAAATGATCGAATAAATTTGAAAAGAAAACAACTTCTTTAAACAAACGAGTCATATACACATGCGTTGGCCTCGACGGGCCACAAGTCATGACATAAATTTTTACAAGGGCCTCGACGCCCAAATTTGGCACGCAGGCCTCACTCTTCATCGGTCTGGTACTCCTCCCCAAGGTCTTCTGCCGCGGGCTCAGCCTCGACGTCCGGGCCAGGAGGAGGGGGGCCACCTGCACCACTGTCTGCATCGGGAGGCAGCATGTCCTCCTCGAAGAGCTTCGGGAGCGCCGCCCCCGGCCTCTCCACCTTCTCCAGGATCTTGTCGACGCGGCGGTCGTTCCACTCCTCGTCCTTCCCCTCGATCTCGATGAAGCCCTTGGCAACGACGTTGACCGGGTAGCGGAAGCCGGAGCGGACGGCCGCAAGCGCCTGCTTCACGCCGTGGTGGAGAGCGCTCTTGACGCGGTCCCGCGCGGCCACGTCAAAGAAGCACAGGGCGTCGACCAGGGCGTCGCCCCGAGCCACCGCGCCCTCCGCCGGGGCCACCAGGGTCGGCCACCCCACACGGAGCCGAGCCTGTCGAGGGTGAACGCGCGCTCGCTCCGCCACCATGGTTTCACCTTGGAGTTGCTCCACGAGAGCCTTATTCGTCTCGCGGAGCTCCCCGGAGGTCTTCTCAAGATCTGTGCAACAAACAGAAGGGGGTAAGTTCGCGGCGTGGCAAGAATTTCGAAGTCAAAGCAAGACGGAGCATGAAAAATTACCTTGGCAGTGCACGCCCAGAGCGGCGAAGTCGCTGGTAAGGACCTCGATGCGCTGCTCGAGTGTACGCTTCTGGGACAGCGCGCCGAGTTTTTTCGCCCCTAAGGTCCTCGACCAGCTTGCCCGTCTGCGCGAGGGCCAGATCCTTCTAGATCACCACCTGCCACGCTGCCTCCGCTGCAGCACGCGGTCGGCTTCGCCCTCTTCGCCCTTTTCCTCCTCGGCCTTTTTCCTCGCCGCCTCCGCTGCGGCGGCGGCGGCTTCGCTTCGGGCGTCGACGGCCTCCTTCTTCGTCGCCTCCTCCGCTGTAGACCGGGCGGTGGCGGCTTCGTTACGGGCGTCAGTGGCCTTCTTTCTCGACGCCTCCACCGTGGCCAGAGCGGTGGTGGCCTCCCTCTTAGCTTGGGCGGCCTCGTCACGAGCCGCCTGGGTCTCCGCCTGCGCCGCGTTGAGCCGGCTCGCCATCTGCGCGTTCCGACCCAGCTCGACGCGGAGCTCCTGGAGCTCCCCCTCCGCCTTCGCAAGGGCGGCCGCCACCTGCGCGGTCTTGTCCGCCTCCCCCAAGAAGGACCTCTCCGCCTCCGCCACGAGCTCGGCCACCTCCCTGAAGATCAACCACGCCTCCCGCGGGCCCCTGCCGAGTCGACCGCTCGGCGAGGATAACGACGTCGGTCGAGCTCGACGCGTCAGGATACGGCCACACCGGTCGATCAATCTCGACGATGGGCAGGCCCTCCTCCTTCGGCTCGAGCGGCGCCAGCTGCGGCCCACCGACTGGCGGCACAGGCTGCAGCTCCCTCCGCCCCTCCGCCTCCGCCTCTCCTCCTGCTGCTCTGTCCCCTCCCGAGGTGACGGCGCGGCCTCGCGTGAGGCGAAGACTAGAGCGGTAGCGGATCGCTCGAGGGTGGCTCGTCCCCAAGCTCTCCTCCCTCGCCGGGTCTTCCGGCGTCTTGTAGTCCCTGGCCGGTGCCTCGAGCGCCACCATTGAGCCCTCGACCGGGGACGGCACCCGCTCCAGCTTGTCCAGGAGCTCCTCCACCGTCGGCACCTTCTCCACCGACGTCTCTCCCTCCTTGCCCTTCTCTGCGGGCCAGCTCGCGTCGACTGGGGTCTCGAGGGCCATTACCCCCTCAGTCCTAGACGCCGACGGGGCCGCGCCTATCTCGGGTATTCCCTCCGAGATGGTCGTCGTGATGGGGGGAAGAGTGGCCTGCTCGATAGGCGCCACTGAAGGGGGAGGTGGAGGAGGAGGTGGTGGAGGTGGAGCTGCGACGGACAATAACGGCAGGCTCAGCGCCCCAGGAGTCGCGGTCCCTGCTGAAAAGGAGAACTAAGTCATCAGAATCAGGAAAGAGCCTCGACCCTCGTGGTCGACGGTGACGGCCTCACCGAGAACCGCAACGGCCATCTGGCTTCCTCGAGCCATGGCTGCTCGAGCCTTCACCAGCCAAGCGGCCTCTCCAGCGGAAGAAGGAGCCATACCTCGAGGTGCTTGGACCTCGGCAGAGCTCGAGGTCTTGGCCCACTTGGACACCGCGGGTCTGCCTCCTGCCGAGAGCGCTTTTCCCTAAAAACCAGAAATGGCACACATCACTCGAGGTAAAGAGGTAAAGCCTCAATACGAACGGAGTTGAGGAACGCTACTTACCCAAAGTGACGACGCGACCTCTTCCCCGAATCGCCGGACCCGCTCGGGGGCTTCGAGCCCGCCCCTTGGCTCGAGCCACGCCCCTGAGCCGTCTCCACGCGGCCCGGATGGGGGGAGGCTCCCGATGCTTCCCGTGGCTCGACCCCGGCGGGGAGCTCTCCTTTTGTCTCTTGTCCCGGAGGGGCGACCACGTCTCCTTCGAGCGGTCATCTTGGCGCCTTTCCCAGCGCGGGCTCCGGGACCTACTCTGGCGCTCATGCTGACGGTCACGCCCCCCGCGTCCGCCTCCTTCTCCCGGCGGTGGTGCGGCGACGGGCTCCGAGGTCGCTCGCGACTCCCGTCACGACACGACCGGGGGCTCCCCCCTCGAGGTTCATGGTGGCGGGGGCTCGACGCCCTCTCATGCTTCCCGCTCCTCCGCGGGCTCGTTGACACCCTCGACGGCTTGCGGCGGTCGGGCCCGGAGTCCTTCTCGACGTATTGGCCGCTTCTCGAAGACCGGCCCTTCTCGAGACCCCCCGCCTGGGTCGACGCGGTCGTAGCCTCCTTTTGCGCTGCGACGATGGCGCTCCTAGTTCGAGGCTTCCTCGCGTCAGGGGCACGTCCGGCACGAGCTCGACGGGCCCTGAGCCACCGACGAGGCTGAGCCTGGCGCAGCCCTCCGTTGCTGCGTCCCGCGCGATCCCTTCGCCGGGGGGACCTCCAAGACATCCTCCTGCATAGAGGAGCGGTCAGCCCGGATGTCGACGACCCCCGCGCGCCTCAAACGCACATCCATCCCTTCATCGTCACTCTCCTCCTCGTCATCGTCATCCTCCTCCTCGGAGCTCGTGGAGCTGAGCTCGGGGACTCCTCTCTAGGCTGTCGGTTACGGCGAGCCTTCGCTAGCTCTGCTCCCCCGTTCCCCTCGACGCAGGTTCCTCCCTTTCTCTTTCTTCTTCTTTGTGTCCTTACTTTCCTTATCTTTCTGAGCAGAGAGGCGCCTCACCTGTCTTTCCGCGGCGTCCTCCCTCACCGGGGGCCTCGACGCGCGACATGTGAACGCCCCCTGCAAAAAAGGAAACTTGATGAGAAAAACCACAAGGAAAATAAACGGGTTCGAAGAGAGAGAAGGAAGGGGGGCTCGAAGCAACCTAGCTTGAGGAATGCTTACCGGGTCGAGACACCCCTCGTCGGGTGCCATGGCGATCAGGGTGGTCTCCTCAGGGCGGAACGACCCGTGGACCGTGACCGTCACCCGGGGAAGGTAGCCTCGTCCGAGACAGCCTCTCCTCGGCCATCCTCGACTGGTTCAGCGCCTCAGGCGGGGCGTTTGGCCCCATCTCGAACATAAGAGGGGGGCGGTCCGCCAGAGGAAGGACCCTCCGCTGATGGAACGCCCAAATGACCGCCTGGACGGTTAGCTTCTTCTCCTCCACCACGACTGCATCGTGTCATCAGCGGCGTCAGGTGGCGCTGCCTGTCCGCCGCGACGCCCCAGTTCCACTTCTCCGGGCGCTGGGTGATGACCCTGCTGGTGTACTGCGGAAGGAGCCCGCCCTCGTTCCGCAGATAGAACCAGTGGTCATCCCACCCCGCCTGGTTGGTGGAGAGTTGTAGCGGAGGTATTCGCGGGGGACATTGGCGACGAGGGCCCGGTCCTCGAGGTGATGGTGAGGGAGCCCACGCGCGCGAGCCTCCTCCCGCTCGGCTTCGCGGCCTTGTGGAAGAGCTCACCCCGGAAGAGGTGGACGAACATCTCCCAGTGCGGCTCGATCTTCAGATACCCCTCGCACACCGCGGCGTAGATGGCGGCGTGCGAAATGGAGTTGGGGGAGAAGTGCTGCAGCTCCACCTCGAAGTGGTGGGCCAGCCCCCGCATGAAGCGGCTCGGCGGGACGCCGAGCCCATGCGGTGGTGCGAGTTGTGAAGCTCACCACGTACCCCTCCGGCGGTGTGGCTCCCGGTGGTCCGCCGACGGGAGAATCCACCACGCGGGACCCTCCTGCGGGTTGGGGCGGAGAAGCCCCCGCTCCACCAGCGTCTCCAGCTCTTGCTGCGTCGTCTTCGTCGGGCTCCAGTCTTCGGCCGGCAGCACCTGGGACGAAGCGGCCATGGCGGCGACGGGCGGATCTGAGCGGTGGGCGGCGGCCGGGAAGATTCCCAATTGTTGGCTCGGGAAGAAGGCGTGTGGAAGCTGCGGCGGCGGTGAAGGCAAAGGCAGAGTAAAGGGTTCCTCTCCCCTCACTCGGTATTTATAAGAGAAAACCCCGACGGGCGGGGTCTCCCACGACGGAAAAAAGGTAACCGCACGCACATTTAATGCGCCCACCTAACCGAATCTCGAGTCGGTTGACAGGTACACGCGACAACTCCCCATTTGCTCCGCTACCTGGGCCCACCACGACCGCCGCTCCAACTTCGCGTCTGTCGCCCTCCTTGACAGTTTCCGCCTAAAAAGGCGCGCCCAACGGGCAGAAGAATTCCCAGACGACGGAGGCTTCTTCACGAAGGTAAAAACGGGCCCCCGGCCCTTCCAAGCCTCCAAGCAGCGAAGGCTGGCCCTCGAAGAGGGTTCGACAGCCGGCTTCGAGCACCCGAGTCAGGACACCAAGGGGCGCCACTCGCAGCATCGCTCGAGGGCCAAGCCCTCGAGCCCCTCACGTGTATCCAAGGCAGGGCGCACGACGTGTAGTGAGATCCCTCGGAGGGAGGCATCGAGCCACCGGGTCCTATCGAATGGACCTGGCACTCCTGCAGACCGAGCACCCATGCTTTATGAGATCGCCTCCGGGCTTCAGTCGACCCTATCGAACGGGGCACGAGGTCTCACTTGGATTTCCCCGTTACCAGCTCACCGGGAACCTCGATACTCGCCCGCTCGTGGTAGTACGAGGCATCCCCTCGCATCCGATCGAAAGGACTCGCGGGATGACCAGCCAGGGCAAACCGGCGTGCGGACAGCTCGAAGAGCCGGCCGGTCGGTTCAGCCTGGCACCCCTCGACGAAAGAGGGTCGAAAAACTCGGGGGCTCAACACTCCCGAACCTAAAAAATACAACTAACACTCACACTCGCAAAACAGCCCACGAGGGAGTCCTAACCACTCCCCCGTGCCTCGGGGGTACACCCGCGGGTGTCGCTCGCGCGCCACCCACGGAATCAAAGTAACCAAACCCTCGAGAACCAGTAGTTAATCCTCAGGATCCCGGTTAGGAGCCCCTGCTCGAGTGCCAGCACTCGAACAAAGGCTCGGGGGCTACTGTCGGGGGAACACCAAAGGGGTACCCCCAATCAACGCAAAACAAATAGGTTAAACCTAGAACACCAATTAATAACAAACCTAGCAAGTCTAACCTTCTAAAAAGCCAACCCCTCGAGGCCTACAACGTCGGCCACCACTGGGGAGCCCGGGCCCACCAAAGCCTTACTGTCCGCCTCATGGTAGCCTACCCCTCGAACCCCGGCACGTAGACCTCGAGCCCACTATAGCCCTGCACCGCTCCTCGAGACCCCACGCGGGGACCTCGAGCCTCACTAGTACGGTAACCTGTCCCTCGAGACTCATCATGCCACCCTCGAGCAGCACCAGGCATCGGATGCCAATCCCATACTACGCATTTAATGCGTCCACCTACTCCGGTCACGTCCTCTGGTACACGACGTGCGCCACAGTGAACCAGGGCAGAGTCAAATCTCGTTTTCACCGCAAGCATGGGCAAAAAGGCCAAAGTACAGCACTGTTCGGCCATACCCTGCACTGTTGCACACTCGAGTCACGACTCAAGGCCTAGCGACCCGCTGTACGGCCGGTTTTCCGAGACTTGCCCATACCTGCGGGGGCTCGAGCCCCCTGTAGGCGCCACCTCGAGGCCGGCTCCGCACCCCTCGAGCCCTAACTGCTTTCATGCTATTGAAGGACTGGTGCCCCAAGACCCGGAGGGACCCTGACACGTCCTGTACGTGCCAGAATGGGCGCAGCACGACCTCCACGATGCCACCCCTCCACGTCCGGAATGGAGGCCACGCTTCAAGGACGCCTCAACAGCAACACCCACGTCGGCTCCAGTGACCCCGACAAGACAGACTTCCTACCCTCCGTCGTATTGGGCATTGTACATCCCGACTCCTGTATCATTCCTGTGTAACCCTGGCCTCCTCTTGCTCTATAAAAGAGGACACCAGGGGTCTTCACGCACCCGGTTGCGCACGGGCTTGCGCGACACGAGTCCACACACACACACACTCGAGTCCGGACTCCGGTCCACGCTCATTGAGCTTGTATTGCCCCTGTACAAGCACTTAGGTGCAAGTAATACAAGAACCTCCTCCCCCGCTGGACGTAGGGCCTTCTTTGCCCGAACCAGTATAAATCCTTGTGCCATCTTGCATCACCATCCAGGAAGAGAGCACGCGATCATATTACTAGTTGGTGTCATATCCCCGGATCGAAACACCGACAAATAGCGAGATGAACTATACCATGTAGTTAGTGCTGATGAAGGGATCGTTGACGGCAACAAGCTCGACATAGTTGCAGGCAACAAGCTCGACATCGTTGCTCTGCAGAGCCACCCTCGCCACAAGCCTGCCAATCCTGCCGAACCCTGCAAAAAAAAAACAAAAAATCCACATCATCTAATAAGAAACTAAAATAGACCAGCAGAATTGATCAGATATATCAGAGAACTTGACCTAACTCACCGTTGATGCCAATCTTGATCTTCGCTGCACAAGACAATAAAGCAAACAAAAATCAAGAAAACATTATATCTGAAAAAATCATAATCATCACCAATAATCCAATTCCCTAGAACAGAACAACCAACTATGCTTGCAGAAATGAGTAATGAAGAGGTTGGATTGGTTTCAAACAATGGGAGATGGTGGAGATGGGGTTCGATCGTAGTACGATATATGCATTCGAGGGGGATATATAAGGTCAAGCGGATGCGACTTCTCGTACGGTCTTTTAGACAACAGAAGATTGCGGGAGCTTTGGTTTTGACCACTAATAAAATAGTGGAGCGGAGGATGTGAGGATGTGTACATGCCAAGTGGACCACATGTGAGAGGCCTGATCGCCCACGAAATTATAAGAATAAAAAATATACTCTCTTTTACTAATATAATAGCATAATATCCCTCTATATTAACCCATAACAAAATAAATCTACGAGGATATCTATACCCCGCTATTTGGAGCGCTGCGCTCTAAATATTATTTAGAGCGTCAGCATTCCCATCCTCCATAAACCGTAAATAATCAGCCCGCAACAATAAATATCATCCCACAACCGTATAAAGGATTCTGGACTACATCAACCAATTATATTTTCGCAACTGTAATTGTTACTACCAACCGTAAAAGTTACTGTTATTTCTCATTCCGTAACCATAAAAATCCACTATATCATTCTCTCTTCTTTCCGTGACCGTAAAAGTGGCCCACCATAGTTTTATGATTGTGGACCAGAGTTTTATGGTTGCGGGTTCAGAAGGTTGGTTGCGCTAAAATTCTACTACTGCGAGATTTAATTTATGGTTACAAGATTTACATATTGATGGGCGCTCTAAATAATATTTAGAGTGATGCGTGCTCAATAAAAATGAAAGTTGTAGATCTCAAAAATTTATGAAACTTTGTAGTTGATAATGTTTTAATTTAAAATTATCTTATCAATGAAAACTATATTTGAATTTTTTAAAATTTAAAATTCAAATTTTGTAAATTACCTCGGATGGAGAAACTTCCTAAATGAAAGTGCAGATCTCAAAAAGTTATGAAACTCTGTAGTTGACAACTTTTTAATTTAAATTTGTTTAGAGCCTTAAACAAGTAATTTACATACGGTTTAGTATAGTATGAGGAGAACTGAAATGGAATTTATACACAAATGACAAAGGGGTGGAATGGTAGTGGAGGTTGCGTGTGTGTGTGTGAGGTCATAGGTTTAAATCTTGGTTGTTGCATAGAGCAAAAAAAATCACGAAAAAATATTGTGGGAGTAGATGGGGTGGTGTGGCTGCCTGGTGAGCCCTTCCCTTGTTTTAAAATTTTTTCCCTATTTTTTTAAATTTTTTCATTCAGATTTTGCCGAGTATTCCATGACGAAATGAAATGGCAATCAGTGATGACTCCAGTTGATCCAACAAATGTATGACGTGAGGTATATGACAGATTTTTCGATCAAAGTGACGTGTTTGACTGTTTCTGATCAAAGTGATCATCATGTAAAACACCATTTCTTGTAGGTGTTCTTTAAGAGATATAACAAGTATGCGTGCATGTATATGAGTGTTTACGTCTATGTTTACAACAAAAGAAAAATGTATATCGTGTTGAACCTTTTTTATTGCTTTCCAGTACCACAGAAAGTGGCAAGAATAAAAGAATCGAAGATGATGTAAAGATAATCACGAAAGATGGAACTTATTCAGCTGTCGTGTGAATTGTATTTGAAGAAGTCAAAGGGTCTTTAACTTAGTGGTTAGAGCACCTGAGTGACCTCCACCGGGCCTGGGTTCGACTTCCCATGAGAGCAAATTAACATCCCTAGAACTAGAATAAAAAGAAAATAAAATAAAAAATAAGTTGGGGTTCCCATGCTGACTTCGGTCAAAAAATCGTGGCCGTATTTTTCATGCTTCACTTTTTTATCTAACGCATATTTATTCCCCCGGATAATTAATAAGTCAACTTTTTGGGGGGAATAGAATAAATTAATAAACACTAGCTACGCAAGCTAGCTAGCTTTTCATCATGTAACGATTAATTGATTAGTTATTTGATCATATTAGTAAATCTTCGATATGAAACTTCCACTAAGAGTAATACTTTCTTTAAAAATACATATTGTCTTAAATTGAAGAGAGTTCCTTATAGTGTACTCGTGTTCGAGTTATATAGGTGATTAAAAATATTTCTTGCAATTTTAGCTAGTAATTCTTTAGTTGTAGGTGGTGGTATACCTACAGAAAACAAGACGCTTATAATGACTTTGTCATCAATTTATAAATCTATTTGTCTGGTAGTTCCTCGAAGGGTTCATAGAAATAGGTATACATGTACGTGTTGAGTGCAAAACTCTTGTAGAGGCCACAAAAATTCACAGGAGGAAGCATGCAAAGCATATATATGTGAATATTTGTATCTATATTGTGTTCATAAAATAGAAAAAAATAAGTAATATATAATGAAAGGTCCTATCCCTGAAACCAGGGACGATAGGGTATCCAATCCCACCTCTCATCTCCAAACCAAACATACGGAAAATGGCATCGCTCCCCATCAACCCTTGCCATCAGAAAGAAAAGAAAAATGGCAATTAATTTGTTTCATATATATAAAAATAAATAAGATAAAGAAAACAAAGAAATAAAGGTGAATGGTCGAGAATTCGAGAAGAGCTGGTCGGTGAGGAACAAATATTTAACGGATGTGATGAGGTCACCAATCACCATGCATCTGTGTCCTGGCCTGTCCGTGTTACCACACACACTAGCGCTACAACCTACAAAGAGGGCCGGCATCCATGCACTCACGCGCACTAAACAAGGTTGTGTGGTGAATAGACCACTAAGTACTGGCGGCTGCTAGTGGATGTAAATTTTTTACGATGATAATGCTAGGTTAATCTCAAAAGGTAGCCAATGCATGTAGTATATATATGCAGTTGCACAACAAGAATGAAGAAAAGGTGAGAGCTTGCATTGGTTGTTTGTGCGCAACCTCAACTAGACAATAGCTTCCTTATCACCAGCATTAGTTTAACCATTTCTATTTCGTTGCAATTCTTTTTTAATCTATCCAACCTCCCTTATCACAAAAGCCACTTGGCCTTTTAGTTACCTTCCATTCAACAACTTGCAAGGCCCCTACACGGAGATGCGTGTGGGCACGTGTACAAAATTAAATCTTATCACTAAAATGTTGACATGGACCATTTTTAACCATGTTATTTACCTAGGGTTGTCAACATAGTTATTATACGATGTTTCTTCCACGATGTTTCTTCTTCCTGGTTTTCTCCTCCAAACAGTATAGCTTTTTTCTCAACCCCGCTAACAGATAATCCATCATGCATCCATGCGTTTCCCCACCATCATGCCCCCTCCCCTTATGGTCCTCCTCACTATCATTGATGACTATAGTCACCATGTCTAACATCCAGCTTGTCGCCATGCTATAAGCGCTCTTGGCTTGATAGCGCTGGCTACCCTATATTCCACCATATTGGCTGATGATATATCACTGTAGTCTTGCCTTTGTTGTGGCTCCATGCTTGCTACCACTACCAAGTCATCCCACAGTCGATGGCCTTCCATATAAGATTACCACCCTTTTATCAGTGAAAACCTAACTTCAAAACCTAAATCTAGAACCCTAACCTCGCCGGATTAGAGATTCCTAGTAGGTAACAACTATAACACAACTCGCATGGATAAGCCGACTTCAAAATACTCATTTACCTCTGAAGAGACCCCTGTTATAACAAAGAGAGACCTTATATAGTGGTTGTGTCACTTAGGTTTTGTTGCTTACTTAGTTGCATGTGTGATTGAAACAATGAATTTTATGAACCACCATGGTTGTAGCTAGTGGTTTATGAAAAAAAAAATCATATAACAAGTTTCTTTCTAAGAAGTACATTTAAGTGTAACTGTTGTTTGGTTTCTTCACCTAGCATGTTTCTTAAAATAAGGTCATTATTAGCCTTTACTTGCACTGCAATCTATGGTTACCATGCCTAAGTGTAGGCAACTATAGTTTTAGTATATATGCAGTGTTTAGTAGTAACCACACAAGTTAGTCTTCCAAATTTATTATCCCTCCTAGTTAACATGATGACAATGGATGGACATTTAATCTGATCATTCAAATTCAATCTTCCTATCATTGCTGGATCTGGGAACCGACGGTGATAGGGAAGCCCATCACTGCCGATTAACCTCTGTGGGATCTGATTATGGTAGTGATGCTGGGTTTATACCCAGCATGATCCATGAAGACTAGTCCAAGTAGGTGAAAACAAGAATTGTTTCAAAGCAAAGGTGAATATTGATCTGAATTTTAAGAAATCATAGAATTAAAGTAAATAAAAATTCCTGATTACACGTCTGGAATTGCATTCCTATATGCATTTGAGTAATCCCTTGTGGTTTAGCCATCAGAAATTTATATATGCTGACGGTGAAAAGTAAAGTTTAGGAGGCGGTCATGTGGACTCCAAACATATTTTGAGAAGTACAATAATGTAATGGACATTGTTTTTGTTCCAAAAAGACTTCAAGGGATTTATCGTGGCATATTAGGAAGGAAAGCAAACAAAACACTAGCCAGAAACAGGAAACAAAAGGAACAAAAAGGCTGATGTATGTACCGTAATAAAATGGACATTATTTACCTAGATACTGTTTTCCTGTGTGTGTGTGGTGTGTAGCATTTTCATTGCCCCTCAGATGATGTGGATCACCCACTAACCTCTCCATCACTCTCGCATCATACACTTGCTATATAGTATCAACTTAAATCTATTGTTAGTTTGCGATGGGTTTGGAATCTGACACGATTGGAGGGATGGAAAGGTGGCAAGGAAAAAGCTTGGATAGGGACCTGCACCAACAATGGCGCTAGGCTAGCCTGCTCTGCTGCTCTTCTTCCTCCTCCTGCTGCCTGCTGGCCCTCTTTCTTTGATCTTCTCTCCAATGCAAGCATCTCTTCTCGATCTCTTTCTAATCACAGATGCTGGGAGCGAGAGTGGGTCCCACTATTTAGATTCCCATGCAGCAAGCAACCACTGCCGCCATGCATGGATGCATCATGCGTGCACTCTCTTGGAATTTGGAATTTTCGATTTCCTTGGTGCAGATTCTGTACTACTCGTCCTAGCTGTTAGGTATAAATTTCATTTTCTTAGACACGCGTCAAACGTACGCCTGGAACATTTTTTTTGCCTTTTAGCTTCGTGTTCAGGAGCGGTCAAACTGAAATTATTCCATGATGAGAAACACTTTCGTTTTATTTAGCTCCTAATGATGATGAATATATACCGTTTCAGTCAAAGCAAGCTTCAGTGAAGTTTTGATGGATCAATAGTAATTTCTTTTCCTTGTTACTGATCGAAAGAAAAAAAATATTTCCTTGTTATTGCATCATGACATAAATATTTTCACTTTTGTTTTGTGTTTCTTCAGTACTGTGTTATGAACTTATGAAAAGAGCACACATATTATATATAGAGCAAAAATGGAGAGAGAATCTATCTATCTATACTCTGTAGACTGTACTCGCTATGGTGTGAAATCACAACTGATTATTGTTCTTCTTGCTCTCAGCTTATTCTTTTGTCACCGCTCCTGATAATAATTCTAATTAAAACAATCATGAAGAGTGCAATATATATAACTGCAAATGCACATATGGTAAAAACTCACCGACGACAAATTTCAATATTATCCATCTTTTAAGCCACAACAAGCTAGTATATAGTAACTAATAATAAGTAGAGGTTACACAATATACAAAAGTATCGATCGATCGATCGATTCAGACAAATGCAAACTATATATATTCAGTCCATCACAATATACAAGTACTAGTGACTAATAATACACAGTGCTCATCTCGATCATATCACAAATTAATCAAGCGTGTGTATTAGTAGGTGATGGATATGGATACGCCTGAAAATGACGAATGATCAGGAGGAGTCGAGCATCTTCTTGTAGTACTCTTGGTCGTCGATCCTCCAGAGCGAAAAATCTGATGAGGCGCAGTACTCCCACGGCGGCGACGCCGGCGGCGGTGGCTCAGCGGCAGCGCCGCCATAGTAATAATGACCAGTAGCTCCGCCCCAGCAGAGAGGCGGCGTCGACGACAAGGTAGCTCATCGCCGCCGCATCGGCTGCCGCGATCTCGTTCCAGAGCTGGTCCATGGTGGTGGAGCAGCCGTCGTCGTAGTACTCCTGCGGCTGCTTGGTCGTCGCCGGCATCGCGGTGGTGGGCGTGGAGGCGGACGCCTCCTCGAGCTCAGCCTCAGCGTCGTCGTCGTCGCCGGGGCGTTCTTCTTCCTGCAGCGACGACGACGACGAACCCCCCGACGAGGACGACGTGGTGGCCGCGCCGCTGTTGTTGAGGGATCCGGGGCGGCACTCGGATGTCGTCATCGTCACCGAGGACGACGACGACGACGCCGGCTCTGCCGTCGCTGCCCCACCCCCATCACCAGCAGCCGCCCTCCTCTCCTCGAGCGCCTTCTTCCTGGTGCGCGTCCTCCAGAAGTTCTTGATCTCGTTGTCGGTGCGGCCGGGCAGGCTCCTGGCGATGCGCGACCACCGGCTTCCCCACTGCGCGTGTAGCTCCACGATGCGGCGCTCCTCGTCGGCGGTGATGCGGCCGCGCCGGAGCCCCGGGTGGAGGTAGTTCACCCACCGGAGGCGGCAGCTCTTGCCGGTGCGCCTCAGACCTGCACGCACGTACCACCACCCCCGCCATGCACGTCCATCCACAAGATCGATCGATCGATCGAATCGAGCCGCATGCAGAAGATGCAGAGAGAGGGAGAACAAAAAGAAGAAGAAGAAGCAAACGGTTAACGAGACTGCTCGATCGAGACGTCACTGTGTCGACCGACCCTCTCCTCGATTAATCTCATGCGTGCATGCAGGTTCTTGTTGCAGGCATGGCGATGGAGATGGTGATATATATAGGGAGGAGGGGATCGATCGACACGCACCCGCCACCGCGCAAACCTGACACCTTTGCTAAGAAATCCCATCGGCGTTCGCCGAACAGGCGAACGAACCGTACCAGCTGCTCGTCCTCCTCGTCCGTCCACGGGCCCTTCCTCATCGCCGCCGGCGGCGGCGGCGGCGGCGTGCTGATGATGATCTGATGCGGCTCGCCATCGCCGTCCTGCTTCTTGTGGTTGTTCCTGCGGCTGCACAGCAAGGACGACATGGCCGGCCGGTGGTGGTCGATGGCTATACGTCCAGCGACAGACCGTACCTGCCTCGATATGATCGACCAGACAGACACCAAAGATCGACGACCACAAGCTTGTTGGATGCTTAATTTGATCGATCAAGATCGAGGAAGAAGAAGAAATAGCTAGCAGGCAGCTTGCTAGTAATTTGATTCCTTGGCTCAGCTGGCCCTCCCCTTTATATATATGAGGTCCACTTGCTGGTTGCTGCTGCTGGCCGGGCTCTAGACTCTAGAGACTAGAGAGAGAGAGAGAGAGAGAGCTAGTCAGCTAATAGCTAGGTAGAGCATCATCATGATAGTATAATACATGGTGGATATGGCGTATGGATGGGTAAGAGATTGAGCCGATAGATGGAGGCAGGTGAGTGCCGATCGAATGCATGGTGCGTGGTGACGCTCCTCACTCAGTGCCGCCCGCATGATAGAGGCCCCATGTATATCTAGCAATTATATATATTATCGTGTTTATACATTTAGCATTCTAACTAACGTAATTATCTTCTGTTCATCCATCCAGTCATAAAAAAGTGTAGTTTTTGGATGGCAATATATATAGTCACAAAACATTGCGCTAAGATACCTTAGGGTCAATGACGGATCTAGTATTGAATTAAGTTGAGGGGATGAAAGTTTATCTTCAACCTCCAGCCTCTCCTCTTCAAAGCAACCATAGCAAAAAAAAAAAATTCTTGGAGGGACTCCATGGGATCCGCGGTGGTAGGGAGGCTTAAGCCCTGCTCGTCCCACCGCTGGATCCGTCCCTGCTTAGGGCATCTGGAGTGTTGGGATTATTTCATCGATTTTACTTAATGGTTAAGGCCCATGTGGTGTTCTTAGGAACGGCCTTTGATTATACGAAACGGGGGAAAAAAGTTGAGACCCGACCTCAAAGGATATATCCCAACACTCTAGATGCCCTTGACAAGTGGGAATGCCTTGTTCATCTAATCAAAGGGCATCTGGAGCGTCGATCTTGTCATCGATAATCAATGGGAAACAAGTTGAGACCCGGCTTCATCGATGAAGCGATCGACACCATCAAGTCCCCCTCGACCGTAGAGGAAGCAGAAGGACGAAGTGTTGGAAAGTGGCGGATGACGAGGAGTAATTCATGGGTCGGGTCTTGGACCTAGAGGTGGTGGCGGATCGGAGCTCCAGAGGGGTTAAAGCTCGAGCAGTAGTAGTGATAGGTCAGAGATTAGACATGCATGCAAGGAAAGGGCAGATCTAGCGCCCAACAAGTAAGAGCTGAGCTCGATTGGTGGTGGCAGGGGCGGGGGGGGGGGTGATGATTACATAGCAAACCAAATGGTAGGGTTATGGGAACTAATGGCGAGTTTTTTTATTGTTTTGGTACAGACTCACCTTAGAGTTGAGGCTGTCTTAAACGTACTCCCTTCGTCCCTGAAACAATCAATTTTTAGAGTTGTCTTAAGTCAAACTTTTTGAACTTTGACCGAATTTCTAGAAGAAAAACTATGAAGATTGATGGTACCAAATTCATATCATTAGATATAACATAGAATATATTTTCATAATATGTCTATTTTATATCATAGATGTTATTATTCTTTTCTATAAAGTTAGTCAAAATTTAAAAAGTTTGACCGGCACGGATTCTAGGAATTGCTTCTTTTAGGCACGGAGGGAGTAACAACTTTTAACCTCCTCATTGCAACTATACTTTTGTTGCGTCTACGACTGTTTGTAGTACTAGCTACAGTCGAGGCAGCCAAAGAAGCTGCAATGGCAAGGCCTTTATATCTAGGCTTCATCTAATGCGGACCCCACCTTAATTCAAACTGTACAAGACTTATTTCTTTTAATTTGACTATAGGACAATTTATCAACAATTTCTTTGCCAATTATAATTTTCGTATGACGAAAAACTGATGTCTCTACATTCTTACTAAAAGATACCTACTCATGATCATAATATTGTATCAAATGAATGAAATATTCATAGAGTAATTGTTGGTCTAAAATCTTGTCATGACAAAACGAAATCGGTCATCTTGTGAAGAAAGCAGAGGGAGTACTAATGTAACTATTTTCATTTGCAACTATTTTCCAAGATAAATCTAACATATACTTTTTTTTCAAAGTTTAGTACTACTACTAGACAAGTTGATAAGTATTAATGGTCCGAGTTTAAGGACTGTACATAGTTTTTTAGAGTAAAATACACCGACGGTTCCCAAAGTTATCAACCTGTGTCATATAGGTTCCAAACTTCTAAAAATGCATTTCTAGGTTTCTAAAGTTATCGGCAGGTGTCATATAGGTCCCAAAGTCCTAAAAACACATTTCTAGATCCCTGAAGTTAGTTCGAGTGTCATCTACTACCCTCCGTATCGCATTTAGATGACGTTTAGGACAGCGACACGGTCTCCAAAGTGTAACTTTGACCACTTGTATTTTAAAAATAAAATATTGTTGTTGTATGATATATGTATACTTTTATGAAAGTACTTTTCAAGACAAATTTATTTATATGATTTTTATATCTCTAAACTCAATAATTTAAAGTTATTCATGATTTATATTCTCAATGTTTGACTCAAACGTTATCTAAAATGTCATCTAAAAGCGATACGGAGGGAGTAGGTCCCAATGGGCATTTACCTGACCTGTTTGCTGACGTAACCGGCTGAATCAACGCCTATATGGACCTAATAGGTGGGATCCACATATTCGCGGGTACACTTAATTATTTTTTAAAAAAAATCATATCTTTTGGATATGATCTCGGATGAAGATGAATTATATATGAAATTGTAGCTCTCGATGAGACCTACAACTTTGTGGTTGTATATTTTTCATTTAAGATTACTAAGATGGTCAAAAGAGTAATATAAAGTTTTGTCAACATATATTCGTGTACTAGAGTTTGTCAAATTTTAAAACTCATATCTCTCGTGTATATGATGACGGATAAAAATACTTTATATGAATATTATAGGTCTCAATGAGATATACAAATTCATAATTTTAAATTTTGTTATTTGAGGTCATTAAATTATAAAAGAAATAAAACAAATTTCAGCAACATATTAATCATGTACTAGAGGCTGTCATCCTAAAAGCATATTCTCAAATACAGTGACAATAAAGATAGTTTATATATACAAATTATAGTCATCCATGGCACCTATAAATTTATTATTTTGACAAGCTCTAGTACGGAATAATATGTTGTTGAAACTTTATATTGTTCTTTTGACCATTTTAACAATATTAATGAAAATTATTAAAACTAAAAAGTTGTAGATATCATCGAGGGCTATAATTTCATATATAATTTATCTTCATTTGAGATCGTATGCAAAGATGTATTTTTTAAAAATAATTATGTATCGCTGATGTGTGGATCTCACCTGTCAAGTCCATATAAGCATTGATTCAGCCTGCTACGTCAGCTAACGGGTCGGGTAAATGCCCGTTGGGACCTAGATGACACCCAAACTAACTTCAGAGACCTATAAATACGTTTTAAGACTTTGAGACCTATATGACACCTGCCGATAATGTTAGGAACCCAGAAATACATTTTTAGAAGTTTAGTACCTATATGATACCTACTGACAACTTTAGGGACCGCTGGTGTATTTTACTCTAGTTTTTACTCTCCATTAGTATCACTATGAACATCAGCCGGTGAGATTGGGGACACACCTGTTTCTATCAAAGGACAAGAAACTCCTACACGACACAATAAGGAATAATTCAAGACATGACACTCTATTCAGTGTCGATTCTCAGGATAGGTTCGTGAGCGATGCTAATAAGTTGCCATTGATTTGAGAGTCATATCCTTAATTAATTATCATGAACAATATAAAGACACTGATAAGTACTGATAATTATGCAAGTAACAAGAGCTAATTATCCCTGCATGTCAAAATCTGATAGGAAGTGAAACGAAAGGATCAGACGGTAGACAATCTTAATCGCTTAACTACTGAGGAGTCCCCTCATCATCATCATCATCAGATCCATCCCTCCTTGCTAGCTCTTTTGGCTTGTCATTAAACAACATCGATGTGATTCTTTCAGACCTTCTAGACGATTACTGAATGATGATGTCTAGCTTATCGTTAAGCATATTCACTGATGAGTGATGGCAACAGCTGAAACAAGCTATGGTTATTAATCACCATGTGCAATTTGTAAGCATATCCTTGCATCTTTTTGGACGAAAAGAAAGAGGGGGATCTGTTCTCTAGCTAATTATTGAGTCATCAACCCATAAAGAGAGCTGCAAATCATGCATATGCTGGCGGTCATGCTTAGGATGCAAAGATATATGATGACTTTCTGCCCTTTTTTTAACACCCTTTTACTTTTTTTCCCTCTCCATTTGATGGTTATAGAAGTACTCACTTTCAATTTCTTCTCAAAACCATTCTCACCATTCACGGTGACTGATTGCCTTTTCAAGAGAGTCACAAGGGGCATTCTGAAACACAACAAAGGGCCTTCGGAGTTACAAACTTACAATGATGCATTGGAGAGTTCTCTGGCATGGTCAAGAACATACACATAGCTTTTCGCATTCAAGGACACAATGCATGAAAAATATGTCCTGGTGCTGAAGGCCACCACACCAACCTTGAATACATTGAAGGAGGGTAATTGAACCTAGGCTACTCAGGTATGTTCATCGGAGGTTCCAGGCTCTCCACAAGAGTTCGCAGGTCTAATCTTTACCCTCAAATTCTTGATAAAAGGGTGATTCTGCAACATCAACACAAGTTACCAAAAGGAATTGTGCAACAGTAATGGCAAATATTTTATTTAGGAAACTATTCAATCAAAGAAAAACATGCTGACCATAGTTTCTGAAGCAGACATCCTTCCTGCTGGATCCTTTTGTATGCTGCAAAATAATATAGAAAATATATGACTACAGTGCAGCATACACTGATGACATGAATCACTAATATTTTTCATAACATCTATGCAAAATTTAACACACAGGGCTACAAGAACAAAAGTTTTGTTGGGTAGATTCTCACAACCAAATACATGCTTTGTTAATCTAGAAACCATGTGAATAGTAGAATCGCTGGTCTCAATCAATTATTATTTTTTACCTTGGACACAATGGCCAGGCACAGTAAAGACCTGCAACTAAGTGAATTGTCAATGACACAAAATTCAAATTTTAGCCATTTCGTGTATCAAGGGCTGAAGGGGTAATCAACTTACCTTTGTTAAAGATTAAGATACAATTTCAGTGTGCCTATGTAATTAGCACGGCATAAAACGTCAGAATAACAGAACAACTGAGCAATTATGTCAATTGAAGTGTAAGCAACACATAGTGTTCGTAGCATTGAATCCTATGTTTTCCTTGCTTAATCCCCAACTACAGCTCCAGAGTGAGGCAACTTAAGCAATTACGTGTCAGTTGCAGTGTGTTCCCAATAGTTGCATTGCAAGATCATTTTAAATATATAAAGAGGTTTTGATTCAAATTAATTGGGCAAGATAGCAGACAGGAAGGTATTGACTGGGATGTTTTTTGTGTACCAGAGGAGATAAATGAACAGAATTCTGGAGAGAACTGATCTGCAGGTGCACAAGGTGGTGGTTGATCAACAATAGCTTCCAGTAGTTCATAGAAGCTTAGCCAACCTTCTCCTTCTGAAGGATATAGGGAACCGGCCAATGGCACACTCAAGTATTATTAAGCCCAAACTCCATATCACTCTTGTAGTCATAAGAGCTTCCACTAATCCTCTCAGGCTGAAGAAGGAATTAAAATAAAACTGTCACAACATCTTTTAAGCATTCCAGTTACTAATAAAGAAAAATAGCAATCACATGAAACAAATAACTAATTCAACATACCGCCATGTAGTTGTAGGTTCCAACAAATGTATCCCGCTGACCCATCGAACTTGCTAGCACTGCACTTACCCCGAAATCAGTAATCTTACTTCACCCTTACGGTTGACTAACAAGTTAGATGGCTTCATGTCCCTGTGAATCACATGCCTTTCATGATGAAGATATAGCAAACCCTCCAAGACCTGAATTAACCAGAATACTGTTTGATATTAGCTGTGTGAGAATGTGTTTCGGGTTTCAACAACATATGTTAGTGACAAGACTTCCAGCTTATTCGAATATATAAATCACAAAAGAAGACAAAGGACACTTTTATCTGCACCTGCTTGCAAAGTACTGCAAGGTACGGCTCAAGAATCTTCACTTGCTTAATGATGTCCGCAAGAGATCCACGATCCATGTACTCAAGAACAAGATATATGACACCATTGTGGTAAAAAGATTGGTGGCACATAACTATATGTGGACACTGTGTTGCTTGATTTATTTTGAGCTCTTGTACTATTTGCTTGCGCACTGCTTCCTGGATATTCATTTGAATACCCTGCAGAAAGAATTGTGATACTGGTTAATAAACTGATTAGTCTCATCGGTGAAATGACATAGAACCACTATCACCAGGGACAGTTCTCATTTTTTTGTTGACCTGACTACATTACCTGATGACCAATCGTCCATTGCCATTAGTACTCATTAACTACCACAAGTTTTTCTGGGATTTCATATGCAAACATAAGTTGACATCTTTGTGTACTGAAATTAATGTGGACATGCCAATATACTGTTACAAAGTGACAAAACAAATCAAGTTATTAGGTTCCATGTTTACAAGACATAGCAAGCAGTTAAACTGTTCGAATAATTCAAACATATAGATTCCATGTCCCATCTAAAAAGGTAAAATTGATTTTTGTGCCAATAAAAAATAGTACAGATACATGGCAGGCAGAATACATAGTTTCCACCATGGCAATAGTGAGTGTGGTGTGCACCAGAAGAAATCATTGCACTGGAATTCTGGAAATTACCTTCAAAGCATATAATGTCTCCACCCACTTGTGCCGCACTAGCTGGACAACACCACCACTTCCTTTGCCAATGACTTGAATCATCTCAAGATCATCCATTGATAACTGCACATCTTCAACCTTCAGGTTTGTTGATTGCTGAGAAAGGTACAATACAAGTTCAGAAACCACTTGATCATTAACAAAATACTAGCAAACACAAATGAATGGTGACCAAGATAGTCCTATAGGAGTGTAAGTTAAATATGGTGATCATTTGGGAAAACTGAAAACATATGCTGTTCCCACTGACTGGAAAAACTTCTTACAGTGGTATCTAATACCAGGAACAAGTAATAGTGTCCAGAGTATAAATTTCAATATTTTGAAAGACAGAGGTTCCTGTATCAGTTGCATGGGTACAATGCATTCCAAAAAAAGGGTAATTCAAAAAGTAATTACAAGGTTTACCAGTGAACTGATACACAAGCTTCTACGCAAATCAGCAATGCGAAAATACTAAGGTACATTCCACAAGAGTACAGTCGGACTAATCAGCAAACAGCAGAAGCGGTAGTTGCCGATCTAGGACTCACATTTTCATCTCCATTTTCCTCTGAGATAAGCCGCAGACCTCTTTGATTAAGCCGTAGTTCACCATCCTTGAAAGTACCACTCGCCGTCCTAAAATGGCACCAGCAATAAAAGGCATCAATTCAAGCAGCTATTCAATCTCCCAAATACTAAATTTGAACCCATTATCAAATCAACGGGAACACAAAACTATGCATGATCCGGAACTAGATTGTAGTAATTCCAAATCAAACCATACGGCTGTCACTAAAAAGGGCAAAATTAAAGAGGCATACAAATATGCTATTTTTAGACAAGGAGACTAACAGGAACTTGTCGACGGGGTCTCCTGCGCCGGCACGGCCAACTTCAGCTCCGTTCCCGGCTTCTTGCCCCTCATGGCCTCGCCGCCCCTCAGCCGGAGAGTTAGGGTTTCTCGGTGGGAGATGGGACCGCTCCGCCGCGAGGATCAAACAGAGGCTTCAGGGAGCGCCCGGAGCTGTTACGGCACGAGGAGGAGATGCGGCGGCAGGTGGAGCAGCGGGATCAGGTGGAAGCGGCGGCGGCGGCGGCGGTGATGACGGGGCTCGGGAGTCGGGAGGAGAGGTTTTGTTTAAGATTTTCGTCTTTTTTTTTTTTCTTCTATTTTTATTTTTATTTCAATCCAACGGTCAAGTGCACACTCAGAGTCATAAGAGCTAAATAAAACAAAAATGTTCTTTATATTATAAAGTAGAAGGTAAAATGGCAATTCTAATAAAGATGAGAGAATCTTGCAATTCTAATAAGATGAGAGAATCCATGTAAGGGATCGAAAAATGAACCCAATGCATATTTCAAAACAATTCACAGTACGTATAATAAAACAAAAAATTTCATAATTGAGCTAAACTATGTACCAAATTTTATATATACAAACAAAATTTTTTTATTTTTCGTTAGGGGTAAATAGTCTTTTTATCCCTGACTTAACAGTGTTAGCTGTCCAAAACTGACCCAAGGCCATAGAGCTAAATAAATTTTGTTTTGAGGCCATACAACCAAATTCGAAAGAAAAAGGACCAGATACCTAAGAGCAGTTTTTTCCAGGGCCATATACCTAATTCTCTCCTTAGATAAATACTTTTATAAATTAAAAGAAATTTATAACTATGTTATACATGATCCAATGAGTATGAAACTTTTATTACAATTTAAGAAATACAATAATTAACCTATCATAAAAATCCCACCATAATTGTACTACAAAAACTGTAACTATGAATTATTCTAATTAATTATGGAAAAGCATATAATTGTATGAAATTAATTGGAATAATTAATCATTGTAGTTTCTATAGTCCAACTATGATAAAATTTTTTATGGTGAGCTAAATATTATATGTTGAATTGTAGTAAAAAATTTCATACTCATTGAATCATGTATAACTTTGTTATAATTTATTTTATTTATAGAAAAGCATAGATCTAAAGCTACAATAAAAATTTGTACTAAACGATACCATATTATATGTTTTCTGCGTAGATCTGCTCATGTGGAGCCCAACAAAATTGGATTTTTTATTTTATGATTTTTCTATGATTTATTATGGTATTTCAAAGATTTAACGGAAATAAATAAAAAAGAAAAAGACAAAACCACTATTACCGTAGAAAAAACACCGTCAAAAAACTGCCCAGGGAGGTGAATTGCATTGTTTCAAAAGTTGAGAGAGATGTTTTTTTAGGGAAGAAAATCGGACTTTCACAAAAGTTGAGGGGAAAAAGTAGACTTTTCCATAGATAAACTAGGCTTAAAATCCACTTAAAAGGCTAGGGCTTAAAATGATTCGTGACCAATTCTCTTCCATTTGTGTCACTGTCAAAGTCCTCGGTTCATAGTAGAGCATCATTGTTGTGACAACCAAATTATTGGTGAAAGTGCATGTTGCACTTAAGTATATTTTGGATGACTTGATGACATCATTGATTAAAGGTCTAATGTGTTTGCTAAGTGTGACACAGGAATAAGCTTATCTCACAATGTGTTTGAAATGAAATGCAAAGCCAAAATGATGGATTGTTGTTATGATATTCATGTCACAAGAACAAGACAACAATGAAAATGACATTGATGAAAAGGCTACTCTATTGTGGGATAATCATGGTTCATATGTGTGCTAACAAAGGATTCAAAGCAAAGTGTGATTGAATGGCTTGAAGATGATGAAGATAGCAAGGAAAGAGTCTGAGGTACTAAGCAAGGGTGAAAGGCAAGCGATGGCTTGGCGACCGAAGAACCTAGCTAGGGTGAAGAAGAAAGTACTTGGATTTAGTCGAAGGATCATTCAAGCTTGAAGATTACATTAAGTGGAGAATCAACATTCTAGCACAATATTGATTAAAGTGACTTGACACATTTGAGATTTCATCATATCACTTGTATGGAGTCAAGTCACATGCTCAAGATGGCTATGCTCGAGGATATCTACTCTTTTTCATGACAAGCGTTCCTCTAGGTAAAGAAAGTGAAGAGAAGCGGCTTTGGTTCAATGGAAATCAACTCAAGAGGTTTAAAACTTGTTTTTCAATTTGTCTTGGGTAAATAGGAAAGCCGTACTATTAAGAGGGATGCAACATAGAGTAGATGATTCTTCATAAGTGCTCAAGTATAAAATAAAATCAAAAGAGAGACACAAAATCACTTCACGAACACTTGGAGAGGTTGCTGTCAACTTTCAGCGTCGGAAGTTCCGACCTTAAAGTCGGAAGTTCCGACACTGGGATTTTCAGCAAGTCTGTCCTCCCGGCGTTGGAAGTTCCGACCGAGTTCCGACACTCCCAGCGTCGGAAGTTCCGACCCGAGTTCTGACACTCCCAGCGTTGGAAGTTCCGACCCGAGTTCCGACACTATCAGCGTCGGAAGTTCCGACGTGAGTTCCGACAGTGGGATCTCGACCTGCTCCGCCTCCCTGCCGCAAGGTCGTCGGAAGTTCCGGTTATCTCCGGAAGTTCCGACGTGCCGAAAGTTCCGACCCGACTTCCGACACTGACTGAAAAGTAGTCGTTATACCTCTATGAACAGTGTTTCTAGTGAACGTCGGAAGTTCCGAGATCTAGACCGGAAGTTCCGACCTTCACGTTTTCAGACAACAGGCTAGTTTCGTGGGTGGGGCTATAAATACCCCAACCAAGCCCTCTCTCTTGAGAGCTGCTGATTCTGCTGGTTCCCACACCCATTCTAGAGCTTCCAAAATACTTTCCAACCCTCTCTTAGTGAGTGATTGACCTCTAATTGCCAAATCCATTAGTGGGTTGAGAGAGATTCAAAATTAGAGAGCAAGCCACCATTTGAGCACTTGTGCAAATCGTCGATCTTGTGTGCGCATTCGTTACTCTTGGACTCTACGGTCCTAGACGGCTAGGCGTCGCCGTTGAGCACCCAAGAGCTTTGTAGAGTGCCTCGGAAAGTTTGTGAAGGTTCGATCTCTCCTTAAAAAGATCAACTGGTGGAAGGAGCATTGTGGGTGAAATAGACCGCGGCTAGAGTGACCTGTGGTGTCCTCTAGAGCCCACCTTTGTGGTAGCTCGCAGCTGGCTCAACGGAGGGTAGGACCTAAGGGGTGCCGAACTTCGGTAAAACAAATATCGTGTCTCCTCTTGTTATTACATTTGATATTTGTGTGGCTCGAGTTTTCCTGCAGGTTCTGTGTGTTGTGCATATATATATTGTATCTCTGCAGGGTGTGTGAAAGTTGTGAAGAATCCGGAGTTGATTTGGAGCTCTGTGCCAAAATCCCAATACCGAACGTGTCGGTATTGCTATCGGACGTGTCCGGTATTGCCTAGAGGCTCAGTGACTTAGGGATTACAGGACGTGTCCGGTATCCCTACCGGACGTGTCCGGTATTAGCTCTCTGTGCATAAACTTTTATATCTTGCTCTAATTCATTTGTGGTGCAGGGACTTGACTCTATATTCATTGTATATCTTTCATATACTGTGTGTTTGTCTCTTGTGGGGTTGATTTACTCCGATTGAGAGCTTCCAAGAAATTGGAAGCTCATATACTAATCGCTTCCGCATTTAAGGTGTCATTTTTTTAGAAACGCCTATTCACCCCCCCCCCCTCTAGGCGACATCTTAGGTCTGCTCGGTCCTTTCAATTGGTATCGGAGCTCGGACTCACGTTTGAGCTTCACCGCTTGTGAGAACGGATGGATTCACCTATGGAGACGGACGTGGTGCTTCTCCAAAATGATGGTTCAAACTTTCTATCTTGGTCATCTTATGTACTCAATGCATTTTCGGGCTATTAGCCTCATTGTTGAGCATATTGTGGATGCGAGCATATCTCTTTCTATAGTTGATTGGAGCAACTATAAGAACTTAACAAAAGAGGGAGAGATGTGTGCAACTCAATGCTCATGCGTGTTTAATCTTGTTAGACTCATTGAGTGCTGTCGGTGTTTCGATCCCGGGGGTCTGACACCAACGAGTAATGTGATCGTGTGCTCTCTTCCTAGATGGTGATGCAAGATGACACAAGGATTTATCCTAGTTCGGGCAAAGAAAGCCCTACGTCCAGCGGGGGGAGGTTCTTGTTTTACTTGCACCTAAGTGCTTGTACAGGGCGAATACAAGCTCAGTGAGCGTGGACCGGAGTCCGGACTCGTGTGTGTGTGTGGACTCGTGTCGCGCAAGCCCATGTGTAACCGTAGACTCGTGCCCTGTCTCTTGCGCGCGAAGGGCCCTGGCGTCCCCTTTTATAGAACAAGAGGAGGCCAGGGTTTACACAGGATTGACATGTACAACGCTCGATATGGCGAAGGGTAGGAACTCTGTCTTGTCGAAGTCACTGTAGCCAACGTGGGTGTTGCTGTTGAGGCGTCCTTGATGCGTGGCCTCCATCCCGGGCGCGGACGTGGAGGCATGGCGATGTGGAAGCCGTACAACACCCATCCCGGCACGTACAGGACACGGCGGGGTCCCTCCGGGTCTTGGGGTACCTGTCCTCCAATAGCGTGAAAGCAGTCAGGGCTCGAGGGGCGCAGGCCGGCCTTGAGGTGGCGCCTACGGGAGGCTCGAGCCCCCGCAGGTATGGGCAAGTCCTGGAACGCCCGGGCGTACAGCGGTTCCCAGGCCTCGGGGTGAAGCTCGAGTGTGCTACAACGCGTGGTATGGCCGAACAGTGCTGTACTTGTGCCTTTTTGCCCATGCTTGTGGTGAAAATGAGGTTTGACTCTGGCTCTGGTTCACTATGGCACACGCTGTGTACCGGAGGATGTGACCGGAGTAAGTGGACGCATTAAATGCGCAGTATGGGGCTAGTACGGTTGTCAGAGCTGAGAAGCAGGGAGCTTCCTTCTTGCGGGAGGCTTGAAGGGTAGTGGAGGCGCTCGCCCGAGGCCTGACGCGGAGGGCTCGGGTGAGACGGGGAACGAGCGCCAGCCCGAGGCCTGGCTCGGAGGGCTCGAGCGACGGAGATTGAGCATCTGCCTGAGGCCTGGCTTGGAGGGCTCGGGCGAGACGGAGAACGAGCGTTCGCCCGAGGCCTGGGTTGGAGGGCTCGGGCGAGACGGAGATGAGCGTTCGCTCGAGGCCTGGCTTGGAGGGCTCGGGCGAGACGGAGAACGAGCGTTCGCCCGAGGCCTGGCTTGGAGGGCTCGGGCGAGACGGAGAACGAGCGTTCGCCCAAGGCCTGGATTGGAGGGCTTGGGCGAGACGGAGAATGAGCGTTCGCCCGAGGCCTGGTTTGGAGGGCTCGGGCGAGACGGAGAACGAGCGTTCGCCCGAGGCCTGGTTTGGAGGCTGACGCAGCCTACTTTCCGCTTAATAGGTTTTCGGGCTTCGACTTGGTGGGCCAGCGTTGTAGGCCTCGAGGGGTTGGTTTTTTTAAGGTTAGACTTGCTAGGTTTGTTATTAATTGGTGTTCTAGGTTTAACCTATTTGTTTGCGTTGATTGGGGGTACCCCTTTTGTGGACCCCCGACAGTAGCCCCCGAGCCCTTGTTTCGAGTGCTTGCACTCGAGCAGGGGCTCCCGACTGGGATCTCGAGGTTAGCTAGCCGATTCTCGAGGGTTTGGCTGCTTTGATTCGTGGGTGTCGTGCGAGCGACACCGCGGGTGTAGGCTCTGAGGCCACGGGGGAGTGGTTAGAACTCCCTCGTGGGCTTTTTGCGAGTGTGAGTGTTAGTTGTGTTTTTTAGGTTCGGGAGTGTTGAGCCCCCGAGTTTTTACCCTCTTTCGTCGAGGGGTGCCAGGCTGAACCGACCGGCCGGCACTTCGAGCCGTCCGGCACGCCGGTTGCCCTGGCTTGTCATCCCGCGAGTTCTTTCGATCGGATGCGAGGGGGGATGCCTCGTACTACCACGAGCGGGCGAGTATCGAGGTTCCCGGTGAGATGGTAACGGGGAAATCCAAGTGAGACCTCGTGCCCCGTTCGATGGGGTCGACTGTAGCCCGGAGGCGATCTCATAAAGCATGGGTGCTCAGTCTGCAGGAGTGCCGGGTCCATTCGATAGGACCCGGTGGCTCGATGCCTCCCTCGGAGGGGATCTCACTGCATGTCGAGCTCCCCCCCTTGGATACACGTGAGGGGCCTCGAGGGCTTGGCCCTCGAGCGATGCTGTGAGTGGCCCCCTTGGTGTCCCTGACTCGGGTGCTCGAAGCCGGCTGTCGAACCCTCTTCGAGGGCCAGCCTTCGCTGCTTCGAGGCTTAGGGCCGGGGCCCGTTTTTACCTTCTTGAAGAAGCCTCCGTCACTTGGAAACCTTCTGCCCGTTGGGCGCGCCATTTTAGGCGAGGTAGTGGAGATCGTGGCGCCAGGGCGACGAACCAGAAGTCGGAGCGGCGGCCGTGGTGGGCCCGGAGGAGTGGAGCGAGTGCGGAGTTTGCCGCGTGTACCTGTCGACCAGCTCGAGATGCGGTTAGGTGGGCACATTAAACATGTGTGGTTACCTTTCCTCTGTCGTGGGAGACTCCGCCCGAGGCCCGCTCGGAGGGCTCGGGCGAGACGGAGAACGAGCGTTCGCCCGAGGCCTGGCTTTGAGGGCTCAGGTGAGACGGAGGACGAGCGTTCGCCCGAGGCCTGAAAATCTCGTGTTTACACAAAGAAAAGAGATTAGTCGTATTCCCCGAGCCCCCGAGCCTCTTGGTTGTCGATCGATGGCTTTGGGATTAGGGTAGTCCAAGGTTTTTTCGACCTTATCTCGGGTGCGAGGCGAGCCCCAGAGCCCTTTTTCGCAAAGGGTCGGTCAGAGGCGGCCTCGTCTTGGTTTTTCGACCCTCACGCATCCTTTTCGCAAGGCAGGAAGGGGGTGGCGACGCCGCGCTACCATCGGTAGGTATCGGCCACGGCGTCCTCGATGAGCTGTTAACGGGTAAATCCAAGTGCGTGCCCGTGCCCCGTTCGATAGGGGTCGGCTAGGGGTCTGGAGGCGCACACATGGAGCCAGAGGACAGTCACCAGGGCCCGGAACCGTTCGATTGATTTCGAGGGCTCGTTGCCTCCCTTCGTTGGGATCCCGTTTTGAGACCGTCCTGCTAGCATCTCGAATACGACTCTGGATGTCCTGAGCGGTCGTGCTCGGGCTTGGCTCGGGCCATGCGATGGGCGCATCCGTGGCCATTCCTGACTCTGTTATCCTAGGGCGGCTGTCGAACCCTCGGAGGGGTTGGCCTTCAAACCCCTGGAACGTAACGGGCTCGATGCCCTGGGTTCCTTCGCTGGGCAGGAGTCAGAGGCAGGTTACCTCTTCCGTCGGAGCGGCGGGCGCGCCTTTTTAGGCGGCTTTCTGGGGTCGTGGGCGGCGCCCGTTGCGGACGTGTGCAAGGGCCCACGACCAGGCATTTAATGCTTGCGTGCGCACTCGTATCGAGGGGATTCTCGCAATCATGAGATCTCCTAGCGTGCAATGCATCGAATGCGGGAGAAGAGTGACCGACCGGGATCTGGCCGTTGGTTTTTACCCTATAAATACGCCCCTTGGGGATTTCGGAGCGGTTCCTTTCCTCATTCGCTCGTACCCCTTACTCTTTCGTCTTCCTCCTCCGTCCAGCCGCACAAAAGCAGAGGTGGGGAGGGAGAGACCGGGCCAGCGGCGGAGTAGAGGGTTGAGAGGCAAAGAAGAAAGAGAGAGAGAGAGAGAGAGAGAGAGAGAGAGAGAGAGAGATCGAGCGACCTTTCCTCTTTGCGACATCTGCGCCTCGCCTCCGCCTTCTGTCGTTCAGGATGGCCGACGCCACTGAGCCGTGGGGCGCTTCTGCCGCCACCCCGGAGAAGCTAGCGGAGCTGGTGCAGAGAGGTCTTCTTCGGGGCCTTTCCGGCTCCGATAGGCCAGAGTGGATCACCCCCGGTCCGGAGGAGGAGGAGCCGAGGCCCCCGAACGGCTACGTGGTCAGCTTCATCGCTTTCCATGAGCGTGGGTTCGGGGTACCGGCAAGCCGGTTTCCTCTGGGCGCTTCTTTTCTACTACGGGCTCGAGCTGCATCACCTTGCCCCCAACTCTATTTCACAGGCGGCCATCTTCGCGACCGTCTGCGAAGGCTTCCTGGGGATCGAGCCCCACTGGGAGCTCTGGATCCACCTCTTCCGGGGCGAGCTCTTCACGAAGGCGGTTTCGGAGGGTCGGCGGAGATTGATGAGGTCGGGGAGCTGCGTGCTCTCCGTTCGCCAGCATAGGTCGGGCATGTACATCCCATCCCAGGCGGCCACCTCGAACAAGGACTGGCGCATGGGCTGGTTCTACCTTCGCAACGACGACGGGCTGCTGCCAGCATACACCGGCCGCGTCATCGAGTCGCGGCCGGACTTTTGGAACTACAGCGTCGTCGACAAGAGGCAGAGTCGACTCGACCCGCTACTTGAGGCCCTGTCAAGGCTGCGGAAGGCGGGTCTTACGGCCGAGATGGTCGTGGCCTGGTTCCACCAGCGATGCATGCTGCCGCTGATGAACCGGCCCTGATCATGGCGAAGATGAGGGACGACGCGCCTCTCCTGCAGGAGTGCCAGATGAGGGCATCCCCGGTCGCCTATCCCGAGCTCGTTCGCCGGGCGAGGGATGCAGTAAAGGAGGTGAAGGACGCGAACAAACTGCTCAGTATTCCGATGCGCCCGTTCCGCGGGTACATCAGCTTGGTAAGGGGATCGATCCTGTGGGTGTGTTGCCACGGAGCTTTCTTTTTTCGTGTTCGATCCTTACTTCCTTCTTTTGGCAGGGTTTGCAGGGGGTCAGCGCCTCGAAACTCCCCTTCCTGAGGAAAGGGAGGAGAGGCGGCGCCTGGCCGAGGAGAGGAAAAAGAGAAAGGACGACAGGAACATCAGACGGGCTAAGCGTCGGAAGGACCGTGACGACCTGGAGAGGCGTCGGCGGCAACAGAAGCTCCATGGTGAGCCGGAAGAGTCCTCCCCTACGGAGGAGGATTCCGATGATGAAGACGAGGAGGGCTCGGAGGGGGACTCCGAGCCCCTGGCGGGGTTCCCAGACGTGGACCGTTCGCCGGTCCGGTTGGCGAGCCCCGTGAGGGGCGCGCCCGGGGCGCAGGCGGCGGGGAAGAGCCCTGTTCCTGCCCCGGGCGCGGGTGGCGAGGCTTCTGCGCCCCAGGGGGCGATGGGTCCACTCAGGGCCCGTCGACGCCGCCGTCGGTGGGGGTTTTGACGGAGACCCTCGAGACGGAGCTCCCGCCTCCCCCGAGCGGGGTTCCCCCTGCAGGGACACCGCGGCTGCAGACCACACCCGTGTTCACTGCGAGGAGGGAGCCAAGGGCTGGGTGAGCACTCGTCGCTTGCTCGTCTCGCGTTTGCTTGTGTGGGGATTTTTTCTTCATGATGTGTATCTTTCTTCTCTTGTCTCAGCGGGAAGCGGTCCGGGGAGGCCTTCCCTCCGCCCTCGGAAGGCGCTGAAAGTGGGTGCGACTTCCTCCGCCGGCGCGGTGGTGGCACCGTTTGTGACGCCACCACTGCGGGGTCCGGCGGGCCGGACGTCACGCCCGAAATCATCAAGCCCCAGCAGGGGGCCCCGGTCTCTGGTGGGGCGCCAGAGGAGGACCCTGCTTATGGGGCGTCGAGGGATGAAGGCGCCCCGGGGGCCTCGACCGCTGAAGTCGAGGCCGCTAAGGCGGCTGAGGCAGAGCTGTCCCAGGCCGTTGCGCCCGAGGCTGGGGCCGACGTCCTGCCTCAGGGGTCGCGCTTGCCGGAGGAGATCCATAACATCTCTTCTGACGAGACTTCCCCAAAAGGTGGGAAAGCAGAGGTGGAGGGCGAGGTTACCAGCGTGCCGTCGAGGCTGCCGGTGCCAGAGATCGGAGGAGGGGGCGAAAGCTCGGCCCTTGCCCGCTTGGGAGGTCGCTCTCCCACCTGGGGCGGTCCTCGAGTGGAGTGGAGGGATCCAGCTGATCTCGAGGCCGAGCCGGTGTTCGTCCTCGACGATGCCCCCGAGGCCAGAAACTGGAATGTCCTCGGGCAGCTCAGCTCGCTCCTCACGCGGTCGTTGAAGACGTCTCTGACGATGGTGGAAAGGGACCTCCCTCGGGCCGTCCAGGTGAGGAACCTTGTTTGGGCGATCCTCTTCTTCCCGTTTTGTCGTAAAAAGGGGGGTTAATGTTTGGTTGATTATCCACCTTAGGAGCTCATGGAGACCTCTCGGGCTAAGTCGGATTTCCTCCGTCGGGAGAGCCGCGTCTGGGAGCAGCTCAGACGTCGAGCGTTGAGCTCGCCCGCACCCAGAAGCAGCTTGCCGAGAAGAGTACCGAGGTGGGCGGGCTGAGCGTCCGCTGCTCAGACCTGACCGTTGCGGTTGCCGAAGCCCAAGAGCACGCCGCTCAGGAGGCGGAGAAGGCTAAGAACTTGGCGTCACGGCTGGAGGAGTCCGAGAAGGCGGCCGAGGCCCTTCGTGCTCAGGCTGCCGAGGAGGCGTCCAAAGCGCGGGCCCTGAGCACGGACCTCGAGCAGGCTCGGAAGTCTGCTGAGGCGTCGGCCACTGACGCCCAGAAGTGGGAGGATGCGGCGAAAGGTGACCTTTTGTTCCGCAGGTCTTATGGTTTCCTCATCGCGTTTTCTTTTTTTTGACGAGTTGTATCGATCCTCTGTAGAGCTGAAGGGGAAGCTTGCTGAGGCCGAGGAGGCCTCGGCCGCCCTGCAGTCGGTTTACCAGGCTGAGGCTTCGGATCACCAGGCTCTGCAAGATGCTGCCGCCGAGGCCTGCGCGTCCCTCGGGACCGTAGATGGTCAGTCGGGGAGCCTCCCTGACCAGCCGTCTGGACGCCCTGAGGGGTCAGGTGGATGACTGGGTGCGCGGTGCCCTGCATCTTGGGGTGAAGCGGGCCTTCGCCGTGATCTCCAGCCACTACGACGGCCTCAACTTTGACGCCATCGGCCAAGGATATATCCTGCCGGACGATGAAGACGAAGCCGAGCGGGAGATCGCGGAGTTCGCCAGGGCCGTCGAGGCCCCTGGAAAGGCCCTGGCTCGGTTCTTTGAAGAGGACGTGGGGCTTCCCCCAGCAGCGTCCTCGGCTCCTGAAGACCCCTCGGTGATTGCTCCTGCGGACGAGCCTCAAGAGGAGAGACGAAGTTAGTTTGGGCCACCGAGCCCTTGCGTTGTATCCTCCGGGGGGGATATTTTTGTGAGAAAGAACATGCTCACGACCCTCGAGGCCTAATGTAAAAACATTTTTGCATTTCGCTCCTTGTTGCTGTTTTGAAAAAGCGAGCGAAAACGTAAGTCTCGGGGGCGTCGGACGTCGGGTCAGAGAGAACCTTCTCCTAATAGCCCCCGAGGCCTCGGAGGAGTGGGAAAGACTCCTTCAAGGGCTTTTGGGGTGAGAGCCTGAGATGATATTGAAACATCTTTGCGCTCGAGTTTTCTTATTTTTCTTTGCCTGAGTTTTGCTTCGACTAAGTTTCGACACAGACTTGAGTCCTTCGAGGGTGGGCGAGTGGAGGTACCATAGCCGGGGGCGTAGGCGAGCTCCCGTCTCGACACCCTTGACCCTTAGGGAGCCCAAGGTGTTTTCTTCTTAGTCGTGAGGCGCGTTCGAGGCATAGAAAAATAAAATAACGTCGAGTTTAGTAAGAAACGTGCGAGGTTTTTAGGAACTTAGGGGGGATCCCCTAGTTAGCCCCCGAGGGAGTCTTGACTCTGATTAGACAGAGTCGAGGCTACCTCTGTTTTGAACGAAATAAAGAACTTGGAAACGAACTTTTATTCATTCGTGATGCGATGTTTGTACAAAATACGAGAAATGCACGAAGCCTCGAGGCTTTAGGGATAGAAAACGACGTAGCTGTTCGATGTTCCGAGCTGGAGTCGGGCTCGGGATTGTCGGGGGAGATTGACCGAACTCCTTGGTTGTTTGGCCTCAGACGTAGTACCGTCGAGGTCTCGTTGGAGGTTTCACGGGTACTCGACCGAATGCAACAGCGCCACGTCCCGGGCCCCGTCGAGTTGGTCCAGGGTGGCCGAGGCTTCCTGCACATTCTGTATTAGATTATTTGAAGTTTAATCAAGGAAAGAACACTGCGTCCTTCTTGTTGATTTTACAAAAACTTCTCCTTAGCCTCTGCCCCGCGTTTCCGTCCCATTGTCACGTCGTGCTCTTTGGTGCGGTCGGCAAAGGAGACTGTAGCCTTTCGCAGGCGATAGGTTCGCTCCTTGCCTGCTTTGGCATGACCCCTGAGGGTCAGCCGTCCCTCGAGGTTTGTCATGACTTTGGAAAACGGAGCGACAGTGCCGTAGGCTTGTGTTTTTTCTTAGTGTGCCGCGTTTGTTTCTTCCTTTACTTGAACCTGAGGAGCTCGATCAACGGGTCGTGTCTCGGTTCTGCGGATGGGCCGGTGCCGTTAGCCGTCGAAGGCGTCAGGCGGCCGGACCCGGTCCGCTTTCCGAAGACCCGACCCACGTCCCTTGCTCCTCTGGTTCTTATTCGGGATGAAGCAAACGCGGACGCGGGCATTTTAATCATTGTTTTCGCAAACGTTGGCTTTTTAAGAAGAAACACGAATGGAAAAACAAACGTTAGAAAAGGAACGTAGCTTTTTGATCGCGGAAGAGGGATGCTGTTCCTCCTTGTTCGAAACGGTCCTGCGTTTTCGTCTTGATGCCGGGGAGGGGAGGCCCCCGGCGTTGTTGCTGGTGGCGGCGTCGTGGGGCCTCAAGGCTAGGCCTCGAGGAAGGCCCGCTGGCGCCCTCTGAACTTGTTGCGCAGGCGTTGGCGGCGTCGCGGGGCCTCGAGGCTAGGCCTCGAGGAAGGCCGCTGGCGCCCTCTGAACTTGTTGCGCAGTCGTTGGCGGCGTCGCGGGGCCTCGAGGCTAGGCCTCGAGGAAGGCCCGTTGGCGCCCTCTTGCGCAGTCGTTGGTGGCGTCGCGGGGCCTCGAGGCTAGGCCTCGAGGAAGGCCCGTTGGCGCCCTTTTGCGCAGTCGTTGGCGGCGTCGCGGGGCCTCGAGGCTAGGCCTCGAGGAAGGCCCGTTGGCGCCCTTTTGCGCAGTCGTTGCGGCGTCGCTTTGATGGTACGTGGCGCCGCGTCCCCGGGCGCGGGGAAGGGCGCAACATCCCCAGACAGGTCGGTGGTGGCTCGTAGGATCACGCCCGGACGTTCCTCCGCTCTGCCGCCGCCCGCCGTCCTGACGGCGCTCGTCGAGGTGGTGGGCGTAGACGGCTGCGGAGCTGTTGAGGCCGAACGGGGGCTCGCTGGCGTCGAGCGCGGTACATCTCGTGCGGGAGGAAGCTAGGTGGTGTCGACGGAGCACGGCTCGGGGGCCTCTGGCCAGGCCCCGGTCCGTGCGCATGACGAACGCGAACTCGCTGGGAGAGTGCGCGCGCGCCCTAGAAGTCGCTGGTCGTGCGCCGGGCAGGTTTCCCCTCGGGGACCCCGCCGCCCGGGGGAAGTGGGCGTACGCCGTGGGCACCGCCTGTGCCTGACGACGATGGTGACGACGGCGCCGCTCACGAGGTGGCGACGCGCGGTGGTGCGGGCGACGCGCCACGCCCCGCGCGGGGTGGTGTGGCACGCGCTCCGCTCGGGCTCTCCGTGGAGAGCAGGGTCGGCTTGTTGCCGCTGCCGGTGGCCAGGAACTCGAGGCTCCCGAACCAGACGATGGCACCAGCCGAGAACGAAGGAGGGATGAAGCCATCCAGAAAACAACGAGAAATCGACTCCGACACGCGAAGGCCCCTACCTGGCGCGCCAACTGTCGGTGTTTCGATCCCGGGGGTCTGACACCAACGAGTAATGTGATCGCGTGCTCTCTTCCTGGATGGTGATGCAAGATGACACAAGGATTTATCCTGGTTCAGGCAAAGAAAGCCCTACGTGCAGCGGGAGGAGGAGGTTCTTGTATTACTTGCACCTAAGTGCTTGTACAGGGGCGAATACAAGCTCAGTGAGCGTGGACCGGAGTCCGGACTCGTGTGTGTGTGTGTGTGTGTGGACTCGTGTCGCGCAAGCCCGTGTGTAACCGTAGACTCGTGCCCTGTCTCTTGCGCGCGAAGGGCCCTGGCGTCCCCTTTTATAGAACAAGAGGAGGCCAGGGTTTACACAGGATTGACATGTACAGCGCTCGATATGGCGAAGGGTAGGAACTCTGTCTTGTCGAAGTCACTGTAGCCAACGTGGGTGTTGCTGTTGAGGCGTCCTTGATGCGTGGCCTCCATCCCGGGCGCGGACGTGGAGGCGTGGCGATGTGGAAGTCGTACAGCACCCATCCCGACACGTACAGGACACGGCGGGGTCCCTCCGGGTCTTGGGGTACCTGTCCTCCAATAGCGTGAAAGCAGTCAGGGCTCGAGGGGCTCGAGGGGCCGGGCTCGAGTGGCGCCTACGGGAGGCTCGAGCCCCCGCAGGTATGGGCAAGTCCCGGAACGCCCGGGCGTACAGCGGCTCCCAAGCCTCGGGGTGAAGCTCGAGTGTGCTACAACGCGTGGTATGGCCGAACAATGCTGTACTTGTGCCTTTTTGCCCATGCTTATGGTGAAAACGAGGTTTGACTCTGGCTCCGGTTCACTGTGGCACACGCTGTGTACCGGAGGATGTGACCGGAGTAAGTGGACGCATTAAATGCGTAGTATGGGGCTAGTACGGTTGTCAGAGCTGAGAAGCAGGGAGCTTCCTTCTTGCGGGAGGCTTGAAGGGTAGTGGAGCGCTCGCCCGAGGCCTGACGCGGAGGGCTCGGGTGAGACGGGGAACGAGCGCCAGCCCGAGGCCTGGCTCGGAGGGCTCGGGCGAGACAGAGATTGAGCATCTGCCTGAGGCCTAGCTTGGAGGGCTCGGGCGAGACGGAGAACGAGCGTTCGCCCGAGGCCTGGATTTTAGGGCTTGGGCGAGACGGAGAATGAGCGTTCGCCCGAGGCCTGGTTTGGAGGGCTCGGGCAAGACGGAGAACGAGCGTTCGCCCGAGGCCTGGTTTGGAGGCTGACGCAGCCTACTTTCCGCTTAATAGGTTTTCGGGCTTCGACTTGGTGGGCCAGCGTTGTAGGCCTCGAGGGGTTGGTTTTTTAGAAGGTTAGACTTGCTAGGTTTGTTATTAATTGGTGTTCTAGGTTTAACCTATTTGTTTGCGTTGATTGGGGGTACCCCTTTTGTGGACCCCCGACAAGTGCAGAGGTTCTTGAGGAGGCTATCTACAATGGAGAATCTCCACCGGAGAGTTCTCATGTCATTTGGACTAGACTTGTCAACCTATATGGAAAGTCCAAATTGTGATTCATTGGAAATGAGGTCCATTGAATCATCATCATGTGAAGAAGCCTCAAGGAAGATGCACCGGATCGGGCGACACAGGCTGCTGCTCCTCTGGTGCCTGTCTGCACATACCGGACGTGTCCGGTATTGCTACCGGACGTGTCCGGTATTTGCCCAGCAGACAGGGATCAGGAGGCAGCTAGCAGCAGTTCTCAAGCTCGGTGGCGACCAAGTGATGAGTCAACCTCAGTATCTCATGATACTCATCACTTGTGTCTTATGGCCAAGAAGAACAAGAAGAAAAACCAAGAAAGATCAAGAGAAGATTCTTGGTGAAATCAAGGAGAAGGCATCAATAGATAATCAAGTGGAGAATGATGAAGATGATGAAGATGATGACTCTCTTGATTATCTCAAGTATGAAGACAAGCTCTTGTTTGTCAAAGTATTGAAGAAAAATGATGAACTAGAGAAGGAGGTGGAGGAACAAGAGCAATCCCTTCAAAATCAAGAAAAGTTCCTCATCTCCAAATTGGAAGAGCTAAAGGCATTAGAAGAAAGGTATGAAAAATTGTCAATTGAGCATGCTTTAGCTACTAACTCTCTCTCTAATGTGGAAAGGCTAGAGAAGGAAAACTACAAGCTCAAAGCAAGATTGAGTGATCTCTCATTTGAGCACAAGTTCCTAGAAGAGGACTTCTCCCATCTCAAGTGCTCGCATGAGAAGCTAGTAGAATCAAATGCCATGCTTGAGATAGCACATGAGGTTGTGATTGCAATGGTAAAATCTTCTCAACCTCACACAACTACACTCACTAGTGCACCATCTCAAATAAATATTATTTGTGCTAATGAGTGTGCCTCTCAAGCAAGCCAATCTTCGATTGAGCAAACTCTTAAAGAAAATGCTAGGCTCATCAAAGAAGTAAGAAATCTAAAGAAGGATGTGATTAGATTGAAGGATGAGGAGAAAGCACAACCTTCTCAAGATAACCGTGATTACATGGTGAAGAAGCTTGAGAAGGGTTCAAACCTTGCTTACTCCAAAGTCCAACAAAATAATCTCATCCCATCCAAAGAGAAAGCAACCAAGAGCAAGAAAAGCAAGAAAAGACTTTGCTATGGTTGCGGGACATATGGTCATGAGAGTGCCATGTGTCCATAGAAGACTTGGGCCGACAAATGTGAAGTGGCCGAGAAGAGAGCAGCCACCAAAGTGGCAAATCAAGTGAAGAATGATGGTCCAAGTGTGGTGTGAAGTGTCACACTTCGTGCCATTCAAGCAAGAAATGCACCCTAGCCCAAGATTCAAGAAAGAGGGCTTTAGTAGCAACAAGAAAGTGCTATGGGTGCAATCAAGAAGGCCACTTTGTGAACCAATGCCCAAACAAGCAAGACAAGCAAAAAGCGAACAATGGGCGTATTTGCTATGCTTGTAGGAGAAAGGGGCATCTAAGCTATGATTGCCCAAATGGTATGCATCCTAAGCCGAACACTTTTGCAAATGGTAATGTGCTTAGGAAGGCCACAAAGGACTTAGCACTAGTAAGGTGATGTGTTCACCGCATACTAGCACTAAGGCCATTTGGGTGCCTAAGCACTTGTTGACTAACATTGGAGGGCCCAACAAGAGTTGGGTACCAAAATGTGCTTAGGATGTTGATATAGGTACCTATGGTGAGATGAAGGCCTTCGGGTGGTTGAGCAAACCAATTTGGAAATTCTAACTCAACCTATCAACCAATGTTCATCACAATTGCTTATATGGTTGACCCGTTGGTAATCTATATTGCCTTATCTATTACATCATCTTCACCATGACTTAGAGTACCTAAACTTGGTAGGATAGCCATCTTTTCATCTACCATGCTTACTAATTCATAATTGATTTATATGTGAAAAGTTGGAAATGGCAAAATAACTGCAACTCATTCTCTGTCGGAAGTGCTGTCAGAACTTCCGACCTGGCACCAGCACCGCTGACAGAGAATATCTCTGCACTGTCAAACCATACCGGACGTATGACATTGAGCTGCCTATCTTTGCCTACAAGAGATTTGAGTCTAATTCTATTCTTGTTACGTTTCCCATGTTAGCTCAGATCTCACATGTTGTTGTTTCTCAGTAATTTGTGCATAGACTTTAACATCTTTTCATATATGGGAAATTACTTAGTGTTGGCCAAAAGCTGAAATTTGACTCTCACATTCTTAATGGAATGAAAGTGCTTGGAAAGGAATTCAAATACTTGAAGCACTAATTGAGGGGGAGCTCAATTTCCTTTGTTCCTTTTATGGACTAATGAGGTTTATCTAGCATATGTTGCAGTTCATCTTGATCCATTGATTCCTTAGTGAGGACATGGCTATTTGACGAGAAAGGTCAACTAAATCATCACCATGTCATAATTATGCTTAGTGGAATTCATGGGCTCAAGGCAAAGGTATGTTTTTGATTATATGCATTGAAAGTGCATTCTAGGCCCTATAATATGCTAGTGTGTGTAATAGGATAGATTTTTTCAAAACCCCTTACTAGCATGCATAGGAGGTGTGGATTTACAAATCTTTGATCCTCTTTGGTCTTTGTGACCTAGTCATGTCATAATGTGATTATTGTTCCCCTTGGTTGAATTTTGGCTAATCACATATGACATGCCTCTCTCAAGTTCATAAGCCACCATATCTCTCTTTGTTCAAATCTCCTATATGATCTATTTTGGAAAAGAGAATAAAATTTGAGAATATTGGATTGAGTATGTTTCTAAAATACTTGGATCAAAGGTTTGTGTTTAAATTTGGACTAAGAAAGATCAAAGGAAGAGATTGGGAGAAACATAATGGATTTTGGACAGAATGGACAAAGTCAGCACATAATGCTTACCGGACGTGTCCGGTATGCGCGTGACTTAAAGGAACAGTCAGGCCAGCAAAGAGTTATTTCCTCTTCCTCTCCTCTCTTTCCCTCAAACAGCCAAAACCTCCACTCTATACCTCAATCCGAGCCCCGTTGATTCGACCGTGGAAAAGTATAGGAGGAGAAGGGATTGGAGAGGCCTTGCATCAAGTTTGAAGGCCCCAAGTTTTGGATTTCAGTTTCTCATCCTCTTCTCCATCCCCAAGGTATTCAAATCCCAGACTTTGTCCGATCTATTGGATTCAAGTTCATCTGATGATTCCTTTGGTCAATATGCTACATTGGATGCCTAGAAGTAGTGCTCAAAGTTTGGATTGAATCGGAGTTGATTTGGATTCAAACCCTAGATAGGGTTGTCTGCTGTGCACATGGCCAGGCAGTGCAGGCTTTGCCTGCAGTTTGATTCCAATCCAACTAGATATTACATCCTGTGATACTATTGTTGTCTATGATGTATTTGCAAACCTTTGTCATATGTTGGACTAGGTGACGGCAAATCTTCGGATAAATGATTGTGTTATAGCAATATAATTAAATGAGATATACTTTGAGCTTGGTTCTTAATATTGTTCTTGAATATCTTTGTGGATTCAGGACAACAGCTATGAGTGAGCACATAGAGCCGAGGAGCAAGGGTAGGCATGACCCTCGCCATGAGAGGCACAAGAAGGCCAGATAGGATACAGGGACCAGCTCAGTAGGGCGTAGGCCAGTGAGGGCAGCAGCTCAGGGAGGCTCTGACTCTTCTCCTAATAGTGATCCGCAGGAGTACAGGTTCAAGAAGAGGAAGAGCACCGACAGAGATGAGGAGGAGGAGATTGAGGAAGAAGAAGAGGAAGATGATGAGGAAGAGGAAGAGGCAGCAGATCCTCTTTATCAGCATGGTTTCCAGGGTGGTCAACATATGAACTATGGGATGCTAGAGATTCATGCCCCTCATGTCCCTCAGTGCATTGCTAGAGTTAACTACAAGGGAAAGGGGAAGACCAGACTTGCTAGAGATCAGAGGAGGATCGATCCCAGAGGTTTGCCCAAGATTCAGTATGACTACAGGTTTCACACACAGTTTCACGCAGATTTCTACACCAGGGTATTGCTCAGTTTTACGCCACTCTGTTTGTTGAGGAGGACTCGAGTCGCATGCATTGGATGCTTGAGGGAGCCTGGTACAGTGTGGAGTATGAGGCCTTTGCTGCTTACCTTGGCTTCACAGAGGAGGACCTCCAGAAGGACAAGATTCACTCAGAGCTTGCACTACCACCAGAGCATATGGGATTTATGTATCCAGCAGGTGGTCCAGGAGTGGTTGGGAAGGTTCTAGGTCTCCATCCTACCTACATGTATCTTGAGAGGATATTCAGGAGGACTATTGACTGCAAGGGTGGAGACAAAGGACAATTGCAGATTATTCGTAGAACCTTCTCCAGAGGATGGCTCCAGGTGCTAGACCCTTCAGTGTCTTTGATTTTATATGGAGCGAGATCAGGAGTGTTGGTGAGAGGCCCTCAAGGCTGTGGCTTTGCTCCGTACATCATGCATATGATTGAGCGGGTGACAGGACACACGTTTGACTATGTCTGTCGTCACAGGGTGTTGAGGCTTGCTATGGACTTGACAGAGACACACACTCCGCCACCAGGTCCAGGAGGAGGAGGAGCAGCAATAGAGGACGCACCTGCAGCAGGTGCAGGAGGAGCAGCTTCACCTCCGCCACGTGCACCTCCACGTTCAGCTTCATGCCGTGGCAGCCCTCCCTCTCCGATCAAGTTTTTCAGTGCTATCTTTGGAATGTGCAAGGACATCAATGTGGTAAAGAGGAAGCAACATCACGAGAGGAGGGCCAGGAGAGAGGACTCGAAGACGATGAAGATGTTGCATGAGCACTTTTAGTTTCAGCCACCCAGGTCTCCTCCGTCTGAGGACACTGACGAGGAGCCTGAGTCGTTTGAGGAGCAGCAGACTAGGTACCAGAGGAAGTACCAGGAGCACTTCGACCGTTACTCGCAGCAGCAGCAGCAGAAGCCGCAACAGGAGGCACACAGCAGACACCCCACAGTTCTTCTCAGCAGAGACTGCTTCTTGGTGGACAGTCCAGTCACGGTGTAGCTCGTCCTAGTGCAGCAGAGGAGTCAGCTGCGTTCTGGTGGGAGGACATTTTTGGATACGGGCACCAGCAGGGTTCCTACGTTCAGGACCCCTACTTCCAGGGCAGTCTGGGTGACCCTGGACAGGGTGGTTCTCGTCCCTCAGGTGCTCCTCGGTCAGACGACGAGGGTGACGGTGACGGCGACGACGAGTGAGCTCGAGAGTTAGTTACAGCTTGCAGCCCCTTTGTTCTATTGTTCTTCTTGTCAGACCTTTTGTGGTGATGGATGACAAAGGGGGAGAGATTGTGATGATTAAAGCTTCAGAGATGCTTCATATGTTCTATTCTTGTATCTGGAGATATGTTTTGTAGCTGTGTTTGAGTTGAGTTATGATTGAGCTTCATTGGTGTATCATCTTTTTGTATCAGACATGTATCAGACTAGTTCATATATCACATGTGTCAGATCAGTTATGTACTAGTCTCAGTTTGCTGATGTTTCGAGTTGTATCATGTGAGAGATGAGACTTTGTGAGACATGATCTTTATTTCCATATCTATCTTAGTGGCTTATGGATTTGGGAAACCATTGTGATGAGTGCTATGTGTGTTTTCTACTTATGCATTTAAATTCATATGATCCATGCTTGATTGAGTAGTATAGCTTTATGAATGGTGTATTGTCTTTATTTTGATCTTTGTGAGATATACCATGTCATATGTATTTCATTTGATTTATATACTCTTGCACTCATCGGATGCAATGATTTAGGGGGAGTTTCCAACTCCACTTGGTATGTGCAAATTGACATTTTGAGGTCTTTTATGAATTCAATTCATATTGCACATATCAAGGGGGAGCTTTTCATAAATCATTGAACCCAACAAGCTTAAATATTTTATCCTTTTGTAAGCTTTAATCAAGGTTGTCATCAATCACCAAAAAGGGGGAGATTGAAAGTGCATGTTGCACTTAAGTATATTTTGGATGACTTGATGACATCATTGATTAAAGGTCTAATGTGTTTGCTAAGTGTGACACAAGAATAAGCTTATCTCACAATGTGTTTGAAATGAAATGCAAAGCCAAAATGATGGATTGTTGTATGATATTCATGTCACAAGAACAAGACAACAATGAAAATGACATTGATGAAAAGGCTACTCTATTGTGGGATAATCATGGTTCATATGTGTGCTAACAAAGGATTCAAAGCAAAGTGTGATTGAATGGCTTGAAGATGATGAAGATAGCAAGGAAAGAGTCTTCGAGGTACTAAGCAAGGGTGAAGGGCAAGCGATGGCTTGGCGACCGAAGAACCTAGCTAGGGTGAAGAAGAAAGTACTTGGATTTAGTCGAAGGATCATTCAAGCTTGAAGATTACATTAAGTGGAGAATCAACATTCCTAGCAACAATATTGATTAAAGTGACTTGACACATTTGGGATTTCATCATATCACTTGTATGGAGTCAAGTCACATGCTCAAGATGGCTATGCTCGAGGGATATCTACTCTTTATCATGACAAGCATTCCTCTAGTAAAGAAAGTGAAGAGAAGCGGCTTTGGTTCAATGGAAATCAACTCAAGAGGTTTAAAACTTGTTTTTCAATTTGTCTTGAGTAAATAGGAAAGCCGTACTATTAAGAGGGATGCAACATAGAGTAGATGATTCTTCATAAGTGCTCAAGTATAAAATAAAATCAAAAGAGAGACACAAAATCACTTCACGAACGCTTGGAGAGGTTGCTGTCAACTTCCAGCGTCGGAAGTTCCGACCTTAAAACACTGGGATTTTCAGCAAGTCTGTCCTCCCAGCGTTGGAAGTTCCGACCTGAGTTCCAACACTCCCAACACGTCCACCAGCGTCGGATTCCGGTCCGAGTTCCGACACTCCCAGCGTTGGAAGTTCCGACCCGAGTTCCGACACTGTCAGCGTCGGAAGTTCCGACGCGAGTTCCGACAGTGGGATCTCGACCTGCTCAGCCTCCCTGCCGCAAGGTCGTCGAAAGTTCCGGTTATCTCCCAGAAGTTCCGACGTGCTGAAGTTCCGACCCGACTTCCGACACTGACTGAAAAGTAGTCGTTATACCTCTATGAACAGTGTTTCTAGTGAACGTCAGAAGTTCCGAGATCTAGACCGAAAGTTCCGACCTTCACGTTTTCAGACCAACGGCTAGTTTCGTGGGTGGGGCTATAAATACCCCCAAGTCCTCTCTCTTGAGAGCTGCTGATTCTGCTGGTTCCCACACCCATTCTAGAGCTTCCAAAACACTTTCCAACCCTCTCTTAGTGAGTGATTGACCTCTAATTGCCAAATCCATTAGTGGGTTGAGAGAGATTCAAAATTAGATAGCAAGCCACCATTTGAGCACTTGTGCAAATCGTCATCTTGTGTGCGCATTCGTTACTCTTGGACTCTATGGTCCTAGACGGCTAGGCGTCGCCGTTGAGCACTCCAAGAGCTTTGTGGAGTGCCTCGGAAAGTTTGTGAAGGTTCGATCTCTCCTCAAAAGAGATCAACTAGTGGAAGGAGCATTGCGGGTGAAATAGACCGCGACTAGAGTGACCTGTGGTGTCCTTTAGAGCCCACCTTTGTGGTAGCTCGCAGCCGGCTCAACGGAGAGTAGGACCTGAGGGGTGCCGAACTTCGGTAAAACAAATATCGTGTCTCCTCTTGTTATTACATTTGATATTTGTATGGCTCGAGTTTTCCCTGCAGGTTATGTGTGTTGTGCATATATATATTGTATCTCTGCAGGGTGTGTGAAAGTTGTGAAGAATCCGGAGTCGATTTGGAGCTCTGTGCCAAATCGCAAATACCGGACGTGTCCGGTATTGCTACTGGACGTGTCCGGTATTGCCTAGAGGCTCAGCGACTTAGGGATTACCGGACGTGTCCGGTATCCCTACCGGACGTGTCCGGTATTAGCTCTCTGTGCATAAACTTTTATATCTTGCTCTAATTCATTTGTGGTGCAGGGACTTTACTCTATATTCATTGTATATCTTTCATATACTGTGTGTTTGTCTCTTGTGGGGTTGATTTACTCCGATTGAGAGCTTCCAAGACATTGGAAGCTCATATACTAATCGCTTCCGCATTTAAGGTGTTAATTTTTCAGAAACGCCTATTCACCCCCCTCTAGGCGGCATCTTAGGTTTGTTCGGTCCTTTCAATTGGCAACATGAGCTTCCAATATAGCTTAGAAAAGAATTAGCTAGGATTTTCCATGGCTAAGAATGAAGGTCGGTGGCCAACTAGTTGAGGGATCCCAGCTATCCCCCGCGTTGCTCTCTTGTACAGGGTGACAGGAGGGTGACTCCGCACCACCATCTCCCTCCCACCACCGGCGTGCCCCTCCCCCGGCTGTCGCCGCTGCTCCTCGGCTTGCGGCAGCGGCGGGGCCAGCATATGGGCTTCAAAGGACCCCCCCCATGGCACCTTCCCTTCCCCTCCTCCCCTCTTCCTCTGACCTCGGCATGGAGAGCTCGATTGGCTGGCGGCGTGCTCAGATCTGGGGCCCTCAGGCCGGATCTAACATATCCCCCATGGATCCGGCATCTCCCGCCACAGATCCGGTCGGCGGCCTCCTCGGAGGCCGACTCAACATCGGTGGTGGCCGGCCCAGACCCAGCAGCTCCCCACACAGTGGGGCGCTGAAGGACCCCTCCTCACCGGCGGCGCAGCCTTGCCCGCCCGGGCCTGGGCGCCTCCGGCGCGACGACAACCTTCGACAGCTGGACCCGGGCCCGTCGTAGTCGGATCCGACGTGCGGCCTGGTGACGTGTGCGGCCCGACGCTCGGCGATGCTGTAACACCTCTGGTGTTTAACTGTAATTAACCTGACATGTCATCATCATTAGTCATTAATCATCCTTGCCTTGCATTTATGTTTGCTTAGTACTTGTGTAGCAATCTCTTTTCAAAAACCCTAAAAGCCCAAATCTTCCTATAAGGGCAAAAATGGTAATTTCACCTCTGTGCCTAGCTTTGTGTAATTCTTGTTCAGTTGGTTGTCTTGAAGTTTTGTTGTGTTGGCCAAAGTTCAAAAATCAAAATCAGATTTCAAATCCCTTTGCAAAACCCGATTTCCAAACCCTGGATTTTATCCCTCTTTTTGTAATTCAGAAATTATTCAAAATTTGAGGTTGGTCCAAAAAGCAAAGTTGTAGATCTGGCTAAGAGAAACAACTTTGGTATTTATACAAATTTTCAAGTTTCTGTACAAAGTTTGGAGTAAATCCAAATTCATTCAGATTCCAGTTTTTGTCCCCTTTTCAGTTTTCAAAATTTTTTTTTGAGTTTCAGAAAAAGTGTATATTGCAAGTTATAGGTTTTGATAAAAGGAACAACTTTCATATTTGCAGATTTCCCACTTTCAGTGTAAAATCAAAAGTAATTTTGAATTTATTCAAATCCTAAAAGTGTCCCCTTTTCTGGTTTTGTATTTAATTCAAAAACTGTTTGGAATTTGAAAATATTCTTTTTGACAAAGTTGTAGAACTCCTTTTTCTGAACAACTTTGATGTTTTGAGTTTTTGTTGCCCAGTTCAAATTTTGGAAGTAATTTGCAAAATACAGATACTAGCCAAAAAGTCAAACCCTAGGGCATAGCCCTGTTCATCTTCCTCGCGTAGGGGGAGGGCCCCGGCCGTGGCCGAGCCTCCGGCGCTGCGCGCCCGCCACGCGTTTGGCAGCCGCTCGTCTGTCCCCGACCAGCCGCCTGCGTCCGCGCCATCATTCCTCCCCCGCACGCCGCACGCGCTGACCTCCACACCCTCCCCTACAGTGCCCAGGGCGTCGCCGCCGCGTGGCCATCGCCGGCGAGCCTTCGCCCAGGCCCTGCACGCACGCCTGTCCTTCCCGCCAGAGCGCAATCGAGTGCGCACGATCTCGCCGAGCTTATCCACCCCACCCCGTGCTCTCTACCGGCCTCTGGCCGCGACTATATAAGCCCGCCGGAGCCCCGAGCTTCTCATCCTCTCCGCCACCGTGGCCAGACCAGTCCAGACCCTCCGCCGCTCAACCACTAGCCCAACAGCTCCGTCTTGAGCTCGTGAAGCTTCCCCGCTCTTCATTTCATCTCTACCACCGCCTCCTATCGCCCGGCGTAGCTCGCCGTTCCATCTCCGGCAGAAACCCGGCGAGCTCGGGTTCGTGAAATACTCCCTCTCCGGTCACGGATACCTTCCCCTGACCACCCTGTGTCAGCTTCCTTGGTTCCGTGCGACTCTGACCAGGCCTTTGCGGTCTCGTGTGTTGCGCAGGGTCGTCGGAGCGCCGCTCGCCGCTCGCCGCCGAAAGAGCTCCACCGAACCCCCGCCCCGCCGAGCCCTGTCTCCGACCGTGGTAAGCACTCGAAGCCCCCTCGGTCTCTGTCTTTAACGACGCAAAGCTCGAGCCAGGCCTCGGGCGCACGCGTTCACTGTGGCTCGAGCCAGGCCTCGAGCACACGTTTCCGTCTCGCCCGAGCCCAAGCCTCGAGCGGACAGACCCTCACCACTTCGCTCGAGCCAGGCCTCGAGCGGACTTGCGCACCCTCCGCTTCGCCGAGCTAGGCCTCGGACGAAACGATCATTTTCCGTCTCGCCCGAGCCTCCCGGCCAGGCCTCGGACGAAACCCTTGTTTCCGTCTCGCCCGAGCCCGTTTCACCCGAACCCGCTTCGCTCGAGCCAGGCCTCGGCGAACGCATGTCTTCCGATTCGCCCGAGCCTCCCGTTCGCCCGAGCCTCCCGTTCGCCCGAGCCTTGCGAAGAAAGAGCACAGTGCCCTTTTCCTTTTTGGGAGTTGTGAATAGTGTTCTGTTTTCTCTTTTTTGTGTGAATTAATCTATTGTTCCTTAAATACTGAGAAAATTATGGTATGCTCCATGCACTGTGTAGTATTTTATAAAAATATGAAACTTGACTTTTCTGCAAGAATTTGAAAATGAAAAATCCCTCTTTTAATTAATAAATGGATGGTTTTGGATTTTTAGAAAATCATTTATAACTCCAAAAATCATGAGATAAATTTTTTGTGAGCTTCCTATGCCATGTTTAGTCTCTGGTGAAATTTTGAAGTCTTTTGGAACAAGTTGATTTTTGAGCATTTATCTTTAATTGTAAATAGTGCCTTTGTTATTAATTCTGATTTTATTTGAGCACCTTAATGACCTCTAAAAATTATGAAATTTGTTTTACCATCTATCTACACCATAATGAACTTATGTGATTAATTTGGTAATTTTGGAGCAACTTCATAAATGACCTTTTTAAATAATTAAGGAAAATAGAAAAAGTGATTAGGATTCATGTTGTATGCCCTGTTTTTGCATTATTCATACTAGCATACTCATGTGCATGCATCATTGCATTCGTATAGTCACCGAAGAAGGCGTCAAGATCGAGGCAGCCGCCGACGACCTGTCCCTGAGGCTACCCCGAACTCCGACAACCGCCCCGCCGCCTTCGAGCCTGCTGTCTTTGCTCTTCAAGGCAAGCCCCGGTGCATTTACCTCTTTCCTTGAATTTATAAAATGATTTCCTTAAATGCTTTTGAGTTAAATTATTGCATTAGGTTTATAGGAGTTGTGTGCTATCCTAATTGATGCACTATCCACCTTGACCACTGATACACCCGATACCTGTTTTTTCAAAAGTATTTGCAAAATGCTTAGCAATGCTTATTGAATTAGACTTGCAATAAAATGTCATTTTCAAAAGTGTGATCACTTAAGAATCTTTATGGGAATTTGGCTTTACTTCCCGTTCGATGACTGCTTGCCTAGCTAGCATGTGGTCATTGTCGAGAAGAGGTTGTCCGCGCGTACGGTGCCGTCATGTTGTAGTCCGGGACTCAACAGTTGACACCGACCGGGACAGGGTTGAAAAACTGACAGGACTATTACGCTTGGGTGAGATATAACCAAGGTGTAGTTCTGGCTGGAAAATTAGGGACCATCCGTATGGGGGCCTGCTGGCCAAGACTTGCAACTATTCACATACTACGGAAAGCTCTGGCTCCGAGGAATCCTTTATTGGACCGACAACCGCGCACTGGGAGTGGAGAGATGGCGGAAGTAGCATGTACCCACGTGGTCGTCGTACCTGGATAGGAGTGGTGTACTGTACTTCCGGGTGGCGTAGGACCGGGCCCAATCTTGGAGGAATCGTGGTAGACGAGTTGGCATATGCAAGCTTGGGTGCTACATATGCAGTGTGGATAGGATCCTCAGCTGAGTATTATTTATCCGGATTAACGTTGCTCCTCGGTTATGGAGACTTGGTCCACTGACTGTCAACGGAGAGTGGTTCTCAACTAGGAATGTTTTGAAATGTAAAATGAATCATGAATGATGAAAAATTGAGGAATACTGAATCTTTCCAAATAAAATAAGGTTTACAAAAATGCTTTTCTGCAAAATACTTGATCTTGCTTAAGCCTTACCTTGACTACCCTAAGCCTCTCATTCCTGAGTCTTCTCCCTTTTCTTTAGTCGGGTAAGTCTTGTTGAGTACCCCAGTACTCAGGGTTTGTTACCCATGCTGCAGGTACGACAGAGTCCCCGATGTGTCTTGCACCCTGCTGCGTGACCATCGTCCAGGAAAAGGCCGATGAGGCCGAAGAATAGTTGTACACCCTCGGGCTGGGTGATTATAAGTATCTTTGTTGTTCTCCACTTTGTTGCCTATGTTTATGTCTATTATCAAAAACTTGGTCTGTAATAACTGCACCTTAATTTCTATTTGGAACCCTGTTTTGTAAAACTATTGTTATTTAAGTCTTCCGCTCATTATTCCGATGTTATTTGTAAAAGTATGCAATGCTGTAACCGAATTGTGAGATGATCCTGCGGACATTGGGCACTGATGTACCCGGTGGCGAACAGGTCTTAATCACATGGAACATGGGTTCGGCTGTCAGAGGTTGACAGGGACACGTGGGCCATGGGATTAGGGTCGTTCCGTCACAGATGCGGCGGACGGCCAGGCATGCGGCCAACGTGTGTGGAGGCCCCCGGAGGCGCCCGTCCGGTCGGTCTGCTACGCGGGCTGTCGCGTGCCCAGCATGGGTGATGGTTCTGCTGATGGCCTGCTCCGATCTATAGTTTCGGGTGAAAACCCTGCCTAGTTCCACCCGGCCGACGACGGTGGCGCAGCTGCGTCACTGGCCTTCTTGGAGGCGTCATCGAGTTGCTATTGATCGAGCAGGATATGGTCGTAAGACGTTATTCCTTCCCTAGCGTTGTCGACGTCCGTGGACGTCGAAGCCCTTCGGTAGCGCTAGAGCAATCTTGCAGTCCATCTCCCATGGTCGTCGCGTCGGTGCTATGCTCCATGTGCTTAATCTCCTCTTTGCTTGGGTGTGTCTAGCTCGGGTGTTGGTGTCGCCGTAGCAGTTTGCAGTGACTACCTGGTCAATGGCAGTTCGACGTCTTCTTCGCGGTGGCTAGCTGGTCACTGGTGGTTCATTTCGCGACTACCTGGTTGCTGAAGGTTTACCTCGCGACTACATGGTCGTTGGAGGTTCGAGCATGACATCTCCTTCGCAGTGGTTGCCTGGTCACTGGCGGTTTCAACTCGCGGTTACCTGGTCGCTTGAGGTACTGGTGGATGCTTTGCCACCGTGACTAGACCCCCTCGACTGGCGTCCTTTGCGCGGATGTATCCCTTTTGCAGGCATGGTTTAGTTGTTAGTTGATTGATGTCAGAGGTGGTGACCTCCCCCTCTCTTGTTTTTCGTGTTGTCTGGATTTGGTTGGTAATGTTGGGATTACTTGTGAATCCCTTGTATCATCTATGTGTAGGTTTATTGACCACTCTTCTCTGTTTAATGAAAAACAGACTATATCTCCGGTCTAAATTTTTTTCCATGGCTAATTTAGAGGCATTTCTCAATAAAGTTGGCTATAAGTTGATGTCCGTAATACAATCTTAAATCTATCTACTAATACAAGCACAAGACTTGTTCCTATATACTAGTCTCAAATTATGTACTAACAACGACCACAACAACTATGTTTATGGTCATGTTTGTTTACAAATCCTGTGCCAAGCATGAAGCAAAGATCCCATATTAACCTTGGGTAGTACGTCACCATGAGCTAACTCTTAAACAATAGCCATGTTTGTGTGTGAAGATAAAGGTAGTAATGAACAACTAGTGGACGTAAAAGAAAAGCACAGCGATAATGCTAGGTTAATTAAGATTAGGAGGTAGGACGACAAAAGCAATTTTAAAAAGAAAGAAACAAGGTAAGATATTTATATGTGGGCATTTCTCTATCACTATAGCTTTCTGCCTCTATTTTTCCTATATTCTATTTTCCCTATAGCTCCAACTTGCAACGCTACCTACCTACCGTGGTTGACATGTGAGTCAAAAGCGTAGAAAACTTATGTGGTACAAACATGTGTTTTTTTTAGTTTGTTGCTTACTCAGTCTTGTAATAGTATAATGTATTTTAAATTTTTAAAAAAACTTAAGTGAATACTTAAAGGACCGTGACGTGTTTTCGACGGTTTATGATCAAAATGATCGTCATGTAAAACACTATTTCTTGTAGTGACCCATGCAACCATGGGATAAACCTAATTAAGAGGTTCTTTATAAATATGGTTTCTTTTTAACAAACTTTACCAAATATGAGCATGATTAACACCAATAAATGTCTTATTGTCCAATATAAATTTTAGAAATTATATACGATGTATGTATCAAGATGGAGGAAGTATTTTATACTCTCTCTGTTTCTGAACACTATCTTTTTTTCTACCGTAATTTAACTACATCTGTAGAAAATGTTAGCACACTTCAATCTCCAAATAATTTAATATGAAATAGATTTAGGAGGTGTTTGTTTCCCCAACAAAAAATTTAGTTGTCGTGTCACATCAAATTTTGTAGTCCTAAGGCCACATTCCCAAAAACTTCTCAAAAAGTTTTAAGATTCTCTGTCACATCGAGTCTTTAAACGCATACATGAAACATTAAATATAGACAAAAAATAACTAACTATACTTTTAGTCTGTTCATGTCGAGATAAATTTTTGAGCCTAGTTAATCCATGTTTGGACAAAGTTTATCAAATAACAACGAAAGTGCTATAGTATCACTATGCAACATTTTTCCCCAACTGAACGAGGCCTAATTTAGTCTATTAAAAATAGAGTAATTAAAAACTATTTTTTCAGCCGAAGACTAATTCACGAGACGAATCTATTAAACTTAATTAATTCATGATTCGACAATATACTTAAATATTTGCTAATAACGGATTAATTTATCTTAATAGATTTATCTTATTAATTAACATATGACAGTATAATTAGCTTTATAATTAATTTATATTTATAATAAACTAAAATTAGTACCAGATAGATTTTTTTTCCCATGAAACGAACACCCCTAATGATCGTTGTTGGCTTTGTTGTCAAATGGCAAGTACTATTCGGGATATGGAAAGGTGCGATCGATGCACGGAAAAAAGCTGGGATTAGGACCTGCACGTACGTACGATGGCATCGATTGGCACGGGCCACGGAGCTACGATTTGTCTGAAAAAAGTAAGCTCTCTCTCCGGCCAATGGCCGATTGGCCACAGCTTTGGAATGGAAATGGATGGTTTATTTTGACGATGCTGCAATTGCACGGGCCTTGTTCCTTCCATCATATTCAATTTATTCATTCCCATTCCATTCCATGGCATCAAGTTAAGATTATATTCCCATGCATGAACATTGCACTCTCCCTGTTTGCCCTGCTATAGGATCTTTGTTTCTCGTTTTTTTTTTTGGGAAACAAGAGCTTGGAGATGCAGATTCTGCATTATTATTTGCAGAACCTAGCTTAGAGCGCCAGGAGGCCGAGACCTATTTGGTTCCTAGCCTGCTAGACAACTTAGAAGTCACAAATTCATTTGCACCCCAGGCACAAGAAATCGGATGCCTCAGGTTGCATACAACACCAGGCAAGGTTACCTGAGTTTTTTTTTTTATTAGAAATCTGAGTTGTGAGAAGGATTGTAATAATTTGGGTTCTTTTTTGGATTCTAGATTATAGGTAGTAGATTATCTGGACACTCACCCCATAGGGGGTGTTTGAGACTACTCCATGAACTCTACTCCACGAACTCCATTGTAAGCAGTTCCAAAAAAAACTGAAGCTTGTGGAGTAACTCTTTATTATGTTATGTGCTCTTACAACTCCATACTTTTTTTTATCAAACAACATGCGTGGAGCTAAAACCGCTTGGCTAAAAAAACATGAACAAAGCTGGAAAATATGGAGCAGAGCAGTCACCAACACCCTCGTAATCTCTTGTTAGGACTTGGTAGTAAGTTTTAGATGGATCATATAAGTCTATTATTATTTTTTATTATTATTATTATTATTATTATTATTATTATTATTATTATTATTATTATTATTTGTTGTTATTATTATTATTATTATTATTATTATTATTATTATTATTATTATTATTATTATGTATGAGCAGGCTCTAAAATAAGTAGAGAGGTTGCACTAGCACAATCACCAAGAGGTTTAAGACAAACAAAGTTGCTCAGAAACTACTGAAGAATGTACTTGTCGATCTCATAATATATACAAGCTCATCATCACTTATATATATATATATATATTATAATCTTATTACATGAATATAAAACATATATAAATATGCAGCAGCAGGACCCTACAATTGTTGTCTCGTCTCATCTGATTCTTCACAAACCACATGCATGACAATAATAATGGATCTACATGTATGTCCTGATATGATACACCATGATCGAGAGTAATAGTACCTATCATATACATATATATGCTTGAATTAAGCTACTACGTGTATATATACTATGTAGTTACAGTATACAGATGCAAACACCATATATGTACTTAGTGTTATTATACATATAACATACGTACGAACAGATGCAAAAACGAAATTAAAGGCAAACGTTTGAATTCATAGCTGCTAGACTAAACAGCAGAAAACAAATTAAAGCTAATGATCGATCGATATGCATCCAGATATGGTTGAACATAAAGATCAGGATGAGTCGAGCATCTTCTTGTAGTACTCGTCGTCGTCGATCCTCCAGAGCGAGTAATCCGAGCAGTACTCCCACGTCGGCGACGAAGGCGGCTCCGCGCCCAACGCGGCGGCGGCGGGATGACCGGGACCGGCTCCTGCCCAGCCGTCGATGAACATGTAGCTCGCCGCCGCCTCCGCCGCCGCGATGTCGTTCCAGAAGAAGTGGTCAGAGGCGGCGTAGCACTCCTGCTGCTGCTGCTGCTGTTGTTGATGTTGTTGATGCTGGCTTGCCGCGGTGGTGGTGGGCGTGGACGCCTCGTCGAGCTCGGCGTCCTCGTCGCCGCCGCCGCCGCAGCCGCTGCTTTGCTGTAGTGCTGACTCGGTCACGGCGGACGATGACGTGGTGGCCGTGCCACCACAACAGCCGCCGCTGCGCGGACTCGGAGAGCCAGAGCAGCTGACGGACGTGGCGGTGGCCGTCACGGATGACGACGACGACCCCGAGAACGCCGACGCCGACGCCGACGCTGACGCCGTCTTGCTGCTCCGGCGGCTGTCCTGCTGCTGCGCCGCCGCCTTCTGCTTCCTGGCGCGCGTCCTCCAGAAGTTCTTGATCTCGTTGTCGGTGCGGCCGGGCAGGCTCCTGGCGATGCGCGACCACCGGCTGCCCCACTGCGCGTGGAGCTGCAGGATGAGGCGCTCCTCGTCGGCGGTGATGCGGCCGTGCCGGAGCCCCGGGTGGAGGTAGTTGACCCACCGCAGGCGGCAGCTCTTGCCGGTGCGCCTCAGACCTGCAAAGTACGCCGACACATGCGCATGCACAGAGAAGAAGAAGAAGGAGAGAAACAAGGGAAGAAACTGGTTAATTAACACCCATCGCCATAGCCCATCCTACATCAATCCCCAAGCATACATGCATCTTTATATATATACATATATATAATTATATATATATATATATATATATATATGTATATATAGCATAATGCTTGGGATGCACCCGCCACCGCGCAAACCTGAGACCTTTGCTAAGAAATCCCACCGGCGTTCACCAAACAAGCGGACGAACCATACCAGCTGGGCGTCTTCCTCCTCCGTCCAGGGGCCCTTCCTCATCGCCGGCAGACTACTGTTGCCGCCGCCGCCGCCGCCGGTGCCCCTACTACTACTACTACGCTCACCACCACCAGCACCACCCTGCTGCTGCTGCTGCTTCTTGCTCTTGTTCTTGCTGATGCCGCACATGCTCGCTGTCGCCATCGACTGATGATGATGATGATCCATCGTCAATCGAGATCGTCTCGGCGTCCTTGCGGCAGGCGTTGACGGTGTCCTTCGATCTCCTCTCTTCCCTCCGAATTGTCCCCGTCGTCGATCGACCTGATGGCCGATGAGCTGCTTGGCGGGCTGGACTTAATAACAGCTACTGCAGGTGTGGCGGCAGCCGGCTGGCCGGCAGACAGAGACAAAGGCCACCCAACCCAACAAATTAAAACAAGCTTCGATGATGCACCTATCAAAGTATCAATCGAGAGGAAGAAGAAAGGGACTGCAGATAGATATATGCCTCCACGCACTACTTGTGTACGATATATAGATTCTAGCTGCTAGCTAGCTGGAATGCTGAATATATGCTTTGCTGATGAGTACACTTGCTTGCTACCAGATCCCTCTTTGTACTTCTGTAGTCTGTACTGGCCACACTGCATGGTTATATATATACATATACATGCATACATATATACAAAAGAGAGCTGGTTGAATTGCTAACTAATAAGAATGAAGAGGAGCGTGTAGTGTATGTAGTGGTAGATCTGGCAATGCAATGCAAAGTTTAGCAGTGGATGATGAGTGTTGCAGAGACGACGATGGAAGCTAGTGCGTGGTGAGGTCAGTTGATGGGCACCCCGCACTGAGAAATGCTCCTATCATGTGTTAGCACTTGCAATTGGGGACTTAATTTCTAGAGTCACCTCACCTCACCCTCTTCTTGGTCTTACACACTCTTGTTTGTCGTTGCACACATATTTTTGTGCCAACAAATCATTAAGTTTTGGAAACTTGTTAACCACGAGCGAGGTTAATTTTTATTTTGTTGTGACGAGCGTTTATTAGTAATTCGGTTTTGTTGCGCGTAATGTTTCGACATATATTTCGTTAAAAAAAGTCCATCTTTGACCATGGAACTATTAATTGCAAATTAAGACGACCTTTAGATGTCATCAAAGGTCATTTTGCATCTATATGCATGTTCTAAAAATAATAAAAATTTTGGCTTTGTTTTTAAGAATCCTTATTTGGATCAGATAAATATGAAACCGGTACCAACTTTTTCAAAAAAAAAAATGATTGGACAATTGGTGCTCTGTTTATAATTATCTGAACCTTATTTGTTCCTTTAATTTTCTGGTGTTTTGTTGCTGGATCGATGTTCTGTCTATTATTTATTAAATGAATAACAACACAGCTATGAGCAATAAGAAAATCTAGCTGCAAGAACAAATATTAGATTCAAATGACTCTAAAAAGAGCATAAAAATAAATATTATATTTTGAGAAAATAATTTATTGGTTATCACATTTTCTAATTGTAAGGAATTTCTTGTGAATTTTAGTTATTATTTTTTATTTTTTATAAAATACATATATAGGTCAAATAACCTTTAAACCAAGCAGAAGATCGGATATATCTCGTTTAATGGTCAAAGATAACTAGTTTCTCAGTTTGATGTCCAAATTAGAACATACTTCTTCACCTTTTTTTTTTTTTTGGAACACAATCTAGATACAAGATGTCGACGAAAATTTGAGAAAAATCAAAGAAGGCAGGTGGATGGAATTTTCATCTATTTCCGGTGGAGCATTTGGAAAGAGAGAAATCGGAGAATTTTCCAACACAAATCACTTAGCCCCCTGCAGGTGGATGGAATTTTCCAACCACAAGGATTGAGGAGACACAATTGAGTTTGCAGTAGTTTCAATAGTTGTCTTTTTTGGTTTCTTGTTGGTGTTGTTACCTGTTCAGCAGTTGTTTTCAGTCGTTTGGTGTAGTGAGGAGTTGTTTTAGAGGGGTTCTGTAAATTTTTTGTACAGTTTTTTCTTTTATCGTCTAATATAAATTGTGGCAAAGCTTTTGCCGTCCTTTCAAAAAAAAAATGCATGTACATGTATCTTGCACACATGCATGTACACCCTCCCTAAACATTTAAGATCGATCGAGGCTGAGTCAACAGTATCTTCACTTACAATTAAGTCCACAAATTAAATATGGGTGAACAAATTTCACCACAAGAAACATAATCAACTCAATTACAATCAAGTTTTGTATCCCTGAGTTTGGAGGTCATGAATGAATTCCTATATATAGAACGTACAATCCATTCGGCATGGATTAGCGGACAAAGTTTTTAGTGATGGAGCAATTCAAACTAATATAATCTCCATGTATATCATGGTGTTATTAGATTGTCTACGCAACATACAGGATGTCTAATGACATAATCTGAATCGCTTAACCGTTGGTTTTAGCTGAGCTGCACAAAAATATCTTCTACTTTAGCTGCTAGCTTGATTGACAACATGGCGGTGTCATAATTGTCGATCCGGTGCAGTTCTTTCTAGGCTTATATTAAGCGCCATGTTGCACTTCTTAAGCATATCCTTTTGCTATCTTCCTAAAGAAAATAATGAGGGAATATGTTCTCAAATGACAAGAAAAAGTGGTGATTGCAAGCTGCATTTGCAGAAATGCTTGCGTCATATCCAAGATGGCCGCATTGACAGGATAATCAACCGGCCGGAGAAACAGATTATTCCACTCACTACTCATTGTGATCTCCTGTTTCTCAAGTCATAATCTTTAGCGCATGAACTTGTGAAAGCACTAATTTCTGTCAAAGCAATAATTTCCCAGGTCATAATCACCAGAGACACTGATTTAGCTCATGCGCGATAAAACAAATGGTTGGTGTGGTATTAAGGATGTTGCTTAGAGCAATTCCAAGAGACTTGGTGAAAAAAAATACTCTCCAAAAACATCTCTAATTAGATCTCTAAATATAGCCATCATCTATTCCAAATTTCTCGTTAGCCAAAGAGTAAGGCTGGCTCTCTAGAGTACACACAAATATAGAAAAATTGTTAGAGTGTGAAGAGATATAGAAAACGATTTTTACTGAAATGATTCTCCAAATGATGACTTGGAGATAATGAACTTAGAGAGAATGAATTTTAAGAGCCTCTTGAAGATGCTCTTATACATTTTTTTCTAAAAAATCTTAAAAATAAATAAAATGAAATTTAGGTTGAATAGATCCATCAGGGGTGAGTTTTTTTACGAGAGATGTGCAGTATGAGGTCATACCTGCTATTTGCGGAAGTGGTCTACCAACAGTAAACATTGCTACTAGTGGTATCCATCCAATTATATATATCAAACAAAAAGGCAGAGTCCACTATCAGATTTAGAAATTCACTACACGGGCCTTTTCTCAAACGCATGCAGGAAATTCAATGGTTTTATCTTTTAATTTCTTTGCTAGAATATGCAAGTTTCATATACACAGAACTTGTTCAAAGGCTGTATGAATTCTTAAAATGGAAGTGGAAATCTGCAGTGTTCCAAATGAATTTCCATGGATTTTTCTCTGTTGCATAGGTTGCTCAAACTAAAGATGGTATTACGTGCTGAACCGAAGAAAAAAAAAGGATGTTCAGAAATTGCTGACATGGTGATCTATTAACTATGTTTATCTCTGGCACTGTATACTAGTATAATGCTGAAACTGCACTAACTCTTTAAAGATCAGGTTGATGTGCTAAACAACTGCTTCATGGTTAGAGAAAAAGCCTCAGCTCTTGGGGGTCACTGTTAGTGTTGTGCCTTTCCCATCATTCCTTCCAGGAAAGAAAGATAAGCTGATAAGCGATAAGATAGGTGATGTGGCACTGCACCAAACATCGTGCAACCTACGGCTCAGATTGCACAACAGTGCACGTCACCATGATATGTACACCTATATTTATATATTTGTAAAAAAAAGGGAAAGAAAGAGTTAGCAGCAATTCAACTTGTCCAGTCCTTTTTGCACAGCTGTTAGTGACCGTCAAATTTTACAATTCCACTAGTAAGCTTTGCTGTCACTGGACATTGCTGCACCACCATGCATCTTCATCAAAGGATGAAGCCAGTAAATCTGAGCAAGTGAGCATGACCAGTTCATGTTTAGCCAGCTGAGAGCCTGTGATTAGCGCAACAATCATCTGATTAGCACTGCTATGAACACTGAGATCAGGAAGGAGGGTTTTACTTAGACAGGAAGCTAAACCAGCAAGCATCTGGAGATAGAATTTCTGCTGACATGAAAGCAGGGAAAGGTGACGTGGACAGCACCATGTTGGATTGGAGGATAACCCCACTTGGAGCATAGTCTTCTACCTCCAGCCCCTTTATCCTGCCTTCTCATCACCATACTCTCTCTTTTATCAAAATCCATATCTTCTTCTCATCCTCCTCCTTATCCCGTACATTGTCATTCACCAATCCGCGTTATTCGTCATTCCAGCGCCAAGCCTCGGATTGGTTTTTGCCCGAGTGCGAATCCTCTGTCGCTTTTCTTGCAAGATTTGCAAGGCTTGGTAAATGGCGGACAGGCGGCACGCGGTATCCCAAAAAAGAAGATGGTAAATGGTGGGCAAGCAGGCCTTGTCCCAGAGAGAACTTGTCTCACACTTATCATAAAAAGGACAGTACGAATTTCACCTGAAACAAAACAATTGGCCAAGAATTCCACGTGAATTTCAAGCAATAGCAGCACGATTCATCTCAAATTCGGCATGGAAAAAAGAGCAACTTTTCAAAGATGGAAATTCTAGAGAAGTCACGACCTCCATGCGTGCGTGAGCTTTTGGCGAGTGGACGAGCTGAGGCAGTAGTGAGATGGCCGTCCTTCTGGTTCCTGGAAAGCCAGGCCGGCCCCGGGTCACTCACTAGCAGAGAGGCCTCTGCCACATCCTGCCAAAAACGTGTTGTGCTTTCAAGCAGCACGAGCATTAGCATATAGCATATCAGCGGAAAGATAGGGCAAGTTGGCACCAAATAGTGAACTGAGTGGAGCAAATTTTGTGCAGCAAAGTTTTCAGATTTCCGCCAACAACTGGGGGCGGTACTAACCATTCTCCATATACTTTTCCTCTTATCTTGAGAAAAGGAGCTTCCATTCTTCCGTCGGTAAGTTAAAAAAATGCAGCCCGCTCATTTCAGCTGGCTGTGCGCCTGTGCTACAGGTGTCTGCGGTTTTGAAGCTGCGGCGGCAGCTGAAAGTAGCTGAAGCAATGATCTTACACAAGGACAAACTTATGGGACAACTCTTCTGGCGCTAAGGGTAAGCAAATGCAAACACAAACTCAAACAGGACTAACAACAATGATCTTACATGACGAACAAATTTATTGGACAGAAGTATGCTTATAGCTGATTTGTCCAACAAAATGAGGCTCACTAAAATCATGATCCAGTGGCACAAGTGATGGAAAGTATTACAATCAGAATTGCGCATCCAAAGTTGCATCACGGGAGAGAACGAATCCACCAAAGAAAAGATGCGTCAGAATCTAGCCATCCTGTAAACCTCCTGAATAAAGTTTGAACCTTATTTAGGAAGAGCAGCATCGTGGATGAGCTGTTTGATATCAACTCTTGCCGCTCTCCTCCTCTTTCATCTTTTTCTCCCACCTACGTTTCTGGCGGAAAAAAGTTTCAAGCACAAAAAGACAGATGAGCCAGTCAGATCCTTTTCAAGGGATGCCTTCGTTCGATCACTATCATAGCTATCATTACATTTGGTCTAAAAACACAAACATGGCATCTTTGTGCACCAAGGTCAATGCAGGATAAAAAAGATGGATCACTGACAACAGATATTTGACTATTTGAGTGGCCGCTAGACGAACCTAGTACCACAGTTTATAAAATATTTCCCCAAATTACGTCATCATTATTACTAGACTAGTAAAATAGGTAATGGCGAGCAACCATCAGTGCAGTAGAATTGCAGACCATTATATCAGTGCACCAACAGAATCTATGGGTCTGCTTTACTGCTTTAGGTATTTTACTTATGTTTATTTATAAGCTGTTGTGGATTGTTGACTATGAAATATTGGATTAATTTAAACATATACCTAGCATACCATTGTCAGATGGTATGTTCTAATTGGGATCTTGAATTTTTTTAGAAAATACTCCAATGTTTCATGCACAGCCTTCTGTTTGATTCACAAAGAACTTTCGTTTGATTGCTTTGAACTAGAAAGTTGATTTACCCTTGATGGCATGAGACAAGCTAAAGCTGGTTGACGGCTGGTTGTAGGTGTTAGGATTCTAAAGACCGAGAGGGCTCAATTACAGGTGCAGCAGTAAGACTTTGGTTTCACTGGTTTCATAATGATATGTTAGCTGTTGATCCAATTGAAACCAGTAGCCGATCCAATTATTTTTAACATACATAAATGCTTAGCTGTTGTTAAATTATGGTATCACTGAACCAGCTCACCAACACAAGCTTCTTTTAAAAATAAAGATTGGACTGAAATATAGATCCCAAAATATATTTGGTCCAGTATGGATCCCAAATATATTTGATCTACAATACAGGATAACCAAATCATGCTAATGCTAACGTTGTGATCATAAGACAAAGATTGAGGGCTTCTGTTGCCCAACTACACCTCTACCTGCATAAGGTAGCATTCCAGCTAAAATATAGCAGTGGAATGAATTTTTCAAGGGAAATACCAAGATAACCTTCTGGCTTGCTGCTAGCCTGCTATGAAGCTAAAACAACTGATGCCCAAGTCTTGTGGCTTGCCTAGATCAGTAGTCAAGATTCTAAACATGACTATGTTAAGCATAGATCAAGCACAACATTGGTCTCGAAATTATACAAAAGATCAGCCAACATATATTAGTCAATGAACCAGAACATTACAAAACAATAATATGCTTTTATAGATTCTGATGTTGCTTATATAAGAATACAAAATTAGGCCCAATAGACCCCCATTACTCCAATATAAGCCAAAAAGACCTAACAGGTTCTCAATCAGAGTAGCATATATTATAATAGATAGAACAGAATGACTATGAATCTTTACTCCTCTGTTATCTACCATGATAAAAGGAACCCAATGGAATTTGGATTACGGTAATATAAAGATTGAAGTTTGAGCATATGACACTGAGAAGCTATTAGGCTATAGCTAAGTAGTGTTCAGCACAACAAAACTTAATGTGGGAGGCATGTTAGGCAAGTAGAGATCAACAAATAACACATGTCAAATCTCTCAGGAAGTTTGCTAGATCATTAGCAATCTAAAACTACCAGCTAAAACAATACATCTAAACCATACTGGCTTCAAATTGACATGGTTTTCGTTTTATACAAGTATCACTAACATCAGTGCAGGATGTACGTGCACGCTGGATTGCAATGTAAACATACAACAGGTAGCAGAAGATAAACCAAGATGAGGCAGACGCAAACCTTGTAGTCGAGCAACATCTGGGGCATCTTCTTCATAAGCTCAACAGTATTTGCTCGCCTGAGAAACGGAAACAGAAACGAAACGTCAATAAACTGACCCAGTGAGCAAACCGAACACACAAATGGAGGGGAGGGATGAGCAGGGGATGCGCGCGCTTACTTCTCGGCGGAGATGCGGTCGCACTTGTGGCCTTTGCGCTTGGTGCGCATCTCCCCGCGGGGCGGGTCGTAGGTCCAGTCCTCGCCGGCGAGGAGCACCTCCTTGCGGAGGCGGGCGCGCTTGCGGCCGCTGATGCCGAGCGGCTTCCACGCGCCGAGCTCCCAGTACCCCCACACCCCCTTACCGAGTTCCGCCTTGTACTTGGCCATCTTCTCCCTCCACGGATACCCCTCTGCCCACCTCGCCGCCGTCGCGGCCGCCGCCTTCCCGGCCATCGTCGTCAGCTCCGATCGCTCTGGGTCAGTTAGGGTTCAGGCTGCGGCTTTGGGGTAGTGGAGTGACCATCTAATGGGCCTTTTGAGCCTGGGCCAAATTGAAGCTCATGTACTGTCTTGTAGTGGCACATAAGTGGGCGAGTGAGGGATCAGGCCCAGTTAGGCCTTTATAAAGCCCAACGGGCCCACTAAAACCCTTTCGCTTCGGCCATCCTCCTCTTCCCTTTTCTTCTCCCACGAAAACCTCGCAGCCGCCGCCGTCCGCGGAACTCGAAGCAGCAGCAATGGTGCTCGCGCGCAAGAAGCTGAAGCAGAAGCTCCACGCGCTGCTCCCAGCGGGCGAAACTGCGGCGGAGTCTCATGGAGAGGAGGTTGAGGCCGTGAAGGAGCGGCTCGCGTCCTCTAAGCGGCCGCGCCCCAAGAGGGAGCGGAAGCCCAGAAGAAGTCGCTCCCCGAGATGGTGCGGCAGACGGAGGAGGAGATTAGAGAGGAGGTGGAGCGGAGAAGGGAGGAGAGGAGGAAGGAGAAGAAGGAGAAAGGAGGATCAGGAGGTTGATGGAGGCCGAGGCCGCCGCAGCGGCGGTCGCGGAGCCGGAGACGCAGCATGCAGAGGGGGAGACGGGGGCGGAAATGGAGAGCAACAAAGAGGCCGGTTCTGCTGCTGGGTCAGAGTCTGACCAACCTGTCGAGGCAGATGATAGGTGAGTTAGGGCTTTTGGAAAGTTGGTTCTTTTGCCCAAAAGGATTACTGAAATCGTGAAATCTTCGTAGCAATAGCATGCTGGCATAGTGTGAGCTCATAACAACAGTATAAGATATAAAATCTGCAAATATAGGGGTTAATAGTCAGCTTTGGGTCAGCCATCTTACTGTATTGTGATCTAATTGTACGGCATTACATTATGATTGTTATTGTTGTTAAAAGAAAAAATTCACCATTTTTTCTGTCAGCTTCTAGTTGTATTAGGTTGCTTGATGTTGTTCTATCTTTTGAATATTTGAGTGTGCTGAAGCTACTTTTAGTAGTTGTATAATGTTTTGTTGGCCATTTACTCGTCTCAGCGAGCAAAATATAAACAAGTGGAAGTGACCAAACCTGCTGCTGGGTCCAACAATCACGTTGTTGCAGATAATAGGTAAGCTAGAGTACAATATATTGATGCTCTTGTACTTGTAGAGAGTGTAGGCGATGGAGCAATTCTGCAGTTGCAGGTTGTACGCTATGATCTTTGTTGGCACTAGTTGTGTGATGTTTTACATTTTTGTTTCAGGCAGCAGAATCACAAAGTAGAAATGGCCAAAACTGTTGTTGGGTCTGACAATCCTATTGTCGCAGAGCATAGGTGAGTTAGGGCCTGATAGTTTGGTGCTTTTGTACTCATGAAAACAACCAGGAGTCCAGGACCTGTTTAGATGTCTTAGTTTCTACAAACATGATATTGAGAAACTCTACTTTAGAAACTATGGTCATATAACATCTGGGTTTGTAAGAAAGAGGTCCTAGGTGAACTTTCAAAAACTTATAAGAGAACTATTATAGCAATACTGTTGTTTTAAATCTACATAGTTTGTTACATTCAAACACCTCTTGGCTCTTGCTACCCAAAACCAAATTATTTTGTTAAACTTAAGCATTTTCCCAAAACTTCAGAAGAACTTTGTATCCAAATGTGTCCTAGCCCCATTCTTGTTTGATTAGCATGGCTGGCATGGAAATAGGAGAAACATTGTTAAGATGCTGTCTTTGTGAAAACTAATAAGATCAGACACTCTTGTAGAGAATGCTAGTACAATGAGTTTTGTTTACAATGAAGGTCATGGACAAATCCAAGGGTGCAACTTGTATTTGGGTTTGCGCGGTTTTGCTATTATATTATTGGGGAACGTATGCTATGAAAACCAGTCTCTTGTGCAAACTATAGAAACTCTAATCAAGACCACAGGAATCTAATCCGATGGTGGGTTATTTTAGCACTTAAACCCCTCCACTCATCTCATCCTAATCCAAACAGGCGTAGGCACAGGGGGGGGGGGGGGGTTAAGTGCTAAAATAACCCACCTTCATCTCTAACCATCAGATTAGATTCATGTGGTCTTGATTAGAGTTTCTGTAGTTTGCACCGGAGGCTGGTTTCCATAGCATATATTGCCATATTATTATTATGATAAAAAGGGTGTACCCATTGCTGGCTGCGATAATATAACACAAAGAGTTTAGTCACCAACTTATTTGACTGTAAAACTTGTTGTTGCTCCTAGTAGGATGCTTCATCTCTTCATTGTTGTCTAATGTGTTGCGTCTATATTTCAGGGAGCAAAGTATAAAGAAGGTATATGTTGGTGGCATCCCATACTATTCATCTGAGGATGACATAAGAAGTTTCTTTGAAGGATGTGGCAGTATCACAGTGATTGACTGCATGACCTTTCCCGAGAGCGGGAAATTCAGGGGTATTGCTATTCTAACTTTTAAGGTCAGCTTCTGAGCCAGTTTTGCTTTTCGTATAGTTTATTGTCATTCCTGTTTATTTGGTACATCAAATTCTTATCCCATATACGAATTTTGGAACTGTATACATGCTCAAAGTTCTTATTATATCCAGATGTCAATTTGACTTGTTTAACTGACCTGGGAGTAGAAGCTGTACATTCAGCAGACTCCAAAACCTTGTTCTGTCTGTGATGTTAGATGCTTCAGCCTTGCAACTGTATGATCTTAACTTCCATGTTAATTCCACAGAATCATAGAAATCAACTGAAATATCTGCTTTGACTGGTTCTGCAATTCTTTTTCATATGGCTTGCTGTTCTTTTTTCAGACTGGAATATCGCATAGCAATGTGTTTACTTTTTATTTTTTTGGAAATTGTAATCTGAGGTATCTGACTGACTGTTCTTTTTTCAGACTGCCGCTGCCGCACAGAGGGCGTTAGCTATGGATGGTGCAGATATGTAAGCATACATCCTTCTTTGTGTTATCCCTGTCATTGTTTTAATCATGGGTAGTAACATTCTTGATAAATCATTTCAGGGGAGGATTTTATCTGAAAATCCAGCCTTACAAACATAACCGTGAGAAGGAAGATTTTGCACCAGAGTTGATAGAGGGATATAATAGGATATATGTTGGAAATCTGCCATGGGATATAACAGATGATGATCTAAAGAAGTTCTTTTCTGAGTGCAAAATTTCGTCCATCCGGTTTGGAACAGACAAGGAGACAGGTGATTTCAAAGGCTACGCGCATGTTGATTTTCTGATGGCACGTCTCTTGCTGCTGCTTTGAAGCTTGACCAGAAGGTGATCAAGGGGCGCCCAGTCAGAATCAGATGTGCTGTTCTCAAAAAGGATGACCAAAAAGTCAATGATAATGGGAACTCAGATCATTTGAAAAGTAAAAATCGGACATGCTATGAATGTGGAACCCCTGGGCACTTCTCTTCTTCTTGCCCAAATAAGAAGGATTCTGAAGTAAGGAAGTGCTATGAATGTGGCACCCCTGGGCATTTCTCTTCTTCTTGCCCAAATAAGAAGGATTCTGAAGTAAGGAAGTGCTATGAATGTGGCACCCCTGGGCACCTGTCTTCTGCTTGCCCAAATAAGAAGGATTATGATGTAATTTCTGATGAAAAGGAGACTAATGCTAAATCAGCCATAGAAGCCTCAAAGAAGCGGCGAACATGTTACGAATGTGGTATCCCTGGGCACCTCTCTTCTGCTTGCCCAAATAAGAAGGATTCTGAATTTATTTCTGATCAAAAGAAGACTAATGTTGACTCAGCGACGGCGCCATCGAAGAAGAGGCGAACATGTTATGAATGTGGAACTCCTGGTCATCTCTCATCGGCTTGCCCAAACAAAAGGACATCAGACTCTGTTCCGAACAACAGAGACCTGTTGATGATGCAAAACCTGCAACTGCCATCATGTCTGAGGAAACAAAAGTTGGCGATGAGTCAAATTTAGAAGCTTCAAAGAAGAGGCGAAAATGCTATGAGTGTGGCATCTCTGGTCATCTCTCAGCTTGCCCCAACAAAAAGGCTGCTGAGCCTGTCTACAATGAAGAGAAGCCTGTCAATCACTCAAATACTGTACTATCAGTCATTGCCGATGAAAAGAAGGCCAGTGAAGACACAAAATCTGCACCTGCAAAGAAAAAAGAAGAGGCGGACATGTTATGAGTGCGGCATCGCTGGCCATCTCTCGTCAGAGTGCCCAAACAAGGCAGCTGCTAAGGTCTAATCTAATGACGGTTAGCGTCGCCAGTCATCTCTTATTGGGGAGGGCCTGAGCAAACCAGATGATTGTAGCATCTCTCTTTTTTTTTCATTCTCCAGGATTTAGTCTGATTGCTTTGTACGGTCTGTTCCTTGATTTTTTTTTTTTGACAAGAACATAAAATATTATATTATGCAACGGAGTACAAGAGGTTGGGTACTAAAGACCCAATTACATAAAAGACACCATGAAGCCCCATGAGCGGAAATTCTACTTTTATAGAGTCTATCCCAAGAGCAGAAGCCGAGCAAGGAAATTTAAAAGGGATATCTGCAGACGATCGATCCAAAAGAGGCGATGAATCCATAACGTGCCCCAAAAGGAACATGGCGATTGCACCGGTTATTGGAAGCACGGACCATCGAGGGCCTCGCAAGCACAGAAGCTGCAGAGGTTTAATACTGAGCCGAAGATAGAGAAGGAGCAACACCGGCTCAGGATACTTTTGGTAGAGAATCGATGCAGATAGTTCGTTGAAGCCTGAAAGATGGATTCCGCTGATGCAGGAGACAGACGTAGGCATACTATTCGTTGGAAAAAAAGAGTCATTATTATCATCATCTTATAACTCTTTTGTTGGAAAAAAAATGTGTCACGGGTTTCATGAACTGGACTGGGACGGCAGTAGGAGCCGGTGCCCTAATTCCCCTCCCCTAGTCTGCTGCAGGTATCTCTGCATCAGTTTCTTTCTTATTTGATAGGGCGCTTATCTCTGCATCGTTTATTTCTTGTTTGATTGAGTAGGGTATTTTTTTTTTTTGGTTTGGGACTCCGAGATTTTTTTTTATTACCCCGCGCCCTCCAAATGATACCCAAAACCATGAGAATTTTTTTATTAATAACCCAATTAAATAAAAATTTCATAAATAACACTGTCTATTTTTTTTTGCAAAACTAACCCTTTTGTCGCGCCGTCCCCAATGGCGCGGCAAAAGCGTTAGCCGCGCCATGCATGGCGGCGCGGCAAAATCGCCACCGTGGCACCGGCCGGCCACGCAGGCCCTGGTGGGCCCTCTCGTCAGTTTGCCGCGCCAGGCGGGCTGGCGCGGCTAGTGCGTTTGCCGCGCCAGGCGGGGTGGCGCGGTCAACGGCTTTGCCGCGCCAGGCGGGGTGGCGCGGCAAAGCCGATCTAGATCTGGCCGCCGCGCCCCCTTCCTCCTCCTCCTCTGTCTCCTCGCCCGCACCGCCGCGCCTGCTGCCCGCCTCGCGCCGCGCTCCGCCTCGCCGCGCCTCGCCGCCGGCCCTGCCCCCCCTCCCGCCCCGCGCCGCCCGCCCGGACGAGCAGGGCCGCCCCAGACCGCCCCCCCGCAGAGGGGCTCGGCTGGCCAGGCGGTGGTCGGCCGGCGCCACCGGACCGGCGCCACCCTTCACCACCCTCTCCACCCCTCCACGACCGGAAGGTAAACTTTTTTCCTTTTTTGTTTTCATTTGTAGTTAGGTTTATTAGTTTTAGGTTAGTTTAGTTAGTTATTAGTTAGTTAACTATTGACTAGGTTAGTTTTGTTAGTTTAGTTTTGGTTGGTTGGTTAGTTAGTTTAGTTAGTTAGTTAGGTTAGTTTAGTTAGGTTAGTTAGTTAGTTACTAAGTAAGTAAGTTAGTTAGTTATTTCGTTGGGTTAGGTTGGGTTAGCTTAGGTTAGTTAGTTAGTTTGTTAGTTAGTTAGTTAGTTAGTTAGGATATTTATTAGTTACTTAGTTTAGGTTTAGTTAGGTTAGGTTAGTGAAGCCAACTTAGTAAGTAGTTACGCCATTCTTTACTTTTGAGAAGACAATCACAACTTGACCTTAGTTCCACTATTGACTTTGTAGATGGACACTGTATTCAGATTGTTTTATGGAGGCACAGTTAGTAAACGAGAGGAGTTGTTTGATGATAACATGGAACAAGAACTCGAAGTATTTGATGAGCGTCCTCCTTTTACGGAGCTTATGTTGCGTCTGAAGGAGAAGTTCGATGGTGATTTCTCGTTGAAAGGGAGATTTGACAGTGGCAAGATTAGGGCGAACTATGCGTTGATGCCCTTGCGCAACCAGGCTGACTGGGCAAAATACCAGACGATCGTTATGGCATCCAATTCGACCATGGCTGAGATCGTGGTAGAGGATGGTGGAGGAAGCAGGCAGAGGCGTCCAATGATGGCAACGAAGGTGAAGCACAGGAGGTAGGGGATGATGACGATGCAGCTCCGATGACTATGGACGTTGATGGTCACCCCACGCAGGAGACGGTATATCCATCTGAAAATGTCCACGCTGACGTCGGTCAAATAAACAATGATTTTGATGTGGCCGACCTAGAGCGGCAGGAGCAGGAGGACCAGGAGGCACAATTGTTTGATGAAAACTATGATTCTGATGATGATTCAGATTATGACGAAGAAGAGGACAGTTATATTTGTGCTATGCCTGACCCGGTTCGTGGTATTCCACAACCGGTTCGTGCTATGCCACAACCGGTTCCTCAGAATATGCATCCTCCAGGGAGACTAGTCACTGATATACCAGAGGATCATACACATTTTGATGCGTGGCGGCGTTTGAGCGAAGCGAGGTATTATGTTGCGCCCGATCCTTTGACTGAGACAGAGCTGCAGCAATTGAGGTCGGTTAACATGCAGTTTAGAGGCGTTCCAAGTTATAGGGATGTCAGTATGGTGGACCAGGCAGTTTGTGATACTGGATTGAATCTGTGCAAGCAAACACTGCATAACCATACAGATTGGATTCTTCAGAAGGGTATGATTTTCAACACTATGACTGAGCTGAAGCTTTTCCTTGAGAACTATGTTGTGCATCATCATCGACCGTACACGGTCAGCCATTCTGATATTAGTTTGAGGTACCACGTCAAGTGTTTGAGTCTTGGTTGTCCGTGGAGGCTGAATGCTCGCAAGAGAACTGATGACAAGTGGAGGATCAGTAAAGTAGTACAACCGCATACCTGTTTTACAAATAAGGGACAAGAAAAACATCCTCAATTGACGGCAAGATACCTTGCACGGCGCATTTTGGCATTTGTTGATGATGACGCCGACGTATCTGTTTCACAATTGCTTATCTCCATATTTGGATTCACAGGCTATAAGGTGACTTATGGAAAGGCGTGGCGTGCGAAGCAGATCGCCCTTGCAATTCGTTGGGGTGGTTGGGATGAAGCGTACAACAGGATTCCTCGGATTTTGTGTGCAATGGCATACTATAACCCTGGCCTTAAATGGTTTCCACACACCAATGGGCAGTATATAGACCGCAACACCGGCAAGGTTACACATGTGCTTCAGCGTGTATTTTGGTCTTTTGCACAAACAGAGCATGCGTATCAGTACTGTCGTCCAGTCATACTTGTGGACGGTACTTTCTTGACCGGAGCGTACAAGGGTGTGTTGATGATGGCGGCGGCTGTTGATCCCGAGGACCAGATAGTTCCAATTGCTTTCGCCTTGGCTGAGGGGAGAACGTTGAGTCTTGGTCTTGGTTCATGGCCCTGCTACGGATACAAGTGTTAGGGCCTTCTCGGACAATATTTGATTTCGGACCGTCATGTTGGGTTGCTTCGTGCCGCAGAGGAGGAGATAGAGGGTTGTCCTCCTCTAGTGCACAGATGGTGCATGCGTCACTTTGCCGCCAATTTCTGGCGTCGGCAGAGAAAAAAGGAGGTTTGTGCCAAGGTGAAAGAGCTATGTTGTGTTAAAACTGAGCACAAATTCAAAGAAACAATGGAAGAGTTGGACAAAATGTTAAACAGTGCTGCCAGGGCCTGGATCGAGAGACAGATGGAACACAAGGAGAAGTGGGCGCTTGCTTACGATGAGGGCGGTTTCCGGTTCGGCATAATGACCACCAACTCATCGGAGTCTTTCAACAAGGTATTCACCGGTGTTAGAGCCTTGCCCGTTTCTGGAATCGTTGAGTACTCGTTTCACAAGACCAACGAGTACTTCGTGAAAAGGTGGTCCATTGCTCAAGACAACCTACAAACGGATGGTGAATTTGGAAAGGCGGGAAAGGAGCACATTCAGGAAAATGAGATCTGGGCAACGCAGCTAACTTGTGAGGCTTATGGACCAACCAGACAAATCTATAATGTTCGAGCAAAGGGTGGAACTACCATGGGCGGGGAACGTTATGGTGGTCGCAACTATCGGATCGATCTTGAAAGAGTGGAATGCAGTTGTAACGTGCCGCAGATAATGCATGCCCCTTGCTCTCACATGATTGCGTCCTGTAGAGCGCGCGGATATAACTACAAGGCCTACCATATATGTCCGAGTACTATCGCCGGAGCAACACCGTCGCAATATGGCAGAGCAGCTTCGAGCCTTACCTTGATCCCACTCAATGGCCTCCATACTTGGGTAGAGACTTCATGCCTGATCCTGAGCTGCTGAAGTTAGGTAAGGGTAGGAGGAGGAAGAAGAGACTAAAGGGTGACATGGACAATATGGATAGGTATGGCGGGGGGACTTCGACCAGACACCGAGCACGAACCTATGCTCTGTTTGCCACATGCCAGGGCATAATGCAGCCTTCCATCGTAGACAAACACAACAGGTGTACATATGTCTTCATTTGTTTTAATGCTTTATTATTTTTATCTTCACTTATATTAATTATTTGAATGCTTTTGCTATTATTGTACATATGTCTTTCATTTGTTTTAATGCTTTATTATTTTGACGCTGTACTAACCTGTTACCATGTTTTGTTTAAACAGGATGGCGAACCCTCCGGCGTACCCTCTCCTTGAGCCGTTCTACGACGGCGAGCACCGGGCGCACAGGCTCACCGACTACGCCCCTCCGGAGAGGTTGTCGTTGCTGAGGCCGCGCACCCACCTATGGCACCGGTGGGACGAGCGCTACGCACCCTTCCTACGGCGCGCGGGCTTCTTGGTGCTAGCCCGCGTTGCCAACGACGTGGTGTTGCAGCTCGACCCGCGCTCCTCCACCGCGCTGGCGGACAGGTGGCGTCCCGAGACGCACACCTTCCACCTAGCCTGTGGGGAGATGACCGTGACGTTACAGGACGTGGCCAAGATTTTTGGTCTACGCCTGGGCGGCCTCCCCGTGACGGGGATTCTTGACACCGACACGTGGATGGACACCGTCCACCAGTTCTGTGGCCGTAGGCCCCCGACGACGCAGACGCTAAGAGGAACAAGTAAGCTAATTTTTTTTCTAATTTAGTTGCATACGATTGCTACTATCATTTCCTAACTTTTACTTTTTTAAACAAACAGGAAGACTACTGGGGTGCCTTCGTCGTGGATCACCGAGCACTTTTCGTATTGCCCCCCAACGCTGACCCACAGGTAGTCGAGAGGTATGCCAGAGTGTGGCTGTGGCACTTTATTGGGGCGTTCCTGTTTCCCGACTCATCGGGGAACACGATCAGCTGGATGTTCGTCCCCATCCTCGCACAGCCGTGGGAGAACATCGCCGGCTACAGCTGGGGGAGCGCAGTTCTAGCATGGCTGTACAGACAGCTGTGCGAGGGGTGCCGGCGGATGCAGGCCTCCTCTAGCTTGGGAGGGTGCCTGCCCCTGCTCCAGGTTTGGGCCTGGCAGCGGCTGCCTGTGGGTCGTCCCCGTGTACGAGAGGAGGCGGTAAGTACATACCTCTTGCGTGCGTGTGCTTTTACAAATTTACAGTCATTTAACTGATTCAAATTGGAATGCAGGTGTGGAGGCACCCGGACACCCGACCCACTGCTCTGTTTGTCTGGTCCACGGCAGAGGCAGTTAGAGGCAACCCCCAGCGCCGCTACCACCTGTACACGGACTTGCTGGACGTCCTGACACAGCACCAGGTAATTCCGGAATGAGTTCAATTTTTTATATTGAAAAAGGAACATGACTAACTATGTTTGTTCATTACAAACAGGTCAGTTGGGACCCCTGGGACCTGTACGACAACGTGTTCGACCCCGCCACGGAGCTGGACCGTGTAGATTGGCGTTGCACCGTCCCTCTTATCTGCTTCTACGTGGTCGAGATGCACTTGCCCATCAGGGTGATGCGTCAGTTCGGCCTACGACAGGAGTTTCCTCCACCTCTGATTAGCACGGATCAGAGGTTGCACAAGTAAGTATCCTCCACAGTGTTGTTCATTACTCTAGTAAATTCTATCTTATGCTCTAACAGATGGGTTTCCTTTGCAATGCAGGGTGAAGCGCCAAAGCAGACGGAAGAATCCCGTTGATTGGCGCGCGGAGCACGCCGATCATGTCCTGAGTTGGACAAACAGGTACCAGCAGGACGTTGACGACGGCGAGCCGTACGACCAGGGCGTCTTCGACCAGTACCTACAGTGGCTGCACCGGAGCACCAGGTTGCACATTAAGCCACCGTACTACGAGGCCACCGCTGAGGACGAGTCGGACGACGACGAGGACCCGTACGATGCTACCACTAGGGCATCGACTCAGCCTGACAGAGCCCCTCTACAAAGCTACGTGGTAATATATCATCCCTTCAACTATTGTTTGTGTTTCTGTACTTGGTGCACTTACCCCCTGGTCTTGTGTCGGCAGGCGTCGCAGCTGTCTCGGTACTCCGACGAGGCAGCGCAGCTTATACACCACACCAGCTCTACTGGGGACCACGGCCGGTACAGGCTTTTCTGCAGGTATCATAACACATTCGAACCGCACTTGTAAATCTTAAGAAGTCATAAACTGTACTATATATTATTATTATTTTCTTATTTGCAGAAAATCAGGAAGGGCTGCAGGAAGCTTGCTCAGAAGCTTGGGTGCATGGACACAGCGTGGGCCCCACCGCACCTTCCTCAGCCTTCGAGCCCTTTGGTGTCCGACACTGTCCCAGCAGCAGCAGCGTCGTCCGACGCCCGGGGGGGAGGCACTTCTGCGGATCCACGCGGAAAGGGCCCCACTGCAGAGGAGCAGCCCGAGGAGGAGGGGGAGGAGGAGGACGAGGAGCAGTACGTCGAGCGCACGACACCACCCTACACGGCTAGTGCAGGCTACATGGCCCTCGGCCATAGCTCGCACTACGCTGGAGGGTCCTCCTCCAGAGGTGGCCTGGACGACACGGCGTGGCAGGTACCTGGTGCTTACGACTACCCTAGTGGCTACTACACCGGCCCTGGCTGGCAGCTTGGCCAGAGCAGGGCGCAGCACAGGAGCTGGGGTACTCACAGCTAGGTGGAGCTCCACTACCTACTCAGGAGGACGTGCAGGTACATAAGTTGACCGCTATACATTTAAGTTCGTCAGATATATTTAAGTTGTTTGCTAACATTTATTTTGAATGTTGCAGGGACCTAGTCAGACGCAAGGGTCACCACGCCGGCAGCCACGCGCCCGAGACCGCACGGACGTCACGTTCACGCCGAACATGGACCTGTCGCAGCCGAAGCGTCGGAGGCGGCCTCGTCAGCCGTACACACCTAGCTAGGCTTAGTTTAGACTATATGGATAGGTGATGTATTTGTTAGAAACTTGTTTGAGAACCCTATTATGTACTTCGTGGAGCCTGAGCCACTTTGTTTTTTATGACCGCTATTACGTTTCATTTATTCAAATTGTGTCAATGTTTGGTTCCTTGTTATTGCTTTGCGGAAAAAGACAGGAAAAACGGAAAAAACACATTCGATCAAACAGAGACAACACATTCGATCAAAAATATTGTTTGGTTGCCGCGCCAACCCTGGGGGCGCGGCTGACGCTTTTGCCGCGCCAGGCGGGTGGCGCGGCAAATGCATTAGCCGCGCCATGCCGCCTGGCGCGGCAAAAGCGTCAGCCGCGCCCCCAGGGTTGGCGCGGCAAAAGCTGGCATCTCATTGCCTTTTCAGCGTCGTGTCCTGTCCTCATAAGTGCTCTGCAGTTTTGATTCCGATAGGCTTTTCAGTGTATAGACTTTTCAGTATATAGGCTTTTCAGTACATAGCCTTTCAGTACATAGGCTTTTCAGTGATTAGATTTTTCAGCGAATAGCCTTTTCAGTTGCAATAACTACACACTCACAATGCAGCTGAGATAATTCACAAGTTCAAAACCAGGGCTCCGCCTATATAAACCCTTCAGCGCCTTGCATATTCAACAACTTCAGCAGAGCTTGCGAGGTTCGTAGTAGAGATGTCTGGAGGTTCGTCCAAAGGCGGGAGAGGAAAGGGTGGGAGGAAGGGACCTCCCATTGTGTGGGAGGGCTCTCTCGGTCCTGATTTTCTTCTTAGAGGCACTATATGAGTTTCCCGTTGAGAGCAAAAAGGATTTCAGCCGGGACCGTCCTCTTAGGGGATACGATAACCGCTTAGAGGACTGGCCAAAATGCCGCCATGGTGAGGACTGTTTGGTGCAGATGCTCCACGACGACTTGGAGGCAGGCCGACGTTTCTTCAAATGCCCGCGAGCATGGGTAACTTTATTTTTGTTGTTGCTATGCCTCTCATGTTTGCTAATACTTAGTCATTTTGTGAATGTCAGTCTTCTATTTCCGAAGAAAACTGCGGCTTCACCAGATGGGTGGATCCTCCTCCAATATGGCCGCATCAGGAATACATCTATTATCTGCAGCGTCGTATCGACGATCTTGAAAGAGAAGTTAAAAGCATGCTCAAGGACTATGATGACGACGACAGCGAAGCAGACGGTTCAGATGAAGCAATATGCCTTGATCCATATTGCAACTGCCCGCATCACAAGAACAAGGGGCTCCACCACCGCCGCCACCACCGCCACCACCACCACCACCCGCAATGGGAGGCTATTACGGAGAAGGGTCTACTCAGTTTGCTATGTGGGACGGCTTCTAGACTACTTAGACCACTATGTGTGTGTGTGTGTGCCAATCAATTACCTAAGGCATGTTAGGATTAGTCTAGGACCTTTTAACCAAGTTACGGTAAGAGGTCCTCACATGCCATGTACTAGTTTGTTGTTCGTGTACTTGTTTGCTCTATTCTATTTCTCGTACTTTATCCCAGAAAAAATCGATAACACATGAACTACCGCAAACAATCCAACAACATATGAAAAAGTCAAACAAAGTGCAGTTCAAGACTACATAATCGAGGATCCGAAATAAACGGTACACCGAAGTACAAACCAACAGTACAATACACTAACAAGTCCACCAAATGACAACAATGTTCATTACTCAATAATGACTACTTAACCTACCACACTACTGAGTGCAACGAGGCCACTTTCCCTTCCTCACAGCATCCGGATCCTGCTCCATGGCAGCCTTGGCACGACGCACACGCTCAAGCCTCTTCTCCCTCTCCCCCTACGCTTAGCTGCATCCCTCAGTCTTGCCTCTTCCTCATGCTGCTTTTGTGCTGCCTCTTCTTTGCGTCTCTTCTCCAAACGCTCCTTGTCCTCCGCAGCCCACTTTTCATCCTCTCTACGTGCTCCTTGTCCTCCGGCTTCATCTCAGTGTCGATCCACTGCTCGAAGTCACATAGTGGTGGAGGCTCCTGCAAAATACGACTAAGTCAATTAGGTAATAAAATATAAATGATTTGTCATTCATGTATAGAACAAGCCATCAGCTTCTCACCATCAGTCCAATACGGATCTGTTTAGGTGTAGGGTCAAAGGCATAATTCTCACACATCCAATACCTCTGACCGTATGTGTGCTCCTCATCAGATATTGCGACCTTACAATCATCGCCGCAGTAGCACATGGGCACCGGAACACCGCTAGGCAATGGCAAACGGGCATAGGCATTGCCCGTGAGAGGCTGCCTACAATCATCAACGCAATAACAAATGAACATAACACAAAATTACTTCATTAAAACAGACAAATAAATCAACAATGTACCGATCTTACCTTGCCTTACTAGCTTTGCCACGCCGCGGCATCCTAACAATAAAAAATATGTCAACGCTACACATACATTCATGATTAATTATAAATCTACATAATGACGTAACAAATATTACACAAAAAAATGTACACAAAATGAACAAAATATTAAGCAAAACAGATATAAAAAGTCTAATACATGAACAAATCCATCATTAATTAACAACTAACGTCACGACATTTTCAAAATAAATATTGTCTACAAACCCTAACTTACAAAAATATGGTTCAATCCTACATTGCAAATATGGATAAAGAACAATAATATGGATCAAAATACCTCTTGTAGACAAGTTTGATTGAGGGAGGGAGATGAAGAGAGAGGAATGAAATGAAATGGAATGGAGGATTGGATTGAATTGTTTGGGAGGAGAAGAGAGGAATGAGGAGGAGCCTGCTGCTCGGCGCGGCGGCCAGATCTAGATCGGCTTTGCCGCGCCACCCCGCCTGGCGCGGCAAACGCACTAGCCGCGCCAGCCCGCCTGGCGCGGCAAACTGACGAGAGGGGCCCACCAGGGCCTGCGTGGCCGGCCGGTGCCACGGTGGCGATTTTGCCGCGCCGCCATGCATGGCGCGGCTAACGCTTTTGCCGCGCCATTGGGGACGGCGCGGCAAAAGGGTTAGTTTTGCAAAAAAAAATAGACAGTGTTATTTATGAAATTTTTATTTAATTGGGTTATTAATAAAAAAAATACCATGACAACCAGCCATGGTTAAGGGCGCAAAAGGAAAGGAAAGAAAGAAAGGAGAAATCTTTTGTGTGATCTTTATCTACTGAATTTGACTAAAAGCCCTTCCACCAAACATACAGAACAGTATACATGTCATAAGTATTGTGATAGTGCCCTAGCCATAGTAGCAAGCACGCACTAGCAGATGCTACAACCCGGCCCTAATCTCTGAATCCCTGTGCTGTCCCTGTCTGATTCAGTCAGCAACTGTGTTTGAGCGATGAGTCACTGCACTTGCCGCCAGACGGGATCACTTGCCCTGCCTGCTGCATATTCATAGCAATAGCGACAGAACCAGATCTGTTCAGAAAAACAGAGCAGTCTGCATCATCACAGTGGAGACCTACGTGGAGACGCCGACCAAAACCATACATTATTTGGTTGGGAAGAGCTGGGTGCGTGCAGAGGGACGCAAGCAATAGCAAGCATTGGATCATGGATCCCAACACGACGACGACGATGACGACGAAGAAGAAGAGGTCTGGGCCCGCTTGCTCTCTCTGGCTGGCATGCAGCAGCTCGCTCCGACCTTTGACGCTTGCATCATTGACTGGTGGTTAGCCACCCGGTCCGCGATACTGGAGCTGCTGCGAAGGGGTTATGACTCACTCGTGCTGCTAGTATCTTGGGAGGGTGGAAGGAACGAAACAGGAGGACGTTCGATGGAGCCGCGCTATCCACATCTGAGCTCCTGGAACGCATCAGAGAGGAGATCGACGATTGGTGTAGGGCGGGCTACCGAGGGCTTGAGGCTCTGATCGCCCTTCTTTGACAGCTTCCTGTGCTCTTCCCTTAGTCGCGCAACTTGTTTTATCAGTTAGTACACCTACTAAGCGCCACCGTTCGAGCCGGTGATCTTTGTCTTGTGTTGGTCGTTAGTCCGTTGCAGACGCGGCACCTCGCCCGGGCTGCAGCGGACCGTGTAATGCAACTCCTTTATCCCTGAAACAATACGTGCAAAAGGCACGATTTCGAAAAAAAAAAAGAAGAAGCTACTAGAAGAGGCAGCAGGGACAGACAGTGGATCTCCAGCCTTGAACGCAGAAACTCGTTCGTGTTCTGTCACCTGACAGCGACTCGAGTCCCTCTGAAAAGATAGATGCAGCAGCAGTCTAGCTTTTCTTGACATGCGTGGGAGAGCAATTGGCAGTTCATGAAAGAATACAAAATTGGGCAAATCCATGTCTCTGCTGAAAAAAAATCCTTCGTTAGTTCATCGCTCCATCTCACCTGCCCTTTGACATGCGTGGGAGAGCATTGGCAATTCATGAAAGAGAATACAAAATTTGGCAAATCCATGTCTCTGAAAAAATCCTTCGTTTGTTCATCACTCCAATCTCCATTACATTTCCCATGGAGTAAGTAGCCTTTTTCAAGAACATTAAGGGAGGTTACAGACAGAGAAAACCCACCATGTTCTAACACTTCTCATGGATGCATCAAAGTCCTTGTAGTGGAGACCAAACCTGCATCATCTACCACTTCTCATGGAGTAGCACTGTGAGCAGATACTATTTCTCAATGGATAAAGATTGGCTGTTGATGGGTAGCAGCATCAATCACCTCGTAGCATAAACTATATACTAACTCACACTTGATTTTCAATTCCACACTTATTTTTCTGTTTGGAGGCCGCCTGTAACCGCACAAGCACCGCATGAATCAAAACCAGCATCTTCTTCAGGGCCTAAAGAAAACACTGGACCCATGATCATTGTTTTCTGATCCGTTCTTACAGCTTATATCTTCAGAAACTCATGTCAGCACTTCATTTGAGAGTGCGTGCAGGTCCTGATTCTTCATCGTTTCTTCAGAAAAAATTCAGCATGCTGGCTCTTAAGCAGCAGGGGATGCTAATCTGGCCCTTGATCCCCAAGGAATATTCTGGCCTTTCGCCGTCTGAAATCACACTACGAAAACCATGACGAAACACGCATAATAATATCATATAGATTATAGTATTACACAACCAACCTTTTGAAATCAGCAGTAGCTAGCTGAAGTAGTGCTGCTCGTTGAAGGATTCTCTTCTTCTGCAGACAGTGGTCGGCACACTGCATTGCCACAAAAAAAAATATTCAGAGAAGCAAGATGCAGAAAACAGAAACAGCTCAAGCTTCCATTACTTTCTTTTCACCTCTTTTTTTTTTCTCTCGAACACGTGTCGGTTTTTTAAGAGAACATGTCACTTCTATCTTTTCGCCTTCTCTTCTGTCAGAGATTTAACTCGTAGACATAATGGATGCAGTATGCAATATTGATTTTTCTAATCTCAGTAATTAATTTATTGGAGCTGTGACCAGCAAGTTTCACGAAGTGACAGAAAAGAATTATTTTGCACTAGGAAGTAAGGAACCATATTTGTTCTTCTTTGGTACTGCAGCACCAAGAACTCAGGTTTTTAACTATAGAAGTAACTAGCAAGCAAGTCAACACAAGCAAAATTTAATCATTGGACCCCGAATGCCGAGACGGTGTAAATAATTCCCTCATAGGTTTGACAAACAGATGGATCCTGGGTTTCTGAATTCTGATGCGGCGCTTGCGGAATCATGAAGCAAAATTCTTCTTTTGGTCCCTTCTTTATATAATCTCTTATATATGCGGAGAACGGCAGGCGCAATTCAAGATGCAAGCTCAGATTGAGAGGGACAGACCAAAAGAAAGCTACTTTTATGCAGTGTCCAACTGTCCATAGCCTGTCTCCTGTCCCAAGTTCATCCTGAGTAGGTCTCGGGCTAATGAGGTGAAGTTGCAGGGGCAAGTAGAACTCTTGAGCACCAATCATCAGCGCCACTGAAGAATAATGTAGCATCTGTGTCGCTGCTCGGATGAACATCATGCCGCGCTCAGTGTGTGCGCATTCGAGGTTTTCTGAATCTATTAGGACAACTTGAGCAAAATAAAACACATCGATCGGTTTCAGTTTTTCATATCGAGTGGGAGAAGAATCATTGTGAACTGGAACTGCTGAGGGGTTGTGTTGCTTCAGGCAGCAGAAGGGACCATCTTGCCAAGTGCCAACTGTCCTTTGCAGATTATTTTTCATCCTTGGATTGGATTGGATTGGATTGGATGTGCTGCTGCTACCATGATGAGAACTTTGAGACGCGGCAAATAGTTGTGCATGCTCGTCTATCTACTACTACTTACTGACAATGATATTTTTCTGTATTGATGATAGGATCTTCAGTATATATTGGTTTGACCAGCAGTGCAGTGTGATACTGCTGGATAAAAAGGTTGGTTTAGTATCTTGTTTCTGAGATGTGAGATGTGAATAGGAGCAAGATTCCATTTCATCCCCATCAAACACTGCCACTCTGTGGCGCAGTTGGAGACGCCATAAACTCCTAGCAGATCCCTAATAATCCATGCATTTTGAGCATCAACAAATAATGCCTCTGCTTTAGCACCACCACCATATGGTACCTTTTTATGTTTTCACGTCTGCAAGTTGCAGCAAGCAGAACTGGACTGTCATATAAACTTAACCCAAGTTCCTTTCTGCTGGTACATCAAAGCATGCAATAAGGATGTGCTCATCCAATCAAGCAATGCGACGTCGGCACACAACCCAGTGTGCAAGAACCATCATCGTCAGGAACCTGCTCCGTCTGATTTTGGCTTTAGATTCCACTACTCAAGATGGGTTTGTTTATGTTGCCATTAGACGATTGAGAAGTATCAAAGTAGGTAGGTGCAATCGGAAGAGGAAGAGGAAGGATCATTGTTTATTTCTTGAGATTCTAGCAGTCGTAGTAGTAGTAGTACACTATTACTAGTAGTACTAGTATAGTACTATAGTGCCAGCAGCAGCAGCGTTTGTGAGGTCAGAACTCATAACAAAGGGGATCAAGCGACCCGAGATGCAAGTCACTATTTATAATGCGTCATTTGGAGCAGCGATGAGACGCTTAGCGATCTCGTCATTATTGATCAAGCTGGATAAATATATATATGTAATTATGTATGCACACATACTACTACATATGTGCCTTTGTAAGCATGGCGATGTAATCTTTTTTGTGTTTTCTCTAGGCCTATTGGCCTAGTTGTCTTAAAAAAAAAAAACCTGAACTGACAGAGGATGTCTGCAAGGTTATTGTAAGTAATAATTCAGCGCGGAACACGTTATGTTCACAGCATATAATGCTTCCTTAGTTGGCATAAAGATCCATGCCATTTTTCTATGATTTGGATTTTGAAATGAGATCAAAGCAAGGGCTTAATTATTAAGTGTTCAGCTTCAGCACTCTAGGATTCTAAAAGTGTAGATCTTAGGCAGATGTCTCAGCTCGCTGGCTTATGAAAATAACCATCTCATCTTGTTTCTACTCTCTGAAATGTGAATTATTGAAGCTTTCTTGTTGATATAGTCAGCTGCCTTGTACTCCTATGTATGTATAAAGTATGACCACTTTACTTGTACTAGATTGATTTCTAGCATTTTTGAATGGTGATTCGACTAAATATGGAAGCTATTTGGTTATAAAACATATATAGAAATCCTTGGATCAGAGTATCTGTCCAATAGTTTTTCAGAGGATTAGTTTGTACAAGAACAGGACAGGTTTCCCGAGACGAAGCCGTTGACCAGACGGCAAGCCCTCAAAGAAGTCATGGACTGAAAAAGTCAGCAGCTGAGTCAGTAACAGTCCTGCTCTGATCCCTCATCAGCTGAAGATTCCGTTCCGTTCTTCAACTGAAGTACCTACTGAACATGCATTATCTTCTTGTTTTTTTTCTACTATATGAACAGTTTAAGGCTTTAACCACAAGCGCCAAGTCGTTTCGTATTCATCAGTCATGCTGCCGCTGCATCAAAGCTTGCAAATCACGGTGTCGACTCGGCGAGAATCGACGCCGTCTGCACACTTGCTTCTTCTGTGCCCAATCATCGTCGCTACTGCAGGCAGCTCATCTTCTGTCTCAGAGCTGCGGATCGACATAAAACCAGGCAAAAGCCAACTGTTTCTTCGTCTCCTTCGAAAGCAGCAGCTTGTGATTTATTTATTTTATCCTTTCATCAGCTTCAGCCTAGCTAATATAATAGTTATAGAACTGATCGAGTAACTGACACCCATGGTGGTTGGTCTATTAGTTTATGCTTGCCATTTCTGATGCTCAGCCTATAAATACGCCTGCTCCGTGATCTGCTTCTTCTTCATTCAGATAAATATATATATCTGCTTGTTAGCTTCGAATTCGAAGCCCGCGAGATCGACTGATCGACGAGTAGCGCGCTCAGCTGATTCACGAGTGCAAGCAATTAAGCAATTTTCTAGATGAAGAGGTTTGCAGTGCAGGATAGCGAGACGGCGCGCGTGCTGGTGTTCATGTCGCAATCGCACGGCCAGGACGACCAGGCGGCGCTGCCGTGATCGCCGGCGTCGACCGGGCGGCGCCGGAGCGGGTGTTCGTGTGCAAGACGTGCAACCGCGTGTTCCCGTCGTTCCAGGCGCTGGGCGGCCACCGCGCCAGCCACAAGAAGCCGCGGCTGGACGGGGACGGCGGCGGCGACCCGTCGCTCGCCAAGCCCAAGCTGCACGGCTGCTCCATCTGCGGCCTCGAGTTCGCCATCGGCCAGGCCCTCGGCGGCCACATGCGGCGCCACCGCGCCATGACGGGCGGCATGCCCATGCCGGTGCCGGCGACGACGAGGAGGATCGTCGTGGACAAGAAGCCGGACGTCGTGACGTCGTCGGCATCATGCACCACGGCCACGGCCACGACGGCGGCGGCGTCAAGCCGGCGGGCTGTGGCTCGACCTCAACCACCCGCCTTGCGACGACGACGGCTGCGCCGCTGAGGTGGAGTGCGGCCACATTAATGGCGCCGCCGCCGGGATCACGTTCCATCAGTTCCTCGACACTGGCACCATGGCCGTCGACTGCCTTGGCTACTAGATACCACCAAGCTCCATGATTTAAGCACCAAAGCTCTTCTTTTTTTTTCTTTTCTTTTTCTGGAATCTTCTCCTTCATTTGCTGCTTCTGCGTGCATGGAGGGAGAAATCCACATTTTGTAGCAGTAGTAGAATGAAGGTGATGCCTAATGCATGCATGGATGATGTGCATCGAAGGTTTTGGGGTGTCTTTGAGCTGCTTGGTGGATAATTTGGAGGATTAATTGCCACCAAAGCAGCTGATTTACCTTGGGTTTCATGTTATTATGGACAAAAACCCTTTGGTAAGATGGCTTTGATCGATGTAATTATTTAACCTGAGTAAGATAAATATATATCAGCTTGTGGCTTTCTTCATCAGTTGGTATTAATCCTGACTGTAGTGTCTCTATATATGTCAAGTTGCTGCTTTTAGTATCTTAGTTGACATAATGAGTTGAATCTGCGATACTTGACGTCGAAATCGATCAAAGGTCTTCTGTTTAATTTGCTTTTATTTGCGAGGCTAGTATTTTCTCTGCATATTATACTGTGATATTATCGTTAAGAAAGTTGATCTGATCTGATTAGTTTCTCCAGAAAGAGACTGAACTCTGTATATATACACTGATAGGAAAAAAAAAAAACTATTATAGTATATTGCTACTAGATGTATGAGGTATATACCTTCCAGATGACACCTATGAGTGTTCCTCTTATATTCATCTATCTCTATATAGTTACATATTCAAGTATAGTTGTACATATAGTTTCTATTCTATCATGAAATCCTGGATGGTTTCACGGAATCACGGTAGTGAAGAGAAGGATCTTCGATCAGAGTGGATTCTTCAAACCAGAGAAGATGCATTTTCTCCGGGCTCTACATTGCAACCACCTGATATCAGAGTATTATATATATATCCTTGACACACAAACAAATTAGTGTTCCCAGTCAATTATGTCCTCAAAGCTCAATACTATTTTGCTGATGCATGCAATCAATTACTCTCATCCTTCCAAAATACCGGTCATTTTGGTTTTATCGTAAGTTTAACTGGTGTAGCTTTGAACTATTTTTTTTGCAAATATATTAATTCTATATCTGACTAATAAATGTACTATCAATGAAATTTAAAACAAGTAACTAATATGGGTTTTTAAATATTGGTGTATTTTTGTATCAGATTGGTTAACTAAAGTTAAGAAGTTAGAAAAAACTCAAAACGACTTCTATTTTTTGGGATGAATGGAATACGACTCACAATCAAAGATCGAAGGGCCGGTACGTCCTACAAGGACACGCCCTGGCTTTTGCCGATGCGGCTGCACTCGGCGAAGCGTCACACTCGACGAAGAAATTATCGGCAACGATATCTTGCCGAGTGCAAATTCGTGGCACTCTGCAAAGGCTTCCCGAGTGCCCAGGTCAGCACTCGGCAATCAAACGGTCTGCCGTCACTTGACGGCATATTTGCGAGTGCCACGTGGGCCGGCAAGAGGGCCCTTCTGTGCCAGTGCCACGTGGCCGACAGCGACCAAAGGGGGCTCAGAGTGCCACGTGGCTTACACTCGGCAAAGAGGGTGTAACACCCTAGGTGTTAAGCAACCCTAAGTGCATAATTTGACATCTCATGAGCATAAAGCATCATCATTGCATGTTGCATTCTTTCTTTTGTTAAGTGTCATTTCATGTGACCTTTTGTGATGCTATGCTTGATTGAATGCTTGTGTGTCTTGTTTGTGGAGTGTTTAAGTCTCCTTAGTAGTTGAACCTTGTTGAGGAGTCAAAATGAAGCTAGGTTTATGTTGGTCATGTTGGCTAACCAAGTCTCTAACCCTAGTTGCCTTAATAGAGCCCTAGGAGTCCTTTTGTTTGACTAACTAAGACCTTCTTGATAGAAGCTTTGCATGGCTGTGGGCCCTTAACCAAAGTGTGTAGAATTTAGAGTAGAACAAAAGTTGTTTAAGGCCCAACTCATGAAAATGGTTTAACAAGGTGTTTTGGGACCCACAAGGCAGATTAGAGGGAGTTTAGACTTAGAAAATTCTCTAAGTCCTAACTGCCCAAAACAGTTTCACGAGGTCACCTTTGGAGCTTTTTCTGGAGCAATCTAGACCGAACCGAAGATCAATCTTGTAACCAAAGTTGTAGATGGTATGTAGCTCTACTCAATGGAACAAGTGGTTTAGCGTTTCATCACTGAGTGGATTAGGAGATAATCGTGACCAAAGTTCGGCCGTCAGTCGGCCACCGGTAACTGAATCGGGCGATTCAGTTTGAATCCGCCGGTCGTGGCCGACCGCGCGCAGAGCTCGGCCGCCGCGTGGCGCGAGCAGGCCGGGTCGCAGCGTCCGCGCGCGCGGCGTGGCAAGCATGGCCTCGCCCTCGCCCTGTCCGAACCCGCCCCTCCCTCCATTCTGTCTCTCTCTCGCTCTTGTTCCTCTCGCCGGAGCTCGAGCGGGAGAAAGGGGAAAAGCTGCGAGCGCCGCCGCCGTTCGCCGCCGTCCCCGCCGCACCGACCGTCCATCCAACCACCAAGCTTCGCCGTGAGCCCCCACACCCCGTGCTGTCCTTAGCGCTCCAGGAAGCCCTAGGTAAGCCCCGGGATGCGCCGCCGCCATGGCCGCCATGACCGCCGAGCTCGGTCCGCCGTGGCCGCCTCCGTCCCGCGGTTGCGTGTTGCCCTAGCGCTCGTTTAGGGGTTAGTGAGGTCCGAGGAGGGGGTAGAGGGTGTTGGTTTGGTCGATTAGGGTTAGAGCCCGCGGAACGCCGCCGTCCGCCATGACCGCCATGGCCGGCGCGTCGGTCCGCCGTGGCCAACCCTCTTCCCGAGCTCAACCATCCGCCCTAGCTAGCGTTCTTGAATCGCCTCGCTATGCTGGAGCTCGTGGTGGTGTTGGTTAGGCCGATTAGGGTCTGGAAGCACGAGTACGCGCCGTCGTCCCCCGCTTGCCGAGGTCGCCGGAGATGGCACGGCCGTGGTCGCAGGTGCTCGGAGCTTGCGCCCTGGTTTCCGAGCCCTGGGCTAGGGTTATGAAGGTCGCCGGAGTAGATCTCGAGGGTCGGATGAGCCCGTCGTGGCCGGAGTCGGCCGGCGTAGCTCGCCCACGCCGCCGTGTCCGCCATCGCCGTCGGCGAGCTCGATCTGCGTGTGCGCTGTGCCAGCCGAGGGTACCGTTGGGTGCGGAAGGAGAAGGGGAGTCTGTCGGTGGAGTTGGCTTCGCCGGAAAGTTCGCCGCCGGCGAACCACGGCATGGTCAACCTCCTCCCTGTCCGGTGTGTCTTGACGAGTGGGGTCAGGGTTGACCCGAGGGCCCGCGCGTCAGTGGCTAGCTAGTCTGTGTGCACTAGTTCGGGTACCCGTAGCAGTTTCCTGTTTGAATGTTTTTCAGGTTTTGTTTAATTAGTTTCCAGAAATTGTGTATGCTTGTTTAATTCATATCTTGTGAAATATAAATGCTAAAAAGGTGAAACAAGTTTTTGTTAGGTTTGTTATGTTGAGGTCTATGCATGAAAAATATAATATGTCCAGTTTGTGGTGATTTTCTGTGTAGTTATATTTAATTCATGTTTAGGCTGAAATCTTGTTTAATGCATAGTATTTGTGGTTATCAGAAAAATGTGATTCTTGTTTTGTTAGGTTTGTGTTGACTAGTAGTTCCTGGGAAAAATGTAAATGAAGTTGCTCTGTGAAATAATTTGGCAGTAGTAATTAAAATGATTAAATGCTGTTTTTCTTGATTATTTTGTAGTAATTAAAATATGAAGAGTATGGACTTGGTAATTTTTACTGATTGCTCTTATGCTAGGAAGTTCAGTAGAAAATAAGAAATCTGTTGTTTGACACTTTTTGCTAGGGTGTGTAGTTCAAAGCACCTTTCCATAGTAGAATTTGTCTTTTTCATAGAGGATGAAGTCTAGGTCCAAATGGGATGAAATTTGGACAGAGGGTTAGATTAAGTGTTATTGATCTCCAGTAATTTTTATAGGTTTTTGTGAAGCTGTCTAGGATAGGTTACTGTTATGGGCCTATTTAACTAGATTTAATTCTACAAATAATTAGAGGGTAATAAACCCGTTAAGCAACTTTGATGCGGTGACAACAAGACTTGATAAGTAGTATGTCGGATTAAATAAGTGAGTAGCAGTAGATGACATGTGCTTATCTCCTGAATGGTTACTCCATGTTGCATCACCATGCATCCCATGTGCATTCATATTGTTCATTCATGTACCGCATCATGCAGGATCGGTAGTGGAAGCCCAGGAACGCCGGAGGAGCAGCGTCAGGAGGAGACACCCGAGGAGGGGATCCCGGAAGGAGACGCTGAAGACCTGCCGGAGTGCCGTGATCACCGCCCCGCCGACTTCGAGCGAGGCAAGCCCCGGAGCATTCTAACTCCTACGGTTTGCAAATGTTCTAATTAACCTGATGATGGATGTTGCATTAGGTTATAGGAATTGATTGCTACCGTTGATGCATTATTACTTATCCTTGTCCACCTGCAAATATTACCTTGTTATCCCTGATAAGTCTAGGCTCGTTTATGCTTAGCCTGCTTAGACCGGTAAAAGTCGGGTGATTTCCTGTCTCCCGCATATAGGTGGATACTGATCATGTTTAGCCTTGTGCTATCATGGAGATAACCATGTGATAATTAATTTGAGACCGGGCGGGATGTAGGAGCAGCAGGACATGGGTTCTGTGTGCTAGTAGTCTCCCGTCTGTGTCGATCAGGAACCGACGAAGGCACACCTCAGTCATTTTGAACGCGTCAATCACTTAACGGAGCAGGTGCGGGTACCTCCCGTGAAGCCGAGTAAGGTTTTTCGAGCCGGTGACGGAGATGTTGACGCCTAACACCCAGGGCCTCAGATGTACCGTGGGCAACTATTCTGATCGACCTGGCATGGTCCGAGGGCAGGCAGGGCCTGATCGACCTGGCATGACCGTGGGCAGTTAATAGCTTGAGCGACCTGGCATTGAGATAACCCCCGGTGTAGAAGGGCCCATGACCGTCCCGCGTGTTGTGTTCTCGAACCTCCTGAAGTGGTCGCCAACGGCCACCTGGCAGGGTGTGACGGGCGAGTGTGCGACATTTTATCCCCAGCTGGTAGGAATCGATTATAATCGCCATCGCTCCTGGTTAGTGAGTAACTTGACTGAGCATGTGTTACCGTAGTAATATATGGAATTAATGATGGTTATGGTTGATGAATCTGAAAGGCTATTGATGAAATAGTCACTCTTGCTTGAATAAGTAGTCAAGTGTTTGCTCTAGATCAGGTGCAAATCTAGATAATCAGGCTGATTACATAAAAGTGACTGCTAATGCTCTAATGATGATTAGTTAATAATAAAGTGCTTTTATGCAAAAAGGTAAGTGTGGCCAACCCCAGATACAGCCTTGCATAATCCTTGGTGTCGGTTATTTCTGGTTTATGACGGGTAAGTCTAGCTGAGTACCTTCTCGTACTCAGGGTTCTATCCCTTGTTGTTGCAGATGGGCAATGCTTCTTCGGCTATTGCGAGAACTGTCTGTACCCCGTCGAGGGCAGTGACTAGACCATGGGCATGGTCAACTCTTCTTCTTCCCTGATGCTTTTGTGGACCGATCAAGCATATGGCACTGTATTGTGAACTAAGGACTTGTGTTTCAAAACTATGTTGCTTCCGCTTTTGAATTTAAACTATGGTTTGTAATAACTGTTGAACTCCGATGTATTTGAACTATGTGCGAACTGAATGTACCTTGTGGGCATGTACGCTAATCTATTACGATCTTGGTTAAAGTTGAATGACTTGAAATCCTTCGAGATTTCCGGACTACCGGGTTTGTACGAGCTTAAGTACTTGTAATCTCTGTGAAAGCAGCGATTCAGTGCTTAATCTGGTGCAAATTGGTCGGTTCTGTCACAGCTGGCATCGGAGCGTGGTTAGCGTTACTGTTCACAAGTGTATTTGAAAAACCGTATTTTCAATTAAAATTCCTATTTGACAAGAACTTGTAGCTATAGTAGGTTCTGGAAAACCCTTCTTATAAAGCTTTAGGTGTGCCATTGATCAAGTCCTTATGCCCAATAGGAACTTAGGTGGCTATTTAAGTACTAACTTTGGGGGTCGTGCATCATATTTATTTTCTGTTATTCTGTCGTCCATACGGCAAGGGTGAAATTGTATGGATGCTATTCTTCGGAATGGTAATGTATGGATCAATTGCCTCTACGCTAAAGGTAATGAGAGTTGTGAGAGCATGATTGGACAACCGCCAATCTAGGGAAGTGCTTATATGATACCGACGCGTATACCTGTTCCACACAAGTATATGTGAAAGTATTGATTGTGGGAGTAATAATTTTGATGGGTGCATATACTGCTTACGTGTATACCGGGTGTACACCTAAGTGAGTATTAGATTTAAATTTCCGCAGTGCATGATATTCATACTGTGGGAAGGGCTGAAGTGAGTTTCTGCAGGTACGCTAACTTGCGAACGTGTAGTCCGTTTAGTTAACGTTATGAGTGAGCGTGTATGCCACCGCCTAGCCGTTAGATTGTTAGGCAGTGAGGACGTATGAAACGTGCATGCATCATGATCATATAATCTTGCATTAATCTTACTTCCTTCCTTATGGTTTCTGTCCCGTTTTTCTAATAAAAGTTGTTTCAACTAATTAAAAACTGTGTGGATAAACTTCTTACAGATGGCACGCACCAAGCGCACTGCTCGCAAGTCCACGGGAGGCAAGAGGCCTAACTACATGCTGGGGCCATGGACCGATGAGGGATCAGAGGACTTTCTAGAGGAGTTTGGGATGCCCACTATTCTTTGGAGAGTTCTGCACCTGGTGGGATATCAGGAGGGCCAGGAGCCACAGTACGACTGGCACCGTGTGCAGTTGTCAGAGGATCGCCACGTGTACACGGTGGAGGTCGACGTGCCTAGCCGTGAGGACCGGGATCACGTCTGGTGCAGCCGAGTGTTTGCTTTGCAGGGGAGGACCCCCTGGGATGCAGCCAACCAGGTTGCTTATACCGTTCTTCGGGACATCATGGAGGACCATCCGGAGGTGGTTGCTCAGGCTACTGCCAGTATCTTCCCGACAGTGGATCCGTATCTTTCAGTGTGGCGTCAGCCAGGAGCTACTATTTTGGAGGGTAGTTCGCTTGAGAGGGAGCATTGTGCCGGGCCAGCAGGGAGTGCCATGGCTGCACTTATGGCTACTTATGGCTGCTTATCCCGCAGCTATGAGCAGTTGGACCATGTTCTTAGCGAGGAGATTGCAGCGCAGCATCGCCGTCAGGAGGAGCACGCTACAGAGATAGACCTCCTCACTACACAGCTAGCTCAGTTGACAGTAGAGAGAGACCAGGCACTTCAGAGGGAGCAGGAGACTGCTCATCAGCTTGCCATTCAGCAGGGGTCGACTACTTTCTTGGCCTCGGTCATGAGGGAGACTGAGGAGGCGCTTCGAGGAGTTTGTGTCGAGGGCATTCGTGTTTCAGAGGAGAACAGGCTGCTGAGGTTGCGAGTGGGAGACCTGGAGCTCCAACTCCATCACCTGCAGGACTACAACGATCGTCTGCACGAGGAGATCCACCGCAGGGAGAATGAGAGGAACCCCATCTTTCCCCAGGAGGATCCGGAGCCGATTAGTTCTTCTAGTAGTTCTTCAGATGTGTCTAGCGACGGTGGTAGTGGTGATGGCGCCATGAGAGAGTAGACTAGTTAGCGCTATCGACTAGTGATCTTTTGTGTAGTGGCCCGATCTTTTGTTGTTAGGTGCTAAGATGTAGCATGAGTATGGACTTATGTGATGTGGTGTGAGGCCTTGGAAAGTCCCATATGTATGGGCAAAACGATGGATGTTATGTTATCTTTTGCATGATGTATTAAGTGATCTTGTTATGTGTTGATGCGATGTGGATTGAAATTTATTGTACCTCTGTCATTGTTTGGTGAATTGTTTTCCGAATAATTTCAGTGGGTATGATTATTGTTCTCTACAAGTTGCAACTTCGCCTAATGGTCGCTTACTATCCTATATGCAGATGACGACAACTCGTAGTGGAGCAGGCGGTAGTGGTGGAAATGAGGACCCCAGAGAAAACCGCAATCCACCACCTCCTCCATCCCCGACGGCTGAGCAACTTTTTGCTCAATTTCTTGGAAGCCAGCGCAACATCGAAGCTTTGCTGAGGGAAAACTTGGCCCAGGGACATCAACGCCCTGAGCCAAACCAATATAGTTCTTTCAAGGATTTCCTGGATACCAAACCACCAATCTTCAAGGAAGCTACAGAACCATTGGAGGCAGAAGAATGGCTGCATACTTTGGAGCAGAAGTTTCGTTTGCTTAGGCTCACAGAAGAGCTTAAAGCAGAATATGCCGCACACCAGTTGCAGGGACCAGCCGGGATTTGGTGGGGACATCATCGTACCACCTATCCTGCCAATGTTCCTATCACTTGGAGAGTGTTTACTGCTGCTGTTCGAGGTCATTACATTCCGCCGGTTTGACACAGATGAAAGTGGCAGAGTTCATGAATCTGACTCAAGGAACTCGGTCTATCACAGAGTATCATCATCTGTTCAACTCGTTGGCTCGCTATATCCCAGACTTCGTTGACACAGACGCTAAGAAGATTGCTAGTTTCAAGAGAGGCTTGAACACTAAAATGGGAAAGTCAGTGGGTACATCTTCCCGTACCAATTTCAATGACTTCATAAGCGACTGTCTGATTCAAGAGAACCATAACAACAAGCATGCTGCTAGCAAGGCCCGGAAGAGGACCTTTGAATCAGGATCATCACAACCCAGAGGACCACCAGCTCAGCGAAATCTGTATCGACCACCAGCGCCGGGGGCACGTTTTAGGCCGCCGCAGAAGAAGAATCAGCCACAAGCTCAGCGCAATCAGAAGCCATACAAGATAGCTGCTGCTCAGGCTCGTGGAGGTCAAGGCAGTTCTTCAGGGAACAAACCGTTGGTTCGGGGACCATGCTACAACTGCAACCAAGAGGGGCACTTCGCAAGGTACTGCCCCTACCCAAAGAAGCAACAGGCCAACTACCCCGCACGCCTGCACAACATGACCGCTGAAGAAGCTCGTGCTGGAGAGCCCGTGACTGCTGGTATGTGTCTTGTTAACCATCATCCTGCAGTTGTTTTGTTTGATACTGGATCATCGCATTCGTTCATGAGTAAAGCATTTGCACAAAAGCATAATCAAGAGGTGTCTGAAATGGATTATGGGTTTCGTGTAAGCTCTGTGGGAGTAGTGTGTTGTCTAGGCAGATGGTACGTGATGCAACCATCGACATCGGAGGGCATAAGTTTGGAGCCAATTTAGTAGTTTTGCCAGGACTCAGTATGGATGTAGTCCTAGGAATGAGTTGGATGAGTATGTGGAAAGCGGTGTTAGACACTGCAGATAGAACTCTTACCTTATCTGATGCAAGGATTAACACCAAGATACGTATCTCTCTTCCTCGAGGAGCAGATTTTGTTGATCTGTCTTGTACCTTATCTATAGAGGACCTGTCAAAATTCCAGTTGTTCGGGATTTCCCAGACGTCTTTCCAGATGAGTTGCCGGGTTTACCGCCCAAGCGGGCTGTAGAGTTTACTATTGAGCTGTTACCAGGAACTGCACCGATCTCGAGAAGACCTTATCGTATGCCGCCCAATGAATTAGCCGAACTCAAGACGCAGATTAAGGAACTTTTGGACAAGGGTTTCATTCAACCTAGTGTGTCAGAGTGGGGATGCCCAGCTTTGTTTGTCAAGAAAAAGGACAAGTCTCTACGGATGTGTGTGGATTATCGACCGCTTAATGCCGTGACCGTTAAGAACAAATATCCGTTGCCACGGATAGATATTTTGTTTGATCAGTTATCCAGAGCCAAAGTATTCTCCAAGATCGATTTGAGATCAGGATATCATCAAATTAGAATCCGACCACAAGATATTCCAAAGACTGCTTTTTCAACCAGATATGGCCTGTACGAGTATTTAGTCATGTCTTTTGGATTGACAAATGCTCCAGCATACTTTATGAGTTTGATGAACTCGGTATTCATGCCAGAACTAGATAAGTTTGTAGTGGTGTTCATTGATGATATTTTGGTTTATTCGGAGAACCCGGACGACCATGCAGAACATTTGAGGATCGTCTTGACAAGACTCCGGGAACATAAACTCTATGCTAAGTTTAGTAAATGCGAGTTTTGGTTGAAGCAAGTACAATTCCTTGGTCACATCCTGTCAGAAGAAGGAATCTCTGTGGACCCTAGCAAAGTACAAGAAGTAATGGATTGGGAAGCTCCAACTTCAGTTGGGGAGATTCGGAGTTTTCTCGGTTTAGCAGGGTATTACCGTCGTTTCATTCCCGATTTCTCCAAGATTGCCAAGCCTATGACAAGTTTGCTGCAGAAGGATCAGAAGTTTGAGTGGACAGAGAAGTGTGAAACAGCTTTCCGTACCTTGCGGAAACTATTAACCACTGCCCCTGTCTTAGCTCAACCAGATATCGAGAAGCCGTTTGATGTCTTCTGCGACGCATCGAAAGTTGGTTTAGGCTGTGTTCTTATGCAAGAAGGCAGAGTGATTGCTTATGCTTCACGTCAGTTGAGAAAACATGAAGTTAATTATCCTACGCATGACTTGGAATTAGCTGCTGTGGTACACGCTCTAAAAATATGGAGACATTATCTGCTTGGTAACGTCTGTAACATGTACACGGACCACAAAAGTCTCAAGTATATCTTTACTCAACCTGAACTGAATATGAGGCAGAGAAGATGGCTTGAGTTGATTAAGGATTACAATTTGCAGATACATTATCATCCAGGAAAAGCAAATGTGGTTGCTGATGCTTTGAGTCGGAAATCGCATTGTAATAACTTGAGGTTACAACCAGAGGACGAGTTTAGTCTCGAACACCCTGTGATCTTGCGTCACATCGAGCTGCAGAGCACCTTAGTTGATCAATTCTAGAAGGGCAGAAAACAGACAAGGGAATCTATTATATCAAGGAAAAGCTAAGAGCTGCCACTGAACCCGTAAACATTTTCGAGTTGATGATAAGGGAGTGTTATGGTTTGATAATCGCTTAGTGGTACCCAAGAATAGGGAACTCAAAAATCAGATCATGGATGAGGCTCATCTTTCTAAGTTGTCTATTCATCCCGGGAGCACTAAGATGTATCAAGATTTGCGTCCAAGATTTTGGTGGACCAAAATGAAGAAGGAAATTGCCGCGTATGTAGCCAGATGCGACACGTGTTGTCGAGTGAAGGCCATTCACCTGAAGCCAGCCGGAACACTTCAACCTTTATCAATACCTGAATGGAATGGGAAGAGGTGAGTATGGATTTTATCACCGGTTTGCCTACTACTCAGAAGGGAAATGATTCGATATGGGTAATAGTTGACCGTCTCACCAAGACCGCTCATTTCATACCAGTTAAAACTTGTTATCGAGCACCGGACTATGCGGAGATTTATATCAATCAGATTGTACGATTACATGGTATACCCAAGGTCATAGTTTCGGATCGTGGAACGCAGTTACTGCACCATTCTGGGAGAAACTGCAAAAAGAGTTAGGCACTAAGTTAATCCATAGCTCAGCTTACCATCCTCAGACATCAGGACAAACGGAAAGGGTAAATCAGATTTTAGAGGATATGTTGAGAGCATGTGTGTTATCCGCAAAGGGATCTTGGGAGAAGTGGTTGCCATTAGCAGAATTTGCTTATAACAATAGTTATCAAGAAAGCATTCATATGGCACCTTTCGAAGCTCTGTATGGCAGAAGATGCAGAACACCAGTAAGTTGGGTTGAACCAGGAGAACGTCGTTACTATGGAACTGACTTGTCAGGGAAGCAGAAGAACAAGTTAGAATTAGTTCAACAACATATCGCAGCGGCACAGTCCCGACAGAAGAGCTATGCCGATAAGCGAAGAAGGCCGCTTGAATTCGAAGTAGGTGACTATGTGTACTTGAAAGTATCACCCATGAAAGGAGTTAAACGTTTTGGCGTGAAAAGAAAGTTAGCGCCAAGGTTTGTGGGACCCTACAGGATAATGGAAAGGAGGGGAAAAGTGGCTTATCAACTACAGTTACCTGAACATTTGAAGGCTATATTCCCTGTATTCCATGTGTCACAATTAAAGAAATGTCTTCGAGTTCCAGAAGAGGAAGTACAACCGGCCAATATCAAGTTACAATCCGACCTTACTTACCCGGTGAAGCCATATCGAGTACTCGACGAGAAAGAAAGGGTAACTCGCGGAAGAATCTTGAAGCAATATAAAGTATCTTGGAGTGAACAAGACGACCGAGATGCCACTTGGGAAACGGAAGACTATCTAAAGGAAGTATATCCACAGTTTTATAAAGAATGGTTCGTAACTAAAATCTCGGGACGAGATTCCTTTAAGGAGGGGAGGGCTGTAACACCCTAGGTGTTAAGCAACCCTAAGTGCATAATTTGACATCTCATGAGCATAAAGCATCATCATTGCATGTTGCATTCTTTCTTTTGTTAAGTGTCATTTCATGTGACCTTTTGTGATGCTATGCTTGATTGAATGCTTGTGTGTCTTGTTTGTGGAGTGTTTAAGTCTCCTTAGTAGTTGAACCTTGTTGAGGAGTCAAAATGAAGCTAGGTTTATGTTGGTCATGTTGGCTAACCAAGTCTCTAACCCTAGTTGCCTTAATAGAGCCCTAGGAGTCCTTTTGTTTGACTAACTAAGACCTTCTTGATAGAAGCTTTGCATGGCTGTGGGCCCTTAACCAAAAGTGTGTAGAATTTAGAGTAGAACAAAAGTTGTTTAAGGCCCAACTCATGAAAATGGGTTTAACAAGGTGTTTTGGGACCCACAAGGCAGATTAGAGGGAGTTTAGACTTAGAAAATTCTCTAAGTCCTAACTGCCCAAAACAGTTTCACGAGCCACTTTGGAGCTTTTTCTGGAGCAATCTAGACCGAACCAAAGATCAATCTTGTAACCAAAGTTGTAGATGGTATGTAGCTCTACTCAATGGAACAAGTGGTTTAGCGTTTCACTGAGTGGATTAGGAGATAATCGTGACCAAAGTTCGGCCGTCAGTCGGCCACCGGTAACTGAATCGGGCGATTCCGTTGAATCCGCCGGTCGTGGCCGACCGCGAGCGCAGAGCTCGGCCGCCGCGTGGCGCTCGCAGGCCGGGGTCGCAGCGTCCGCGCGCGGCGTGGCAAGCATGGCCTCGCCCTCGCCCTGTCCGAACCCGCTCCTCCCTCCATTCTGTCTCTCTCTCGCTCTTGTTCCTCTCGCCGGAGCTCGAGCGGGGAGAAAGGGGAAAAGCTGCGAGCCCGCGCCGCCGTTCGCGCGCCGTCGCCGCCGCCGCACCGACCGTCCATCCAACCCAAGCTTCGCCGTGAGCCCCACACCCCGTGCTGTCCTTAGCGCTCCCTAGGAAGCCCTAGGTAAGCCCCGGGATGCGCCGCCGCCATGGCTGCCATGACCGCCGAGCTCGGTCCGCCGTGGCCGGCCTCCGTCCCGCGGTTGCGTGTTGCCCTAGCGCTCGTTTAGGGGTTAGTGAGGTCCGAGGAGGGGGGTAGGGTGTTGGTTTGGTCGATTAGGGTTAAGAGCCCGCGGAACGCCGCCGTCCGCCATGACCGCCATGGCCGGCGCGCTCGGTCCGCCGTGGCCAACCCTCTTCCCGAGCTCACCATCCGCCCTAGCTAGCGTTCTTGAATCGCCTCGCTATGCTGGAGCTCGTGGTGGTGTTGGTTAGGCCGATTAGGGTCTGGAAGCACGAGTACGCCGTCGTCCACCGCTTGCCGAGGTCGCCGGAGATGGCACGGCCGTGGTCGCAGGTGCTCGGAGCTTGCGCCCTGGTTTCCGAGCCTGGGCTAGGGTTATGAAGGTCGCCGGAGTAGATCTCGAGGGTCGGATGAGCCCGTCGTGGCCGGAGTCGGCCGGCGTAGCTCGCCCGCGCCGCCGTGTCCGCCATCGCCGTCGGCGAGCTCGATCTGCGTGTGCGCTGTGCCAGCCGAGGGTACCGTTGGGTGCGGAAGGAGAAGGGGAGTCTGTCGGTGGAGTTGGCTTCGCCGGAAAGTTCGCCGCCGGCGAACCACGGCATGGTCAACCTCCTCCCCTGTCCGTGTGTCTGACGAGTGGGGTCAGGGTTGACCCGAGGCCCGCGCGTCAGTGGCTTAGGACTAGTCTGTGTGCACTAGTTCGGGTACCCGTAGCAGTTTCCTTTGAATGTTTTTCAGTTTTTTTAATTAGTTTCCAGAAATTGTGTATTGCTTGTTTAATTCATATCTTGTGAAATATAAATGCTAAAAAGGTGAAACAAGTTTTTAGGTTTGTTATGTTGAGGTCTATGCATGAAAAATATAATAGTCCAGTTTGTGGTGATTTTCTGTGTAGTTATATTTAATTCATGTTTAGGCTGAAATCTTGTTTAATGCATAGTAATTTGTGTTATCTCAGAAAAATGTGATTCTTGTTTTGTTAGGTTTGTGTTGACTAGTAGTTTCTGGGAAAAATGTAAATGAAGTTGCTCTGTGAAATAATTTGGCAGTAGTAATTAAAATGATTAAATGCTGTTTTCTTGATTATTTTGTAGTAATTAAAATATGAAGAGTATGGACTTGAATTTTTACTGATTGCTCTTATGCTAGGAAGTTCAGTAGAAAAATAAGAAATCTGTTGTTTGACACTTTTTGCTAGGTGTGTAGTTCAAAGCACCTTTCCATAATAGAATTTGTCTTTTTCATAGAGGATGAAGTCTAGGTCCAAATGGGATGAAATTTGGACAGAGGGTTAGATTAAGTGTTATTGATCTCCAGTAATTTTTATAGGTTTTTGTGAAGCTGTCTAGGATAGGTTACTGTTATGGGCCTATTTAACTAGATTTAATTCTACAAATAATTAGAGGGTAATAAACCCGTTAAGCAACTTTGATGCGGTGACAACAAGACTTGATAAGTAGTATGTCGGATTAAATAAGTGAGTAGCAGTAGATGACATGTGCTTATCTCCTGAATGGTTACTCCATGTTGCATCACCATGCATCCCATGTGCATTCATATTGTTCATTCATGTACCGCATCATGCAGGATCGGTAGTGGAAGCCCAGGAGACGCCGGAGGAGCAGCGTCAGGAGGAGACACCCGAGGAGGGGATCCCGAAGGAGACGCTGAAGACCTGCCGGAGTGCCGTGATCACCGCCCCGCCGACTTCGAGCGAGGCAAGCCCCGGAGCATTCTAACTCCTACGGTTTGCAAATGTTTCTAATTAACCTGATGATGGATGTTGCATTAGGTTATAGGAATTGATTGCTACCGTTGATGCATTATTACTTATCCTTGTCCACCTGCAAATATTACCTTGTTATCCCTGATAAGTCTAGGCTCGTTTATGCTTAGCCTGCTTAGACCGGTAAAAGTCGGGTGATTTCCTGTCTCCCGCATATAGGTGGATACTGATCATGTTTAGCCTTGTGCTATCATGGAGATAACCATGTGATAATTAATTTGAGACCGGGCGGGATGTAGGAGCAGCAGGACATGGGTTCTGTGTGCTAGTAGTCTCCCGTCTGTGTCGATCAGGAACCGACGAAGGCACACCTCAGTCATTTTGAACGCGTCAATCACTTAACGGAGCAGGTGCGGGTACCTCCCGTGAAGCCGAGTAAGGTTTTTCGAGCCGGTGACGGAGATGTTGACGCCTAACACCCAGGGCCTCAGATGTACCGTGGGCAACTATTCTGATCGACCTGGCATGGTCCGAGGGCAGGCAGGGCCTGATCGACCTGGCATGACCGTGGGCAGTTAATAGCTTGAGCGACCTGGCATTGAGATACCCCCGGTGTAGAAGGGCCCATGACCGTCCCGCGTGTTGTGTTCTCGAACCTCCTGAAGTGGTCGCCAACGGCCACCTGGCAGGGTGTGACGGGCGAGTGTGCGACATTTTATCCCCAGCTGGTAGGAATCGATTATAATCGCCATCGCTCCTGGTTAGTGAGTAACTTGACTGAGCATGTGTTACCGTAGTAATATATGGAATTAATGATGGTTATGGCGGATGAATCTGAAAGGCTATTGATGAAATAGTCACTCTTGCTTGAATAAGTAGTCAAGTGTTTGCTCTAGATCAGGTGCAAATCTAGATAATCAGGCTGATTACATAAAAGTGACTGCTAATGCTCTAATGATGATTAGTTAATAATAAAGTGCTTTTATGCAAAAAGGTAAGTGTGGCCAACCCCAGATACAGCCTTGCATAATCCTTGGTGTCGGTTATTTCTGGTTTATGACGGGTAAGTCTAGCTGAGTACCTTCTCGTACTCAGGGTTCTATCCCTTGTTGTTGCAGATGGGCAATGCTTCTTCGGCTATTGCGAGAACTGTCTGTACCCCGTCGAGGGCAGTGACTAGACCATGGGCATGGTCAACTCTTATCTTCCCTGATGCTTTTGTGGACCGATCAAGCATATGGCATGTATTGTGAACTAAGGACTTGTGTTTCAAAACTATGTTGCTTCCGCTTTTGAATTTAAACTATGGTTTGTAATAACTGTGAACTCCGATGTATTTGAACTATGTGCGAACTGAATGTACCTTGTGGGCATGTACGCTAATCTATTACGATCTTGGTTAAAGTTGAATGACTTGAAATCCTTCGAGATTTCCGGACTACCGGGTTTGTACGAGCTTAAGTACTTGTAATCTCTGTGAAAGCAGCGATTCAGTGCTTAATCTGGTGCAAATTGGTCGGTTCTGTCACAGAGGGCCTCTTTGCCGAGTGCCACGTAGGTCGGCACTCGGCAAAGAGGGCCTCTTTAGCCTTTGCCGAGTGTCATGGTCCAGGACTCGGCAAATAGGCCGAGCTGGAAAATTGTCCAGCTTTGCAGTGCCATGACTCTTTGCCGAGTGTGGCACCGGCAAAGTTGGGAAAAATTGATTTTTTTTTCCGTTTCCATTTCCCTACCAGAAAACATATCACAGCATCCATATCCATTTCAGACAAATATCACATGCAATATATATCACATCCATATTCACATGCATATCCATTTTCAGACGAATATCACACGTTCAGTCTCCATGCATCACATTTCACAATTTTATTACAAGTTCATCACAAGTTCACAGTCCACCTTCCATCTCACAAGTCCAGACAAATCTAAGTCGGCCTCACTACACTACTCACCTTGGTGCTCAGATTGTGAAGAACCCCACCTTACCTACCACAGCGTCCCACGACCCGCCCGAAGGACCCTTGTCAACCTTGCACGCGGGCGGCGGAGGTCCAGATGGCCACCCGGTGTACCCCGACTGGCCAGGAAGGTAACCTGGCCACCCATAGGGCGGAGGAGGCCACCGGGGAGCCACCCAGGCTGCGGAGGAGGGCCACCAGTGATGTGTAGAGTGTGCGGAGGAACGCCAGGTTGAGGAGTCGGTGCCGAACCCTCCGACTGTGAGTGCACAAAGGAGAAGCAAATTCGTTAGCACCTGGAGGACGGCCGTAAAAGTTAAAGAAATATAAACAACCATATATACTCACCGGAGTGTTTGTCGAAGGAGTAATAGGAGGCACAAAAGGAGTGAGCAGCGAGGGAGGCACGACAACACCCGGGATGTTCAGGCTGCCAAAGAAGTGAGCTAACTACTAACTACTAACTACTAACACTAACACTACTAACTACTACTAACACTACTACTAACACTACTACTAACTACTAACTGCTAACTGCTAACTGCTAACTGCTAACTGCTAAGTACTAACTATTTACTAACTACATAGGGCATACCTTCGCGACGAGAATAGCAAGAATGAGCTTCGGCGATGACGACGGGGACGACCGAAGCGGCTTGAGGGTCGATGGACCTAAGCCGGCACCTTCCTCCTCTCTTCTCCTTGTCCTTCTCCTCTCTTCTCCACTCCTCCTCCTCCTCTCTTCTCCACTCCTCCTCTCCCCTCCTCCTCCCTCCTCCACCTCCTCCTCCTCCTCCTCCTCTCCTCCACTGGCCGGCCAGGGACGGGCAGCCGGTCGGGGCCGCCGGGCGGGGACGGGCGGGCGGCCGGGGCCGGGCGGGTGGAGCGACCAGGGGCGGCGCGGCCCGGTGCGACCGGGGGCGGCTCGGCCTGGGGCGGCCGGAGGCGACTCGGTTGCGGCGGCCAGCGGCGCCGCGGTCCGGGGGATGCGGCGGGGCGGGGCGGGGGCGCGGCGGGGCCCGGGACAGGGGTGCGGCGGGACGCGGGCGCGGCGGCGGGCGGCGTGCGGGTGCGTGCGTGTGCGTGCGTGCGGGTGTAAGTGTGTGTGCGTGTGTGGGTGGCCAGAAGGCCGTTTTGTATTTTTTTTATTTTCGCCCCTCTTTGCCGAGTACCAGCCGATCTGGCACTTGGCAAAGAGGGGACTTTTGCCGAGTGCCAGCCGATCCGGCACTCGGCAAAGAGGGGCCACGTGGAAGACATACCCGGCCAGCAGGCAAGGCTTCGCCGAGTGCCAGCTGGCAAGGCACTCGGCAAAGAGCTTCTCTTTGCCGAGTGCCGGCCTATGGCACTCGGCGAAGTTTTTATTTTTTTTAAATTTTGCCACCAAATTTTTTTTGAGGCACTTCCACACTATCATAGACAGCATGTTCAAATTTGACACTTTTTCAAAACGTTTCGTTATATTTTTTGACTTTATTTCATTTTCTTGAATTTTCCCGGAAGACGCAAGTTTGAACTGCGGGTGCATCGAATAATGGATTTTCATGATTTAAAAATATTATTGTTGTTCTTAACCATATGTTGAGGCCAAATCCAAAAAGTGACCCTAGGTTTCGATCAACGTGCTCACGGGGCAATGCCACCAAATTACGTGCGGGCGGTTTTTTAATTATAGAAAATGCAAATGAATTCCGAAAATCGTGAAACTTGGCGAGATGTTGTTACATCATATGCGTATGCCGAGAAAAAAAATTGAGAAAGTTTCGAGCAAGTTGTCACATACGATGCTTACAAACCTGGACATCTCAACATGTGATATCAGATATGCATGCATCTCACTAGTTATGCATGGATACATTATTGCAAGAACTATACATTGCAAGAAGATTGAAGGAAGGCTGCATTTGTACGTGGTCTAGTCCTTTATTAATTATCACCATTTGAGGTTTAATTTGGGTGATCATCTCACATATATACACTGTCACTTCAGTTTATTTGCAGCAGCGGACAGAGCTGTAGCATGGCATTCCTTATGTATATATACAAAAAAAAACAAAACTTGATATGCATTGAGATTCACGGTGTTCTCACCTGATCAGTATCCAACCGGTCACGTACGTACGCAGCTAGCTGCCAGTGCCAGCTGACGGCATTCAGCAATACAATACAATGTCGACATGGTGAATCATATTCAGTTTATTATATACCCCTACTTTGCAGTTAATTTCTGGTTTATGAGTGGGTTTAATTTTCTTCTTCTTGGTTCCGCAAAATATATAACGCGTTGTTATTAGTTCGTCTCTTCGATCAGATTTTGTTCATCTTTCAGTAAATTGGTTTTCTACATACTGGAAGGGAAGTTGACAGTGTAAAGACATATATATAGTGTTTAGTTGAACCTTGCATATTTTTTTTAGATCACGCCGCTGTCGCGTTTTTCATTAAGCAGAAATTGAACCTTTGCATATTTGATTTGGTTAAAAATTCTATATATACTGTTACGCTTGGTGTTGGTGATGAGGTAATAAGATGAGCACATCTGTTGACAAACGCATGCAAAGCGCATCCCTAGCTAGTTTTTTAAGTAATACAACAAACAGTAGTGTGAGCTCAGAGAGCTCTCAGCTTTTGTCAAACAAATTTAAATTACACTATATATAGTTGAGAAAGAGATTCTTCAATCCTCATGCACTCATGCATGCATGTGTAGCTCTCTCTCCGTGTCATCGCGCGCTATACATTAGGAAATGGATCAGCTGCTACAACACGAATCTTGAGGCGGCCTGGAGTATAGTTTAGATGGTGGTTATCATGTGTGCTATCACCTCTTGCTAAAAACAACTAGTATAGGGAAGCAAAATTCCAGTGCAACTCTTGCAGTTTGCAGGTGTAGAATATGCATGCATGCATCATGTAATAATATAATTGAAGTAGTGTATGCACTATGTGGAGAACAGCAGCTGTTTTTCATTGCTTTGCCAAGTCATCAATCAGCAAGCAGAAGCACACAAATTCTGTTTAATCTATGCGTGATGTGTTCTTGGTGGTTTGCTGAAGCCATCATAACGGCGCATTTTGCTATCATAAATCTTCTCATTTTTTAATTAATTCAGATAAACTTACAAAATAGTTTAACTTAATAAGACAACTATAGGAGTCGATTGATTTATTCAGAGACTGAGGGAGACACACTTCAGGCTTATTAGCTGAGGGTTCAAATCATTGTTCTAATAAAATCGCACTCAGGTTTCGGATGAGGTGTTTATTATTAGTAATTAACTATGAATTAAGTAGTTATCCGGTGACCGTGTGAACTTTTGTCCTTTTGGTTGCTTGATTGACATAACTGAAAAGGATCTATTATTAGTGCTCTCGGACTTTTGTGTGAGGTTGAATTGCGTGAGAAACTTCAAGTGTGTATATGTGACAAATCATAATATTATTCATATATAGGCATGTAACAGAAGCATACAAAAGCAGACATGCAACAATCATATATAATGTAGCAGAAGCTGATGAAGGTAATGTAGACATCATATATGCTGGTTTCCGTCGCCGTTCTTTGCTGACGTTACGTCACGTGTGGTTAAATTTGCAGATTATGAAATGGCCAGAGAGCTAGCGCGCGTAGCAAGCATGCATATATTATATATTGTTGACAACCAATTTGAGTCTGAGTTGTGTTCTGTGATCCGAGTGTTCAAACTTTTTAAGAGAATTTGTTCATTGTTATCAAAACCTTTTTTAATACGTCACTGGAGGGGTGAGAGCCCCACCTGAATCATTTGTTGAGGTAGAACCCCAGGGGAATTATAGAGGCAGGGAAAAAAGAGGGAATGCAACAACACTTAATAGAAAATAACAGCGACGACGACGACAACAAAAGTCTAGACGCAAGCCGAAAGGCACTAACCGATCATCGCTCTGCGCCATTGCCGAACAGCATATCACCGATTTCGATGTGATCATTGTGCCCTATACCACTTCTCGTAGCTATGTTCGTCCGCTGCTGCCATCCATCTGAGGACCAATAGTGGAATAAGGACTAAGAGTGTTGACAGACACGCAAGTCCAAAATCACCGTGCAGATGCTTTGCAAAGTGCTTAGGCTCTATGAATAGGCATGGCTAGCCAAAGAGAGAGAGCCAAGTATAATCGTAGCAAGCACGGCTACATGGGCCGCGTTTTTTTTATCAATTATATACGAGTACGTGGGCCGGTACGCGTCTACAGGTTGGATACGGCCCAACAAGCAGAGCAGTGGCACGACGAGCACGGCAAATAAATAACCTGCCTACCCCCGACCCCACCCTCGAGCTTATCCCCTCCCGACTCGGCGACTCCTTCCGACGACGACGAAGCAGCGGGAGGACGACTGAGGAGCTCGCGCCCGCCCGCAGATCCCGACCCTCCCCCACCCTCACCCTCCGCCTCGCGCCGCAGATCCCGACGTACGCCGCCAGCCAACCAGCCAGCCATGGCCCGTCTCCTCCTCGCAGTCGCAGTCCTCCGTCGGCGGCGGCGGCGCGGGCGCCGGCGCGCGCCCGGCCACACCGTCGGCCCGCGCGGCACGGCGGCCGCGGCCGCCGGATGCGCCGCCGCCGCGCCACCTCGTCCGCCGGGGGCGGCGGCTTCTCGGGGGGCGGCGGGAGCAACATGCTCCGCTTCTACACCGACGAGGCCCCCGGGCTCCGCCTCTCGCCCACCATGGTGCTCGTCATGTCGCTCTGCTTCATCGGCTTCGTCACCGCGCTCCACATCTTCGGCAAGCTCTACCGCTCCCGCACGGCCGCGGCCTCCGCGTGATCCGATCCGATCCGATCCCACCGCTCTTGTGGGTCCACGCATCGGATCAGATCACAGTACCAGATCAGACGGTCTTTTTTTTGGGTGGTGAATTATGTATGGCGAGACGCCCATGTTGTGTTGCCCTAGCTTTTGCTTGATCCTTACTTTCTCGAGTTAGATTCCAGCTAGATCTGCAGATGGAAACCCTACATGTCAACTTAATGGTGCCCTTTCTGTTGTTTTTTCTTCCTTTACCAAGAATTATTACTGCCTGATGCGAGGAATAATTATGCCTGGTTTCTTCTAATTCTGCCTGTGAGATCACTAGCTATATCTACATCTGCATCTTCCTAACTTAGATGTGCTCCAGTGTCTGTGGCTCCATTAATTACTTTCTGCACTTGCTACGTATGCTTACTGGAGAGTTTGATTGTTTGTCTGCCTGTTCTGGTAATCCGGTCACGAAAATCTTTGCTTCACCAATGAGCTTAGCTGCTAGCCTGCCACCACCGTTTCTACATCATGCTGATGCTGTGCTCCTATAATTTGTCAGTATTTTTTTTTCCAGCAAGCTTTTGTTCTCAAATTATAGCTTGGTTTTCGGCTCTTGTCTAGGACTTGTATCATGCTTGCTGGTATTAGGGAGAATATGTATATGAAGATGCTGCTTTGAGTGATTCCCTGACAAGTGACAAGGAGCATAGGTTATTATAGATGTGTATAAGTAGTTATATTCGACATGATGTTAGTGTGTGCACGATTCTATTCAGGATCTGTTTGGAAATGTAGCTCTGAGATCCAAATCATTTCACTTATATTCATCATGATGTTGATTGATTTGTAAACTAGAAGTTAGAATTAACAAGCATCTGACAGCTCCAGGTGTTCCGTATTGCATTAGGCATGAACTGGTTGCTGATATGAGTTGATTGTTGGAGTGTTTTGATGAAGGTTTAAGCATATTGGGCACGGGTATGGACCATCACTTATGTTTAGTCAAGTGTTCACACTGTTTTTCATGATAACAGTACTGCCGTAGCTAATATTTGCATCATCAAATGGCTTCACTGTTTCTAACAGTTTATTATGTAACAGCGGGTTTAAAGTCTAAACTTAACGCTACAAGTAGTGTTGATGGTGTCTCCCTTTGTGGGAAAGCTCTTTTCAGTATCAGCCTTTGACAGAACAAATGATGAATGGGTAATGATTCGTTCGGTTTACACTTGATCTGAAATGTTGATTGTTTCATATCTTGCTGTCCTTGTTAGAGGTGTTTATGTTTCACCCATGGCATTGACTATTGAGTAAAGCTGTGATGTTGAACAATAGTGGCTGTTAACACATAATTTTCGCACTATGACAAGTGGGCCAGCACGGTGCAGGTTCGGGAGAAATCACCACCTGAGGGATTCGGTAGATGGCAAGCACGGTCGGCAATTGAAGACTGGAGAGACAACATTGCCGATTACCTCAGGGAGCCATCCAGAAAAGTCTCCCGAAAACTCAGGTACAAGGCTCTTAAGTTTACGCTCTTGGACAATCAATTGTACTACAAATCCGTAGATGGGGTTTTGCTTAAGTGCCTGAACCAAGACGAGGCTAGGAGACTGATGTATGAGGTACACGAAGGCGTATGTGGTGCACTCCAGTCGGCTCACCGTATGAGATGGATAATCAGGAGGATTGGATACTTTTGGCCGACTATGCTCGAAGATTGTTTTGAATACTATAGAGGTTGTCAGGATTGCCAGCGGTTCGACAATGTGCAAAGGGCCCCAGCATCGGCCATGAATCCGATCATTAAGCCTTGGCTCGATGGGGCATTGATTTGATCGGCCAGATCCATCCTCCATCTAGCAAGGGACATAAGTTTGTTCTGTTAGCCACGGATTATTTCACTAAGTGGGTTGAAGCCATCCCATTGAAGAAGGTGACATCAGAGAACATGGTATCCTTTGTCAAGGAGCATATCGTTTACCGATTCGGCATTCCTTGGTCCATCACTACCGATCAGGGAACTCAGTTCACTTCCTCGGAGTTTTGTGACTTTGCCGAAGGGATGGGGATTAAGCTCTATAACTCTTCCTCTTATTATGCACAGGCCAATGGGCAGGCAGAGGCTTCTAACAAAATCATGATTAAGATCATTCAAAAGAAGATCGAAGAGAAACCTAAAAGGTGGCACTTGGTGCTCAACGAGGCTTTGTGGGCTTACCGAATGGCTTGTCATGGGTCAACTCAGACGTCACCATACGAGTTGGTCTATGGGCATCATGCAGTTCTACCATGGGAGTTGCAATCGGGGTCAAGACGAGTTACATTGCAGAACGATCTGGCCAAAGAGAGTTATAAAGATTTGATGATGGATGAGCTAGAGGATTTGCATTTGATTCGCCTCAAGGCCTTGGAAAATATTGAAAAGAACAAGATACGCGTTGCCAAGTACTACATACAATTTGAAAGTGAAAGAAAAAGGATTCGGAGAAGGAGACTTGGTTTGGAAAATCGTCTTGCCGATCGGTACCAAAGATAAGGTATTCGGCAAGTGGTCCCCTAACTGGGAAGGGCCTTTTCGAGTTCTGAGACGTGCTCGGGTAACGCGTACATTCTGAAAACCCTTCAAGGAGAAGAGTTTGCTAGGGCAATTAATGGACGTTATCTAAAGAGATTTCATCCTAGCGTGGAGGTCGGTGCATAACGGAATCAAGGACTAGAGGGCACCGACGGCCGATACAAGGTTGTGTCGCCCTTAGCACAAAATGGCCGATAGGATCTATCGCCCTTAGAGCAAAAACAGCCGACACGACATGTGTCGCCTTTAGCGCAAAAAACGCAGAAATACAGGGCCAAGTGCGCACGGTGCTGTGCAATCGGCTAGATAAGTCAAACACTCAACAAGCACAGAACGGGAGAACGGATTGTACACACGAACGTGGTAGAGTGGAGCATTGTTCATAGTGGGAGCTGTGCAAAGGGTGCAGATCAGTTACCGAACAACCTGTTGATGACCGTCTGCGGGTTGGTGACTATGGTGAGGGCGTGAGCATGATCCTCGTAGGATTCCAGAAAATCGTCGATCTGTGCGACATCTTCTGGGGGTGCCCCGCCGGGGAAGCCAACCGGCACCACGGAGAAGTCCTCCTCCGTGCGGACCGTCAACGCCGATAGCCCCAGCGCCACGCCGTGGTGCATGCCCTGCAGGGCGACCTGCTCGACGCGGTTGCACATTGGCCAGGCGGCCTCGGCGGTGTCGCCCTGGGCGTTCACCCGATCTGCGACGGCGTTTGCCGCCATCTTCAGGCGATCCAGCTCTTCAGACAGCGCTGTGAACGACAAGTTGGAATGGATCGGTTAAAAGATCAACAAGAACGACCGAAAGCCGATCTAGGATTGGGTGTTCATACCCGTGATTGCGTCGCAGAACTGCGGCGCTGGTCCTCCCACTCCAGCTGATCGATCCCGTACTGCTTCGAGACGGCGGCCAGCTCCTCCCGGGACTCATCCCGCAGCGCCATGAAGTTCAAGGCGTCGTTGTGGTCGTAGAGGTCGTCATCGGAATCCCGGTCCGGGTTCGCCTCCCAAGGATGGGAGTGGTAGGAGAGGTCGTCGGAGGAGCTCGACAAACCCGATGGCGGAGCTCCTGGCCCTCCCGTTGCTGGAGAAGGCCTGGCGTGCCCGCCGGCGGTGGAGATGACGGGAATCCTGCGGCAAACAGTGACAGGGTGTAAGCGGGGTTTTCAAGAAAGTGCCACAAAGGGCGTAGGCGAGAAGTCCTACCCACGCTGGCGGAGGCGCTGAGCACGACTCCCTTCGGCCTCCTCGGTCGCAGGGCGCTTGCCGCGACCATCGTGGCTCGCCATTGTACTTGGAGAGTTAGGGTTTCCTGGGGTGGAGCGAGCAGGGAAGCCGAAGCGGCGAGAGTACTAGAGAAGCAAAGGCGAGATGGGGAGGAAGGCAAGCCTCTGGGGGCAATTTATAAAGGCGGAACAGTGATCATGGCGGATGTCCCGGGGTAACACGCCGAATATCAACCGGCGGACTGGGGTTTTTCCCACTTCCCAAGATGGGCCTCTACAGTAACGGGTTGTGCGAACCGCCTAGATACGCTTGCGTGTTCGGCAGGAGCAGGGTCACCTGGCTTCGGCAAAAAATTACCGATTTAGATGTTCGGGCGAACACTTGCCAGAATGCCGAACAGGTTTATAAGGCGGTTAATCACGAGGTCATCAAAGCAATAACTGATTGAATGAAAGATACAGATATATCACAAGAAGGTGTTCAGGTCATTCTGACACGGGATTGCTGAAGTTAAAAGTTTGTTACATAGTCATCTCAGTTGTTCAAGAATTGGGTTATAGCTGCCAGAGCATCGGCTTTGACCTGATTGTCATGCTCCAGTGCCTTTTGGTCCTCTTCTGCGGTGCCTTGTGCTTGTGAAAGCCTTGCATTAAGTTTGATGTCCTCATCGAGCGCCAGTGACAGTTTGGAGGATGCTGCCTCAATGATGTTCGGCAGACCAAACAGTTGAGAGGAGCATGACTGAATGTTAGAGTTGACTTGAGCTAGTTGAGCTTCTAGTTCAGACTTCCTTTTTTGCAATTCTTTTAGCTGAGTTTCCAGAGTTCCCTGAGAATTCTTGGCCTCTTGGAATTGGGCATACAGGTCATTAACCTCCTGGGTGCATTTGGATTTGGCAGACTGGAGGTCAGTGCTTCTAATTGCTCGTTTCACCCTGGCAAAGCTGTCATCTAGTGTAGACACAGCTTGTAGATGGAGCCTCAGATTTCTGGAATATCTTCAACAATGGGCTCGAGGAAGTTTTTGACCTCATCGGCGTCTCTGACTAAGGACAGGATGTCTTGATTTAGAAAGTTTGTTATGTTGCTCAGGACATCTTGGACGAGTGCCGATGGTCTTTGGGCCACCGTTCTTTTGCTCAGGAACTCGCTAATATCAAATGCATATTTGGAAGCCGGGCTGGCAAAGGTCTGTGTTAACTCAGACAGGTTAGCCGACTGAGGTAAGATATGAAGGAGGAATAGAGTGAGGAATTAATTCTTACCTGATGAGTCGGCTGATTGACAAGGTCTTGATCTGGTTGAGGATCGGATTGGCCAACAGGGTCTGAAATTGAATCAATGAAAGTCTCATCGATTGTGTCATCTGTGAAATTATCGATCAGTCGAGGGAGGCAAAATCTGCTGGTTGAAGAGGTGATTGAGGAACATACCAATGTTGGCATCATCCGGATTCTGGGTGATCGTGTCTATTTCCCTGGTGTCTGCATGCTCATCTTCCAAAGTAATAAAGACTGGGGGCATTGTTGTTTGAACATTTTCTTGTTCAGAGGAGGAAGCCTGTAGTGACATACAAGCCAATCAGGAATAAGTTAATAATGATGGAAGAGCTAAAACATCTTACCTTTGGGAGAGGTGTGTTCTGCTTGGTCCTGGTTTGCCTAGAACTGGGGGATTCCTCAGTAGCCTTTCTTTTCCCCCCTTTAGCTGAGGGGATGGTTAATGAAGCTGCTTGGGATTTCATGAACCGAGACAATGAAGGAGCATTGTGTCCCAGGACAGTGATTGGACCAGCTTGATGGTATTGGATAGGCCTGATGTCAGGATTGGGTGTGAAGTCCTGTGGAAATTTTAAAAAGAGTTAGAAACCCCAAGGATCGAATACTAAAATAGCAGATGACTTGTTATTGTACCTCGCTGTCAGAGTTGAAATCTGCTTGGACTTCTAGGCACATGGGGTGGACTGGACTGTCAAAGATATGATCATGCCATTCTTGCCACCAGGACTCAAAAAGGGGATGAGCAAACTGAATCAAATGGAGTGGTACTGGTTTGTAGTCTGGCAGATCTTGCCCCAGCCTGAATACCCGATGGGCCTGCATCCCTATTGTAATCTACTCTTTGGACTGAATTTGCTCCCTGGGCCTGATGACAGTAGAGAAGATGAGCTTTGGAGGGAGCTGTCCACAACCCAATTGCCTGGCTGCTATGTTGGGGTGATAGAACTCATAGGTGTGCTTCACTTGTCTTCCCCTGTTGAATTCGGCTGGTAGAATGCAGGGTTTGATAAATGAGTTGAAAACTCCTGTGGCCATTTCATCTATGCAGCCATCATCAAAACTGAATTTGATAGGGAAAGTGAGGTTGTCATTCTCTCTGTAGGGTAACCAGAGCACCTGATTGAAACCCTTGAAGAATAATTTGAAGAGATTGCCAATACTTTTGCTGATGGTTATAGCAGTGGCTGCTTCCCCATAAGTTTGGCAAGCTTTCTCTGTGGCTTCTTCACCCTCAGCAAAGTTGCTGGAGGGAAAGCTGAGGTTGTCCAGTGGCACAGCAATGATTTGATGCATGTATAGCTGAAACCACATCTGAACAAACCACCAGGGACCATTGACACAATCAATTGGTGGCAGTCTATCTGTGCTTTCATGGGTGGCATGATACATTTGGGTGGAGATTTGATGCATCATGTGGTATATAGATCCCAGGAGGAGTTTGCCTAGAGGAATTTGTTTTCCTTTGGATAATTTGTCAGCCAGTGCAATGTAATTGAGGGTTGGCTCGTTGGATCTTCCACAGAAGATGAATCTGCACAACCACATGTTCAGAAAAGCCCTGTGCTCTGTCTCTGCTATTGGGCCTGATACTTTGTTGTGGATTTCCACATACTTCATCCACCCCACGCTGACATCAATGGACCTCTGGGTGATTTTCTCTAATAGCTCATCAGCATTCATGGTCGAAGTGATGTTCAGACCACTCATCATGAAGACATCAGCTAAAGTGATTGTCATTATGCCATGGCCAAACACAAAAGCATTAAGAGCGTCTGACCAAAAATGAGAAGCCGCTATGAGCAATGGTTCATTTTTAGGCATGTCGGCCAGAGACAGTTCCAGAGCATGATGTATGTCTTGGGTTTCCCAGTGAGGACCGAATCTCGCCTGGATTCTTCTATACCAATTCCTCCAACCGGTGACAGCAGGCAGGGGCCAGTTCTTGAAGGTGTACCGCCACCTGTTCGATGAAATGACTCCGTACTTGAAGGGGATTCTGTTGGTCTCCATACTGATGATGTTGGTTGGATTGGGGTTTCCCATTGGACCCAAGAAGTAGGAGTCAGGATCCGCATCACAAGGAATCAGAATCTCGTCCCTAAGGGCCTAAAAGGAGATATGTGCAGGAAAAGTTAAAAGAACCGAATGCCGATAGGAATTGACCGAATGTATTGAGAGGATTAGTGAGGATTACCTCTGGAATCTCATCACGGGTTGCCATTACGGAGCTCAAGTGGAAATTGAAACTGTTGGCGATTTAGGGAGAATGCGGAGTTTGAAGCAGTGCCGATCTAGGGCGCGCGATGGACTTGTGGTCAATTTCAGAACAAATGCCTTTATTCAGAAATTGAGGGGGCATGTGTTAACACATAATTTTCGCACTATGACAAGTGGGCCAGCACGGTGCAGGTTCGGGAGAAATCACCACCTGAGGGATTCGGTAGATGGCAAGCACGGTCGGCTAATCCAATCGGTTCGGTAGGACTGTGGAGGTGACTGGTCAAACGGGGGATGGATTCGGCAATATGGCGCTGCGGTCGGCTATCTCAGGCTAAGTCGGTTTGCGACAAATACGGCATATCAGAAGATTCGGCAACAGAAGATCTCGTCATTATTAGCACGTGCCGATTATTAAGGGAAGCTTAGGATAAAAGGCATCGTATTTTAGATAAGTTTCCTGTTTTGTCGTTGTAATCGTGTCCTCCTAGGACTCGTAGAACACCAGGGTATAAATGTAAACCCTGAGACTATTGTAAAAACGTTCACAATCAATACAACCCAACCGGCCCCGTGCCATCTTCGAGTCCAAGTCGTGTCGTCGTGTTCTTCGAGAGGAGTCATCGACCCGTCGACCTCCGTAAGTCCCGACAACCTTGCTATCATGTCTAGTATCGTGCGGCGGATTTAGGCTTGATGCAAGTAGTCTCGTTTGTTGGTAATGGTCGTGCGGCGGATCATTATTCGATGATCGGGAAGTCTTAGTTTATGATAAGATTACGAGTAAGTACCGTGCGGCAGGCACTTACTTGGTAACCTTAGCATAAACAAGATAGTTATCGGCTCTATTAGATTTGGCAAGATCTAATAGATTCATTAAGTTACCTTGTGTTATATGCTTTACTATGTTTATTTCTTTATAACACTTTTTTTTGCCCAATCCAGATACTGTTCGGATCGGCTTTATCTCTTATAGATCTGCTCTGTTGTTTCATGATTATTATTGCAAAGTCTTTTATGTGGTAGATCTAATTGCTCACAATAGCCGATTGGATCGTATCTTGATTGTCACGTGGTGAGGGTTCGTGCACGTTGAGTATGCTTGATCTATGATATGGCTAGGTGTCGTGCGGCAGGCGCAGGCTCTAGATTAGTTTAATCATTCTCAGTTTACACGTTCAATCTCCATGGACCCCAACTCGGTTGTACAGTCGGGATTGGTTAAGCTTTAATTTATAAAACACGTCATGTCAGTACAATTCTCATGCAAATGTGTTCGGCAATCTGTTATTTACGTAATTTTGCCTATATAGCCGAACAACCTTTAAACTTGTTGGCAGATAGCTTTCATAGCTATATGTCGTCGTAAGTGGCTTCAGGGCCGTATATTTTGGAACTGTCTGGTCATACCCGGCATGTTCCAGCTTTGTATTTAACCGATTCTTCCCCTTGTTAGTTGCAGGACAAACTGATTGGCACGCATCGGACTTCCGAGCACCCGGGCCACGTTTGAAGCCAGCTTCTCCGGCTTGCTGTGTGGTTGGCACAGTGCGTCACTTTTGGTGCCTGTTAGACACTAAACGTATCGTGGCCCATGGGCCTGCCGTATCCGGGTCCCCATCTGGTCTATATGTACACAACCTTGGTCATTGAGCAATACATTGCGTATTTCCCTAATTCCCTACGCTTTCATGGTATCAGATCGCGGTTCGCTCCGCGGCCGCGCTTCCGCAAACCCTAGCCGCCGCTGATCCGTCGCCGGCTCTTCCTCCACCTCAGGCCGCCGCCGATCCCTATCGCCGGCCTCCCGATCCTCCTGCCGCTGATCATCTCGCCAGGATCCCATGCCTCCTTCTGACGCCGACGCCGCCGCCGCTGCTTGGGCTGCCGAGGCCGCACGCCTCGAGGCCGCAGCCGCCGCCGCTAGGGTTGCTGAGGCCGCGCGCCTTGAAGCCGCCCTCGCCGCCAAGGAAGCCGCCAACTCCACCCTGCACACGCAGGCCATCGCCGTCATCAACATCAAGATCATGATCCCCGTCGTCCTCGACAAGTCGGCTAATAATTATGGCGGTGGCGCTCCCTCTTCCTGATCGTCCTCGGCAAGTACAATCTCAAGGACCATGTCCTCTCCGACGACGCTTATCCTGAGCGCGCCGCTTGGTCGACGATGGATTGCTGCGTTCTCACCTGGGTGTACAGCACCGTCTCCAACGATCTGCAGCAATCGTTGATGATCCGCGATCCGAGCGCTCGTGCCGCATGGCTATATCTCGAGGATGAGTTCCTCGGCCAGCGTGAGTCTCGAGCCCTCCTCCTCGAAGCTGAGTTTCGCTCCTTCCAGCAAGGCTTCCTGTCCATCACCGATTACTGCCGTCGCTTGGAGACGATGGCGGCCTCCCTTGCGGAGTTCGGTGATCCGATCGGTGATCGCCAGCTTGTTCTCCCTCTTCCGTGGCCTGAACGAGAAGTTTCGCCACATGGTGTCGAACATGAAGATGCAGCGCCCCTTCCCCACCTTCGACGGCGCCCGTACGCTACTGCTCCTCGAGGAACTCGACCTCAACGACCTCACCGCCAACGACTCCACTCCGTCGTCCGGCCAGCAGGTCCTCGTGGCTGCCCCGGCGCCCTCGTCGCGTGCTCCCGCGCCAGCCTCCTCAGGCTCTGATGCCGGTGCCTCCTCGGGCTCGCGCAACAACCGCCGCCGTGGTCGCGGCGGCAAGGCCAACGGCGGCGGCGGCAATTATGGTGGTCAAAGCAGCGGCGGTGGCCAGCCCGGCAACAGCGGCAGACAGCGCTCCAGCAGTCCGTCGCCCTGGCATGGCGCCCGGCTCGGTCCCCGGTCTGGTTAACCCCTGGACCGGGACTGTGCAGCTTTGGCCGCACGGGTACGGTGGCCTCCCCGGCCCTATTCTGCGCGCGCCGCAGCAGCAGGAGCAGGAGCCGGCAGCGTTCCACGCGCTGCCCTACTACCCCATGCAGCCTCCGACGTTCGCTGCCCCTCCGCCTCCCCCGGGGTTCTCGTACGGCAACTACGGGACTCCGAACGCAGCGTCTACCCCTCCGGCTTGGAACCCGATGGCCGGTGGTTCTTGGGATCAGGGATCACTAGTCAACAACTTCAGCACCATGTCCCTGGCGCCGCCACCGAGTCCCACCGAGTGGTATGCAGATTCTGGTGCCGGTTCCCACATGACCGCCCACTCTGGTATTCTTTCTCGCTCCCAGTCTCCTTCTTTGTCTAGTCCTTCATCTATCATTGTTGGTAATGGTGCCTTGCTGCCCGTTACATCCACTGGGTCACTCTCCTTTTCATCACCGCGTCACCGTCCTTTTGTTCTTAATAATGTCCTAGTTTCACCTGGAATAATTAAGAACTTAATTTCTGTACGCCGGTTTACCACTGATAACAATTGTTCTCTCGAGTTTGACCCATTTGGCCTTTCTGTGAAGGATCTTCAAACACGGAGCGTGATCGCCAGGTGCAATAGCACGGGTGACCTCTACTCGTTCTTTCCGCCTACCACCGCCAGCACCTCTGCACTTGCGGCTACTGCCCCCACTTCCACTCTGTGGCATCGTCGTCTCGGTCATCTCGGGCACGAAGCGTTGTCCAAGCTTATTAGTTCACAGGCCATTTCATGTAATAAACCCAAACATGATCATGTCTGTCATGCTTGTCAACTTGGTCGTCATGTTCGTCTTCCTTTTGGGACATCTTCATCTAGAGCTGTCCACAAATTTGATTTAATACATTGTGATCTTTGGACCTCTCCACTCGCCAGTGTGTCGGATTACAAGTATTATCTCGTTATCATTGATGACTGTTCTCATTATGCCTGGACATTTCCACTTCGTCTTAAATCCGACACTTTTGCCACTATTTCTAACTTTTTTGCATATGTGCGCACATAGTTTGACACCCCTGTCAAGGCCGTCCAGTGCGACAACGGTCGTGAGTTTGATCACTCGTCGGCCCGCACGTTCTTCCTCTCCCACGGTGTCATTCTTCGCATGTCTTGCCCCTATACTTCCCAGCAAAACGGTAAAGCTGAGCGCGCACTTCGCACTATAAATAATATTGTGCGCTCCCTCCTGTTCCAGGCCAGCATACCTCCGGTCTATTGGGCCGATTGCCTTCACACCGCCACCTATCTCCTGAACCGGCATCCCACCAAGACCCTAGCTGGCCGCACACCGTTCTTCGCTCTATATGGCACTTCTCCCTCCTACACGCACCTACGCGTGTTTGGATGCGCTTGTTACCCAAACCTGTCCTCCACAGCACCACATAAACTATCTCCCCGCTCCTCTCTATGTGTGTTTCTTGGGTATTCGTCCGACCACAAGGGGTATCGATGTCTCGATCTTCATTCCAATAGGATCATCATCTCCCGCCACGTTGTTTTTGATGAGTCCGTCTTTCCGTTCTCCGAGATGTCGACTTCCCCTTCGAATCCCACCACACTAGATTTTTTGAACGATGATGATGTTTCCACTGTGCCGCTTCGGCCTAGTGCTGTGATTGCAGGTCCACCTCTCGGCGCTACCTCCAGCAGTGCTCCCGCTGCCCCGGCCACGGGCGGCCTCGGTACCACGGCCACACCTGGTGCCATGTCTGGCTCGGCTACCGCTGCCAGCCAGGGCGCGCCCGGCACCTCAACCAGTCAGGCGCCCGAGCTACAGCGCCCGAGCTGCCAGCGTCCGGCTCTGCTGCCCCTGCGTCGCAGGCTGCTGCCAGCAGAGCTGGGCGCACCGTCGCCACTCGCCCTCAGCCCGTTGTGCCTGTCGTCAACGACCATGGCATGCGGACTCGGGGCAAGTCCGGTTTCGTTCAGCCCGTCGACCGCCTGAACCTCCATTCGGTGCCACTATCGCCGCTGCCGAAGACGTTCCGTTCAGCCATGGCCGACCCCAATTGGAGGGCCACCATGCAGGCTGAATACGATGCCCTTCTCGCCAACGATACCTGGACGTTGGTGGCTCGTCCTCGCGGCGTCAATATTGTGACCGGTAAATGGGTTTTTCGGCACAAGTTTCTTTCTGACGGCTCTCTTGATCGCTACAAAGCCAGGTGGGTGCTGCGTGGATTTACTCAGCGTCCTGGGATTGACTATGAGGAGACGTTCAGTCCGGTTGTCAAGCCTGCTACTGTTCGGGTCGTCCTCACATTGGCTATCTCCCGCTCTTGGCCGATTCATCAGATGGACGTCAAGAATGCATTTCTTCATGGCACTCTGGCTGAAACTGTCTACTGTGAGCAGCCCTCTGGATTTAGTGACACCACCCGCCCCGGTTATGTCTGTCGACTGAACAAATCACTTTATGGATTGAAGCAGGCGCCCCGAGCTTGGCACAGTCGCTTTGCAGGTCACATCACCTCTCTTGGTTTTATTGAGACCAAAGCTGACACCTCTCTGTTCATCTATCAGCATGGCACGGATGTCGCCTTTCTGCTTCTCTATGTTGATGATATAGTTCTGACTGCCTCGTCGAAGAGTTTTCTCCAGCAGGTCATAGCAGCACTGCAGCGGGAATTTTCTATGTCAGATATGGGTCCTCTCCACCACTTTCTGGGTATCTCTGTTGATCGGCGAGCTGATGGTCTTTTTCTCTCTCAGAAGCAGTATATGTTGGATATCCTTGACCGTGCAGGTATGAGCGACTGCAAGCCTTGCAGCACTCCGGTTGATACGCACGCCAAGTTGTCTGCTGATGGTGCCCCGGTGGCTGATCCGACACACTTTCGCAGCATAGCTGGTGCTCTTCAATATCTCACCTTCACGCGTCCGGATCTGGCTTATGCAGTTCAGCAAGTTTGCCTCCGTATGCATGATCCGAGAGAGCCTCATCTAGTCGCCATGAAGCGCATACTGCGTTACATCCAGGGCACTCTTGACCTCGGCTCTCACCTGCTGTGCACCTCGCCTGCGGACCTGACTGTGTATTCTGATGCTGATTGGGCTGGCTGTCCTGATACTCGTCGCTCCACCTCTGGGTACGGTGTTTTTCTGGGCGACAATCTGATATCCTGGTCCTCCAAGCGTCAGGCAACCGTCTCTCATTCCAGTGCTGAGGCCGAATACCGCGCTGTCGCTAATGGAGTTGCGGAGGCGTGCTGGTTACGTCAACTCCTCCATGAGCTCCATTGCCCTCTTCGTCGAGCTACCATTGTGTACTGTGACAATGTCAGTGCCGTTTATTTGTCCACCAACCCTGTTCAGCATCAGCGGACCAAACATGTTGAGATTGATCTACACTTTGTTCGTGACCGCGTCGCCCTTGGAGAAGTCCGTGTTCTACATGTGCCTACCACTTCGCAGTACGCCGACATCTTCACCAAGGGTCTCCCGACGTCCGTCTTTGTTGAGTTTAGAACCAGTCTTAATGTTCGCAGTGCTCCCAGTTCCGACTGCGGGGGAGTGTTAGACAGTAAACGTATCGTGGCCCATGGGCCTGCCGTATCCGGCTCCCCATCCGGGTCCCCATCTGGTCTATATGTACACAACCTTGGTCATTGAGCAATACATTGCGTATTTCCCTAATTCCCTACGCTTTCAGTGCCAACAGTGGCTCTTAGCTATTATTAGTCTAGAGGCTGTTGATGGTGAGTGATGTCTGTTGATGGTGTCCTGTGTATCAGTAAAATGAACCTCAAGGTAGTTCTTGCCTGGTTATTGTGTAGAAAGAGCATGTAATCAAAATTGTGTGTTCTGGAGATGTTTGGTGATCAACATGGCACTGGTATGGTAGCTTGAACTTAGTATATTCGTATTCTTTCCATCTGGTATGACAAGACAAATTATCTTATAATGGCTTTTTCAAAAAAAAATTATAATGGTAATTTTGTCCTCTGATCTGAGGTATTAAATCTGGTAGTATACAAATAGAGGTAACATTTAAACTCTTCCCTCTTCTGGTTTTCTGGTAGATGCATATATCATTTTAAACCCTCGTGGATTGGCATTGGGTAGCATCAGTGTTGAAATTATAGTGTTTGTGTTTTGACTGATAAAGCAGATGGAAATTGAGAGCGAATGGTGTGTTTCGGATAAATAATTATTAATTATATACTGGTACAAAGATATGGAGCAGCTGAGGAACATGGCACGTTGAGCGGAGGGTTTGAACTTCGAAGTTGTCTGAAAATTTTAAAGATTCTATACGAGAGGAAAGGATTGTTTTCTGGCTTCAGTCTCCTGATCCGGCGGTTAGTAGTGTGAAATTAATTTGCCCCGTTAATTAATACCATGAAATTTGTCACCGATGGACTAAACTAGGATGGGTATAAACAACACATGTTTGTTTAGGTTGCATTACTGATAGCTGATGCGTTACTACGGACGTTACAAAATTAAAACGAAATAACAATTATTCATAAAATAATAATAACGCAGAACCCTTCATGAACAGTCGAACAGGTCACGGTGGACACAAACACAAAAGCAAAAGCAAATTGTTTAATAAGGCTAAAATTGCGCATGACAAAAAAAACCTGCAGTCCACTAACAAAAGTTGTATTTCTAAGAAAATTGTTGTTTTGTCTCAATTAACTCATTATAGAGTTTAAACTTTATAGGCTCTGTTGGGCAAGACTTACTATCGTTGATGCTATTTTGTTCTAAAAGAAAAACAATGTTTCATGTGGCTGAAATATATGGTTGATTCTAGCTTATTAGCTTAAGCAACATTGTCATAGTAAAATATAAATTATCTATCTAGAAAAACTAAAACAACTTATAATTTAGAACAAAGGGAGTAGTGAACATAGTTGTTGTCTGCTTGGTCTAAATAAATATGCTCTTAAGCTATACAAATGCACAACGAGAACCACCACATGAAAAGTCAAGGTAGGTTCTATCATAATCATCAGTGGACAAACCATTTTCTAACACATAGACAATAATCTCCTCGGTGACTTGTATCAAAGATTAAAACTATATTTTTTTTAGGGTCTTCAAAGGAAGTCATGAAACTGATACTATAGAAATCAAAGTTATGATATATTTACAAGCAAATATATTCATGTTTGTGTAAAGGAAGAAAAAACTCTCATAAAGATGTATATGGATTTTTATTAGATTTAATAAACACTTCCATAATATTGTCAATTTTAACTTAAATCGTGGATGTCATATCCATCATTGGAAATTGCATATCAAACATCAATTAATAAATCGTATCTCTTAAAGTTATAGAAAGGGAAGATCATAAATAATATGTAGGGGTACATTCTCGATTCCCCCTTTTCTTCATAAATATTTAGTTGATTTTTTTCCGTTGCGACAGGATATGCTTGCTAATTCATAAATATATAGTTTTTTAAAAAATTATATATATATATATATATATAAATATACTTCGTTCGGTCATATATAGCATAAATCTAGAGATATAAACATGGGAGTAGAAAATAATTTCCCTATATATATATAAAAAAAATATGTTCATTTTTGTGTGTCGTCAGTGGCACGGGCCGCAAAGTGGACTGCCACCCAGAGTCCACACCACTGAACGGGAATGCGTGCAACGCAAAGAGGACGGCCCACCGTGCGGAAGGCCGAAGAAGAGATGAAGGACGGACTGGCCCACCTATACCATTTCCCCCCCGCGCGTGGGATTCGCATTGGAAAAAGTCCAATTTTTGTAAGGTCACGTTCAATTCTCGAAATGTCCTCAATTCGCGAAATGTCCCTAAATATTTTGCGCAGTACTCATTTTAGACGTATGCATAGAGCATTAAATGTAGGTAAAAAAATAACTAATTGTAATTTTAGTCTGTTCATGTCGCGACGAATCTTTTGAGTCTAGTTAGGTTATGTTTGGACAAAGTTTGTCAAATAACAACGAACGTGCTACAATAACTTTTCGCCAAATATTTCACGAACTAAACAAGGCCTAACTCACTTTTGAGAAAGTCTGTTTTTTCCTCTCCAACTTTAAAACCGAACAATCTCCTTTAACTTTTAAAACTGTGTATTTTATCTCTTTGACTGGTTTTGGATGGTGATTTTGCTACAATAACCGTGTTTTGCTATGTTTTGTCTTTTTCCTTTTTTTTTAATTATTTCCGTTGAATCTTTGAAATATCATTAAATTACAGAAAAACAATAAAACAGAAAATCCAATTTTGTCAGACTCCACAATTGGACTATAGAACTGTAGCTATGAATCAGTTCAAATAATTACAGAAAACATATTATTGTATGAAATTAATTGTAATAGATCATAGCTGCAATTTCTATAGTCTAATTATGGTAGAATTTTTATGGTGGGCTAGTTGTTGTATGCTTTAACTGTATTAAAAGAATTTATACTTATTGGATCATGTATAACTTATTAGTCATAATTTTTTTTAGTTATAGAAAAGCATAGATCTAAAGCTGTAGCAAAAACTTTATACTAAAGTATATCATATTATATGTTCACTGTATAGATCTACTCATGTGGAGTCCAACAAAATTGGATTTTCTATTTTATGGTTTCCTGTGATTTAATTTACTATAATTTTTCAAAGATCCAACAAAAATAAATAAAAAAGAAAAAGGCAAAAATATGGTTACTATAGGAAAACCAGTAGTAAAATCACCGTTTAAAACCGGTCAGGAAGATAAAATGCACGATATTAAAAGTTAAGGGAGGAAACTGGACTTTTTCCTTGTACGGAGCCCACCAGGCCCATGGTCACCAAGACCGAGCAAGCGGGATTCGGAGATGGCGACGTTTCCGTCCGTTGGGCACTTGGGCTGGTTTGCTGGGCCTTTAATTACGCACGCCTGCCAGTGCTAAAGGGTCAGGCAGCGATATGGGCGGCGGCGCGGGCGGGAGCGATCCTCTCCCGGTACCGCCAGCGGTGGCGGCGGCGGCGGCGGCGGCCTTCCGTGTGGACCGGGCGCTGCAGGCGCTGGGCTTCGAGTTCACCCGCGTCACCGCCGTGGAGTGGAGGAGGTGGTCGGCCGCCTCCCCGTCACCGAGACCTGCTGCCAGGTAGGGATACTAGCTAGGGATAGGATAGGAGTAGGGTCGATCGCACGCGCCCGCGCCGCCGCCGGGCGCCGGCTCGAGATATCATCATCATCATTACCTGCTGACCCGCCGCCGTATCGGCGCTGTCGCCCCTCGCAGCCCTTCGACTGGCTCAACGTACGGCGGCGTGTCGGCGCTGATGGCGGAGACGACGACGGCGAGCATCGGCTGCTACGTCGCCAGGGTGCAGCTCTCCATCAACCACGTCGGCCCCGCGCGCCTCGGCGACCTCGTCCAGGCGCGGGCCACGCCCATCCAGCGCCGGCCCTTGCAGTTGCAGATGGATGGTGCCAGATTACAGGTTCAGTGTTACTAGTGATTTTATTAGTGGGACCAAAGAAATAGCGCAGCGTCGAGTCGTCATCATCATATATTTGTGCAACTTATTTCTATCTATCTTAATGAATCTCAAACTTCTAGTTGAAAAAAAAAAAATCTTCGTTCTGAAAAGGTTTGGGAGGTCCAGATACGGCAGAATATTGATCCATAATCCACATCAGAGTGCAAAGATCTGGTGTCCAATCTATCAACACCAGATAAGATGAAGAGCTTCGAACAAGGCCTCAAGAAATTCTCATCCAAGTTGTAGAGCTATTGATGAAGGCATGTCACTTGCAATAATAAAGCTAAACGTCTCCTGATCAATAAATAAAGCCGGTCCTTTGTCGAGCTTGGGTTCACACGAGGTGCAATTTGTTACTACTTACATCACAGCACAACATGCTTATGATGTTTCATGTAGTCATGTCTATGCAAATGTGCAGGTCGGGCTGCATTTCTTTTAGGAAGCGTCTATATTATTCCATCAACAACTCTAGGAGGAAGGAGAGCTGATGAGTAGCTGACCTGTCATCGGCTGATTACCAAGAACTTGAGCTTGCTTTAGAATTAGTACTGTTCCCAAATCTACTTATCGCGCGAGCCTCTTCCTGTGTTGGAGCAGAATGCGAAACATTTTAAACATCATTTTGCAGTTGTTAAAACTCTGGATCCAGCATTGTTTGCTATGTATTACCTAAGGTTCTTTAATTAGCTAGTTACATCATTGATCTGTATCTCCATGAAGGAGAGCTTTAGTGAAGACTGAAGATAGAGTTGGACCGCCGTGGAAAATGGCGGAATTGACTGACGAGGAACGGCCCAAACGGCAATAATAGCCCGAGGGGCAATGGGCCGCGTGGAGCCAGAATTCCAGGGGTGCTGGTCCGTGGGCTGCACCACAGCACGAGTGAACAAGATATCAAAGCCATTACATACAAAAGAAAAAAGTCCATATTATCTCCCTTAACTTTTATAAAAATCTACTTTTCATCCCCGGGTAAAACCGCCTCACTAAACTTTTAAAACCGTTCGTTTTATCTCCCAGATCGGTTATAAGCGGTTTTCAAGTTTCTTTTTATTTATTTTGACTAAATCTTTAAAAAAAATGTAGTGAATCATAGAAAAATAAGAAAATAGAAAATCCAATTTTTTTGGACTCCATGTGAGCAAATCTACACAGTGAACGTATAATATGGTATACTTTAGTAAAAAAAATTATTGTAGCTTTAGATCATGTTTTTCTGTAATTAATTCATAGTTATAGTTTCTATGGTCCAGTTGTGGTAAAATTTTTATAGTAAAAAATTTATAATCTTTGGACCGTGTATAACTTAGTTATAGATTTATTTAGAGTTCAGGAGGAAAAACATACTTTCGCAAAAAGGTTAATGTAGGTAATGTAGATTTTTTCCAATACAAAATCGAATGAAGGCAACACACAAAATCACCTTTTTCATTAAAGCTAAATTTCAATCAAGTGATTCAAAACTTCCACTCACTCAATTTTCTTTTGTCCAAACCAAGGATGTCACATGGTATTAATTATTCTCCAACTCCAACAAAGTTAGGGTTAGGATTTGGGAGCATACCTAAATCCGGTAGGCTTAGAGCTAGTGCAAGAAAGGCGGGGCCGATGTGCTGCTGGTGGGCGTGGGGGCAGCATCGGGCAAGGCAGTGGTGGCATTGCTAGCCGAATAGTGCGAAAAGATGTGGTTGGGCAGGGCACATGGAAGTCACGGCTGAGATAGCTTGACGACAACCTTCTCATAGAGTTAGCATGGTGAGCCGGTGAGGTGACATCGGAGTCGAGTGAGATGGGGTGGCGACGAGGAAGATTGATCGGAGATGAAGACAACAAACGAGAAGAAGGGGGAGGAGGAGGCACATCTGATGGACTTAGGTTCAAGCCATAATGGTTGACAGTAGATTCGATTGCGTAGGAGGTGCGGGGCCCAAGCAAGGAGACCGAGAGGCGGTGGGAGTCGAGAGAAGGTTGGGATTAGATGGAGGAAGATAAGGTGTAGAGAGGTAGATTTAGTGTGGATCTATATATTTAAGGGTCAAAAATATCAATGTAAGGACTTAATTATGAGCCGAGAATAAGCTAAAACGTCTGATTTTCTGTGATGGTATTAATTATTCTCCAACTCCACGACTGATTTATACGGATTAAGAATAGGGCTTGTAGCTCAAGCGAACAGAGCCATATTACTAAGTTGTTAGTAGTTGTTATATAGACAGATTTTTTTTTTTTCTCGAGCAAACACACAGATTACCTGATGATCGAGTGATATTTCACCCATCAATATGCGCTCAAACTGATTCTTTGCAGCAGTACACACATGCACGCACGCACGTAGTGAGCAAACCAAGACAGAGAGATCGAGTGGGAACACATGCATGCAGCTCATGCGCATCTGATGCGTTATATATGTTCCAGATGGGCACAGCAAGGAGATCGAGCTCCTCCAACTAATCCCGATCTCGTCCTCGTTGTTTTGCCGCTCCCATTAAAAAAAAAAAAAGAACTAAATTGGCCTGTTTTTCCTCAGATGGGCACAGGATCGGACTACATGATCGAATCAGGGAGCATGCTGCAATACTGAAAAAGCGCATGCAAATACGGCCAGCTAGCTAGCAATCAAGCAGAGACGACAGACTCAGCTCACACCAGGTGTGTGTGGTGTATTGCATTATTGTATACTCCATGGTCGGCAATATAGAATAGTTCGTTTTATGGCTGTTTTGAGTTACATAGATATTAGCCTTAGAAAAAATCATTTGAATGCTGACAAGATAATTTCTCCCCGATGATTTCTAACCACCACTCCCGCACCAGCCTCATTTGAATGCTCCGCGAATGATGAACTGCGGTCGATGCTTCGGAGCTTCATTGATCACTGGGTCAGACAACCAGCACGTACTTGTTTTTTCCTTTTACTTGATCCCGCGGAACCTGTTGTCGGACCTGAAACATGGAGTCATACAAGTCATAGAGCTTGATTGAATAACCTGAGATCCTTAAAAAGCCTAGTCCACCCTGGAATTTCCTCATTGTCAGTTCAGACCACGCTACCCAGGCTGTTCTCCTTTTACCTTTTTCCGCACCCCACCAAAAGTCCCGAATAATAGATGACAGGTTATCACAAAGCATGAGTGGGAGTTTAAATACACTCATAGTATATGTCGGGAGCGCTTGTGCCACAGCTTTAATAAGAATTTCTTTTGCTGCTGCTGACATATATTTTTTCTGTAAAATCATTCATCCTTTTTGTCAACCGCTCTTTCAGTGGTTGGAATCTTTCACCTTTCATTCTGCCCCTAAACAGTTCTTCACCTGAATCTGCACCTCACGAGGGTCTCCATTTGTAAACATTATAGAGCACTTGGACTTATTAATAAGTTGTCCTGTACTTAATTCATATGTCTCAATTATCTCTTTGACTTGCAAAGCTTGCTCCATATTCGCTTTAAAAAACAGTAATGTATCATCAGCGAAGAGGAGGTGCGAGATGCCTGGAGCATTCGTACAGATCCTCAGCTCTTGCAACAACTTCTGTTGTACTCTTTGGTTAATCAGTTTTGAGAGGCCATCAGCAACAAATAGAAATAAGTACGGCGATAACGGATCACCTTGGCGAAGCCCACGAGATGGAGTAATCGGCGCTGACAACACGCCATTGAAGCGAACTCTGAACTGGACCGTTGATATGCACGTCATCACCCGGTCCACCCATTCACTTTGAAAGCCTAGCTTCCGGAGAACTTTGTTCAAAAAACTCCAATCCACACGGTCATATGCCTTGGAAAGATCCAGTTTATACTCACCTCGACCATCATTGCCAGTGTTGATAGCATGTAAGCATTCAAAAGCTATAAGTGCATTGTCTGTAATCATACGCCCAGGGATGAAGGCACTTTGGTTCGACGAAATGATATCTTGCAGGAGGGGTCGAAGTCTGTTAACAATACATTTAGATACAATTTTATAGATCACGTTGCAGAGACTTATTGGCCTGAACTCCTTCATCGAATCCGGGTCAGCTGTTTTAGGAATTAACACAATGCTAGTTTCATTAACCTCCGCAGGCATCTGTCCTGTCACAAAGAATTTTTGGACAGCTGGCACAATATCTTCTTTCAGCAGGGCCCAATTTCTCTGGAAGAAACGCCCCGGAAAACCATCTGGCCCTGGAGCTTTTAGCGGTCCAATCTGAAAGAGGGCATTACCAATCTCTTCTGGGGAAAAACTCTTACACAACTCTGCGTTCATATCAGACGTGATGCATTCCTCAAAAAGATCAACAACGCCTTCTGTTTGGATGTTATCGTCTTTCCTGTACAAATTAGAGAAATATGCCACGGCCATTTGTCGCATCTCTTGTTGATTTGTGCACCAATTGCCATCCTCTTGCTTAAGCTTCTTAATACGGTTTTTCTTTGCTCGCCAAACTGCTTTCCTATGAAACAACTTTGTATTCCTGTCGCCTTCTTTTAACCAGGTAATTCTCGACCTCTGGAGCCACATCATCTCCTCTCTATGTAACAGTTCATCTAGCTCTCTCTTGCAGTTTAGGATACTCTCCTGATTTTGGATCGGGTCGTCTTCTTCAAGGGCGCCCAACTGGTTTCTAAGAGTTTCTAATTTCTTTCTGACACTCCCGAAATTTGCTCTGCCCTCTGTACGAGGAAACAGGGAAACTTGTGTGTGCTTCTAGAGGACTGACTGACTGCTAGGAGTGCATGCATTTACCCGGCCCGGGGTAGCGAAAAAAAAAAAGAATAGTTTGGTCTACCTAGAAGTATGGTATTCCCTCCATTAAAAAAACATACAATTATAGCATAGGATCCCATTTTAGTATATTGTTTAATTAATAATTAGATAAAAAAATATTAATATTTACGATATTAAATAAATATTATTAAATTAATTATGAAATATATTTTTATAATAAATTTGTGTTAGTTAATAAATATTAATATTATTCATAAAAATCGATAAAATATGAAGTCCTTTTTTAGACACGGAATTTATAGTTACATATTTTTATGGAGAGAGTGAGTGGAAGGCTGGAGTATGTACCAGTGGTCAGCAGGCGAGAGGTCAAATATATTATCGGAGTCGATGACGATCCATGGAGGAGACGTGTGTGCCAAACGTACCTACGTCCACGAGAACTGAGGCCTTGTTTAGTTTCACTCGCAAAAACTTTTCACACATTACATTGAATCGACATATGCATAGAGTACTAAACATAGAGTAAAAATAACTAATTACACAGATTGAGTGTAATTTGTGAGATGATTTTTTTAAGCCTAATAAGTTTATATTTTGAAAATATTGTGCTACAATAAATATGTGTTAATGATGAATTAATTAGACTTAATAAATTCGTATCACAGTTTTCAGATGGAATATGCAATTTATTTTTTATTAGTTTATTTTTAATAGATTAAATAAGTGTCTGAACATCAGATGTGATCCGTAAAAAACTTTTCACATATCAACCAAACAAGGCTGATGGGATGGATGATCATGCCGTTCCAAAATACTCTCCCTCGTCCCCAGGGAAGGCTGATGCGCGCATGGCCATGGCCTGACGATGCGTCAGCCAGCTATACGTTTCTTGTATTGTTGTCATTGCTTTGCCGAGTTCTGATGGCACTAACCGGCTGACGACCCGGCAACGGAAGAAGATGCTGCCGAGGGATATTACTGGCATATGCTAATGGCTAGTGAGTAGTGAGTGGCACACCAATATGTATGTAGCACGCGTTTGTCACCACGCAGCAGCAGCATTAATTAAAACTCCCCAACCGACGAGCGACCGACAAACCTTTAGGGGCTGTTTGGAAGGATGGTTTTAGAGTCAAAACCCCTGTAAAATACAGCCCCTAATATTTTTACAAGGTGATTTTGAAAAGCTTGTTTGGAAGAGTGGTCAGTCTAATTAAAATACATCTGGTTTGCTCTATTACCGTCGGAAAAAAATAAAGACCTGTCATGGCCCGACTTTTAAAACGATAGGTGTCGCGCTCATCTCTACTCACTTCTGTCTTCTCCACCAACACATGCTATCTGCGAGGACGAAGGGCCAGGGAGACGGGGCCAGCCACCGGAGTCCAAGCCACAGCCGGTGCTCATGCGGGATGTGGAGCCATGGTGGCCATGTGGCCACACGTGCGCGCACTCGTGGGCTCCGCGCGCCGCCGTGGCCTTGAGATCTGCGGCCTCGCGGCGGCGGCCGTCGTCGACGTCTCGTTGTGCCAGGCGTCGTCCGCAGACGGAGGAGGTGTTGCCGCTACCACGGTCGTCGTCTTCCGCAGCTGGTACAAGATCCTCCCATCTCGGCCTCGCTGGCACGGACGCCGTCGCCGGCGTCTTATTTCGCCACCTGGCATCGTCCGCAGACGGAGGAGGTGCAGATGCTACGCTGCCGTGGTCGTCTTCTTCCATGGCTGGTACGAGATCCTCCCCATCTCGGACACCTTCATGGCCTCGTCCATGTCTGCGGCGGCCCTGCGCCGCCGTCAAGGGCCTCACGATATCTGATATCGCTCGCCGGCCCACACGGGCATATCATCAGCGGCTCTGTCGTGAACCCGCCCGTACGGCTACATGCCTGATTAATTTATACTATACGATTATCCAAACAACGTTTCACCGGGGTAAAATTTTCAAATGGTTTTCTTGTGCACTGAGAAATACAGGTGTCAGCTCTTTACATGTGAGAAATAATACAAATCTTCCAAACAGGGCCTTACTCGTATAATACGGCCGTTTGGATTTGTTAGTGTTGTGTGAGGCCGATATACGTAGTATAAGTTCAAAAGAACGAACAGAGCCCGGAATATGTATTCTGTCTTCCAATAGAATATATAAAATGCCATTAGAAAAAAAAAATTGGAACAAAAAACGTGCACAATACCGTGGTCGAGCCGAGTGTCATGAAACAAGATGCCATTAGGGGGGGAAAAGAAATGGCGAGCTTTAAATTTCGGCAGGGAAAAAAGGTGTCATGAAACAAAAATGGCCGGCATTAATTAGAAGTAGTTGCTCATGCGCTGGGACTTCGAAACAAAGTTTTGATTTTTGAAAGACTAGTTTTGCTTCCGAATTAATATAAATAAATCATAATAAATGCTATATGTTGTACTCCCTCCGTCCAAGAAAATATGCAATTCTCGCTTATCGAGGAGTCAAACATTTCGAATTTTGACCGAAATTATATAAAAAAAATACTAACATTCTTGACACAAAAAATATACCATTAGATTAGTAATAGAATATATTTTCATAATAAATTTATTTAACGACATAAATACTAATATCTTTTATTATAATCTTAGTCAAACTTGACACAGATCCTATAATTGCATGTTTTTATGGACAGAGGGACTACTATGTACGCGTTGTCTGCATCTAGGAGCTTTGAGTGCTGAGACGGAGCCGCATGTCATCATGTGTGACGGGAGACGAAGACCTTTTTTCCCTGTACTACGTGTTGGCTTAATTAGCTTTTGCCGTGTGTCTGATGCCATCACTAATAACCGACTGACCAGGCAATTGGAAGAAGGAAGATGCGGTGGGATATTTCTGGCATATGCTAATACCTAGTGGGCGAAGAGCAAATTAAGTAATCTATGTATCGCGAGCTACTGTACTTCAGTTTAGAGCAGACAAGATCTTCTTAGGACGCTGACGGAGGCACAGAGCGCTCTCTTAATCAGCTGGAGAAAAATAAAGGGCAAGGGAAACTTTTTTTTTTTAAAAAAAAGAAATCGGTGAGGATTGTCTGTAGTACTGTACGTTTATTAATTGTAGGGTGTACAGGAAACAGTGAGGGAGAACCACAGGAAAGTTATCTATCATTCGAATTTCATAGCAAAAACGAAGGGAAAAAAACATCCAGTTAAATCCCATTGTTTTGGCTTCCTATGCTTTATTTCTTTTTTTTTTACATTCAACTAAAATTCCTTTGTTGTCCACGTACGATATTTCTATTCTATACTCATGTATATCTTTTTTTTCCATTCCTATGTATGAATTTTCGATCCTGGTCGAACATTGTATTAGTGTTAGTTGGAGAGCGTTGACTAAAACTATATTCGAATATATTAGCTGATGTATATATACGTATTTTTTTCACATTTCTTAGTGTCTGAATAGTTTTGTCTTTGTTCTTTTATAGAAAAAAATATTAATAAATTTGGATCATTGAATAAAGATCCGAAGGTTGTTAGTCGTTACCTGAAAGGATGCTCTATTCAGACGTATAGCAAATCCCGTATTTTTCTTTTAAGAATATACGAACCATAGTACGAACCATAGTATGCCCAAAAATTGTAGACAAATAGGAGGAGGAGGAGTACGGTATCCGAGGTCAACGTCGGAGTGGCTGGGGAATGGAGGAGACCGAGACGCGTGCCAACCACGTACTAGTAGCTGCAAAAAAAAATAAAAAATGTAGCTGTAATAGCACAAACAATTGGTTGTATGCGCGCGGGAGGTAAAAGCTACGACGAAGCCCAGCCGTGGACGACTTGACTGAGACTTTTTTTTACACACAATCGGGAGCTCTCTCAAGGTTGGTCGTCGCCGTCGCAGCTTTGTTGGGCTGCGTCTGTCCGTCCATGCATGCATGGTATGGATCATTCTTCATCCTTGTGCGTTTACACTTTTACTACACACGGTGGTGGGTGACTCGCTCGATCTACTATGTGGATTGGCGCTGCGCTTGCGCTGTCCAAGCAAAGCAAGCAAGCGAGGATTGGAGATTGGAGGCGGTCGTCGTCGCTTGGCTGGCGCTGCTGCCTGCCTGCCCTTGTCACCACGGTGAAGGCCGGTGACTCAGCACGCAGCTGGTCGGTCCTGGTCGCGCCTCCACCGGCCACGGGTGCGTGCGTCTCACGGTCACCAGGCGTTGCATACTTGCATTGCCCTGCACCACACCGACGTGCGAGTGCGAGCGCCACCGACACCACCAGTCCTCCACCATCCTTGGGCAGGCTGCAGGCATGGGTTGCTTGCAAAACTGCTTGCAATTGGTCGCCCGTCGCCGCCGGGACGCAGCTGTAGCAGCAGCTGCGCCGTTCCTCTTGTTTGTTGATTGACGCGCCAACGCCACGCCTCCCCCCGCTCCGTCCGCCTGCCCGATGATGAATGATGATAAAAAAAAAATCCACTTGGATGGGGAGCAAAAACAAAAAATCGGTGCACAGAAAACGCACCACGAGCTGCAGCAGGTTGCTAGCTGCTGGTGGTGTGGGTGCACTGCGGCCGTGCGGCGCTGTGCCTGCCGGTGCCGCCGACGGGCGGGGCAGGCGTGGCGTCGCTTCCACGCCAGCCAAGCGTGAAGCATCCAATCCACACCGCACCGCATCCGATTCCGGCCGCTCCATGCATATTCCTCCCGCGCGGCGGCAGCAATTTATTAATTACCCTACTACTACTCGTAGTCTCGTAGTATTTCTGTTTTGAGAACAACAAAAGAAAAGAAAAACCAACACACACCGACACCGGCCCACCCGTCTGTTGGCATCCAATCCAACGCACGGCCAGGATCAGAAAGCGGGGACCCCCTCACCAGCCGCTCCGTAGGCTGAGCCACGTGGAACGCGCGCGCGTCTCCGTTCCGCCGGCCGGAAATCGCACAAACACCCTCGGCTTCCGGCGGCCTTCTTGCCAACAGTGTTCACTTTACTCCTCGAACTATCAAAATTTTTTTCACTCTCTTTCCATCACATCAATGTTTTGACGCATATACAGAGCATTAAATGTTGGTAAAAATAAATAACTAATTACACACATTAGTTATAAATCACGAGACGAATCTTTTAAGTCTAGTTAGCGTATTATTGGACCCCAATGCAATTACGGGAAAACACGGGCGGTGTTCGGCGGCTTCTTCCACCTGTGAGCAGAGCACCAGCAGGCAGCAGCCGCCAGAAAAGAAGAGCAGCTGCTTCTCTTCTGCTTATACTAATTTTTATAATAAAAAAATGCAAGGATGGCTTTAAGACCGTCTCCAACAAAGCACCCTATACCCAAATTTGGGTCATGAACAGTGTTTTAGGTCTTGAAAATATGCTCCAACAGAGCACCCAAATTTGGGTCATGAACAGTGTTTTAGGTCTTGAAAATATGCTCCAACAGAGCACCCAAACGCGTGACGCATTTTGCCTAGCCAACGAGAGGAACCGCAAAAAAACGTCCTCGAAGGAAGACGACGCAAATCGCTGGGCGATGCTCTCTCCTACCCCCACCGGCACTCCTTCCCCGCCCCCCCTCGCTGGCATGCTCCCCACCGGCGCTCCTCCATTCGCCGCCGACGATCCTCCGTCCGCCGCCTGCGCTCCTCCTCTCCCAGTCCCCCGTCGGCGTTTCTCCACTCCATCGGTGCTCTTCCCCCGCTGACAGTGCTCCTCCTCCCCACCAGCTCTCCTCCCTCCCCACCGGCGCTCCTCCCCGACTGGCCCCCACCGGCGCGTGCGGGCGCGACGGCGGAGGAGGCGCAGGCAGGCACGGGCGGGCGCGGTACCGGCAACAGAGGAGGGGGCACAAGCAAGCGCGCCGGCAGAGGAGGCGCAGGCGGCGCGGCGGTGGCGGAGGCGCGGGCGGGCGCAGCACCAGCAGCAAAGGAGGAGGCACAGGCGAGCGCGCCAGCAGAGGAGGGGGCGCAGGCGGGCACGGCGGCGAGGAGGCACGGGCGGGTGCGGCGGCGGCGAAGGCACGAGCGGGCGCGATGGCGACGGAGGCGTGTGGGTCCAGTGCGACGTTTGCGTCCTTCTGTTGGAGAAGCCACGATTTGCATCGTTTCCCTTTTTTCCGTACGCTACCTATACAAGTCAATGCGTTTCATTTTTGCCTACCTGCCGTTGGAGATAGTCTAAACGCGGAAAAGCGAGGGAGGGCCCCACCAGACGCACCCAGGAAGCGGGAAGTGGTGCTCTTCCATGCCACCGTGGCACCGTGTCTCTGGTCTCCTCTCTCTCTGTCGGTCTCGTCCGTCGCGCCTCCTCTCCCCCCCCGTCCGCCGCTCCGCCGCTTTAAAACCAGACCGCGCGGCTCCGCCCACTCCATCCCGACTCCGTCGCGTGCGTTCTAGGGTTTCCTGCCTTCCCCGTCGACGCCTCCCCTCTCCCTCCCCAGATTTGGATCTGAGCAGCCGCCGCCGCCGCCTCAGGTGCGTACAACGTCTTCCTCCATCCTCCTTCATTTCAGTTCCGTTCAGTTTCTCCCCGCCCCGCCTCCAAGCAGGATGCTGCTGCTGCTGCGTGCTAGATCGATCCCCCGTGTCGTTCCGCGTCGCTTCTCCGATTAGGTTCCCGCTCCCGCTTCCTGGGGAGCTGGGGTATGGGGTGCTCTGCCCGCTCGCCGTCGGTTGCTTCCCGTTCAGAACAGGGGGTGGCTGGCTGCTTTTCATTTTCGTTCGCCCATTCATCCATCCATCCCCCCTTGTTCTCGCCGCCAGCCGCGAGGCGGCGAGGGTTTCCCTTCCTCCTCGCCTCCAGATGCGTCGATCACGAAGCTCCTCCTTCCGACGCTATTACGCTGTCAACCAATTTGCTGCTCAGTTTTTGTTTTCGGGGGATTTCATTTCCCTCCAAACTCAAACAAGCTTGCATCTCTCACCTTCTCTCTCTTTTTTTTTTAAAAAAAAACATGCCATATAGTAACAAAAAGTCAATCCAGATCGCGTGCCCCGTGCATCGACAACGCTCACCGCTCTGACTAGTGATTACGTCGCCGTGTCCTGACGCCATGTCAATAATACGCGCGTATGCGATTCAACCCGAACCCCATGTTAACGCCTGCCAGCTGCCACCTATTTCCTCCCATTGAACATTGATTTGATTTTTACTTTTTATAGTTGCTATAATTTTCCACGCCATATACAGAAGAGATCCGTATTTCAACTTGACCACCCTAAAACAGGCGGCTGTTGGCTACACGCCTAGTCCTCTGCTACAAATAGACGCCATTAGTCCTCTGCAATAGGCAAATTGCCTCTGCTCGCCGTCGTCTCTCTGTACTTGCATGTATTAATAGACTGCCAGGCAATTCACTCTAGTGCTACTTCACAGCTCATTTGGTCTGGCGCTAGTCCAGATAACGCATAATGGATCTGTTTCTATGTGCTGCCTAACCATCATGCTTTTCAGTTTGCTACCAGTGATCAATGTTTTGTTGATCATACGTTTGGTGTGCTTGTGTGATAATTAATATGCACATGAAAGAAAAAAAAACTTGGGTTATATATTGCATAATATCTAAGGCATTACAAGAGTGGTGTGCATGATGACTTGTCTGCTTATGCACTTTATTGTATCTAGATCCATTTATTTAGTTTTATGATCGCTCCTGATTCATGAAGGTTGTGACTCCATCGTTTTAGGTAGCCTAACAATGTTGTTTTCGTTTGGGATATTTATTTATGTCAAAGGAACACACTTCAACTCTTCCCCTAGTGTAGTCAGCGTTGGACCATGTCTTCACTATGGACTGTGTTACCACGTGCGGTCAATGTTGGACTCTGTCATTAGTGCACATTGTTTGTTCTTCCTTCTCTAGGAAGACCAATTCAAAACCAACTTAACCGGAGACTGTATTGTAATCCTTGACAGGTTGTCTTGATGGCGCCCGCTGTGGAAGCTGTGAAGGACACGGGCTCGTTCCAAAAGGTCCCTGCCCTGAACGAAAGGATACTGTCATCCATGTCCAGGAGATCTGTTGCTGCACACCCTTGGCATGATCTGGAGATAGGTATTGTACTAAGTAGTCTTTGACAAATGGCTAGCCATCGATTTCTGCTCCATTGAGAACTTACGTCCATCTTGAATTCATGCAGGTCCTGGCGCTCCAACCATATTCAACTGCGTAAGGCCACCCTATCATGCTTCAACTGATTGACTGGTCTTTCTGTTGCTTATAAGATCGTTGTGTAATTGTTGCCATATGTTAACGTTAATAGCATAATACCTTTTGTCTTCTTGTCAAAAAAAAAACTCTCCCTTGACTCTATAATCAATGCCTATGGACATATGAACTGCTTGCGTCATCCATGTTCCTGAGCTGCTGGGTCACTTTCTGATGCATGCTCAAATGTTTAAGAAAGACTCCTAGAAGTGACTTCTATTCCTATGTCAGGTCATTGAGATTCCCAGGGGCAGCAAGGTTAAATATGAACTTGACAAGAAAACTGGACTGATCAAGGTAAAGCAATGTTGTTTACCCCAGTCTTATTGTGAAGCTATATTTCTTGTCAGATCTAATATTTCCATTTCAATGTGTGCGCATGTGCAGGTGGACCGTGTCCTGTATTCATCAGTTGTTTACCCGCATAACTATGGATTCATTCCTCGCACACTTTGTGAAGACAGTGATCCTTTGGATGTACTGGTTATAATGCAGGTATGCTTCCTTTTTCTGTTTTTTTGTTTTTTATATCATAATATGAATCACACAATGGTATATTGGTAATGATCTGAGCAGTCTTAGGTATAAGTTTAGCTAATTTTTAAATCTGTCATTTTCCATTTCTGGTTATGGTTGAGAACATGTCTATAAACTATTGCTTCATGCATGCAGGAGCCAGTCATTTTCCATTTCTGCCTATAGTTGAGTACATGTCCATAAACTGTTACTTCCGTGCATGCAGGAGCCAGTTATCCCAGGCTGTTTCCTACGTGCAAAGGCCATCGGCGTTATGCCCATGATTGATCAAGGAGAGGCAGATGACAAGATCATTGCAGTGTGCGCTGATGATCCTGAGTACAAGCATTACAATGATATCAAAGACCTCCCACCTCACCGCTTGGCTGAAATCAGGCGCTTCTTTGAGGACTGTATCCTTTTATGATTCATCAGTATTTAGCCCTGCTTGTTTGAGTCTAGCTCTACATAAAGTGATTAATGTTCTCCTCATGCTTAATAAATTCTTCTAACTTTTCAACATACAAGATACTACTCTGCAAAATTCCCCAAACTTGACATGACCATCACAGCTTCTGCCAATTTTAGAAGAAAAAAAATACCTGTCATGTGTTAACTATCTTAAGACGGTGCAAATGTTAGAATGCTTGCCTCCTGTTTATAGATCGAATGGTTTCTTTAACCGGGACATTCAGACAAGAAGAATGAGAACAAGGAGGTTGCGGTGAACGACTTTCTGCCTGCAACTGAGGCTTATGAAGTCATACAGCACTCTATGTAAGTTGATTGATTGCAACTCTTCAGTCCTGATCATGAACGTATCATTTATGTGTTTTAAGACGTGAACTTCCTCCTTGAAGCTAACCATCCAGCAATGTGATGTTCTTACACAGGGATCTGTATGCTACCTACATCGTTGAGGGCCTGAGAAGGTAGGATGCTGGTGGCTTGGGAGGTGGAGGATGTTGACGAAAAACTGGGAGACCGTTTACCACATGGAACGTGTATTGTTATTTTTGTTTGTGTCGTGTACTGTATACTGCTTGTAGTGAACCCTCAAATCAAAAACCGAAATCCCCTGGGGAGTCGGTAGTAGCTGAAGCTAGTAGTAACACAAAATTGGCGAAATATTCTTTTCTGGCCTTCGTGCCTATATATGTTGACATGCTGTACTTCATTGGTATCGTAATATTCATTGGCTTTTGTGATATATATAAATTTTTATCGGTGGTGTGATTGAGTTTGTTCTCTTCCAGCATTTGAAATACGGTGGCAATGTACCTCTGTACGAAGTTGCAAAGGCATGAACGTTTGTCTGTTACTCTGTTATTTTGGGAAATGAACAGGGCCTGAACACTTTGTGATGAAACATGAAACCATGAGCAGATTATTGCCACAGAATTAGTAATGTTCATTATGCAGTCTGTCTTGGAACCATCAACTCAATCAACTGGACACAGGCTAGCCAATCTACCAAAATTTGTCATACCAATCTACGAAAAACCAAATTTGTCATGAATGGACAACCATTTCATGCTCGGATTCAATGTTCCACTCCATTTCAGCCACACCAATACGGAGTCACGGCAGACATATCCCCGGAATCACGGCAGACATAAAATTGGAAAAAAGAAAACAACAAAATTTCATTGAAACGTTATAGGATTCCCTCCATTTCGTCAGAGTGCGCCTGTCCGTCAGAAATGTACTGAACCACTCTTCGCGAACCCATCGCCAGTTTGTTTGGTCATGCTAATAACCATCACAAATGAATGCAAACCATGATAGGATGGAACCATTTTGGAATCAGAGGCAAAATTGGGGCCTTGGGGCGAAATAACCATCACAAATGAATGCAAGGATAGAGCCAATCTGGAATCATCAGAGACGAAATTGGGGGAAAACAGACTCACAAGTTGATCCGATGCAAACCAAAGACAGACGAAAGCAAGGCACTTCCTCTTGTTCTCCTTAAATCATAGGTAATAACATGGAGATCCCATCACCAACCACCACTAGAGCTAGAGATTGAACCAGAACAACATCGATCGAGGCACACGACACACGACGCGACGCATCACTACATACACACGGGCACGCAAAACAAGCAAAAGGCATCCACGACCACTCGCTCAAGCTGAGGAGATCAGAAGCAGACGAGACGAGGAGACGAGACGGACGCTACTGCTTCCTGGGCGACTTGGCGGCGGCCTTCTTGGGCGACTTGGTAGCGGAGGCGGCCTTGTCGGCCTTCTCGGCGGCCTTCTTGGGGAGGAGGACAGAGTGGATGTTGGGGAGCACGCCGCCGTGCGCGATGGTGACGCCGGACAGCAGCTTGCCGAGCTCCTCGTCGTTGCGGATGGCGAGGAGCACGTGGCGCGGGACGATGCGGTTCTTCTTGTTGTCGCGCGCCGCGTTGCCCGCCAGCTCCAGGACCTCGGCGGCGAGGTACTCGAGGACGGCGGCGAGGTACACGGGCGCGCCCGTGCCCACGCGCTGCGCGTACCGCCCTTTCTTCAGGTACCGCCCGATGCGGCTCACGGGGAACTGCAGCCCGGCCTTGACGGACCGCGACACCGGCTTCTTCTTCGGCCCGCCGCCGCCCAGCTTCCGCCCCGCCGCCGCCTTCTTCGCCTTCGCGCCGCCGCCGCCGTCCATCGCGCGGGTGCTGCTGGTGGTGGAGGGAATGCGGGATTTGGAGGGAGTGGTGAGTCGGGGTTTGGGGGCGAACGCGGGGGAATTTGGATTTTGGATTTTGGGGGTGGTTTCGGCGCGGCTTTTATAGCGGCGGGGAATGGACGGGGGAGCCGATCCGCGTGACGTTGCCCGACCACCGTTGGATTCGCTGGGAAGGGGACGGCCGGGATTTTTTTTCGAGGGAGCGATCCGTGGGAGAGGGCAGCGGGCCAATCAGAAGCGAGATATTCACAGGTGTGTTTGGGTCAGTCGGTTGGCGGCGACCGGCCCCGTGGGAATTGTCGATGCGATGCGCGTCCGTTCACGCGCCATTCAGCCCTTGTTAACTTAACAACATTACCCAAAATATTTTGCGCAGTAAAATTTTTACACGCATGCATAGAGTATTAAATATAGGTAAAAAAACTAATTATATTTTTAGTCTGCTCATATCGAGATAAATCTTTTGAGTCTAGTTAGGTCATGTTTGGACAAAGTTTGTCAAATAACAACGAAAATGCTACAGTAACTTTTCCCAACATATTTCGCGAACTGAACAAGGCCTCAGACGAATCGCACCGCGTCCGCTAAGGGCAGTTCCAATGAGATATTAATGATGGTTTCTATCTCTATTAAATAATGTGCCACATAAGCAAAATGGTGACATGGCAGAACAATCAATGAGGAAAGAGAAGAAAATCAGTAGAAATCGTTTCCTAAGGGCAGGTACAATAATGGGCTTAGCCAAACAAATGCTGATGTGGATGGAAGAAGGAAGGAGAGAGAGAAGAGTTTGGCTCCCATGCAAGCACCAAGCTGGGCACGGAAGCCTAGGCAATAGTGGGTCCCAATAGAGATGTATGTGAGGAGGAATAGGAAAGAGAAATGGTTCGTAGTCGAGTAGAAGACTAACTATTGTATAAGTTGACTCTTATAGCTTGACTTATAGCCAATCACTGGCTCTATTATGGACCTTGCTCTAAGGGAGAAACGACGTCTTCTCTTTGCCCAGCGCACGGAGAAACGCTGAAATCGCCATTGGGGAGAAACCAGTGGTTTCTTCACCCTGCGCCAGCCTCTTCAACCCCGCTCGCATGGCGCCGCCGGGTAGGCCGCCCCCTCCCCGCTCGCGTGCAGGCCGCCTGCGCTCGCCCATTGCTGCCACGACCATTCCGCACACGTCCGTCGCTGCCACGGCTGCGCTCGCCCGTTGCTGCCGCGGCCGTTCCGCACGCATCCGTCGCCGCCACGGCTGCGCTCGCCAGTTCGCCACCGTGCGCACTAGCGTCGGGCTGGCCGGATGATGCGGCTTGCGCTCGATAGCTGCAAGGGAGCATGCGGCTGGGAGAGAAACAGAGAACGTAGAAGATGTGAGAAAGGGATAAAGGAGAGAGAGAAAGGGACAAGGGAGAGAGAAAAGTCTTAAAAAGACTTATATTTATTGCATGAAGACTCCACCATTGTGTGAGATAGTTTCTATAGTTGATTTTTGCTGATGTGGTAATCTTGAATATTGTGTATAGTTTCTATTGTTGGGACTGCCCTAAGGCTTCCGGCAAACACGGTTACCGTAAAAAAAAGTGGTGCAGCGGGGACCTCTATTTTATACGCTATCTACGCGTATCCTTCAAAGGCAGCGGAAAAGCCGATGTTTAGCAGACAGGAGTTGAGGCCGCGGCTCACGCGCGTGGAGAGGGCGTACGCATGCGTTTGGGTGGGTTCTACTCTTTTCCGTAATAAAAAAATGCTATATCTCACAAACCGAAAACTCAAATTAAATTTTGATTGCACCATTGAATTCGTTGCAATTAATTCTTTAAAACTAGATCTCTCATGGATATATTTAGATAAAGTGACACGTGGGCCCACAGTAGATAGAGGATGATACAAAGGATAGATGGATGCGGGAGAAATAATTATAGAGGAGAGAATCTTGCTGACCAGACAGTATAGAGGATGAAAATAGAGAAATATGAGTGTGGATAGTCTCAGCGCGGCGCATCGAACACGGCTACGCGCTGAGATTTGAATTTCAATTTATGTAGGGAGAATTATTTGCAAGGCCTCCAAAAAAAGAAAAAAAAACTCGGTTTAGGTATCATGTCTTTTTATTTTCGAATGTGGGTGAAAGGTCCTGAAACAAAATTATCTTAGATGGAAGGCATTCGTCTATTTTCAGCACTTGACGGTGTTAAGTAGGGGATACAAAACCGATTTTACCCCTGAGTCAAAATAAAGAATTTCGATTGTTTATAATATTTTAAGTATATGTATATATTTATATTATTCAATATATAATGACATCCCTATACAAACAGCCCTATAACTCACTCTTCTAGTTGGTCATCTTCCTCGTCGCAGGGAGGTCTTGTCGCTCGTGGTGCTTGTCGGTGGAGAACATGTACCTCATCGCTGGATGAAGGACTGAAATGGGTGTTGGGCTGCACCATGACCTCCTCTTGGTCAGCATGGGGGAGAAGCACAGCTGCTGCCTCATTCCAGCGGGGGTGCTGCCCGGCGTGGGGGGCTGGCCGCGCCGCCCCGGCACCGTCCCGGCGTGGCGGTCTGGCCGCGCCACCCCGGCCTCGACGCGGCCTGGGGCTAGCCGTGCCCCCGGCCCCGTCCCCGGCCTAAAGGACTAGCCACGCGGCACTGCGGCGGGCGCGACGCCCCGGCCCCGTCCTAGCCTGGGAGGCTGGACGTGTTGCCCTGGGGCCGCCGCGCCGCCCCGGCCCCGGCCCCGTCCTAGCCTGGGAGGCTGGACGCGTTGCCCTGGGGCCGCCGTGCCGCCCCGGCCCCGTCCCGGTCTGGGGGAGCCGCGCCGCCCTGGAGCAGCCGCGCCGCCGCCTTGGGGGCCGCGCCACCAGGGGGAGCGCTGGATCCGGGGCCGGCGGGACCGGATCCACGAGCGCCGGTGGAGCCGCCAGCTCGCTGGCCTCCTCTCCTTGCGTCGCCAAAGTTTTTTTTGTCCCTCCATGCGTCGTGCGAAATTCGGGTCAGGGTCGTGGTCGGGTGAGGACGCTGGTGCTGTGAATGGGAGGGAGTGGTATAATGGTCCATTCGCAAGGACTACAATACCAAAACTAATAGAGTTAGCTAACATATTGAACGGAAGACCTTCTACTTAAGAAAATTTTGTTTTAGGGTTTTTCACCCAAATTCGAAAATAAAAAGGTCCAATACCTAAACCGAGTTCTTTTTGAGGTTGTGGGTGAGTTCGGGAGTGCTCCACAAAGCTGATTTTAAGGAAAGATTAGGTCTTATTTAGTTTGGAGATGTAAAAAGTTTTTGCATACTAATTTAGTCTATTAAAAATAAACTAATAAAAATGTTCGCTAAAAACAGTTAGATGAATTTATTAAGACTAATTAATCTGTCATTACAATATATTTACGGTAGCACAACATTGTCAAAATATAAACTTATCAGACTTAAAAAATTTGTCTCGTAAATTACACGCAATTTGTGTAATTAGTTTTTTTAGTCTATGTTTAGTACTATATGGATGTGCCCAAACATTCGATGTGATAGGTGAAAAGAAATGAGATAAAGACTAAACAAGGCCTTATTATCTGATTGTCAAACACATTTTTCAACGAGAAGTGATTCTTTACTGAATTTTGTGAAGTGATTCTCTGAAATGAAGTGAGCTTGTTTGATAGAGCCCCACACAGCTCCAGATCTGAAAACAGATGAGCTCCAAATTTTTTCAACCAAACACCTCATCTCCACAAACTCCAGATCCGTAAAAAACATGGATCTAGCTCCCAGGTCCACCATAAGGTAAATTTTATTTGAATCATTTCCTTATTACCATTACTTGGCTGCTACTAAATTTATTTCATGTTGTAATTTGTAGGTAAATACTACGTTGTTGATGTGGGGTATCCCAATCGCCCAGGTTATCTAGGTCCTTATATGGGCGAGAGATATCATATGGGTGAGTGGCACAGGAGTATGGAACCAAAAACCCAAAGAAAAAAATCAATTGTATTCAATTATCTATTCGAAATGTGATTGAACGATCTTTTGGCGTATTTAAAATGAAGTGATAAATTTTATATAAAATGTCGAACTACCCCATGTGGAAGTGTCGGGGGACCATAAAAGGGGTACCCCCAATCAACGCAAACAAATAAATTAAACCTAGAGCACCAATTAATAAGAGACCCGGCTAGGTTAACCTTCCAAAAAACCAACCCCTCGAGGCCTGCAACGCTAGCCCACCACCAGGAAGCTTAAGCTCGCCAAAGCCTTACCGACCGCCTCCTGGTAGCTCACCCCTCGAGCCCCGGCACATAGGTCTCGAACCCACTACAGCCATGCACCATTCCTCGAGACCCCACGCGGGGACCTCGAACCTCTCTAGCTCGGTAACCTATCCCTCAAGACACCTCACGCCCTCCTCGAGCGACGCCAGACATCGGATACCAGCCCCATACTGCGCATTTAATGCGTTCACCTACTCTGGTCACGTCCTCTGGCACACAACGTGAACCACAGTAAACCGGAGCCCAGGTCAAATCTCATTTTCACCACAAGCATGGGCAAAAGGGCACAAGTACAACACTATTCAGCCATACTCTGCACTGTAGCACCCTCGAGCCATATCTCGAGACCTGGATTCCCGCTGTGCGGGCGGATTTTCTGGGACTTACCCATACCTGCGGGGGCTCGAACTCCCCGTAGGCACCACCTCGAGGCCGGCCCTGCGCCCCTCGAGCCCTGACAGCTTTCATGATATTGGAGGACAGGTACCCCAAGACCCGGAGGGACTCTGCCACGTCTTGTGTGTGCCGGCATGGGCGCTGCACGGCTTCCACGTCGCCACGCCTCCACGTCTGCACCAGGGATGGACGCCACGCCTCAATAGTAACCCTCACGATGGCTCAGTGGCCCCGACAAGACAGAATACCTACCCTTCATCGTATTGGGCATCGTACATGTCACTCCTCTGTAACCCTGGTCTACTCTTGGTCTATAAAAGGGGGCACCAGGGCCCTTGACGCGCAGGGCTAGGCGAACACAAGTCCACACAACACACACGAGTCCAGACTCCCGTCCACGCTCATTGAGCTTGTATTGCCCCTGTACAAGCACTTAGGTGCAAGTAATACAAGAACCTCCTCCCCCCGCTGGACGTAGGGCCTTCTTTGCCCGAACCAGGAGAAACCTTTGTGTCATCTTGCATCACCATCCAGAAAGAGAGCACGCGATCACATTACTAGTTAGTGTCCTACCCCCGGGGTAGAAACACCGACAAGAAGCGAAAAATGGTAGTTGTTGCTTGCATGGTACTCGATAATTTCATTCGTGAGCAAAATAGCGAGGATGCAGATTTTGCTCGGTCTAATCGTGATCCTAATTTTGTCCCTACAATGCCGAAGTGGTACAATTGATTTGTGGTCCATCGGATGTATCTAATCTAGAAGACACTTTCACTACAATGAATACTTTTTTGATGAATTGGCCACCAGACTAGCTCTAGCTTGGAGGTAAAATGTAATGGAGTAGTACATTTTTAATTTTTTATGTGTACAAACCATTACGTCAAGTTGAGGTACTGTTAAGAACAATGTTAATTATATATTATTAATACCGATGGTTAATTTATGTTGCTTTGAGCGGAGCCGTATTCATGAGAAATTACGTACAACATTCATACAGGCGACCTAAATATTAGGAGAGATGTAGGGCGTGATTGGTAGCCTTTGCATTTGCAGCATTTGCATCGGTTGGGCCTGTCTCCTAATATTAGGACAGGCCCAACCGATGCAGCATTTGCATGTTTGGTTTCCTGGACACCGGAGCAAGCCTGTCCCAACTGATGCAAAAGTGGTCTCAGATCCTGCATGCGAAACTGGCTTTCGTTTGTGGCTAGCTTGGCTCGCTTGATGCGAGGGCACGCGGTGCGAGCGCTCGTTTGTGACGGGAAGCAGACGAGTTCAATGCAAACCAAACAACATCTGTCATGCACCTGGTTCGTTGGGTTCAGCAAACCAAACACGAGCGCGTGTATGCACTCGGCCTGGCTCCGTCTGGCCTGTCTCTGGAAATTCAGCCAGGCCCAAAACAACCAAGGTACCAATCACGCCCGTAACAAATGAGCAAGCAATAGCTCCTTTCTCTCTCTGTATACCGCCACCCTCTGTCCCATGCGCCTCTCCCACAGCCACTGCCAACAGCCACCCCCGAGGCCTCTTAGGGTATCCGCAGTGGTATGAGCTAGCTGCTACTTATAAGTCAACCTCTCCAATAGTATCGACTCTTAGCAATAGCTAATAGTATAATTAGGCCCACATTTTATTCACACATGGTCTTGAAATGTGTGTATGAGCTAGCTCTTGAGCAAGAGGTAACTCTTCTCTTTCTCTTATTAAAATATGACAAATATTCTAAGAGTTAGCTTATGATCTAGCCATTGCGGCTGCCCTTAGGGCAAGTACATTGCTACACATCAGCTGTCTCGTACATCGTCTCATGCAGTGCCACGTAGGATTTTTGCTGATGTGGAGGAAAGAGAGAAGCGAAAGAGGAAGAGGTCGTTGTTTCGCGAAACAACCACCTCATGAGCTAAAATTTAGGACTATGAGACAACTATTCTACCATTGTATGAGTTGTTGTTGTCATGCAACTCACAATTTATTTTTATTCTATCCATAAATTAAGGAATCATGAGTTGCTACGAGACAACTTAAAAAAATAAACTATTATACATGTCGTCTACTAAGTCGTCTTGAAATTACGTGACACTATATGAGACCACCTACGAGACAAGACCAATGTAGTTGCTCTTAGATCATGTACAACACGACGATTTGGATAATGTGTTTTTTATAAAAAGGTCCATAATCAGCTGGGAACGAACTTGCTCATCGTCTTCTCAGACGACGACATTGGCTCGTGGTCCAAGGACAAATCGACGCTGCACCTTGTGCTGTACCAACCGCTCCGAGTTGTTGCCGGTGTAACCTGATCCAGTACTCCATGTGCGAAATCCATTATTCCAGAAGCAGAGGGGCAAAGCCTCCAACGATCATCGCAGAGGGACGCAACGGCGTCGAGCCTTGTACACGCAGGAGTGGTGGCAGCACCGCAAAGGAAGCACACAGGTGCAGTGGTAGCGCAACAGCCTACAAACCATAGCATGAACGGCACCGAGAACGACGGGTTTCGAGCAGGATATACCTCATCAAGACGTTGACCCATCCGCTGGGCCTGAAAGCAGTAGTCATCATTGGTGGCAATGCGCTCCACACCGCCACACAGCCCACCAGAGCCATAGTTCTCAGACCACTCACAATGCGGACTCTATCATAGAGTCTAAACCTATTTATTACACTCTTATTTATTGTATTTTGCTAATGTGGTAGTGTAGTTATTAAAGAGAGAGGAAGAAAAAACAAGACTCCAAGTCTTATTTAGACTCCAAGTCTATAATAACTTCAAGGTAATAAATGGACATAAACTCTAAGTAGAGTCTGCATTGTGAGTGCCCTTGGCCGCGCAGGGCGCCGTGGCGTCGCCTTTGCTTGCCGACCTCGCGCGTGGGAACAGGTCGCCGCAGCCACTGCTCGTCTTGACCGGATCGTCCCAGTTTGATTCGCTTTATTATTGGAGGCTTTATTTTACTCAATTGGAGCAGGCTCTCGCTGCTGGTTGCCTCGATCTTTACCCATCACACTCCCTCCATGCTACAAGGGAATGGATAAGACCAGGTAGTAGAAATTTTTATGTTTCTTTTTTTTATATCAAAAAGAATGTGGGTCCTATTTGAATCCAACCTAGGCTTTGTTTGGTAAGAGTTATAAGTCGGCTGATAAATTAAAACAACCGATTTATTGTGAGAGAAAAATACTGTTCCACGACTAATTTATACGGATTAAAGCTAGATTATAGCTCAAGCGAACAGAGCCAAGTGTTTAGGAATGTTTTCAATGATCAGCTAGTCATACAATGGTATATGTGATAAACTAGCTACACAATGGTATATAGAAATTATATTTATACTTCATGGCTATACAAAAGGATTAAATAGTTTGCAGACATGTAAATAGGCAACTCATTATATCATATGCCTGTTTAGTTATATATACATCATTTTCCAAGAACTTGCAGACAGATAGCTTGTGTGAGGACTGTACATGCTCTTACAATATCGTAAGTTAATGATTTATTAGAGCATTTTCAAGAGTCCCTAAAATTTTCTTCCTCAAATATGGTGATTTACCAACTCCCCAGATAAGTATGGGGAGGAGAAAAAGAGTCTATGTCCAACAGTTTTCCATATTTGGTTTACCAAATACAAAAATATGGTCTCACATGGTATTTTTGGTCAGTTTTTTTTTTATTTCGCGTGAAACCTTTCACGGGTCACGCCGTCGTCCCGTGTCGAGAGCACGACGTCGTCGCCGTGATTAGCCGGTGTGAGAGGAAGTCATTATATTTTATTCGGCGCCACTACCGCACGGACGTCCGGCCCCCGTTGTGCGTCCGGACGGGCGTCCCGACAAACAAGCCCACGCCCTGAACCGTTCCCCACCAATAGGATTTGACAACAACGAACACAGCGAACCGGCCGAAGGTCAAACGCTCCCTCCGCGCCGTCCCGCCGCCCACGGCAGTATCGCTGGCGGCCTCAACGTCCTGCCGTTGTACCTCTCATCGTCCCTCCCCTGCGCGTCGTTGCAGAGGTCCGCTGATCCACCATTCCCCGCCGTCGCGCCGCTGCCGAGGTGGTCGCGCCCTCCCCCACTAATCAGCACTGCTGCCGAGGTGAGCACACCACGCATCGCTGATCCGCCCTCAAGTTCTGAATTAGATGGATTAGATTGTTGGAGTTCTGCCGAGGTTCTGCCCACGGGCGACACGACAGTGAGTTTGGCCGGCTGGATTAGATTGTTGATCCGCCTGTGCTTCTGTCGAGGTGAGCACACCATGCTGTGTGAAAGTTCTGAATAACTGCTAGTTTCACAATTGCTAGCAGAACATTAGTATTCAGTGACCATGGTTGTGTGAAGTTCGCAAGTTCGTAATTGCTAGCAGAATAATTCTGAACATTAGTACTCTGTGACCATAGCTGAAGTTTGGTGTGAATAATTCTGCAACCCCTTGTGCTCTTTCAGTTACTTGCTAGCATGATGTTGTAAATATGGTACCTGGTTGTTTCACTAGTGCATTTTTAGTTGTTTCACTAGTCGTACCTAGTCATTTCAATAGTGTATTTTTAGGTGTTTCGGAAGTGCAACTGGGCATGTTTCAACAGATCAAAATAAGTTGTTTTAGCAGTGTGACCTGGTTGTTTCACTGGTGCATTTTCAGTTGTTTCAGCAGTGTGACCTGGTTGTTTCACTGGTGCATTTTCAGTTGTTTCAGCAGTGTGACCAGTTTATTTCACTGGTGCATTTTCAGATGTTTCATTAGTGTGACCTGGTTGTTTCATGGTGCACTTTCAAATGTTTCATCAGTGTGACCTGGTTGTTTTACCAGTGCACTTTCAGATGTTTCAACAGTGTGACCTGGTTGTTTCACTGGTGTATTTTCAGATGTTTCATCACAGTGACCTGGTTGTTTCACTAGTGCATTTTCAGATGTTTCAACAGAGCATCTCCATATGGAGCAGTATCCACAATGTGTTGTTTCAGTACATGATTTATCATATATAACAACGATAAAACAATGATTCATAAAACTATATTGTGACCAACATCAACAATAAATGCACCATACAAAAATGCATGGCCACCTCGGCGAGCTCCCTCTCGCCAGCGCCTCCCTGGCCACCTCCTTCGCCAGCATCACCGGCTTCAGCCTGCTGTACGGTACGGTGGTAGTCGGCAAGCACACATCTTGCTCGATCTGTTTGCTGGTTTTGACCCCTGCCTATTGCTGGCAGACCAGACAGGCCTGGCGAGCAGCCTGGACACGCTATGCAGGCAGGCGTTCGGCGCGACGCAACACCAGCTGCTGGGCGTCCACAAGCAGCGCGCCATGGTGGTGGCTGCGGCGGCGAGCGTCCCTGTGGCGCTGGTGTGGGCCTGCACGGGCCACATCCTGGTGGTGCGGCAGGACCGGGAGATCGCGACGGGCGCCGGCAGCTACGTCTGGCATGATCCCGACGCTGTTCCTATTCGGACAGCTGCAGTGCCACATGCGGTTCCTGCAGCCGCAGAACGTGGTGGTGCCCGTGGTGCTGAGCGCCGGCGCCGCCGTGGCCGTAAACATTTGTTAGCCGCATCAGCATGATTCCACTAGCAGCCACCAGCGTTGTTCTCTTCATGACCGGGGAACCCGTGCCCGGGCTGGGGAAGGGGAACACAGCGCTCACCGGAGTTTGGCGCGCCCGTCGAGGTGGGAGCAGCGGCAGCAACTGCTCCTTCTCGATTCGACGGCGGTTGGGCGCGGAGAAGCGGCGACGGGGAAGCAGTGTCGGGGCCGGGGAAGGGGAACGCAGCGCTCTCCGGAGTTGGGCGCACCCGCCGAGGCATGTGGCTCGGCGAGAGCAAATTCCGCGGCGGCTCGACGGAGAAGGGGCCACGCCGCACCGCGTCGGGGAAGGTCCATGTCGCGCCGCTGCCGTTCGGTGAGTGCGCGTCGTGGGAATGAATAAGGCTGTTGCCATCATGTTGGGCCGGGCCCAGTCGCGTGCCTATCGGAGTCCGCGCGAGAGCGAGTGAGCGCTGTAGAGCAATTTTTTTGTTCGAGAGCATATCGCTGACAGCTGATCAGTACTCACACGAACACTGCATCAGTCCAATCCCTTCTGTCCGGCGAAGAGAGCAGAGCCGGAGTGCATGCCGGACACCTGTTGCAGGCATTTATATTTGCAGGCATGGTATTGGGTCGCCCACCATCCTACGTGAGCGATCACAGCAGACAAGACATCCAGAAGCTTCCACCGGCAAGGCCCAACAGAGCCCAGGATAAAACAAGGGGCCCAACAAGACAGTGGTGAAGCGTCATTTCCGGAGACCAAAACAAACGCCCCAAAAAAGGCCCAGAGCCAGCCCCACGTGTCACCTTATCCACAAGGCCGCCTATATAACGCACTCACCGCGAAGGAGTCGATCGTTGCTGGAGAAAATCACAAGTCAGTCAATCAAAAAAAAAAAAAAATCCATCTCTCTCTCCCCCACTCTCTTCCCCGCACGGTCCCTCTCCCTATTCACGGCGGCGCTCGGACGGCGGTGCCCCACCCTCCATCTCTCCTCACTCTCTCCTTCCCCCACCTCTGTCCCGGCCGTCTCTCTCTCTCCCGTCCCTCTCTTCCTCTACCCGGCGGCGCCCTCCCTCTCTCCCTCTCAGATCTGACAGCGGCGACACACTCCCCACCTCTCCCGAATCCGGCGGCCGCGGGCACCGGGCAAGGAGGAGCCTCGCTCCGCGTCGACGAGCCGGCTGGCCGCGCCTCGCCGCGTCCCGAGCCGGACCTCGCGTCGCCGGCGCCGATCTGGGGTGGAGTCGTGAGGTGGCCTCGCTCCCGGCCGGCGACCAGCCGGACCTCAGACGCCTCCCCCTGCTCAGATCTGCGGCGGAGCCTCGCCGGCGGCCCGCGCCCCGCGGCGGCGCCGATCCAGAATGCCTTCGCGCGTGCGGGGCTGCTGCTGCTGCTCGCCCCTGCGCCGCCTCCCCCTCGACAACGCGCTCTCGTCCCCCTCCGCCTGCGCGCACCGCCTCAAGCTTTGGTCTTGGCGTGCCCAATCCCCCACCTCGTCCTCCTAACGCTTTGCCTCCGCCCTGCGCATCTGTCCTGTCTCTACCCTTCACTCCTCCCTTCTACTTCTCCCTGTTGCTGCTCCTGCTGCGCTTCAAATCCTTGCTCGCACCTGTCATTTCGTGCCGCACTGACGACTTTGTCTGCTGCGTTCGGTACTGTCTTCTGCTGAATCGGGTTGGTTTTGATTGGTTGCTCTCTTTCGAGACCGGATCTACGGTGCTGCAGGTCAGGTAGCATCCTGGATCGCCTGTTTAATGTATATGTAACAAATATACTAGTATATTAGTCTACTACAAGCTTAATCCGTGCCAATTAGGAGTTAAGATCGGCTTATGCTATGCTAATCTGTGCCACTTACGAGTTAGGATCGGCTTATGCTATGCTTGGGGTTCACGTTTCCGAATCTAACTTTGACACTTAGCATTAGATATAAATCTGGACGTATGTGGTATGTCTATGAGGTTGAATAACAGCTACATCTGCTCTTCTCCATGTTGTACGTTTGCAGCACAGCGTGATTGTACGTTTGCAGTGTTGCTTGCTGTATCAGTCTGCAAGTGCTAAGCTAGTCACTTTATGGACGGTGGTTCCTGTGGTCTCAAGGGAGCGCCAGTAGTGACATCTGGTGGTAGCTCTCTTACCAGCACCGGTATTCCGCTTGTGCCAGAGAAACATCATGCCTCGTTTGATGGAACTTGTGGAGCCGCGGGGGGCAGTACTTGTCCTGAAGGAGTGCCAGTAGTGACATCTGCCGATAACACTCTGGCCTGTGATGGTACTCCATTTCCATGTGATTCATTTGATGAAACCTGTGAAGCTGTGGCGGGCGGCACTGCTCCGTTGGAGGCTCAGATATGTACAGGTTTCTCCAAGTCGATCAACTTGGACATGAAGAAAAGCCTCCAGAAGTGTGCAACGTTCCCACCCTCATTTGGTCAGGCTCAGCAGGAGGATCGTTCATGCTGCCATGCTGATGATGGCCTCATGGTCATGGGTGCTCCTGCTTATGAGCGTTCTGTGTCCTTACCTGTGAGTACCTCATGTTAAATTGTTTTACCATTTGTGCGAAATGATTGTGATTGTCCTTATTAAGTTATTATGCTAAGTTGTATGTTACCTGCACACTGTGTACTTGAATGGGATCTTTTGGCTGTGACCTTTATGTATGATCAAAGTTATTGAACCTCACAACAGATTGGATTCCATCTTGGTTATTTTAGTTTTTGCTAGCAGCCTTAATAAGTAATCAAATTTGGTTTATATTTGCTTCCCAGTTTATGGCCATGATTCATGCATGCTCATACAAAATTAGCAGCCACCTTTGAAATGCAATAATACTTCGAACTAGTTCAAAGACGTCCTGGTTTTATTCTGTGTTAACTGAGTGTTTGTGGCTAAAGCTCGATACAAACTTTCCATATATCATTTCTTTCTTTATTGATTTTTTTAAAAGGGAGTGCAATTGTAATTGTTTGAAGTTGTACGTCACCTGGCATTTGTACGACACCTGACATTTGTTGTCCAAATGTAATTAATAGTTTCTTCTTGCTTTGGGTATAATTGGGAAGCCTGCATGTGAATGAAAGGCTCACCGTTTTCATTTGTACCACTCTTGTACTTGGTAACTGAAGAAATGTTTAACATGCTGGAGATAAATACATGTGTGAACTAAATCTATTGGTTTGCTTGTTTATGTAACGGTACTTTGAAACTGTATCACCGGTTAAAGTGTCTTAGTATGCTTCTTAACTGATCTGTTATCCATGCATGCCGAACAATAGTTGGGAATTTGGCAGCACAAACAGCTCGTATCATGCTCATACAAAATTAGCAACCACCTTTGAAACGCAACAATATTTTGAACTAGTTCAAAGACATCCTGGTTTTATTCTGTGTTGACTGAGTGTTTGGTGGCTAAAGCTCGATACAAACTTTGCCATATTAGCATTTATTTCTTTATTGATTGTCTTTTTTAAAAAGGGAGCACAGTTGTAATTGTTTAAAGTTGTACGTCACCTGGCATTTGTTGTCCAAATGTAATTAACAGCTTCTTCTTGCTTTGGCTATAATTGGGAAGCCTGCATGTGAATGAAAGGCTCGACTGTTTTCATTTGCACCACTCTTGTACTTAGTAACTGAAGAAATGTTTAACATGCCGGGTGATAAATACATGTGTTAACTACATCTATTGGTCTGCTTGTTTATTTAATGGTACTTCGAAACTGTAGTACTGGTTAAAGTGTCTTGGTATGGTTCTTAACTGATCTGTTATCCATCCATGCATGGCTATAGTCACTATTTGCTCACTTAAATTCTATTGCTAATGGGACCTGTTACCTTTTGGTTGTGACCATTATATGATCTGACTTTCAGATTCTGACAACAGGCTGGATTCCAACTAGCGCCTTTTAGTGTTAGTTAGCTGCTTTAAGTAATCAAATTTGATTTATGATTGCTTTCCTGTCTGTAGCCATGATTCACTCATGCCTGTACAAAATTAGCGGCGTCCTTTTAGAATGCAATAATACTTTGAACTAATTTAAAGATACGATTTTATTTGTCTTTACTGAGTATTTGGAGGTTAAAGCTCAAGAGATATAGGGCCAGCAGCTGTCCATATTAGCAAGTCGCAGCCATGCCATGCCAGAGTGCCCCATTGATTGCCTTTTTTTAAAAAGAAAAATGGGAGATTTTAGTTGTTTCAAGTTGCTTATTGCTAGTGCATGTAATTATTGCTTCTTATTGCTTTGGCTATAATCTTGTAATTGGTAACTGAAGAAAGGTATAACAAGCCTGGCGATGAATATATGCGCAGACTAAATCTCTTGATATGCTTATTTACGTATGGTACCGTATTCACCGCTTAAAGGGTATTTGTTTGCTTTTGTATTGAATATCGATCTGCTATCCATGCATGCCGGACAATAGTTGGCAATTTGGCAGCAAAAACAACTAATGGTTCCTTTTTCATTGATGTGAACCAACCGGTTTGGCTCCTTGATGTGTTGGACATTCACTATTTGCTCGCTGGAGCTTTGTTCGAGGCATTATGGCTTTTGTGGTCATTTATGTAGCCTACTAGCAAAATATTGACCATCCTCTTTGTTTTAATGTGTCAGCAGACAACTTTGAAGCTCATCTCTGCTATGAAAGGAGGCCGCGACAAGAATGGATTGGCATCACCAACTGAAAACCGCCATGTCAAATGGGCTCCTGATGTGTACGACCCCCCTGTGACATCGGTATGCCATTCAGTGACTAGCAGCTATCAGCGTCGGTCAAAACACCGCAAGAAGGAGAAGAACAAACAGAAGAAGAAACAGAAGGGGAAGTCAAAGAAGAACCAACAGAATTCTACCCAGAATTCATCTGCACCGCAGGTTCCTGATCCCGGGTATGTTTGGTAGCGTATTTTTAGAGCTATTTTGTCTGTTATTGCATCTTCATTCTGTTGATTGATTTACGCACATTGAAATTGTTAGGTTGAAAGGTGTTAGCACCACTAGTGGCGGCCAGTCTTCAGTAGATGATCTCAGCAAACATGAGGCAGACATCATGGATTACAGCATGGGCAGTCAGGAAGCCAAATGTGGAAGCAGCTTCCTGCGTGAGTCTGTTGCTAAAATGCACTTTCCGATTGCTGAAGCTTCCTGAGAGGCGCCCGGTTTCTGCAGATGCACCCTCAGCTCTGTAAATATGATGGATGTATATAAATAAATCCAGCATGCTGTTTTTGTTGTTGTCGTGTGCACGTTGTGTTGTGTTTGAGGTGTTTGAGAGCTTGGCCTGGTGATTTGGAGAAATAATTTTTGGACAGACTTTGTTCTGTATGTTTTGGTCGACAGACATAACTATCTTCGATCCATGGCTCTGCCGTCGTTGCCTTAACTACGATTTGTGTGTCTTGGTCAACAGACATCTCTTATCTTAAATCCATGGCTTTGCAATTGTTGCCTTAACTATGATTTGTTGGTCCTAGAGCTGTAGGTGGTTAATATGATGTCTGCTCTGGCATTAAGCCTGGACTCTATGAAAAGGGAAACTGCTGGATGTTCTGAACTCAAGTGATACACTGCACTATGTTTGATTAGCCGGAGTGTTATGTTCTGAAGCATTTGATTAGTCGGAATTTTATGTGCCATATTCAACCGCTGAGAAGTCATGCTCAAACTTCAGTCTCATCATCCTCAAACCAGGTTTTGAGGAAGCACACACAAGGGGAAACAGTGTGATAGGGCATTCTGAACACTAGAATTCGACCATCAGGGTGTTGCTGATCATGGTAAAGCATGGCCAAGAAACAGCAAGAACTTTGAAGAACACGCACGCGGAAGTGGGTAGATTGATTCATCACTGCAGTGGCCAGTGGGTGTGCAGTTTACATAGCCCAGAACCTTTACATTAGTCCTCATCTGAACTGATGATGCTCATGCTCAGGCAGCGGCACTCCATTGCTGGCCATCCTCAGTTTGCACGGCCCTGGATCACGTCGAGGCCAACCTCGGCGGAATCGGTGGCCTGGAGCTCCACCTGGATGCCGTCCAGCTCCCGCTTGAACCTCTCCTTGGAGCTGGCGTAGATCATCTTGCTCCTCACGCGCGCCGTGTCAGGAGACCTTCACAGACACACATTGCAATTTCAGCCATGAACACATCACAAAGCCAGCCTGGACAGACAGCAGTGAGGGGAAAGGATGGCACACCAGGCGATGAAGAAGATCTTGCTCTTCTGGCAGTTCTCCTCGGTGACGAAGTCGTAGTCGAAGATGGCGTACCTGCACTCGTTGGCGGGGAGGCTGGCGGCGAAGTCGTCGTAGTTGAGCACGGGCTCGCCCACCTGCTCCACCACCACCATCTTCTTCTTCTCGTCGATCTTGTAGATGATGAAGCGGTGCGTCCTCTTGGCCTTGAGCTCCAGGAACCGCCGCTTGCAGTCGTCGTCCACGGCCATCCCTGACGCAGCGTTCGCCTGCAGAACGCAGGGAAAGGAAAACAAGATTCAGTGTCACTGAAGACAGGACGGATTAGTTGCTTGCTTTGTTGCATGGCAGTGCAGCATCCAGAAATTGCAGAGCAGACAATCAGTTGCTTGCTTTGCTGCATTGCAGCATCCAGAAATTGCAGCGCAAACAAATCGCTTTCTACTTGCTGCTGTTGTTGACTCTAGCTTTCACTTTCATTAGGCGTGTTTGTGATGCCATTGTAAAAAAAGAAGTTCCATAGATATCATGTAGGAATAAAAAGGTGAGACAAGCACGTTGGGACCAGACCAGGCCCAGGGGATGGTGCAGGGACACAACAGCTGCAGCTAGCTGCCTGCGCCAGTTTCAGAATTCAGAGGGCGATCTTCCTTGGGCTGAAGTTTGGTTGGGTTGCCTGTACCTCACATCTAAGCAGCTCAACACAACACAACTTAATGGAAAAAAAAAAAAAAAAAACACTGGCAGGACAACGGCTGCTGAACAAACTGAACTCGGCAGATCCGACTGAATGTCAGCTGGCATAATAATGTCCACAACATGCAGGCCACACCATACTGATCGGTGCGAGTTCACAGCGGCCGGTCCACATGGAAGAATGATCGCGCGACTACGAAGAGCAACATACCGGATCGGTAAACAATGTGTTGAACGGAACCTCTCTCTGGCATTCCTGGCCAGATTGCATAAACTCTAGTAGCATTCACAAATCACAGACTCAGAGCATGCATCTCGCCTTTATGTAAGCTGGAAATGAAAACAAAGAAACTACTGCTACTTACTACTACATCTGATCTGATCACCAGACGTATGAAAAATGAATCAATGGATTACCATTCACAAGATAATTGGATATGTCACGCTTAATTCTTGCGAGGCTAGATTAGTGGCAACTGGCAAGTACTGTAGGTGCCTTGATGTGCAACCACTTGCTCATCTATGATTGTGATCCTAAATCGAAGGGAAACTAGATTAAACTAAACATAAACGAGGCATTAACTAACGGGCAATGTGCTGGTGCCGTGACTGAAGGAGATTTTGTTTTAAGAGAAGAAGAAGAGGAGGAGCATCGCAGATCCGCCGATCGGACAAGCGAAGACGCAGATCGCGTAGCCGATGAACTAAACTAACAGAGTAACAGGAGTACAGAGAAGCGAGGTGAGGTGCCGTGCTTACCATCAGCGCGGGGGCAGGGGCTGGAGACGCTTCGCAAGTTGGCAGCGGGGGAGCACAGCAGAGACGGACGGGATCGCCGGCGGGGCAGGAGGCTCTGATGAGGCCTGCGCTGCAGCTGCTGCTAGGGGTGGGGGAGGAGGAGGTGGTGATGGCGAGGCGAAGCAATGGTGGTGGTATTTGTGTGGGAGAGTCGCGTGGGATGGACGCGCCGCCCTCCCTTCCGTGTGGCAGCATCTTTTTTGGTCGGGGGCTGCGGGCGGGCGGGCACCGACCCCGGGCCCCACCCGTCAGCGGCTCAGCGCTCCCTGCACCAGCCACAGGCCCACAGGAAAGATGCCCTGCCGGCCCTACTACTCCTAGCCACCCGTGTGCGCCGCGCCGCGCGGTGGGCCCACAGGGATCACATCACGTACTGTACTATGTCATGTTCCAGCGGGCCCAAGTAAGGAAGGAATGGTGATGACCGACCCTATGAATGGCTGATGGGCCTCTCAGGCTGAACTAGATGTAGTTAGTTGTTGGGATTAGCTGACCCTAAAGGGTGGCCTGTTTATGTGGCAGTAAGACGGCCTTTGGGCCAAGACGCGAGTGCGCGATGCGGGCCCATGTTACTGCACGCAGGGCCCGTGAGACATTGCGCCTAGCCCCATTGTAATTTCGTTGGATTGAAAGGTTTAATCTGAATAAAATTTTTCCTTCGCTAATGTTCATCCAAAAAGAAGTGTTTCATTTGAAAGATCAAACTCTGCCTATCTTAACAAACCTTTATACATTTGGGTATTAATAACATTGATAAATAAAAGCAAACAAGTGAATACAGGAGTATATACTAGTGTATTAGCAGCAGCAATGCTTGTGAAAAGAAAGACGAGACACACTTAGCAATAATGATTAGTATACATATGCTTATTAGCGAAAACCTTAAAAATTAAAGCACCTATAGCAATATTTTTAGTCATCATCATCATCATCCTACTGGACCAAGGAGACGCCTGAGCATTCAGATTCAGAGAAAAGGCTCTCTCACACGGTCACGGCTCGGCCATGTCCTTGGCGAGCTCGCCGTCCTGAGCACGGCCACCGACCACCACGGAGACCGGCACCTCGTCGGCGTTGCTCATGTCGTGCTGCTGGACCACGAGCACCGACGACGTCACCCCGTGGCCGGACGACGCGAGCGCGTCGCCGATGGGCCCGAGCTCCGGGTGCTCCGCCGGGCGGACGGCCAGCTGCGCCACCATCGCGGACGGCAGCCGGCCCTTGCCGACGACGACCAGGCCGTACTCCCTGCTCTTCCCGATCGACACCACCTCCTCGACCACGCTGCCGGCCACCACCCTCGCCTCGAACCGCACCAGGGTGCCCGTCCTCTGCCGGAACTCCGCCACCGCCGCCTCGTCCAGCTCCTGCACGCACGCACCATTAATTGTTCATGCAATGCAACAACAAAAATGTCATCTTGTTCGATCAGAACCTGAGAAGTGTGTTGTGATCAGAAACTGCAAGAGTGTAAGTTACCTTCTCCTTGCCGGCGTCGACGATGGCGGTGGAGAACGTGTAGCTCCGGTCGGCGTTCTTGGTGTGGGACGGCTGCAGCGTGACCTCGGACTGCTCCTCGCTGCCGTCCTTGCCGTCGACGAACCGCACGACGGTGACCTGCACGCCGGGGTGCTCGGCCATCCTCCCGGCGAGCTCGAGCGCCTCCCTGTCGTCGGGCCCGCCGAAGAACACGACGCAGACGCCGTGCGCCACCTGCTCCGAGCTGACCTGCTCGCCGCCGCCGAAGCCGCGGTCGACGAGGACGGCGACGGAGCAGGGCGCCTCGCGGAGGATCCGGCGGTTGACGGCGCGCCACTCGGGCCCGAGGTTCTCGACGTCGTCGCCGCCTCCCGTTCCCGTCTGGCGCTTGTGGAACGGCAGCACGACGAGGGAGACGCGCTTGTCCTCGGCGACCGCCGCGACGTCGTCGTGCATGGTGTGGAGCGCCGACACGGCGGCCATGGCGCGGACGTGCACGTGGCCGAGCTGCGCGTACGTGCCGAAGGCCACGTCCACCTGGTCGTGCGGCTCCCCCGCGCGCCGCGGGCGCAGGAACGGCAGCCCGTTCCGGCGCGCGGCGCGCGCCATGAGGATGGAGGAGGTGCGCTCCGTCAGCTCCACCATGCGGAGGATGTAGAGCTTGACGAGGCGGCGCGGCTGCGTGTGCCCGCGGATGGTCTCGATCAGGTTGATCACCGCGGGCACGTCCTGCCCGCCGTGGATGCAGGCCAGCACGCGCAGCTCCATGGCGGCGCCGGCGCCGGCCGAGGCGGACGGCGAGGACGGCGCCGAGGGGTCGGGGCCCTGGAGCTTGCGGTGGTGCAGGCGCCGGCGGCCCGCGGCGCGCGCGGGCTTGTAGATGGCCATGACCGTCGGCGTGGTGATGAAGGTGGTCACCAGCGCCATGAGCACCAGGATGGCGAACGTCTCCTCGTTCAGAACCTGCACACCGCATCCATGGCCATGAGAGATCAGATCACATTGGCATGTACACCGCATCCATCACCGTGTTAGTTATTGTCCGAACGTATGCAACATTTGTATTGGCACAGCCACACTATATTGGCATGTACACCTTTCACTTTGTATTTGGGTGTAGTATATTTCATAGCCAATAGTATTAGTTAATTCCTTTTCATTTGGGGATATTATTCCACACTACTTATTCAGATGGAATTTAGCTATCTTTAGAGCATCTCCAACGATTTTGCAAATTAGCTTTGCATTCTTGTTTCTGCACAAAAGTCTAAAAACCTCCTATCCAACGGTTTGACAAATGAGCTTGACATTTTTATGAACTGGACAAAATCCTAGGATGAGTAGGCATATATGCAAACCTCGTCCGCGCTTGGCATCGCCGCTCCATACGTGGTTTCTATCCCCCGCGCGTGCCCTCACGCGTTTTCTCCCTCCCCCACGCATATATATGTAAAGTGATAATGCAAAAATCGTTGGATATTGTCTCTTTTTATCTTTGCTCATATTCTTTTGAGACTTGGTAAACTCTCAATTTTGCCAAACAAGCCGGCCGATAACTTTAAGCAAATTCAGCCGTAATCTTTATAAACTTAGTAGTACATGTAAATTTACTACCTTTTGCAAAAAGGTATAAATTTTGACTAACTATTGATCAAAATTTGTCGAAGTTTGATCTTCCGAAATCCTAAGAAGCATATTAGATGTGGACAGATAGCGTATAAGTTTATGTTAACCAGTACTTCTTTCGTTCTAAATTATGAGTTGTTTTAATTTTCTAGATACAAATAATTTTTTATAGATATAAAATATATATCTAGATATTTATTTAATTAAGATTATGTAGAAAAATTATAAAATAACACTAACGAGAGAATCGAAGAAAAGCAAAAAGGAAAGGCCAAGTTCACCCGACGATAGTCATGGGGTAATTCCTGGTCGTCGATCATCCTACAAGGTGCATCCCACTTTCCAACGCACCGCACAGGCCGGCCTGACATGACATACTACTACGTAGTAGCAGCCAAGAGAAGAAGATCCATGTCATGCCTGATGACATCCCTGTGATGGTCTAGAAGAAACCTACTCCCTCCGTCCCTAAATAAGTGTCGTCGTTGGTGTACGTGTCACGTGTTTGACTCAATTTGTACAAAATATGTGTAATATTTACATCTCCAAATAATTTTGTTAAAAAACTAGATGTAAAGATCTTTCCGATGATAGTAATTACTTAGCATAAATATTAATATATTTTAATATATAATTGCTGACAACTTTTTCTCGGAAAGCGAGAACAACACTTATTTAGGGACGAAGGGAGTAGGTTAGCTAGTCACGAGCAAAGCTGCCAGAGCAGCCATGGAGCAAGTTCCCGGCCAACACTTGATGACGATGACATGCGACCATGCATGCATACTCCCTTCGTTTCTAAATAACTGTCTTTGGAAATTGTTGTTTCCGACATACTTTTTCAGAGTACACGTAGGAAGTACTCCGTATGGTCCAGCACATCATCACTAACGGGAACCAGGTGACCTCTGCTTTACTTTGTCCTCACTCACATGACTCCTCCTCGGCTGCTCTTTTGACTTCACGCATGCATGTATTGCATGCCTTCTTCTACACAGTGTCAAGAAGGAAGGCACGGCAAAGTTTTCTTCTTTTTGAAAAAGAACAACAAATAAAGAAGAAGAAAAGACAGCAAAAAACTGTGCAAGAAAATAATAAAAAAAAAACATTGCACCGAACTGAAAGAAAAAAAAAACGAAAGTACGTAGTAGTACGTACCTTTCGCTCCCTGCCGATGTTGAGCACGATGAGCTCGACGAGTCCCTTGGTGTTCATGACGACGCCGAGCACGAGCGCCTCCCTGGCGCCCATCCCGCACGCCATGGCGACCCCGAAGGTGCCGGCGATCTTTCCCGCGCAGGCGGTGGCGATGACGAGCGCGAGCATGGCCCAGGCCTCGCCGCCGCGGATGGTGGCCACGTCCGTCTTGAGCCCGCTGGAGGCGAAGTAGAGCGGCAGGAGCAGCTCCGACACCAGGTCCTCCACGCGCGCCGTCACGCGCGCCGCGAACCCGCCGTCCTTGGGCACCGTCAGCCCGAACACGAAGGCGCCGAAGATGGCGTGGATGCCGATCACGTCCGTCGCGAGCCCGGACGCCAGCACCCCCGCCAGCGTCACCGCCACCCACGCCTCGCCGCCGCCGCCGTCCCCGCCGGCCGCGTCCGCGCGCCGCGCCACCCACGCCATCGCCGGCTTCACCGCCACCATCCACGCCGCCACGAACGCCGCGCCGCACAGCAGCACCCACAGCGACACGATCGGGCTGCGATGGTTTTGGTCGCCGGACCCGGTCCCGGACCCGGAGATGGCGACGGCCAGCGCCAGCAGCACCCAGGCCGCGACGTCGTTGAAGGCGGCGGCGGCGAGCGCCGTCTCCCCGATCGGGGTGGTGAGGAGCTTGAGCTCGGCGAGGATGCGCGCCATGACGGGGAACGCGGTGATGGAGAGCGCGACGCCCATGAACACGAGGAACGGCGCGTAGCCCGCCTGGTCGGCGCCCGGGACGGCGGCGCGGAGCACGAAGGCCACGCCCACGCCGCACGCGAACGGGAGCGAGATCCCCGCCGCCGCGATCGCGAACGCGCGCCGCCCGCTGCGGCGCACCGACCGCAGGTCCAGCTCCAGCCCCACCAGGAAGAGGAAGAAGAGCAGGCCCAGGCTCGCCGCGGACTCCAGCACCGGTGCGCTCCAGGGCGGGAACAGCGCGCGCAGGTACGCCGCGTTCCGGCCCAAAGCGGAGGGGCCCAGCAGGATCCCCGCCACGATCTCCGCGATCACCTTGGGCTGCCGGAGCGGCCGGAGCAGGAACGCCAGGAAGCGGCTCAGGACGAGGATCAGCAGCGCCTGCAGGATGAGCAGCGGGAACGCGAAGTGCAGCGGGTCGTCGCCCTGCCACACCCCGTTCGACGACGTCTTCACGGCCGCCATCTCCGCCGCGGACACCGGCGGCGACGACGACGACATGTTGGCGTTGGCCGACCGACGGCGAGCGAAGATGACGCAAGTTGTGGTTGCAGACACGCGACACGAGGCAGGCTCAGCTCAGCTTCTTGGAGTTGTCAACTTGTAGGCGCTGCGGCGACGAGCGGCCCATGGCAGGGCAGCGCAGCGCGGGGGTCCCGTGATTCCATTGCCATCGCCATTGGCCATTGGGTTTGGGTGCGTGCTGCGCTTGGGAGTTTGAGAGCGAGAGACGGTTCGGACTCTCCCTTCTTTGTGTTGCATGTGAAGCGTGGTCATGACGGGTCACTGACGCGTGGGCCTGTGGATCGCTAGCTCACTAGGAGTAGTAATGAAAATGTCGGGAACTGGCCCAATCTAAAAGTTCAAACGGAATTATATGCAAACGGAATTAAACGGAGTGCTGTAGATTCATTCAAAGAGTTTTCAGCTTTGATGGCACTATTCGTTTAAGCTTTATTAATTAGGGACTGTTTAGTTGCTCCCAAAATTCTAAAAGATTTTGAATTTGGGTCACTTTTTCAAAGTTTAGATCTAAACGGGGATCTGTAAAGTTTGAGAATAAAAGATTTTGAATTTGGGTCACTTTTTCAAAGTTTAGATCTAAACGGGGATCTGTAAAGTTTGAGAAAAAGAATATGTAAAGATTTGGAATTTAGAACCCTTGAAGTCCAAAAGCCTTGTAATTTTGCATTAAAGCTCGTGCTAACCAATTATACAGTCTTATTTGCAACAGTCCAAGTAAAAGTTTACACTAAACAACTACTCCCTCCATACCCATATTAGTTGACGTTTTAGAAAAGATTAGAGTCAAACATTGGGAATATAAATCATCAATAACTATTAAGTTTCTAAGTTTACAAATATAAAAATTATATAAATAGATTCGTCTTGAAGAATACTTTCATAAAAGTATACATATATCACTTTTCCATAAATGTTTTTATAAAAATAAGAGGTCAAAGTTGTGTTTTGAAGACCGTGTCGCTGTCCTAAACGTCAACTAATATGGGTATGGAGGGAGTACTTGTAAAGTTTTACGTTGTAGTTTACAGCCAAAATATTTGAAATGTAAAAATTTAGGATCTAAACAAACTCTTAGTCAGAATCAGCTCAATATTACCATCAAAGCTGACCATGAATGATGACCATGAACTAGGTGGTTCGATTGTAACGATGAAGGTGCAGCCAATAATGATGGTGGAGGACGATGATCGAGAATGAAGATGATGGTGAGTGCTTGGAGGAAATGCTTCAGGCCATTGGACCAGAGATTTTACTAAAGAGTCCAAATGGCCTAAAAAATTAGAAATAGTTCAAAAAGTATCAAAGGTGATGACTTTGTATGGTACTGAAAATGGTTGTCTGACACACTGGACAGTCCTATGATTTGTGCTTGACCTACTCATCCTAAAGGCTAAGTACGATTGTAGTTTCAATGATCTACTGCGTCTTCTGTCATGGTTGCTGCCACACCTAAACTCAGTTCTCACAAACACATACCAAGCAAAAAAGATTATAAATCCATTGATAATGGTGGTTGAAAAAATCCATGCATATGCCCCTGACCACTGTATTCTTTTTCATGGCGATACGTTCAAGTCAATAGATAAATGTCCTAGGTGTGGGGCTAGTTGGTACAAGAGCAACAACCTTTACATCGTGGACGAAACATACATAGGGGACAAGAGGAAGAAGGGTGGGGAAAAGGTGGTACCAAACTGTGAACCACCAGAGGATACTTCATTAGACAATGATGAGAAGGAGAGAATGTCGACGAAATATGGTCGGCAGTCTACCAAGGGGTATGCCTAAGGTAGTAGATTAGACGGTGGAGGCGTTCAAGACGTCTACACAAGCGTAAACACAGGAACGAGAGACGACGATTTAGACAGGTTTGGACCGACAAGTCGTCGTAATACCATACGTCCTTGTGTTCTGGTGGTTGGTTGTATTGCTGGATTAAAATATGGCGTGAGTTTAGAGGTGGTCCCTGCTCACCTTATATAGTCGGGGAGCAGGGTTACAACTTGTCGAATCCTAACAGATTACAATCGGTCTCTTTTAGCAAGGAATCCGGGTCTATCTATTAAGATCTTCCTTGGCGTGCAAGTCATCAGGAGAGTCCTTGGCGGTCGCGACGGCCTGGTCGCAAGCCGCAAGCCGCAAGCCGCAAGGGCTTCTGGCTGGGCCGTATTTGACGAGCAGCCCAAGTAGGTCCATGGGGGGTATACGGAGGTAATATCCTCACAGAGAAGAATTCCCGCCTTGGTAATGTGGTACTCCCTCCGTCCCTGAATAAATAGATTTCTAGAGTTGTTCTAAGTTAAACTTTTTAAACTTTGACCAAATTTTTAGAATAATACGTCAAGATTCATGATATCAAATTAGTATCATTAGACACATCATATAATATATTTTCATAATATATTCATTTTATATCATAGATATGTTTACTTTTTTCTATAAAGTTGGTCAAACTTTAAAAAGTTTGACTGACACGGATTCTAGAAATCGATTTATTCAGGGACAGAGGGAGTACTTGCCAGTTGTTGGCTTGAGACGTATGTTCCTAAATCCTATGGAAGCTGAACTCATAACATGCAAGAAATGAAGAGTCTATGGAGACATCGAGAGTCGATGTACGATGGATTCAGAAAGAGGACTTCATATTTAGAGTCATTACTCTATTGAGCCAACTAACCAACATACGGAATTAAGGTGTTGTCTCGTTCAGTCAAAGGAGTGTAACTAACTAACTAACTAACTGTAATATAATCATTCGCCGGTGCTACCTACTCTCTCAGTCCCAAAATAAATGCAACTGTAGGACTAGACACGGTTACCAATAGTACACCAGTAAAATTACCAAAATACGGAGTAACCTTATAAATGTGCAATCATCACACTTTGGAAAACAAAAAAAGTATAAAAAAACAAATGAAGTTATCTTGTCTTATATCTAGAATTGTATTTATTTTGGGATAAATTTTAAACTCTAGAATTGTATTTATTTTGGGATGAAGAGAGTATTTTAACAGAAAGTATCTAGTATTTGTTTAGTTGTTGCATGCACAGCTGGGCTAGGCTAACTGACACCGTTGGATTGTGGGCCGTGATGACTTTGCCCACAGACGTAGCAGTTCCTTTAGCTTGAGAAAATCGTCGTCTGTCGTCTGTCATCACCCGTGCTTCGGCCCACGAAAACACCTGCCGTTCGGACGATGCAGACACAAGCCATCAGATGTACGGTATGCACGACTGACTACATGGTGCATGGATTTTTTTTTTTTCCCGTTCCTTTTGGCTATACCATACAGTACCTATTACGTCGAAGTGGGCAAAACCGCAGAGAGTTCAAAATCAACTCGGATGGGGCTTCATCATTCGAGATGACCATGGCTCGGCGCAATAATGGTGACCAGCGACTCCGCTGAGTCCGATGAGTAATGAATTTTCGCATTTTTCAAAAAAAAAAATGTTCTATCTCTGTCAAATGTTACGGCGCAAAGAATCCAAGGTTTTTCCTCATACTATTTGCACCCGGCCGACACATCGAATGATCGGACCTCAACCAGTAGCCTTTTGCACGCATGGGCCTTTGAGATTATAACATGGGCCGGGCCCATGTATCCATCGATGACGTATATAACAACAGTACTGTACTCGCAAGAGCATGTGTCTCGCAAGAAAAAAAACAATGTTTCAGATGGGCCAAGCATGCATCGATAAAACTAGTTTTTTATAATGCATGAATAAACTAGTTCCTGATCATTTTTGGTACAACTCAGCTTCACTAGTGAAGCTGTTTTTTTTTTTGATAAAATAGCTTCATGAGCAACTTACTAGATGAAGCTGAGCTGTTTTGAAAAAAGTGCTTGGCAAAACAGCTTCACCAACAACTTCTTGCATGGTTGGAAGAGAGAAATGAGGGTGTAAGCTGTGAAAAACTACTTTTTTCAGCTTCATCCTAGCTTATGGTTTTGTGAGAGGGGGAATAAAACAGTTTCATAGGTGAAGCTGTTTTGGAAAAAAGTGTTTGGCAAAAAAAAAAAAAACAGCTCACAACAGCTCATGAAGCTATTGTGAGCTGTACCAAACAGACCCTATGTCAGCTTGCTCGCTGCGCATAGTAGTCTAGCAGACCCTTCATAATTAAACCAACCCAAGACAACAACGCTTAAGACTTCATTTGACTGCATACAAATACACTTCAATCTACATAGTTTAAGAAGGATTGATGTGTAATTTAGTTTAAGTTACACTTTAACTCACTCCATCCCACATGGATCAGGATGTATTTATGTGCAACCAAATAAGACATAAGTATATGTTTAGTTTCAAGTTGTAAAAGTTTTGAATGTCACATCGTATGTTACGTCGTATACTAACAAAAAAAATTACAGAATCTGTCCGTAAATCACAAGACGAATTTTTAAAGCCTAATTAATCCGACATTAGTATATGTGTTACTGTAGCACTTTAGTATCAAATCATGGACTAGTTAGACTTAAAAGATTTGTCTAGCAAATTACATGCAAACTGTGTAATTAGTTATTTTTTAGTTTATATTTAGTAGTTTATACATGTATCCAAAGATTTGATGTGATATGACGACATGGCCTAAGTTATAAGTTACGCCCTCATAGTGCATGCTCACGCCATGTAGTGCAATCATGATTCCTAAATAATTAATTCTCTTCTTTACACGTAACAATCATGCTCCTAATTCCACTTAAACAAGAACCGGCCGGCCGGGGATAAATTCATAAATAGTACTGCTAGATATAGCAGCATGACAGTCACAGCAGCTAGCAGTGCATCTAGTGATATACAGTATTGTATCGCCGCCCTAGGCCCCTAGGTAGCGACCTCGAGCTCGAAAGGTACGCGGCGCCGATCCATGGATCATTGGATCGATCATCCATGGGCCATGGCCGTTGCTAGCTGCTGCCGCCATGGCAATCTACTAGTACATTTTTGCAAGTTGGGCAAGTTGCCCCTGGGTTTTTGGAATTTGGAGGCAGGGAAAGCGAGGACCAACCAACGCAGCGATGGCTCCTCCATTCCATTCCATCTCCCTGATTCCTCTGAAAACCATCAGCCGCACAAGTCGCTGTCCCGGATGGCCATCCTCCTCCTTTGTCTTGCACCTCCCATCCCATCCTTCACTTCGCTCTCTGAAAATCCCTGAATATATATATAACCCTTTCAGTCCTGGCGCTCAGCTTGCAATCATGCATATAATATATATGTATATATACATAGATGCTTCTCTGCCCTTTGGAAGCTGAAACTGCTGTAGCAAGTTAGGCACAGGCATGGGTACGCTCTTCTGATAGAAACCACTGCTGAGAAGAAACCATGAGCTCTACTGTTTAAGAAGTGTTTATTCACTCTCAGTCAGTCAGTCAGTCACAGATGGCCCATGGCCGGCCACCCATGTGCAATGCAATGCAAGCAAAGATGAACAAAAGGAATAGAATGACACACTGGGTGGGACGTGGAGAATGGAAATCCGCAGAGACAGGGTGTTGCGCACGCGCTCTCACTGACCATGATTAAACACCAATCATGCAGGTGCTTGTCCCGGCATTATTATCTTCTTTTAAATTATTGAACAAGAGAATTTCTGAAGCAAGCTGTTCCACAATACCTCACTTAGGACTTAGGAGAAGGGAGCAGTGGTGTAGTCAGGTACAACAGCATCCATCATCACATTACTTTCCAACTTAAACACGTATGCTCTGCATAAACAATTGCACTCTTTGCTTAATAACATTAGTTAAACGACTATATATACAAATTAATATGCATCCTTACAAACAAAGTACAAACTGCGCTTACATGAGGAGACAGGGAAGGTACCTTACATTACTCTTTTCTATTTCAGAGGAAGTACATAGACCACGCCAATCATACAGGGAAGGTAGGAAGGAGGCAGGAAAACAAGGTGGCGAGGCAGATGTGGGAGGACAACAACATTTCCAACAAAATTAGTTACGACAGGACCGCCCGTTCATGTATCTGTGTCAGCATCCAGTAACCCCCCTGAACCAAACAAAAGCTCAATCATTGCTCCCGCGATTTGCACCTCCCACCAAACATGCTTTTTTTTTTCTCCTCTCTTTCTCAACATGTAGACAAAGGATCCATGGCAGGACGATTCATTCCAGTCTGTGCTGCAAACTCTGATTTGAACCATCTGTGGAAAGTCTTGCACTGCTTTTTGTTATAGATTGTGCTAGCTCTGAAATCCCACGGTATAGAAGGTGGCGAGATGAAGGTTGTGCACGCTTTCTATCGCCATTTGTTTACCTTGATGGAGCAGGCAACTGTGGACAGCGCCAACAGAATCTAGACATAACAGTTTGGCCAGCAAGATTATCATTCAGATCCCACTGTATTTCGAATTCTGGAGCGGCCATAATTGGAGGGTACATAATTTACAGGGTACATTGCATGGAGCTGACTGTATCAGTTGCCTTCAAGCTTTGGATTCTTGGCAGACAGATTGACACCGAGTCTTAGTTGTAACATCCCATCAGTGTCTTCCTTACCCTATCGACAACACGGTTCCTATTAGTGATGCTGTTTGCCAAGGGGAACTCTTTGCAGTCATCCAGGAGGAATCTGTAGACCTCCCATTGGCGCTCGGATGCCGCTTGTCTCCCAATTTCAGCCTGATATGGGAAAAAGAAAAAAAGAGGGAGTAAATACTAACCCACAACGAATGAACTGGCTTGCTATCTTCTAAGTTCATTTAGTTCAAGAATTCTTACAGAGAAGATGCAGACCCCAAGTGCTTTCAAAGCAAAAGTAGCATCATAGAACACACGTGGCCGACCCTTCCCAGAGAGCTCAACCGGGTTGGCAACAAGGAGCTCTGTGTCAGGTCCACGACTGACGATCATAACCCTAAGGGGATGGAGCATCTCAGATCTCAGGCGTGACCGCAGAGCATCCTGTTTCTCAGGATCAATAACCTTTTTGCCATCTACTTGTTTAACAAAAAGATCAACCTCTCGACAACCTTTACTGACTGACCCTTTCTTGTCTGATCTGAACCGGCCATAAAATATCTGGAACAGAGTACCAAAAACCATGGTTTAGTAAGATAATATGCACAGATAATTTGAATTGAAATATATACAAGTAATAAGCTCCAAATACCTGAATGCTGCAGTCCTTCATTGTCCTCAATATGTCATAAATGAGACCCTTCTGATCAGCGCAGATAATTTGAACTAGCGTGTGTGCAGGGCTCAGGGAATTGTCAAAGTTAATATTGGCCGTCTGAACCTTCTTCAACTCCACGCTAAGCGAACTCGAGCAGATCTCGCTGTCAGCTAGCTCCACCCTGAACAGTTCCTCGGCAATTTTCGGTGGAAGAGAAGAGAATCCCTGCTGGAACCCTTCTGCTGACAGAACCTCACAGCTTATAGAAGGACCCAAGGTAGCAATTAACGTCAAGCAAGTCTCCTCTTGCCTTTCCTTTTTGTGCAACAGCTCCCTTCAGAGAGAAACATGCCTTGAGTCATATTTCTGAATTACTGCACAATGCTGCGATCAGCAGTGCCATAAAACTGAAGCTAATGCCTGAGGAAACAACAGATACAAAATGGTTGCGCCCTTACATGCCGTCGGTGATAAAGAAGAGGTCCACAACTCTTCCGTCCGGTGTGGTCGACACCTTCACTCTGTGGATTATAAGCTCCAAGTCCGATAGTATATGAGTCACATCTGCAAATAAATGACAAGGAACAGTCAATACTACTCCAATTTCATTTACAAAGCAGATGTTAAAAGCTTTTAAACACTTGATGGGTCATGAATGCAGAGATAGATAGATTGTCATATACAGTATATAGTTACCATGCAGCAATCCTTTGCGGTCCGGTGACAAGAGCTTGAGGAGGTAGAACTGCGAGGGGCCTGGCTGGCTGATCTCCGGGTAGAACGGGATGGAGTAGGAGGACGGGCACATCGACATGAGCCGGTTCTTGAGGCTCGCCCACCGGATTTTGATAGACGAGGAGCGGGGCACCACCCAGAACACCACGAAGCACCAGTGGCCATCCGTAGACACGTCTGCTAGAATCACATCACACAGACAAAACAAAACAAAACAAAAATCGAATTTTAGACGACAGTAACAATGGGGCTGAAGGTTCGCAGAATTCTGAACTGCAAAATTTAGTTGGGAGGACACAAGGACATGTACGAACGGCACGGTCAACATAGATATCTGGTAATGATTAAGGAGACGACATCAACTGTAGCAAGATCGGTTGCAACTTGGCAGTATAAAGAAAAAGGGAAATGGAGGCTCCCGTTCTAGTAGAAGCTAAAAGAAGAGCAGACAGATAACGATTTGTGAAACTATAACTAAAAAGAAAGAGATGGCGAAGGTGAGCTGTACACCCAGATCAATGGGACGAGAAATCTTGAAAGGTGGATAGAAAAAAAATGAAGGATAAGATCTTTGTTGACGCAACTCCACAACGGAAATCAGACGTGAGGTGGAAACGAAATCGAAACTGTATAGTCCCCAGCCCCGCCCAGACTCTGAATCGCAGGAAAGGCGAGAGACAAGGAATCGATTTTCGCGCAGAGACGGAAGGGTGGCTCGGTTGATTGAATTGAGTTTTTCAACGCAGAGAGGAAGAGGGGGAACGGGAACGGGAACGGGAACGGGGCATACCGCCGCGGGTGATGCGGAGGCCGAACTCGAGGATGGTGCGGCAGAGGTCGCAGCCGAGGCCGGCCTGGTCGGGGCAGTTGACGGTGACGACGGTCTCCTCGCCCTCGGCGGCGGCCAGCTGCATGACGACGGCGTCGTCCCCTCCCACGGCGGCCGCCGCCATGCCGCCGCCCAGCACCATCCCCCCTGCCCCTCCTCCTGGCCGCGCCGCCACCTCCCCCACCGGCATCACCACGCCGGCCGCCGGCGAGATTCCGGATCCTCCTCCTCCTCTGGTACCCTCTCTCTCTCTCACCTCCCTCTCTCTGTCGCGGGTCCCGTCCCGTCCGGTCGGGTGGTGGTCCTCTGTCCTCCTCTCCTTCTCCCTCAAGAAAAATTATAACCTCGACGACGGACGAGTGTTCCGCGGCGCTTAAATACTTGATTTTGCAGCGATCGGGTGGTGGTGGCGCGGCGGGCGGGCGGCAGCGGCGGCGGCCGCTTCATATCTGCGGTGCGGGGCTGAGGGTGCGTTTGGTTGGTGACCAGAACTTGCCACGCCACAGATTCGTCGTGCCACAGTTTTTCTGGCAGCCGTTTGGTTCACTGCCACAGCTATGGCACGCCACACTTTCTTAGCACCATGTCCCACACGTCATAGACTCATTTTCGTGCCAAAGTTTGCCAGAAGTGTGGCTTCGATTTTGTTCGCCACACTTTCTGTGGCAGCCACAGTTTGCCGAAGGTCAGGCGTGGCAAGTTCCGGTCACCAACCAAACGGACCCTGAGTCAGCGCTGGGTCGGCTACGTGCGCCGCGGGCTGGGGCCCACCTGTCATTGACTGCCCGCGCGCACCGTAACGGCTACGGGTACTAGAGACAGCTGCGGCCACGCGGGTTTCTGCGGTTGCAAAGGGAGGACATCCAACTCTTCTTCTTTTCCCTCTCCTATGAAACATCTACTAGGTCAAGTCAACCCTCTTTTGTCCAGGGTTTTCAATTTCGATATTAATTTTTTTTTGGCCACTCCTGGAATTACCAAATTCGTGAGATTTGGCTGAAATTTTTCTAGAGAGTTAAATATAAAGTATGGTTTTGTAAAAAAAATCTGAACGAAATATTATCTTGATTTATGAGTACGCCTCTGTTGAGTACAAGAATATATAATATAACAATAGAACATATATAAAAGTAAACTTTACCCTTAAGGGCACATGCCCTCCTGTTGTATCTAGAGTTATATAGCATGTATTAGTGCCAAATGAAGTTTCGGATTTTTCTTTTCGCCAACGCCAAAATATGTTTTGAAATTTGTGAAATTTCACCGTAATTTTAAACCCTACTTCGGTCTATTCCTTCTGTTGTTGTTTTACTCTACATTTTGTGCTCCAACATCTAATAATTTCTCCAAATGTAAACATATCTGTCTAGGTTTCTATAATATCAATTTCCTTATAAAAGGAACCATTATTATTATATAAAATGTTATATACACTTACAGCATAAGGTCGACACTATTATAATTACTATAAGAGTTACTTTTCGTTACATATTTCCATTGACATGACATCATTTTAAATATATTGCTAGTCAAATTAAAATTATAAAAGTTTGACTTATGATAAGTTTGGTTAAACTTATAATCAAATCAACTAGTAATTCTAAGATGTGTGGCACATATTGTCATGTGTTACATTCGATGAAAATCAGCTAAGTCCTTCCTTATGTTGTTGCTAGCTACTCAATCATTCAAAATTATAGACCGTTTTGGCTTTTTTTAGATACATAACTTTATTTTGCTATGAACCTACATATATAGATACATAATTATATATATATATCTAGAAAAAAAACTAAAATGACATATAATTAATTTGGAATTGAGGCAAATTTTTTTATGCAAGTATGCTTGTCGGCTATTCATATTGATAGAGTTCTTTATATCTCGACAAATCTTTTTGTTCCACTCTAATCTCTCCATTAGAGGGCCACATAAAGTTTTTTATCCGATCGTAATTAGAGACCTAACAAATAGTTTTTCAGCTATATAATTAAAGGAGTAGCACAACATTAGTAGTCCACATATGACAGGCTAACTACCCATGTCAAAAATTTGAGCGAATATTGTACCAGCATGTATGCTATAGTTGACATATTTATATGTTTTTGTAGCTAATTGCTACCATTCTTTGACTGTCCAAGAAGAACCAGAGACAGTTGGTGCCACATTGGTTGGGGTTGCAGAGGGTGAGAGGGAGGATATCCAATTCTTCTCTCCTCTCCCATAAAACATTAGGGTTACCCTCTTCTGTAGCATCCTAGTGCCTATTGAATAATCTCGCATGCCTCTATTCCTTGTATTTTTTTTCTTTGTATTTATTATTGCACTCCAACATCTAGTAGTAACTTGTCGTTCCAATGAAAACATGATTATCTAGATTTATGCAAAGGAATCATTTTTCTTAAAAGAAACCATTTGCAGGGAGAATGAAGCAAGATTTCATTTTCTGGAGGTTCTTCGTGTAAGTTAGGTGTTGAAATGGCAGGTTGGAGCTGGAGGTGGTAGCAGTGTGACAGGGGCATTGACAAAAAAATTTACAAATGGACATTCTTTTTTATTTTTTAGGCATAAATTATTACAAATTGTTGGTGATGGGTCTTTTTTTACTTCCAATATTTATAGTAAAAGTTGAAAACTAGATTTTTGAGATTATTGATTTAGGTACTGTTAGACATGCTCTTATGTCTATTAGCTATATGAGAGTCTCCTGTATTTTGACAAATCTTTATCTTTTGATGATCGACTCTAATAGGTGAGCCATCGATTGGCTATTTAATTAGCTAGATATGACTAGATGTGTGAAACACAAAATCAAATTCACATATATATATGAGTGGTCCGTTGCCCTTATTAGAAATTTTAGGTTATCGTACATATATATGTGTGTTATATAGTTGACCATATATGCATGTTTTTGTCGCTGATTGATGCATTTGTTTGACTATCTAGTAAGAAGAGTAGATATGTGAGCGAGGTCCGCTGCTCTTATTATAAGTTTTTATCCTAGGTAGTACATGTGCCCTTATTAAAAGTCAAATATCTTATAATTTGAGATGAATTGATTAGTTTATATACGTGCGCCATGAATTGTCCTATCTTTTGTGGACTATATATATACAATATGCGTACTAGTGAAATATAAATAAAACAATATTTTTGTTACTACATCATTGCTCAGTTCCTCTCTAGGAACTGAACACTGTCGGTGTTTCGAACCCGGGGGTATGACACCAACGAGTAATATGATCGCGTGCTTCTCTTCCTGGATGGTGATGCAAGATGACACAAGGATTTATCCTGGTTCGGGCAAAGAAAACCCTACGTCCAGCGGGGGGAGGAGGTTCTTGTATTGCTTGCACCTAAGTGCTTGTACAGGGGCGAATACAAGCTCAGTGAGCGTGGACCGGAGTCCGGACTCGGATGTGTGGGTGGACTGACGCGTTGTCTCTCGGAGTTGCGTCCCTCTAAACGAGGGCCCTAGCGTCCCCTTTTATAGAGCAAGGGGAGGCCAGGGTTACAAAAAGTATTACAGGTGTCGGGGCGTATGGTGCCCCATACGGAGAAGGGTAGGAACCCTGTCTTGTCGGGGCCACTGGAGCCGATGTGATCGTCGCTGTTGAGGCGTCCTTGAGTCGTGGCTTCCATCCCGGGCGCGGACGTGGGGGTGCGACAAGGCGGGAGCCGTACAGCACCCATCCCGGAATGTACAGTACGCGGTGAGGTCCCTCCGGGTCTTGGGGTACCTGTCCTCCAACAGCACGAAAGAGCTTGTCAGGGCTCGAGGGGCACGGTGCCGGCCTCGAGGTGGTGCCGTGAGGGCTCGAGGGGCGCGGAGCCTGCCTCGAGGTGTTACAGTGCATGGCTCGAGGCGCGCGTAGCCGGCCTCGAGGGGTTACAGTGCATGGCTCGAGGCGCGCGTAGCCGGCCTCGAGGGGTTACAGTGCATGGCTCGAGGCGCGCGTAGCCGGCCTCGAGGGGTTACAGTGCATGGTATGGCCGAACAGTGCTGTACTGGTGCCCTTTTGCCCATGCTTGTGGTGAAAACGAGACTTGACCTTTACACCGAGTCACTGTGGTACGTGTTGGGCACCAGTGGACATGACCGGAGTAGGTGAAGGCATTAAGTGCGTGGTATGGGGCTGACACGGCTGCCTGTGCCGCTCGAGGCCCGTGCGTCAAGGCTCGAGATGTAGGGGCGCGCTCGCCCGAGGCCTGGAGGGCTCAGGCGAGACGGAGAGCGAGCGTTCGGGTGTTTGCGTTAATTGGGGGTACCCCTTTTTTTGTACCACCGACAGTAGCCCCCGAGCCCTTGTTTGAGTGCTTGCACTCGAGCAGGGGCTCCAGGTTGGGATCTCGATGGGTAGCTGACTGGTCTCGAGGGTCTTGTTGATTTGACTCCGTGGGTGTCGTGCGAGCGACACCCGCGGGTGTAGCCCCCGAGGCCATGGGGGAGTGGTTAGAACTCCCTCGTGGGCTTTTCGAAGAATCCTCCGTCGCTAGGGAACCTTCTGCCCAGTGGGCGCGCCTTTTTAGGCGGGAGTCGTCAGGGAGCGGAGATCACGACGCCGCGCGTACCTGTCAACAGGCTCAAAATGTGGTTCGGTAGTAATGTTAAGTATTCGCGGTAACCTTTCCTTTGCCGTGGGAGACTTCGCCCGAGGCTTGGCTCGGAGGGCTCGGACGAGACGGAGAATGAGCGTTTGTCCTGGGCCTGGTCTCGAGGGCTCAGGCGAGATGGGGGTCGAGCTTTCATCCGAGTCCTGAAAATCTCATGCTCACATAAGAAAAAGAGATTAGTCGCAACTGTCCGAGTTTTTAGACCCTCTTTCGTCGAGGGGTGCCAGGCTGAACCGACTGGCCGGCTCCTCGAGCTGTCCGGTATGCCGATTGCCCTGGCTTGTCATCCCGCGAGTCCTTTCGATCGGATGCGAGGGGGGATGCCTCGTACTACCCCGAGTGGGCGAGTATCGAGGTTCCCGATGAGCTAGTAACGGGGAATCCAAGTGAGAGCTCGTGCCCCGTTCGTTAGGGGTCGACTGTGGCCCGGAGGCGGTCTCATAAAGCATGGGCGCTCAGTCTGCAGGAGTGCCGGGTCCATTCGATAGGGCCCGGTGGCACGATGCCTCCCTCCGAGGGGATCTCACTGCACGTCGAGCTCCCCGCCTTGGATACACGTGAGGGGCCTCGAGGGCTTGGCCCTCGAGTAATGCCTCGAGTGGCGCCCCTTGGTGTCCCTGACTCGGGTGCTCGAAGCCGGCTGTCGAACCCTCTTCGAGGGCCAGCCTTCGCTGCTTCGAGGCTTAGGGCCGGGGCCCGTTTTTACCTTCGTGAAGAGGCCTCCGTCGTCTGGGAATCCTTCTGCCCGTTGGGCGTGCCTTTTTAGGCGAAATCTGCCGGGGAGAGCGGCGGACGCGAAGCCGGAACGACGGTCGTGGAGGGCCCGGGTAGTGGAGCGAATGGGGAGCTGCCGCGTGTACCCTGCATCCGGCTCGAGACGTGGTTAGACGGGCGCATTAAATGCATGCGGTTACCTTTTTCCGTCGTCGTGGGACGCCTCGCCTGTTGGTGTTCTTTCGTATAAATACCAAAAGAAAGGAGGGGGTTCGTTTACTTTGCCTTTGCCTTTACTTTCGCCGTAGCCCGCGCACGCCTTCTTCCCAATCTCGTAATTGGAAATCTTCCCGGCCGCCCGTCCGCAGCTCAGATCCGTGCCGCTGCCGACATGGCTGCCCAATCTCAAGTGCTGCCGCCTGAGGATTGGAGCCCATCGAAGACGACGCAGGAGGAGTTGGAGACGCTGGTGGGGCGTGGGCTCCTCCGCCCCAACCCGGAGGCGGGGCCGGCGTGGTGGATTCTTCCATCGGCGGACCACCGTGAGCCGCACCCGCCGGAGGGGTACGTGGTGAGCTTTACTCGCTACCATCGTATGGGGCTCGGTGTTCCGCCGAGTCGCTTCATGCGGGCGCTTACCCACCACTTCGAGGCGGAGCTGCACCACTTCTCCCCCAACTCAATCTCGCACGCCGCCATCTTCGCCGCGGTGTGCGAGGGATATTTGAAGATGGAGCCGCACTGGGAGATGTTCGTCCACCTCTTCCGGGGCGAGCTCTTCGTCAAGGCCTCGAAGTCCGGCGGGAGGCGGTTCGTGCGTATGGGCTCCTTGGCCATCACCGCGAGGACTGGACCTTCGTCGGCCGGCGTCCCGCGCGAGTACCTGCGCTACAAGCTTTCTTCTAACCAGGCGGGGTGGGACTACCACTGGTTCTACTTGCGGAACGAAGGTGGCCTCTTTCCGCAGTATACCGGCGGTGTTCTCACCCGTCGCCCAGAGAAGTGGACCTGGGGCGTCGCGTCGGACAGGCAGCGCCACCTGGTGCCGCTGATGAAGGCGATGAAGGAGTTGGTGGAGGAGAAGGGGCTGACCGTCGCGGCGGTCATCTGGGCGTTCCACCAGCGGAGGGTCCTTCCGCTGGCGGAGCGTCCCCTCCTCATGTTCGAGATGGGGCCTAAGGCCTCACTCGAGGGGTTGAAGCGCTCGAGGTTGGCGGAGGTCGGGCTGTCCCGGAATGAAGCCGTCTCCCGGGTGTCGATCACGATCCAAGGGACGTTCCGTCCCGAGGAAGCCAACCTGATCGCCATGGCACCCGCCACGGGGTGTCCTGACCTGGTAAGTTTTCCTCGAGCCGGTTGCCCTCGAGCCCCTCCTTTCCTCTTTCTTCCCGTAATCTTCCTTATCTGTTCTGTTCTCGCAGGGGGCGTTTACCTTTCGCGCGTCGAGGCCTCCGGTGAGGGAGGACGCCGCGGATACCCAGGTGAGGCGCCTTTCTGCTCAAAAAGACAAGGAGAGCAAGGACGCCGAAAAGAAGAAATTGAAAATCAAAAACTTGCGTCGCTCGGCTCGGGAGCAGAGGCTGGCGAAGGCTCGCCGCAACCGCCAGCCTGGAGACGAGTCTCCAGAGCTGAGCTCCTCGGGCTCGGAGGAGGAGAGCGATGACGAGGATGAGGATGATGACGAGGGGATGGACGCGCGTTTGAGACGTGCGGGGGTCTTCGGCGTCGGGGCTGACCCCTCCTTTGTGCAGGAGGAAATGTTGGAGGTCCCCCCGGCGAAGGGATCGCGCGGGGCGCAGTCGCGGAGGGCCGCGCCGAGCCAGGCTTCGCTCGAAGCCCAGGGGACTTCGAGCTCCGCGCCGGACGCGCCAGCTGTCGTGAGGAAGCCGCGGACCAGGAGCGCTGTCGACGCGGCGCAGAAGGAGTCGACGTCGGCGTCGACCCAGGCGGGGGTTCCCGAGAGGGGCCGGCCCTCGAGGGCTGGCCCTCGCGTCGAGAGGGACCCTGAGCCCGCCCGTCGCGAAGCGTCGAAGAGCGCTTCGAGCCCCCGAAGGAGCGGACAGCACGATGGGGCGTCGAGCCCCCGCCACCATGAGCGTCGTGGGAGGAGCCCCCGAGCATCTCGTGACCAGGGGCGCGAGCGTTCCCGGAGTCCATCGCCGCACCGCCGCCAGGACGCGGGGGCGGACGCCGGAGAGCGCGACCACCAGCGTGGGCGCCGGAGCAGGTCCCGGAGCCCGCGCCGGGGCGAGCGCCACGACGTCAGCACGAGGGCGGTGCGGTCGCCCTCCCGCGATGCGGGGCGGAAGGAGGGCTCTCCCTCGAGGTCGAGCCAGGGGAGGCGTCGGGAGACCTCCCCCCATCCCAACCCTGCGGAGACGGCCCAGGCGCAGGGCTCGAGCCGCGGGGTGGGCTCGAAGCCCCCGAGTGGGTCCGGCGACTCCGGGAAGAAGACCAGCCGCCGCTTCGGGTGAGTAGTTTCTTTGGGTCTCGTCGGTAGTGAGGCTTCACTTCTTTGCTTTTAATGACGCGTGCCATCTCCATCTTCTCAGGGGGAAGCGCTCCTACCAGGAGGTGGACCTCGCTTCGTCCAAGCGGGCCAAGGCCTCGAGCCCCGTCGAGGCACAGGCACCCCGAGGTATGGCACCTTCCTCCGCTAGAGAGGCCGCTTGGCTGGAGAAGGCCCGAGCTGCCATGGCTCGAGGGGGTCGCTTGGTCGTCGCAAATTTTGGTGAGGCCGTCGTCATCGACCATAGGGGTCGAGGTACTCTTCTTGGTTCTGACTTCTCTGTCGTCTCGTATTGCAGGGGCCTCAGCTCATGGCATCGAGCCTGCCACCACCGTACCCGCCGAAGCGTTGCCTCCTCCCCCTCCTCCTTCTCCCATGATGGTGCCGACTGGGAGCGCCATCCTTCCCTTCACCACGACAGGTGCTCCGGAGGAAGCGCCTGGGGCGAGCACGGCCCCGCCGGTGTCTGGGGCTGAGGGGACCGCGCCCCTTGTGGCTCCGACCAGCACGGGCCATGCTGCGGAGGGGAGAAGGGGGGAAGAGGCGTCGGCGGAGAAGGAGCCGACGGTGGAGGACCTCCTGAACGAGCTGGAGCAGGGGCCGCTCCTTGCTGCGGGCTCGACGATGGCGGCGGCGCCCGAGGTGCCGGCTAGCGCCGACAAGGCGCCGGAGAGCCCGGCCAGGGAAGAGGGCCCAGGGTCGAGCCTTCCCTCGACCGATCCGCAACAGGAGGCGCCGGCGGAGGGACGGAGGGAGTCGGGGCTCGTGCCGTCAAGCGGCGGGTCGCTGTCGGAGCAGCTCGAGGCGGAGGAGGGTCTGCCCGACATCGAGCTCGACCGGCCGATATGGCCGTTTCCCGTCCCACTGAGCCCGCCCCTTGCCGTGGTCCCCATCGAGCAGTCGGCCCAGCGGGGGGCCCCGCGCGAGGTGCGGTCCATCTTCCGGGAGGTGGCCGTGCTTATGGCGGAGGCGGAGCGGTCCTGCTCCGAGGAGGCGGGCCGATCCGCACAGGTGTCAGCCGCCCTCGAGCGGGCCGAGGCGGAGCTTCGAGATCTCCGCGCGGAGCTGAGCCGGAACGCCCAGATGGCGAGCCGGCTTAACGAGGCGGAGGCGGAGGTCCGGGTGGCTCGAGGCGAGGTCGCCCGATCCAGGGAGGAGGCTGCCGCCGTTCTCGAAGCGTCGAGGAAGGAGGCCGCGGACGCCCGAAGCGAGGTCACCTCCGCCCGGGCTGAAGCCGAGGCGGCGAAGCAGGAGGCTGCTGACGCCCGTGGCGAGGCCGCCGCCGCCCGGACCGCAGCGGAGGCGGCAAGAAGAGAGGCCGAAGACGCCGTGAGTGGCGCCGACACCGCCCGAGCTGCCGAGGGGGCGGCGCGGCAGGAGGTGATCCGCAAGGATCTGGCCCTGGTAGAGGCGGGCCGGCTGATCGAGGACCTTAGGTCCGAGAAGCTCCTCACGCTGGCCGAGAAGCGCAGGCTGGAGCAGCGTGCTGAGGGCCTGACCAGCGACCTCGCCGCATTGGGGCAGCACTGCGACGGTGAGGCTTACATCTTGTTCTTGTTTGGGTCTCGAAGTTCTTTGTTACGCCGCAGTCTCACTCTTCCTTGTTTGTTGCGCAGAGGTCGAGAAGACGGTCGAGGAGCTCCGTGAGACAAACCAGGCTCTCTTGGACCAGCTCCAAGACGAGACGATGGTGGCGGAGCGGGCTCGCTCTTCTCTCGATCGGCTCGGCCCCATGTGGGGTGCTCCTCCTGTTGCCGCGGCAGAAGGTGCAACGGCTCGGTGAAGGGTCGAGATGGCGGACTAGAGGGGGGGTGAATAGTCCAATTGAAAAACTTAAACTTAATCGCAGCGGAATGGCTAACCGAAACAAATGCGGAATTAAAACTAGCGGTCTAGCCAAGACTACACCCCTCTACCTATACTCTATGACACCTTACAAAAGATCCTAATCAATGCAAATAAGGTGTCGGGCTAGCTAGAGCTCACCTAACCAATTCTAGAAGCAAGGTCACACAACCTAAGCAACTAGTACTCAATCAACCGGGGAGCTCCTACACATGCCACTAAGCAAAAGCACAAAGCCTAAGCTCACTAGCAATGCTCAATAACAAGGCTACACAAGCCAAATTAGAGAGCTCAACTTAGCTACACAATCTAAGCAATATGACTAGCAAGACTACAAGTCAACTAGTCACTCACGGATTAACTTCTAAGCTACACAAGCAAGGAAGGTAACTAGCACTACAAAGCTAACTAATCATAAGAGCAACTACACTAGCACATGTATATGAACAAGTAAATACAAGCTAGAGAAAGGAGTTGCAAACCACCGAGAAGATGAACACGAAGTTGACACGGTGATTTTTCTCCCGAGGTTCACTTGGTTGCCACCAAGCTAGTCCCCGTTGTGTCGACCACACTTTGGTAGTTCGGCGGCTAATAGGCACCATACCTAGCTCGACACTCGAGCGCCGCAAGAACTCACCCACAAGTGAGGGTAACTCAATGACACGCGCAATCCACTAGAGTTGCTCTTCGCGATCCCCGCGGGGCGAGCACAATGCCCCTCACAATCCTTCTCCGGAGCCACGCACAATCTTCACGCGGGCTTCACGACGGAGACTCGATCACCAAGCCGTCTAGGAGGTGGCAACCTCCAAGAGTAATAAGCACCACCGGCTTGCAACTCGAACACCTAGTGCCACTTGATGCAATCTCTCAAAGCAACGCACTAGAATCGCTCACTCGCAATAGATTCGCACGCTAGCAAGCACACGCGAGTTAGAAGGCTCCCAGGCACATCCACACAAGCCACCAAGGCTTTGGAGTGCTCCCACCTCGGCCAAAGCCGGCCTCCGCTCCTATTTATAGAGGGGAGCGGCCAACTAGCCGTTTCCCCTTTCTCTGCGCTCGGTCGGTAGTACCGGTCCCCCTGGCCGGTAGTACCGGCCTCGGTCAACTAGCCGTTTCCTCACATCGCGCTGATTTAGTCAAACCACCGACCCTTGGTCGGTTCCTCCGGGCCCGGTAGTACCGGCCTTATGGCGGTACTACCGGCAGGTCATTTTTCAAACGAACAGAGAGCTCTGCAAAAACTGGTCAAACCACCGGCCAGGCCCGGTACAACCGAGCCCGGTGGTACCGGGGTTATAGCGGTACCACCGGTAGTTCATTTTCAAAACTACACAGAGACCTCTGAAAAACTGGGCAACAACCGGCTGAGCCCGGTAGCACCGGGCCCGGTGGTACCGGGGTTATAGCGGTACCACCGGTAGTTCAAATTGCGACCAACACAGAGAGGTCTGCACGCTACGAAAAAGACCCCTTCTGGCCGGTACCACCGGTCGATCCTGGCCGGTACCACCGGCTGCACACAGAGAAACCCATTTTCATCTTTGAGTTGATCCAAAACTATTTCAACAACTTCTCCTTTGCAAATGTGCTAACACCACCAAGTGTATATCAACATGTGCATGTGTGTTAGCATTTTCACAATCATTTTTCAAAGGATTTTCACTTGCTCTCACCACGCCACTTGATCCTAGTAACATCGCAAAGTTAGATCGCTCAAGTGGCACTAGATGACCGATATGCAAACAAGTTTGCTCCTCTTAATAGTGCGGCCATCTATCCTAAACCCGGTCATAATCTTCTCTACACACCTATGACCGGTGAAATGAAATGCCCTATAATTATACCTTTGCCTTGCGCATTCCATTCCATCTCCTCCGGTGTTGATGCAACACATGCACCAGCCTCTTCATCAAATGATATGATCCACTTCATATCATCACATGGCCTCCATGGTCCATCGATCTTGACATCACTTGCTCTTCACCATCGCTTCGGTCCTTCGGCGCCAAGTCTTGCTTAAGCCTCCCGACACTCGGTACCAACGGCTTCAAAGCCTCAACTTGCCCTTCACCTTCGCGACCGGTCCATCAAGCCAAGTCTTGCCTTGATCTTCACCATCTTAGCCACATGACCACATGTCATGTTTCATGTGCATTAAGCCCCTTCTTGATCACCACATGTGTGAGCTTCACATCAAGTCCAAGCCATTCACCTCCATGGCTCAAGTGCTCACACACATGTACCTGTGGACTAATCCCTGTGTATCTCACATAAACACCATTAGTCCACCTAAGTTGTCACTCAATTACCAAAACCAAACTAGGACCTTTCAATCTCCCCCTTTTTGGTAATTGATGACAACTCTACAAAGATATGGAAATTAAGCCCTTTGGATTCTATGTTACTTATCCAACATTAAGACCATATAAGAGAATTTGGAAAGCACCATACAACCCGACTTTGTAGTGTTAACTCCCCCTACATGTGTGCTCAAATGGTTTGGTTTCAAGCTTGCACACATACATAAATATGAAATTTGTGGGAGTGTTAGCACTACTAAGTGATGCTAAGGTATGATGAAATTTTACCTTTGAAGCGTGCATACCACATTTTGATTCATCCTTAGCATCGACCTTGCTAGAAACAAGTGAAACTAGATACCACATGAGATCAACAATATAATCAAGGTTCTAGTTACCACTTGCTACACTAAGACTATGCTCTAAATACCAAATGAAGGAAATCAATCATCATCCAAGTCTTAGTTCTAGCAAATATTGCACACAAGCATATAAGAATTTAGAACATATGCAATGCAAGCAAGCAAATGTAATGCACAATCAAATGCATTAACATGTTATTCATGAGCTTGCTCCCCCTACTTGTGTGCTCTCTTTGTCCAAGAATTTTGATCCTTTTCCATTGTTCACTCTTGCTCCCTCTTGATCCATGTCCATCTTCTTTTCTCCCCTTTGTCCTTGACATATCATAATTGACATATCTTTTCCTTAACTTCTCCCCCTTGTCATCAATGACCATAAAAGGTATGTTTTTCTTGATACAAAGGGTTGCACTAGGGTAGATGGTTTACACTTGAGTCTTCATTTTTGATGGGCACCACCATATGTGTTGGAATGACACCATGTGTAGGATCGTTGACCTTGATACCAATAGGTAGGGCACCTCCCCTATGTCATAGCATGGGTCATCTGCTTGATAAACTTGAGCTCTTGTTGGTGAGGGATGCTTTGCTTGATTTGATCACTTAAAGTTGAGGATCACTTGAAGTCTTGTAGGATACCACTTGAATGAAAATTTAACTTGATATCCATTTGCATTATTATCTTCTTCTTGAACTCTTGTCATCTTCATGAGCTTCTCATTTGTGACTTGAACTAGGCAATATTGCACAAGATATCTAACTCGGTTTGCTCTAGAGTAAGCTTCTTCACACATCTTTCAATGGTTATCTTACTCATGTTGAATTAGACACTTGAATGTTCATCTTCTAGATCAAGTACTTGGGTTCACTAGCTCATGAACAAACTCATATACTAACCACTAGATCATATAATCAAACAAGCAATAGTGGTAGGCTATGAATTTAAACTTTTCATTTGTTATGCATGATCCTATTAAGCATGTACTATATGCACTAATCACATACTAGTAAGGGATGAAATGATCATGCACATTACAATGATACCTTCGCTATCTTGGAGTAGAGGATAGTCATTTGATTCCAATTAAGCTCCAAATAGCAATGTGAAGTCCATGGTGAAGACCAATAGATAGATACCAAATAAATGATACCAATTGATGAAATCCATCTTCACCCATATGATTAAGTGCACTATCTTGTTGTGGTTGGCTTGCTTCTTCATTTGATCTTTGCTTGCATTTATGAATACCACTCATGATTTTCTTCTCTATCTTGGGTGTAGCTTGCTCTCTAGATCAATCCTTTTGATTTCTTCAACTAAGCATCTCCAATGATACTTTAGATCACCACTTCCATGTTAGCCTTCCAAGCCTTGCTTGGTTAACCTACCAAAGGCGGCAAGCCCCTACAAAGGGAGAAGTGACCTCTCTCCAAAGAATCATCCTTGATACTCACTTGAATTGACTTGGTTTGATTGATCCAAATGATGAACTCTTCTTAAGATATGACATTGAACCTTCTTTGAGTCCTTTTCTTTCTTTCCAAAAGATCTTGAATTTTATACTAGACCTTGATCTTTATCTTCATCTTGATGTTGGTCTTGATCTTCAATTTGAGTACCAAATGTGTCCCAAAAACACTCATCAATCAAATGAACTTGTACTCATCTTTGTCATGCTTCTAGCTTATTTCAAAACCAAACATAGGACCCTCAACCACTCATAAACATGATTCCAACTTGAGGGCCTTTCAATCAAAGTGACTCTAGATCAATCCAATATTTGTCACTTTTCTGGCAGATTCTATCCTTCTCAAAGAAACATGCATATCTCCCAAAATATAAGTCCAATGACCATGAAATTTGATGGAGATGTGCTTCTCTAGGTGTTCTAGCAGCCATAAAAATTTGAGCTTCATTGGCTTTCTAGATTGCTACCAGATTTCAATTCTTTCAATAGTACTACATGCTGAAAACTGCTGCACTATAGTTGACAAGATCTACTCCAAACTAAAGTACATCTTATCCAATAATCAAGAATTTTGCACAGCAACTAATATCATAAGTGTAGAGCATGTGTACCAAATTTCAAGCCAATCCAAAAAGATTTGATCATCCAAACATGGCTATCTTCTCAGCTCACTCAGATTTTGCAATATTGAACAATTTTGAGCAATTGAGCTATACTCTACCAATTTGAATCAAACTTGAGCTAACTTGTTTGAGTATTCTCACAAGACATATATCCATTCAAATCACTTACTAAAAGAAGTCTCATGAACATATCCATTCAAACTAACTCAATTTTGATCACTAAGCATCAAATCCATTCAATCATCTTATAGCAAGCAACATATGCATATATATCCAATTCAATCATCTCATATGCATCTAAAAGAACATGATCAACTAGAGATATACCTTAGTAGCTCATGATCATGAAATAGCAAGCTTCTAATCAATTCGATTGCAAGCCTTCAAATAATTCCAATCAACCACCACAACTTGATCTTTGCACTTGTATGTTGTAGCACTAGGACTTCACTCTTTTGTCTTGGCATTGGGATGGATTTGCACTAAGCTTCATTACTTGATTCAATCACATGATGATCAACATAGAACAAATTGAATCAAGTCTCCAATGCCATGGTACCTACACACATTCATCCACTTTTTGATGGTACCCAAACTAGTTTGGGTCCTCTCAAGTTAGGTGCAACATACTTAGGCAATGCCTTAGTATGAATAGCGGGATGTTTTGCAATAGCAACCAATGTGGTACCATTTACATCCTTTCTAAGCACATTAACATTATTAATTGAAATCGGCTTAGAAATCATACCTAGGGGACATGAATTAGCCATGTGTCCCCTTTCTCGGCATGAGTAGCAACTTCTCTTAATTGAGCCTTCTCTTCCTTGCTCATTTGTTGCTTCTCATTGCCTTGCCTCTTCTCATTTGCTTGAGCCTTCTTCTCAAGCTTGGTAGGACACTTCGAGGCAAAGTGTCCCATGTCACCACACTTGTAGCACTTGATGTGAGCCAAATCTTTCTTCTTTTCTTCATTCTTGCTCATCATCATTTTGGCATCATGGATGTGAGTTGGATGCCTTGCTCTTCCGCCCTTCTTTTTTTCTTCTTCTTCATCAAGTCACCATCATGATGGTTGTTCTTGATTTGAGCTTGGGGCTTCTTCTTGTTGGGGCAAGCCTTTGCAAGATGTCCCATCTCATGGCATTGATAGCACATGAAATGAGATAGCTTTCTTGTTCTTGCTTTTTCATTTTTCTTTCATGTCTTCTCTTGCCCCATCTCTTGCCTTTGACATTGCCTTTGTCAAAGCCAATGCCACTCTTGTCACCATAGCTTCTTTGATTCTTCATCATGTGCTCATAGGTGACTTTTGATTTACACCACCTCTCTAACTTGTTGCTCAAATTCTTCACTTCACTTTTGAGCTCATTGTTCTCCTTCAAAAGGTTAGTCTCACAAGACAAAGAAGTAGAACAAGCATTTATATGTGAAGAACATGGCATAGATATTAAATCTTCACAAGAGGTGGATACATGCTTCTTCTCTACATCACAAGGGTTAGCACAGATATGTGATTGATCATTTGACCCAAATGATGAGCTCTCACTAGTTTTAGTTTCTACATTAGAAGCTTCTTAGTGAGAAAAGCATGGTCTTGTACCAAGTTGTCATGAGCAACACTAAGTTCCTCATGAGTCAATTTAAGCTCATCATGTGAACAAGTAGTAACATAAAGTAGATGCTTTTGTTGTTCACATGCATTCTTTAGAAATGAGTTTTCTTTTGTCAATTTTGCATTTTAGACATCTCATTTTCTAAAGCGATGGTCATGCTAGCAAGTCTACTAACAAGCTCATCATATGAATCAACATGATCAACCACATTAGCATTAGATACCTTGGTGTCAACTTGTGACATGAAGCAATGTGTGATGGGCTTGTAGTAGTATCACAATCATCGCCCGAGCATGAGCCATCAACATCATCAAGTGTGCTTGAAGTATCTTCATCGATTGCATTACTTGAACATGAGGTGGAGCAATCTTCCACAATCGCGGAGTTGTGGTCTTGCTCAACATCCTCATGTGCCACCGTTCTTCCTCCTTTATGAACTTGCCATCATCAAACGTGGGGGGATCACATGGCCTTCACCATGGTCCATCGATCTTGACATCACTTGCTCTTCACCATCGCTTCGGTCCTTCGGCGCCAGTCTTGCTTAAGCCTCCCGACACTCGGTACCAACGGCTTCAAAGCCTCAACTTGCCCTTCACCTTCGCGACCGGTCCATCAAGCCAAGTCTTGCCTTGATCTTCACCATCTTAGCCACATGACCACATGTCATGTTTCATGTGCATTAAGCCCCTTCTTGATCACCACATGTGTGAGCTTCACATCAAGTCCAAGCCATTCACCTCCATGGCTCAAGTGCTCACACACATGTACCTGTGGACTAATCCCTGTGTATCTCACATAAACACCATTAGTCCACCTAAGTTGTCACTCAATTACCAAAACCAAACTAGGACCTTTCACTCGGGGCGATGCCTTGGTCGACGCCTTGTGCTTCTTCGACGAAGCCGCACGGGACCGTGTCCGGCGAGCTCTCCATCACGGCGTCAAGCAGACACTCGCGGTTGTTCGCTCCGGTTTCCGCTTCCCGGTCCATGTTGTCGCGAATGGCTTCATCGAGATCGAGGGGAAGGATGAGGAGTGGAACAACCGCCGAGTTGACAAAATTTTGGAGAAGATGGAGAGGCCGGGGACGTCGCTTGCGAAGATCTTCGAGGAGGACGTGCTGCCTCCTGACGCCAGCAGCGGTGTCGGGAGCCCTCCTCCTTCGAGCTCGGGCGTCGAGGTCGAGCCTGCCATCGTGGACCTCGGGGAGGAGTACCGCACCGACGAGGACTGAGGCCTGCGTGCCAAATTTGGGCGTCGAGGCCCTTGTAAGAATTCTGTGAAACAAATGAGGGTACGTCGAGACCCGAATGTATATGTGATTTGTTTATGGAAAGAGTTGTTTTCTTTTCAAATGCGTTTGACCGCTTCTCTTTGTCGTGAGCTCGAGTTTCTCCTAACTTAGTCTGTGTTCCTTTAGTGCGTCGCGAGTCCCTCGAGGGGAGACGTAGGTAGGGTACCGTAGCCCGGGGGCGTAGGTGGACGTCTACGTCGACGTCCCCCGACTCTTGGGGTTCGAGGGTATTTACGGGTTTAGACGTTGCTAGTACGCTCGAGATGTGAATTGAGATGGCGGTCAAACAAAACTGAAAAAGGAAAATGCTCATTTTTTTCCGGAGTCTGGGGGGGGCGTTTACCCCCTTGTCAGCCCCCCGAGGGAGGCTCGACCCTGAGCTAGGCAGGGTCGAGCTACCTTGAGTTGTAAGGAACATGAAATATGGAGCACAGAGTTGGACCACTTCATATTCACGCGTGTTTGTAGCAAAGGCAATAAAATGACAGGGAGTCGAGGCCCTTAAGGGTAGAAGCAGACGTAGCTGAGATATGTTCCACGCGTTTGTCAGCATACTCATGCTTGGTCGTCGTAGCAGGCTTGTATGTGCCTGGCTTGAGCACTTCAGCCACGGTGTATGGTCCTTCCCACGGAGGGTGAGCTTATGGCGGCCCTCGATTATCTTGCAGCCGTCGAAGCCGAGGTCCCCCACCGCCAGGGTCCCTTTGCGCACCGTGCTTGTCGTGGTAGCATCGAAGTGTTTGCTGGTAGCGTGCAGATTTGATGAGCTCCGCGTCCTCGGGCCTCCTCGAGCTGGTCCTTGGCGTTGGCAGCCTTGCGTCGCTGTTTGGCTCATTGTAGGCTCGAAGTCGAGGTGAGCCGTACTCGAGGTCCGTAGGTAAGACGGCCTCGGCGCCGTAGGTTAGGAAAAACGGAGTGAACCCGGTGGCTCGACTCGGCGTAGTCCTAAGGCCCCACAGCACCGAGGGGAGCTCTGCGGCCCACCCCTTTCCGAAGTTTTTGAGGGTCTTGAATAGCCTCGGCTTCAGCCCATGGAGTATCATGCCGTTGGCGCGCTCGACCTGCCCGTTGCACTGAGGGTATGCGACCGAGGCCCATGTCACGCGAATGTTGTTGTCGTCGCAGAAGTTGGTGAACTTTTTGCCCGTGAATTGGGTGCCATTGTCGGTGATGGATGACATTTGGCACCCCGAACCGGTACATGATGTTGGCGATGAACTCGACAGCCTTCTCTGAGGTGGGGTCTCCTATCGGCTTAGCCTCGATCCACTTGGTGAACTTGTCGACGGCCACGAGCATGTGTGTGTACCCTCCACTTGTCCTTCTGAGGGGACCCACGAGGTCGAGCCCCCAAACGGCAAATGGCCAAGTGATTGGGATCATCTGCAGGGCGTGTGCGGGTTGGTGCGTTTGCTTGGCGTAGAATTGACACCCATGGCATGCTCTGGACCAAACGCTTGGCATCCCCAATGGCGGTCGGGCCAATAGAAGCCTTGTCGGAAGGCGTTGCCAACCAGGGCCCTCGGCGCCGCGTGGTGCCCGCAAGCCCCCGAGTGCATATCGTCGAGGAGCTTGCGTCCTTCCTCGAGTGGGATGCAGCGTTGGAGGATCCCAGTCGGACTTCGTCGGTATAGCTCCCGTTCGTCGCCGTAGACGACGTAGGTCTTGGCCCTTCGAGCGATGCGTCGGGCCTCCGTCTTGTCCTCTGGTAGCTCGCCTCGCGTCAGGTAGTCGAGGTAGGGCGTCCGCCAGTCGAGGGGCCGTGATGACGAAGGGCCATGTGCGTCGACCTGCATCGCCTCTGCGGACGTCGAGGGATCCTTCTCGAGGGGTGGCGTTGAGAGTCGAGCCCCCGTGTCCTGCTCGAGGGGGTGGCGTCGAGGGGCCAGCCCCGGGTCGATTTCGACGGATGGCTCGAAGACGTCCCTCGAGAAGACGTCTGGTGGTACCGTGCCACGCGTGGACGCCAACTTTGCCAGCTCGTCTGCGGCCTCGTTGTACTTCCGAGCTATGTGATTGAGCTCGAGGCCATAGAACTTGTCTTCCAGCTTGCGTACCTCCCCGCAGTATGCCTCCATCTTGGGGTCGATGCAGCTTGAAGCCTTCATAACCTGGCTGACGACGAGCTGCGAGTCACCTCGGGCGTCGAGGCGTCGGACCCCGAGCTCGAGGGCGATGCGCAGCCCATTGACGAGGGCCTCATACTCGGCGACGTTGTTGGAGGCGGGAAGTGCAAGCGTAGCAGGTAGCGCATGTGTACTCCGAGGGGCGAGATGAAGAGCAGGCCTGCTCCCGCCCCCGTCTTCGTGAGAGATCCATCGAAGTACATGGTCCAGAGTTCGGCCTGAATCTGCGCCGGCGGGAGCTGAGTGTCGGTCCATTCAGCAACGAAGTCCGCCAATGCTTGCGACTTGATGGCCTTTCGCGGGGCATAGGTGATGGTCTCCCCCATCAGTTCGGCGGACCACTTGGCGATGCGCCCCGTGGCCTCCCGATTGTTGACGATTTCTCCGAGGGGGAAGGATGACACCACCGTTACGGGATGAGCGAGGAAGTAGTGCTGGAGCTTGCGCCTGGTGACGATGATGCCGTAGAGCAGCTTTTGGATGTGCGGGTACCGGACCTTGGCCTCGGAGAGTACCTCACTGGTGAAGTATACCGGCCGCTGGACCGGCAACGTATGACCCTCCTCGTGCCTCTCGACGGCTATGACCGCGCTAACCACCTGAGTGGTTGCGGCCACATAGAGGAGGAGGGGCTCGGGGGAACCGTCACCTTCGGCTGGTCGTGGGGGCACGAGAATTGGTGCGCACGTCAGCAGCCCCTTCAACTTGGTTAAGGCCTCCTCGGCTTCGGCGGTCCACGCAAAGTGTTCCGTCTTTTTTAGTAGGCGGTAGAGGGGTAGTGCTTTTTCTCCCAGCCTCGAGACGAATCTGCTGAGAGCGGCTAGGCAGCCTGTTACCTTCTGTACGCCCTTGAGGTCACGAATCGGGCCCATCCTCGTGACTGCTGAGATTTTTTCAGGGTTTGCCTCGATCCCCCGTTGCGAGACGATGTAGCCAGTAGCATGCCTCGAGGCACACCAAAGACACACTTCTCGGGGTTGAGCTTCACATTCTTGGCCCGGAGGCACTCGAACGTGGTCTCGAGGTTGCTGATGAGGTTCCCTACTTTTTTGGTTTTAACCACGATGTCATCGACGTAGGCCTCGACGGTCTTGCCTATGTGCTCGCCAAAGATGTGCTGCATACATCGTTGGTACGTTGCCCCGGCGTTTCGAAGGCCGAAGGGCATCGTAACATAGCAGTACATACCAAATGGCGTGATAAAAGAGGTCGCGAGCTCATCGGATTTTCTCATCCTAATTTGGTGGTAGCCGGAATACGCATCAAGGAACGAAAGCACTTCGCACCCAGCGGTGGAATCGACGATCTGATCAATTCTAGGTAAAGGAAATGGAACTTTTGGACATGCTTTATTCAGACCAGTGTAATCTACACACATCCGCATTTTTCCATTCTTTTTCCTAACTAGTACAGGGTTAGCTAGCCACTCTGGGTAAAGTACCTCCTTGATGAATCCGGCCGCCAAAAGCTTGTGCACCTCCTCGCCGATGATCCTGCGCTTTTCCTCGTCGAAGCGGCGCAGGCGTTGCTTCACCGGTCTGGACCCGGCCTGGATCTCCAAGGCGTGCTCGGCGACTTCCCTCGGTATGCCCGGCATGTCCGAGGGGTTCCACGCAAACATGTCGATGTTCGCGCGGAGAAAGTCGACGAGCACTGCTTCCTATTTGGGCTCGAGGCTGGTACTGATGGTCAGCTTCTTGCCGTTGGCCGAGGTCGGGTCGACGGGTATTTGCTTGGTGTGCTCGGCCGGCTCGAAGGTGCCGGCGTGACGCTTTGCTTCTGGGGCCCCCTCGGTGGCCAGAGCTGCCAAGGCCTCGAGCGAGTCGAGGTGGACGTTGGCCTCCCCCCGCTCGACGCACTCCACGTCGCAGTGGTATGCGTGCTCGTAGGAGGTGTCAACGGTGATGACCCCTTTTGGCCCCGGCATCTTGAGCTTCAAGTACGTGTAGTTAGGAATCGCCATGAACTTGGCGTAGCCTGGCCGGCCGATGATGGCGTGGTAGGTCCCTTGGAAGCCGACCACCTCGAAGGTGAGCGTTTCCTGGCGGAAGTTTGCCGGCGTGCCGAAGCAAACCGGCAGGTCGATGCGCCCGAGGGGGTGGGCCTTCTTTCCTGGCACTACTCCGTGGAACCCCCCGACGCTGGGTCGGAGCTGTCCCTCTGAAATCCCCAGGAGGTCGAGGGTCTCGAGGTATATGATGTTGAGGCTCGAGCCCCCATCCATCAATACCTTAGAGAACCGAACGTCGACTATGACGGGGTCGACGACGAGGGGGTAAGCCCCCGGGTTTATGACATGGTCCGGATGGTCGTCACGGTCGAACGTGATTGGACGCATCGGACCAGTCAAGGTACCGGGGGCCGTCGTGGCCAAGCGAAAAGATTTCCCGGCGCTCCTTCTTTCTTTCTCGAGCTGAGAGCCCGACGGTCGGCCCCCCGTAGATCATGTAGCAGTCGCGCACCGGGGGGAAGTCGCCGTCTGCGTTCCTGCCGCCGCGTCGATCGGTATCCTTTCCCTTAGGCGTGTCTTCCCTCTTATCGCCGAGCCTGGAGTAGTAGCCCTTCATCAGTCGGCAGTCTTTCAGCTTGTGGTTTACGGGGCCCCTGTGGTAGGTGCAGGTACCCTCGAGCATCTGATCGAAAACAGCCCCGTCAGGGGGGGCCTCGGGGCTTCTTAGGCTCGAGGGCGCCCGCGAGCACCTCTTTGTCGTCGTCGCCATCGGCGTCACTGCTTCGCCTTCTGGCCCTTGCGCTTGTTTTTCTTCTTTTTGTTGCCGTCATTGCTGTCGTTCTTGGCGTCGTTGCCCTTGTTGGAGCCCTCCGGCGCGATCACCGCCTTGCCTTTGTCCGTGGAACGGCCAAAGAAGGCCCCCACTGCTTCGTCGCCCGAAGCAAAGCTGGTGACGCGATCCATCAGGTCCTCGACCGTCCCGGGACGGTAGCGTCCTAGCTCATGAACAAGCTCTTGGCATGTCGTGCCCGCGAGGAACGCTGAGATGACGTCCTCGTCAGGCACGTGAGGGAGCTCGAGACGCTGCTTCGAGAACCGTCGAGCAAAGTCGCGGATGGGCTCGTCCGTCGCCTGCCTGCAACGCCGTAGGTCCCAGGGGTTGCCCGGACGCACGCAGGTCCCCTTGAAATTCCCGTCGAAGACCCTGACTAGGTCGGTCCAGTCATGGATCCGATCCGGCGGGAGCCCCTCGAGCCACCGGCGGGCGGTGTCCGAGAGGTAAAGAGGGAGTTGACGTATGATCACGCGGTCGTCGTTCTTCGCTCCGCCCAGTTGGCAGCCAAGGCGGAAGTCCGAGAGCCAGAGCTTGGGCTCGACCTCCCCGTCATACTTCACGATGTTGGTCGGCGGGCGGAAGCGGTCGGGGAGGGTTGAGCTGCGGATGGCCCGGCTGAAGACCCTGGGGCCCGGGGGCTCGAGGGCTTGCCGGTCCTCATCACTGTCGTAGCGTCCCCCTCGATGGGCGCTATAGCCACGCTCTTGGGCCCCCTTATCCTTGCGTCGTCGGTTGATGTCGTTGCGGGCGTCATTGGAGGTCTCGAGGTGGCCGGTTGTCGACTGATCCGTTCGCGGACTGGCCTAGCTCGAGAGGCGTCCGGCTGGTGGACGGATGCCTCGCGCTCGTTGCGGGGCGCATCTGTCGGTTTCCCCGAGGCCGCTCCGCGCCGCCGCGACGCTGAGCTCTCGGCCTGCTGCACAGCGGCTGTCTCGAGGAGGCCCTTCATTTCTCCTAGCATGCGCCTAGCGTCTGGGTTGGAGACGGCGGGTAGATCGCGGAGCAACATGGCGGCTGCGACCACGTTCTGCCCGGCTCTCGGGAAGCATACCTCAGGGCGTGCTGGTGCCCCGCCCTCGAGGATCTGCCGGTGGACCTCTCGAGCCCGGCCTCGAGCTCCGGCTCCTCGGGGTTGGGGTGGTTCCTGCATCAGGGTTTGTCGGAGCTGCAGCAGGTGTCGCCGTTCTTCCTCGGCTTTGGTGATTGCCTCTTGCACTTGAGCGAGTTGCGCCGCCCGGCCATCGTCGTGCTTAGGCGGTACAACCGGTGCTGGAGGCTCGTCCCTTCCCAGAACGCGTGATCCGCCTGCCGCGGCCACATCGCTAGGTCCCTCTAGGTCGAGAGCCGGCCTGTCGTCGTCGCCTTCGTCCTCGGTATCGCATACGACTCCCTCGAGTTGGAAGCACTCCCTGGTGGGATCCCAGAGGTCGGGGTCGTGGTAGTCGTATTCGTCGGAGTCGGAGTTGTTGTCGGCACGCCGCCATGGCCGATGCTGGGACCGCAACTTGCGGTACCATTCTCCGATGGTGGCTCGCCGAGGTGGCTCGAAGACTCGCAAGAAGTCGCTGTCGACGCACGCGGGGTGGACGATTTCCAGGCTGGCCATGGCCCGCAGCAGCGCGCCCGGACGCTGCTCCCGGTCCACCTCCGTCTGGTCCTGATGGCGCTCGTCGAGGCGGTGGGCGAAAACAGCCGCAGAGTTGTCGAGGCCGGTCGGGAACCGCTGGCGTCGAGCGCAGTGCGACCTGCGCGGGAGGAGGCTGAGATGTGTCGACGGCGCACGGCTTGGAGGCCTCTGGCCTGGCTCCTGGTTCGTACGCACGATGAACGCGAAGTCGCAAGGCGGGCGTGAGTGCGCCCTGGAGGTCTCCGGCCACGCGCCGGGCGGGTTTCCCCTTGGGGCCCCTGCACCGGCCACGGGGGCGTAGGTGTTTGCCGCGGGCACCGCCTGCGCCCGACGACGATGGTGACGAGGGCGCCGCTCGCGACGTGGCGACGTGTGGTGGTGTGGGCGACGTGTCACACCCCCCGCGCGGGGTGGCGTGACACGCACTCCGCCCAGGCCCTCCGTGGAGAGCAGAGTCAGCTCGTTGCTGTTGCCTGTGGCCAGGAACTCGAGGCTCCCGAACCAGACGACGGCACCAGCCGAGAACGGAATAGGAGATGAAGCCATCCAGGAGTCAACGAGAAATCGGCTCGGACACGCGAAGTCCCCTACCTGGCGCGCCAACTGTCGGTGTTTCGAACCCGGGGGTATGACACCAACGAGTAATATGATCGCGTGCTTCTCTTCCTGGATGGTGATGCAAGATGACACAAGGATTTATCCTGGTTCGGGCAAAGAAAACCCTACGTCCAGCGGGGGGAGGAGGTTCTTGTATTGCTTGCACCTAAGTGCTTGTACAGGGGCGAATACAAGCTCAGTGAGCGTGGACCGGAGTCCGGACTCGGATGTGTGGGTGGACTGACGCGTTGTCTCTCGGAGTTGCGTCCCTCTAAACGAGGGCCCTAGCGTCCCCTTTTATAGAGCAAGGGGAGGCCAGGGTTACAAAAAGTATTACAGGTGTCGGGGCGTATGGTGCCCCATACGGAGAAGGGTAGGAACCCTGTCTTGTCGGGGCCACTGGAGCCGATGTGATCGTCGCTGTTGAGGCGTCCTTGAGTCGTGGCTTCCATCCCGGGCGCGGACGTGGGGGTGCGACAAGGCGGGAGCCGTACAGCACCCATCCCGGAATGTACAGTACGCGGTGAGGTCCCTCCGGGTCTTGGGGTACCTGTCCTCCAACAGCACGAAAGAGCTTGTCAGGGCTCGAGGGGCACGGTGCCGGCCTCGAGGTGGTGCCGTGAGGGCTCGAGGGGCGCGGAGCCTGCCTCGAGGTGTTACAGTGCATGGCTCGAGGCGCGCGTAGCCGGCCTCGAGGGGTTACAGTGCATGGCTCGAGGCGCGCGTAGCCGGCCTCGAGGGGTTACAGTGCATGGCTCGAGGCGCGCGTAGCCGGCCTCGAGGGGTTACAGTGCATGGTATGGCCGAACAGTGCTGTACCGGTGCCCTTTTGCCCATGCTTGTGGTGAAAACGAGACTTGACCTTTACACCGAGTCACTGTGGTACGTGTTGGGCACCAGTGGACATGACCGGAGTAGGTGAAGGCATTAAGTGCGTGGTATGGGGCTGACACGGCTGCCTGTGCCGCTCGAGGCCCGTGCGTCAAGGCTCGAGATGTAGGGGCGCGCTCGCCCGAGGCCTGGAGGGCTCAGGCGAGACGGAGAGCGAGCGTTCGGGTGTTTGCGTTAATTGGGGGTACCCCTTTTTTTTTACCACCGACAAACACTATACAAAATCTCACGTCAGTGAGTGCATGCATGCAGATGCAGGAGACAAGATCATATATACAGAAGAATCTGATCAGCTAGTATCTTGTATCTATATACAACCACATCCTCTATTCACTCAATCTATATACTTTTGAGTGTGTACATTGGGAAAAAAAAGAAGAAGAAAACAAGAGAGATCTCCACAAACTTTTGCGGGTAGCACATGCAGGTAGACCATGCAGGACGAAAAGCAACATAAAAAGAAAATAAATTTTGTTGGGGTTGCGCATCAAATGGGTGCTTTGGCTTGGCTGCCAGCTACTAGTACGTGTGGTGTTTGTGGCTAGCTACAGTCCCCAGAGCCACACGTTTGCTTGGGCTTGGGCGCACATCACCATCACCATCACCTGGAAGGAAGCACACAGCATAGGCATAGCTAGCTAATTTTAGCTGCTGCCCATCGCCATCACCTGGAAGGAAGCACACAGCATAGCCATCACCTGGAGTAAATTATAGCTTTATGATGTACTGCCTCGCTAGCGTTTTGGACAAGATTACTTATAAAAAAAGTCGTTTTAGACAAGATTTAAATCAAAAAAAATTTTAGCCAAAGAGTTTAAAAATATGACAACTATATAGATAGATTCATGTGTATTAATGTCCTGGATCGAGGAGCGATAAGATAGATAGAGACGATGACAAAATAAGTACTGGTCGGCGGCGGCTCAAAAAGAATACCCTCGTGTTGTTTAAATTTTCTTAAAATTAACTAGGTTTATACTCATTAACTAGTAGAAAATATTAGCAATATTTATATATTTAAACAAAATTAGTATAAAAAATATATTTAGTGATTCATCTGACGATATTAATTGCATCATATATAAATATTATATATGGTCAAAGTCAAAAAAAAACTGGATTATCGGGAAGTAAAAATAACACTCTCTGTACTTTGTAAAAAAAAAAAGATTCCTAATTTTTGTGGAACGGGGGGAGCAGTAGATATTGTAAAATGCGTGATTGATGCATGTCTGCATGTGTTTTCTGTCTGCATCAACCCATTGCAAGTTTTCTTTTCTTTCAACGGTCCAATGGAGTGTGCAAATCCAGAATCCACCACGTGGTAGCTGCACTATATATGGATCGATCCGTTCAGACCGATTAAACTGAGAGATCCAACGCATCCATCGTCGATCCTACATACACGCGGTACGTGTGCATGCATGCGTGTATGTACTACGTGGTATGTGCTGGAGAGATCTGGTACGGTCGCATGCATGCATAATCATATGCATGCACGCACGATGATGCATATGCACACCGTACCCACATGCATGCATGTTCAGTTCCAACAAAACTGCAGTCAAACTCACGGATCGGATTCATCATCAGTATTATGCACCAGTGTATACGTACAATTACATTAATCAATTCCGGTCTTTTCCCCATGTTTTTTTTTCCAGATACAAAGGAACATACATGTATGTACTCAATCTGGCTTTTGCTGGTTCATCCTTCAGTTCACGAGGTTTGGCCTTTGATAAGCACTATACTAACCTGGAACTTCTGTAAATAACGATGTGTAATGTCCTGTAATTAATGTCGATGACATATCAAACAATAATGACAACGATAATAATTGAGAATCAAGTAAGATATCGTTGCCTTACATGTTATAAAATAATAACGTCTTTAAATTAGTATATGCCTCAAGAGTCAAGATGTGAATTTTGGTGGGATACAAATATCTACAAATTCTTGGGAAATAACAAAAAATTAAAACTGTCTCTAAGGACGGTTCACGATCTTAAGTCGCTAAGAAAATCTTTAATATAATTGTTTTAAAGGAATCCGTTTATGAAAATCTTTTTACAGAAAAATAAATTCTACGGTCAGTTGCGCCACTATGCAAAAGCTCAATTTCTATATAAGGCATAGTCATGTTTCCAAAATCGTCCTCAAATAATGCCTGCATGGCACATGCTGGAGAGATTTCATGGATGAGATGATGCTTCTACACAGGACAACTCGACATACCTATGTTCCAACATAAATTGCAGTCGTCTATTTCTTTTATTCCTGTTGCCCTAGGCTCCTCCCACGCCTTCACTGCCCCCCTCCCCCGTGTCCTCTCCATGTTGCAACTTCACCGGCGTTGAGGAGTGTAGGACCCTAGGGCCTTGTTCTCCTCGACCATAGTTATTAGGATTGAACCGGACATTGAATCGCTTAAGTCTTCGACTCACGTTTTGATTGGTCCAACCGATTGAACCACCAGTTTAGTCCGCTTCATATAGAATAATGAATTCTTCAAGATCACCGTGACTTTCACCAACGAAGGGCCAAACCAGTAGCGCTAAGGGTTTTTAAACCGGCAAGGATGAGCTCTCGATTTATAGTAGTGATCGAGAGAGAATCGGTGGGAGAGTGCGGTGCTCGATGGATGGGATAGAGGTGAGATATGGCTACTATGTAAATGGCCCTAAATATTTCCTTTTCTCTTGACGAGACCTTATGAGGTTTGCCTTTAAAAATATGGTATTTTTTAGATGTAACATTATTAAAAGCCTTGCCTTTAAACTTTTGTTTATAGAGAGGAGTTGTGCTAAAATCATCTTGGCGATAATGCAAGTCCCAATAACATAGCTGCATGTAAGCAAACAACCTTCACCAGCTATTTACTCAGGAAAGTGAGGGGAAATATTAAGTGCAAATAATCTCTTCGGTGGAATCATGAAAACTCCCTAAACAACATGCTTAGTAGTAAAAATAAAACAATTGAACCGATGCGCATCTATAGTGCATCTATAGATATACTATACTCCCTCCGTATAGGATTTAGAAGCCATTTAGGACATGATTGTACATATATCAAAGAGTGATTAATCAGGGGTAGTCTGCCCCTGTTAAATTGAGTTGCCGGTGCATATTCTATACAAGAAAATTTCTCAGCTCAGATGACCAGTGCATTGAGGCATGAGTCCTGTGTGCTGCTACACTTTTTTGCTGTTGCGTTCAATTTTTCCGGCTTGGCGCGCGTTGCAGGCAAGTGGCGAAGAAGGAAAACTAGCGTGCAGCGTGAGAAAAGAAATAAAGGGTACGTTTGGAGAACTTAGTCAGTACTTCGTATAATATATATATTTAGGTGTGTTTAATGTTTTATTGAAATGAAAGGTACTTTGTTCCCCGTTTCAAATTACAGATTGTATTACTCATTTCTAAGTTAAACTTCTCTAACTTTCATCAAACTTAGAGAAAAACACAACAACATCTATAACATCAAGTTAGTTTTATCATATACACTACAAATGCGTTTAATTGGTTTTCTAGATAGATGATGATATATTAATTCTCTATACATTAAATTAGAAAAGTTTGACTCAAAATAAAGTTAAACAATTTACAATTTGCAAAACAGAGAGATAAAGTTAAAACGAGTTACAATTTAAAAAGGCGAAGTACTGTATAGCCAATAATTAGCTATTTCTATTACTAATATCTTGTTTAACGTAAGTATGTCACCTGTCTTTTCTTCCTGTCACATCAAGTCATTATCAGGATAGTGGAGGTGAAAGGTACATGCTTCCAATAAAATTTAGACAATAAAAAATGATTTGAGAAAACACGTTGATCAATCGAGTTTTCTTTCGTGGGCAACGCAATTTTTTGAGCTAGTATGTAGGGACAAAATCAAGCAAATATATTCGTGCCGACTGAAATTTTTATGATTCCAAGATAGATACCATCAGCCAAGAAAACATTTTTTTTGTCGTGATGATCTTATCTGTATGATTTAAGTAGTGTCTTTGTACATTGTTGCATCAACAAAACATGTGTACATATTGTTGCCACTTGCTTATCTGCTCGTGGGTCTGTCTTCTTGTTATTTATTATTGCATTATTATTATACTAGATCCGTGCCCATGTGTTGCTACGGAACAACTAAACTTTTGTGCCAAGAATATACGGATCACATGATAAAATAACAATAATATGAAATTAAATACCAACATTAAAATGACATTTAATCTAAAATATGAAGTTCATGAAATTAACACAATACACCTAATTAATTTAATAGGTATATCATCATACATATCACATATAGTTTATTAGTGTAATAATTTAACACATAAGTATGTCATCACTTTATGCCTACGATACGTAAAAGATAAGTTTGCACTTCTATAAATTTGGTGCCGGCTGCTCAATCTGTCAATCACACCCTTCTATATTTGTGATGATATACCATTCATTTTTTCCTCTTCAATCAACTAATTACATCATTGTCTTCCATATTAATTTTTTCCTCAATCATAGCATTGTCTTCTATATTAAAAATCTACATTCCATATGTACATATTTTTTCTATATAATCAAATAGGAATTAATTTTTTCCTTCCTAATTTATTGTGACTATTGTGGTAATTAAAACGATCGCATGGAGTGAGTATGTGTTGCTTTCTTGATTTGATCGTATGAGGCAAGTGCGCTACACCATATGGACGGAATTATACCATATGTTTTAGTTGTAGAGATAGAAAAGAGAAGAGATAGTCTGCTAAGGATCTGGCCAGTTTAATTAATTAATAATCAAACAAAACAAATACTTCAGCGATTTGTCACGTCGTTTTTTTACAACAAGCGATTTGTCACGTTGAGGAACTCCTTACAATCTGATTCCTAGACTAGACTGGGCTTCAGTTCTAAGAATCCAAACGGGCTGTTATAGAAACAGGAAAGAAATTGCGTCTGTTTCCGGCCCAACAGGCCGCAGGATTGAGCCTGCTACTCACCACGGCCCATTCAAATCCTAACCCTAGCAGGTCACCGCACCGCCGCCACGAGGGGGAAGGGGAGGAGCAGCCGAGCATCCACGAGAGGAGGTCGAAGGAGATCCCCATTGGCCCCCAGCCGTTTCTCATCTCACCAGAAGCGAAGCCGGAGGAGGGAGGGAGGGAGGGAGGGAGGGAGGAGACCGCGAGCAGCCGGAGCCGGAGGCGAGAAGATGAAGACGTTCGACCCGTGGCCGGTCTTCTTCCGCCGGGAGTGGAGGCGCAACTGGCCCTTCCTCACGGGGTTCGCCATCACCGGATTCCTCATCACCAAGATGACGGCCAACTTCACGGAGGAGGACCTCAAGAACTCCAAGTTCGTCCAGGAGCACAAGGGGCGGCACTGACCAACCAGGTGAGCTCCCTGATCCGTCCGCTTCTAGATCTGCCCCTCCCCTGGTTGACGCTTGTGTGCGATGCCGATGAGGTGATGACGTTAGGGGATGCGGCCCGATGTTTCCGCGATCTGTTCTGGGGATCGGTGCCGTGCCACTGCCGCTAGTGATGCAACGGGATTTAATTTTTTTATTAGGGGTCGGTCTTATAGCCTATTCTAGCCTGTTGATTGATCATAATTCATGACACCTTTGATTGATGCCATTTCTGTTAAAATTTGCCGATTGGAGTAGCATCGATATTTCAGATAGATTTCCATCATGCGGTAGTTAGTTTCATTTCCCAACGGCAGTGATTCTTAGGTTCTCATTTCTGGTGGCCATGCTAGCATTTATCCATTATGTTATTATTACCACCTTAGTGTATTTCGGGAACAGCAATCTATGCCATCGGTGCCAGATTGCACCGGCAGAGGGATATTGTAGGGTCATTGTGGCATCAATTCACCACCGGTGCAACCTGGCATCCATTATGACGCTGGTGCAACCTGGCATCCATTATGACGCTGGTGCAGATCCCTTTTCTGTATATTTTGTACACTGATGCCACCTTCAATGTCCTTAATCATCTCCTACAGCAAAGTTCAGGTTAGTCTTTGTTATTTATGCCGGCAAGCTAAAATTTGACCAGTAAATACATTCGGGCAGCATTGACCCAAACACCTTATTAGATGTGCCGGACCATATCTGACACCTTATTAGTATCAGCTAGTAGCCTGTGTGTGGACCTTATTAGTGAGATCAAACTTGTAAGCAAAGTAGCAAGCACCTGGCAGTGGTGCTAGTAGGTAAATGGATACTTTGGTTGTTCGTGCTCTTGATGACTTGTGGAAGATTAATCAGTTTTCCATGGTAGTTTATTTGTGACTTTGTTCACATGATGAGCAATCTATAAAAGGTTTATTGTTATTGTGGAACCTATCATGAGGATCTCTACAGGATGCCTTTGCAAAACCTCAACCATGGTCAGCAACTGAAGCCTTACCTAAATTATCTGTGCTCCTAGCGCTCCTAGCTAATTTTTTGTTATGTTGCCATGCCTGAATTCATAAGTGAAAAAAACTTCTTGTGGCGAAGGTGGACTGTCCTTCAGCTTAAATAGCTGTATCTAACTGCAGATCTATTTCTGGGTGCGAGATAGCAGCTCATAAGTAGAATTAAACTGTTAACATGTATATGAGCATTGACATTATATGTGAAGTTAATTGATTGTTGAGCTTCTTTAGGACATTAGATGATCTAAGCCATTGCCCTTGTGCTATTTTAGTCTTGTTGAGCATCAACAACTCTTCTTTCCCTGAACCCCTAAAGCTATTTGTAGGAGAATTCCCTTTAACAGAGGGGTATTAGAGGATGGTTGCTCCAGCAACTATACCTTTTTTTTTTCATTTCTCCTTCCTTTTTCCTATACTTTTTTGTCCCTTCGAACTCTATTTCAACACCATAATAATTCAAACTCATGTCATACACAATTCAAGAATATTTCAATTCCATAGTTTAGAAATAGCAAAGCATACATGTGTGATATAAAAAATAAAGCAGGCAGAATTTAGGAACACAAGCCATGTTCAAAACAGTTGTATAATCCAAAAATGAAGCAGGAATTTTGCACTATATCGGAAAAACTATAGAAAGCTATCCTAGTATCCTACTGACCCACTCACTTTGAGTAAACCACATTCATGATAAGCTACCCCACTCTCTTTCCCAGTTCATACCTACCAATGTACCTGTAGCTTTTTCTACTAAAAAAAGTTATTCATAGTGGATACTTCATCACAAATTGATCATACTACTGAAGCTAAGGGAGGTGAGATTGGACAGGAACATGTCAACCTCATGTTCTGAAAGAGATGCACAAAAATAAGTGGGGGCCTCGTGGGCATGCTCCTACTACTGCAGTTGGTGGCTGCCATGGCTGCCGACTCTGGGTGTGTTGGTGAGGGGCTGGGTGTTGCCCACAGTGCGGAGGGCAGTGGCATGCAGATGAGCTGAGGGGTGAGGGGTCCGAGTGCAGCTGCCATGGCCCAGGCCGCTGAGGTTGGTGGTGAGTGGCCTGATGGAAGAGCACGTCAGAGGCTTGGTCGTGTGGGAGAGGAGTGGGAGGGAAAAAACAGGAAAGGGGAGAGGGGCGGTGCCCACATCTGTTAGTGGACAGGGAGGGGAATTAAGCTGTATTGACACCTTATTAGTATCTGCATGTAGCTAGTGTGGATCTTACTAGAATCAAACTTGTTAGCAAAGTTGCAAACAAAACTAGCAGTGGCACTAGATAAATAGCTACTTTGGCTGTTGATGTCCTTGAGGACTTGTGGAGGATTAAGCAGCTGTATGTGTTAGTTTGTGATTTTGTTCACATGTTAAGCAATCTATGATTTATGGTAAAAGGATATTAAAAAGGTTTCTCAACCATGTTCAGCAACTAAAGCTTTACCTAAATTATCTGTGCTCCTGGCTTGATAGGATTTGAAGCTGCTGTTTGCCTGTTTCTGTCTAATCTTTTGTTATGATGGGATGCTTGGTGGACTGTGTCCTTTAGATGAAATTTATGTATCTAACTGCACATGGATTGTTGGGTTTGAGATAGTAGCTTATGGGTAGAATTAAACTCTTAATATGTGGAGTTAATTGCCTGTTGAGTAGGACATGTGGACGATCATTCTTAGCCGTTGTTGTATGCTGTTTTAGTCATGTTACTTGTCAAAAAAGTCCAGACATGGCTGTATGGTACCCTTTTTTGTTTGAAAATTATTAAAATATCCAATGAGATTAGTCTTCTCTTTCGAACAATCTATGTTTGTGACTGCTAAATCCATTTTATCATTATCCGCCTTTGCTGTTTCGCATTTTCTGTTATGTTGACATGTTAGATAAGAATTTGACTAGTGAAACAATTCCTCGTCTGGCATTGACACCACTGCTTTCATCCTTGAACCTTTTCAGTCTTTCTAAAAAGAAATGCTAGGGCACCTTTTCTTTACCCGTCAAAATGTGCCTTATGAAACTTTAACCCATTAAAATCTGTAGGGGAACATGCTCCCTAGGAACTCCAGCTGTAGGTAAGCTTCTGATTCTAGTAGTCCTGGAAGGGGATTGCCTATGCGTACAATGGTATCAGTATCACTTTTAAAAGCCGCACTTGAGATTGGCCGTGCTCACTGTTTGATGCTGCTCACTTGATGCCATTCGTAGCGCCTTGTGCATTTGGACTCCATACCCTGTAGTTTTGTGAAATTGTAATGCTTAACGGTTATATTCCCATTCCCTTGCAGGTGGAGGGAGTCGTCCGAATTGCCTGTGTGGACAGCAAGTTATGTTATATGCTGTTTGAATGAAAAATTAGCCCCCTCTTTTTCGTTTGTTTTTTTTGTTATCTAAAATGCATGCACTCTATGCTCCATTCTTAATGTAATAAGAGGCAACTGAATTGATCCAGAGCAATCAGCTTCTGATTATGATACTTCAAGTTTGATCCGGTTCGCTGTCCTGATTATAATTTTGCAAGTTTGGAGATATACCAACGCGTATAGACGTCAAGTCTCGCCCGATGGGCATCTGGGGCTGTCGTGGCGAAGGCGCTCGTCATGGGCGTGCTCATCAAACAGTGGCGTTGGTGATGAGCGCTGCGATGTTCATCTGGGAAAGATGAACGCCGCAGTGATTCCGTGGTTCCGGCCGGTTGCTTTAGTTTTGGACTCGACATCATTTTTCAGGCACTACAGCGTTGCGTTGCGCTGGCCTGCTGCAAACTGCAAAACCTGCAACAACAAGCATTGAATTGAAGCTGTAATACATTGGATTTTTTATGCTTCGATCTGGTGGTATATGGGAAATTCTCATAGTAGCTAGCACTAGATGTATTTTATGCCTTTGTGATCGATCAGGAAGAAGACATGAGCGCATATTTGTTCCTCTTTCGATATGGAGGCATGGAGCACCACGTCCGGCGGCCATATCGGGAAGAAGAAGAGCTCGCATATGATATATAGATACACCTTGGAAATAGGTAGAAAAACGCGGCCAGAATTGAAGAAGACGGCGGCCGTGGAGAGCGCGCACCCAAGACGGCGACCATGGTGGTGTAGAGCGCGCGCTAGCAGGGCCGTGTCGGGAGGAGGGGCAGGACGAGCACCGCGGCGAGGTGGCCGCCGCCAAGGACGACGTGGTCGCGCTCGCGCCGACGACCATGCGGCCCGGCTACGGCTGCGTACACCCAGTTGCCAGCGGCTGCGGGCGAGAGCGCCGCCGTGCCGCCGCTCCACCTCATGCACAGGAAGGCGCCCGACCTCTAGGAAGGCTGCGTACACCCAGTTTGAACTTTCTGACGGAGAATGAAGGCCGGACTTGACGTCTATTATACACGTTTCATGTAGGAATGGTTGCCTGACAGTGGAGTCTATGTATGCGGATGACGTATAAAATGGCATGGCATGGATGAAGTCCGAAGCAGAATTATTTATAATCCTAGTTCTCCAAATAGACGAATTGTAATAGCGTATTTCAAAACTTGCAAAAATTGAAATGGTATATACATCTAAAAAAACCCATTTTTCCAGCATCTACTATATTATCTATTATCTAATTCAAAATTCTAGTATTTGCTATACTGTCTGTCATCTCACTTTGAATTGACTATAAAAAATATAGAAATTGAAATGTTTTATAAAAAAACAGAAAATATGAAATGTATTTGTATTTTTCATCACACAAATACGGCTTGCAATGGACCCAACTTGCACCAAAACAAGGTCTCGTCGTGTCATACACCGGATGGTCTCACTTAGCTGTCGCAATAGACATTTTTTTTCTTTCTGAATTAGAAAACGAGATTAGATTTTGAGCCAATCACAAGACGACAAGTCACCCGATGAACAGTCAGACGCGGGACATCCAAAGGGGAGGAAAGGGAGCCTTTGCGACCCGTGGAATGCCTAGGAATTGTGGGTCGTGTCCCGCCTGCGTCAGACAACACCCCAAGGGGGGAACTGTTGGGACATGGCAGTACGAGTCGTGAAGGTACGACAATATGAGACCGTAACCAGTTTGCTACTTGACTTCTTCTAGATACCGCAAGCGAGGAGACCACACCCCCAAGGGGGAACTGTTGGGACATGACAGTACGAGTCACGAAGGTACGGCAATATGAGACTGTAACCAGTTTGCTACTTGACTTCTTCTAGGTAACACAGACAAAGACCCTCCAACAGGCGGAGACCGCCCCCAACAGGCAGAGGTCTTCAACAGGTGGAGACCCTCCAACAGGAGGAGAACCTCCAACAGGCGGAGGTCGTCCCAAGGGCGGAGGCCTCCAGTAGGCGGAGATCTCCGAAGGTGGAGGCCTTCCCGGAGGTGGAGGCTCGACAGGCGGAGATCCCAAAGAGCAAGACAAATAAGGTAAGAAAAACTCTGAAAATAGCCTTCTCTCGTGTCGAGCCTCCACAGGCAAATGGGCCTCTAATGGGGACGGCCAAGGCCCAGCAAGGGGAGCGATTGAGGTTGACAGAAAAGACCCGAAGAGCCCTCAACGGTTGAAAAGAGTAGGGAAATATTCCGAGTATATTCTAGCACTTTAGAAGGGTAATTTTGTAAAGAGGCCACACCATGTACATCACACTATAAAAGGGAGGCCAAGCACCATGTAAGAGTCAGTTGATATTATTAATGAAACCCTAAATCCCATTATACTTGGTAATTTTCTTATGTATATCTCTGCCCTGAGGTTGAGGACAAACACTTGTGTGTACTCGGTTCGGCGATGAAAGCATCTAGGCCCCTAGTGGGTTTCGATGATTGATGACAACATAAGATTATTATGACTAACGTGTGTTTATAGAAAACAGTGGTGAGAGTTAGGTTACAATAATGGCGATGATATGAGTAAATAGTTTTCATGCCCATAGCGATGGAAATCGATTCAGTTTTTAACCGAAGAGCCCTCAACGGTTGAAACGAGTAGGGAAATATTCCGAGTATATCCTAGCACTTTAGAAGGGTAATTTTGTAAAGAGACCACACCATGTACATCACACTATAAAAGGGGAGGCCAAGCACCATGTAAGAGTTAGTTGATATTATTAATGAAACCCTAAATCCCACTATACTTGGTAATTTTCTTGTGTATATCTACGCCCTGAGGTTGAGGACAAACACTTGTGTGTACTCGGTTCGGCGATGAAAGCATCTAGGCTCTTAGTGGGTTTCGATGATTGATGACAACATAAGATTATTATGACTAACACGTGTTTTTTATAGAAACAGTGAGAGTTAGGTCACAGTAATGGCGATGATATGAGTAAATGGTTTTCATGCCCCTAGAGATGGAAATCGATTCGGTTTTCAACCGAAGAGCCCTCAACGGTTGAAACGAGTAGGTAAATATTCCGAGTATATCCTAGTACTTTAGAAGGGTAATTTTGTAAAGAGGCCACACCATGTACATCACACTATAAAAGGGGAGGCCAAGCACCATGTAAGAGTTAGTTGATATTATTAATGAAACCCTAAATCCCACTATACTTGGTAATTTTCTTTTGTATATCTACGCCCTGAGGTTGAGGACAAACACTTGTGTGTACTCGGTTCGGCGATGAAAGCATCTAGGCCCCTAGTGGGTTTCGATGATTGATGACAACATAAGATTATTGTGACTAACGTGTGTTTTACAGAAACAGTGAGAGTTAGGTCACAGTAATGACGATGATATGGGTAAATGGTTTTCATGCCCCCTAGCGATGGAAATTGATTCGGTTTTCAAAGGATGGACGACGAAGACAGAGATAGACTAGTTCTAAGTGTCGTTTAGTGTTGAGAGACACTTAGAGTAGTTTACGTCTTTGTTTTTTTCCTTTAGCAGTACTATAAAGGGGAGCGTGAATGGGTAGCTTAACCTAGGTGAGTCTATTGAGGTAGGTGTGGTGCACACTTGTTATTTCATAGCTCTAGCTAGCTCAGAGATAGCCCATAGGTCGTGAGGATAGAAAGTCCTTTAGGTAGCATCACGATCTGAAGTTGTTTCGGCCCTCAGAAGGGCATCAGACGCTGCCCTTGGCGGCATCGGACGCGCGTCCGATGCCAACAGGAAGTGCACAGTGCGTTTGCCTGTGCATCGGACGCACCAGGGGGTGGCGTCCAATGCACATGTGACACTGTTCACTTAGAGTGAAAGTCAGCGTCACATCAGACACTGACATCGGACGGGCCGAGGGGGTGCGTCCGATGTCCATGTAGAGAGGTTCCTGAGAGGGGTTTTCGCCATCGGACGCGTCTGATGGGGTGGCATCGGATGCTGCCAGCGTCCGATGCCAATGTGACGTGTGCTGTCAGAGATAGTATACGTTACCGCTACCCGAGGCATCGGTGCATCCGATGTTGTGCATCGGAGCATCTGATGCCCCTTTTCCTACAACAGTTTTACCCCTTCATGGAGGATTTGTGTGTGGGGCTATAAATACCCCATCACCTCCTCCATTTGGGGTCTCTTCCCATTTGATCAGCAGCAAACATCCTTGAGTGAGCAAGGGAGTGCAAGAGCCCTAGTGAGGTTGTGAGATTTGATAATCGCGAGATTAGACACCTCATTAGTGAGTTGTGAGTAGCAAGTGTGCATCCATCCATCTCTTTGGCCTTGCTTCGGTCAAGTGAGAGTTCTACCTTGTTACTCTTGGTGATCGACATCACCTAGATGGCTTGGTGGTGATTGGGAGCTTGGTGATCATCCGTAGTGTTTGTGGATGACCCAACTCAAGTTTTGACCGGTTGTGGGCGATTCACCAGACCGGAGTGGCGAAGAATCAGCTCGTAATGAGCACTTCATCCTTGCGGATCAAGGAGGAGCAGTACCCTTGCACGGGTGCTCCAATGAGGGGTGTGCTGACACCTCGATACCTCGGGAAAACATCGCGGCGTTCCTCTCCTCTCTTTACTTACACATTTACTTTAAATATTTCAATTCATGTAATTTACTTTTGTTGAAATGTCATGCTAAAATGCAGTATCAGATGCTCCTGTGCAGCGTCCGATGGTCCATTGTAGGTAGCCTGTTGGGGAAAAGGACCCTCGGCAGAGGCGCCGCTCGAGCTGGTGTCCAAAGAATAACCCTCGCCAAATCAGTGTGCCCTTGCGAGGTCCCTCTCCACTTCGGGATCGTTACCCTGACCCACGGACGCGGGTTCAACCCTCGTCGCCTTGTTGCATTCCATGCAGGTCTAAGTCGACAGCCGCACTGCAGGCAACCCTCGCTGGCTCACAAAGCCACCCCGCTTGAAGCAAAGGTTCAAGCAAGCGACGAATGTGCGTTGGCCCGAAGGCAAGCGAAGTCAAAGGACCGGCGAGCACGGCCGAAGGTCAAACCTTCGCTCTTCTCTCCCGAAGGTGAACAGAACCAGGTGGCGGCGCATTGGAGAGGGGCCGGTTAGGGTTTCCACTTCAGCTGTGTGTTTACGCTTTTGCCCTTCCTCCCTGCGTGGAGGTGAGGAATCTTTCCTGTACCCTTTTGTAATTTGGCCCGTGTCCCTTGGTTTTCCCTATAAATACCAAGGGGTGAACAGTGTAATGAGACGATTTTTGGGGGAATTGGGCACCATTCCACTTTCGCTTTACCTTCGTTACCGCTTCCGACACTTGGTCACCTTCGCCGCGACCCTGCACAAGTGCGAAGGTTGCGGCAAGTGTGCGTCCAACAGTTTGGCGCCGTTCGTGGGGAACGAAGTTTGAAATGGCAGGAAACAGGAGAGCACCTTTGGCGAGGGACCAGCGCGTCGCTAGAGAGACGACGACAGTAGTTCCCCCTGCTGAGGAAATAGTGCAACCCTCGGGAGCAGAGAATGTTACCCCGGAACCTCAGGTCCAAAGCCCCCAAGCCCGAGTGGCAACGCAGCCACACCCTCACACTTCAGGAGAGGGAGAGGAAGGAGATGAGGAGGAGTTGGGCCTCGATGCCCTCGAGAGGCTTGAAGCTGAACTGCAAGAGAAGAAGAGGCGCCTGGATCAACTCGAGAGGCATAACCGATTACGCTCGATCAGACAAAGGGCAGACGCAGCCAGAGAGCAGCTTCGCCGAATGGAGGAATCCCTCGCTGCGGCAGAAGCTGAGGCCGAAGGCTGGAATGATGAGATGCCCCCGCTGCAGGAGGGGAATGAGCAGGATCAAGACAACCTTCGCCACCATCCACCACCCCCACCACCACCAATAAACCCGCAACCACATCCTATAAGGCCACCAAACTTCCGCCACCTCTACCCGGATGAGAGAGAGCTAAACCTTCGCAACCAACGAAGGCCTCAACAACACCAAATGCCCTATGACCCAAAGTCTCCACTCTCCCAAATACTCCAAACCCAACCCTGACCACCATGCTACAACCCACAAAACCTACCTCGCTACGACGGGCTTTCTGACCCTCGTCAATTCATCATGAGCTACGAAGCAGCAGTTGCCGCGGCAGGCGGAGATGAATCAACAATGGCAAAGTCTTTTGTCATTATCCTGCGAGACATCGCACAAACCTGGTACGGCAACCTCCGCCCCGGAACTGTAGATTCCTGGGCCAACCTCAGAGACAGGCTTTGCACAAATTTCAAAGGCATCACGCCAGCTCCATCAAACCCCATTGAGTTGTTTAACTGCAAATAAGAAGAGCGCGAACCACTTCAAGATTACTGGCGGAGGTTCATTCAAATCAGAGCAAGAACCCCGGGGATATCCGACGAGGCTGTCATCCTCGCTGTAGTCAGCGGCCTTCGCCCCGGCCCGTGCTCTTCGAAATTTGCTCAGAAGCCGGCAAATACAATCGAAGAATTGCACGAGACAATGGAAAGATACTGTAGAGCAGACATGGACTTCCGAGCGAAGTCCGATGCTCGGAGGTCACACCAGAAGCCACAAACGAGGCCTCAACCGAGAGAAAGCAACCTTCGCCAAGAGCAAAGCAACGTCGGTGCAATCAACAAAGCAACAAATTACGAGGATCAAAGACGGGACGCTCAACCTCTGAGCAACCAAGCCCCGCAGGGTTTGCCACCTCCGCCGAATCAGCGGAACCAGCAGTGAGATCCCGCCAAAATGTATTGTCACTTCTGTGGAATGGGAAAGGGACACACAACAAAGCAATGCGAATGCTTCGCCAAGAGAAAAGAATACCAGGAATCCAGGAAAGCTGCTTCGTCAGACACCCGAATCATCAACCACACCAGGAAACCAAGTTTCCACCCACCAAATCCCTCATACCACTATACCCCCATAAACTACGGCCTACCTTCGCAACAACCCACTTACACTCATCACCCACTCTACAACCAAACCTCTTATCAGCCAACCACCATCCCACAACGCCAAAACCCACCTTACACAGTCACATACCCAACAACCCCCCAAAACCAAATTCCAACAACCCACCAAGCCACCAACGCTCTGCCACCACCACCGCCAATCCCCGCGTTACCAGCACCACAACCTGTCAAAGCCGAAGCCCCGAGCCAAACGACCATCAACAATCCAACTTCAACCTTCGGTGTGATTCTAGCTATCACCGGAGGTTCAAATGAGGACCATGGTAACAAACGACAGAGGAAAGAACATGCCAGACGAGTTCACCACGTGGCCGTCGAAGGACCACATAGATTCGGTCGTTGGTCTCACATCCCCATAACCTTCGATTCCAGTGACATGAAGCTAAGAGATTACCCTCACACCGATGCTATGGTGATCGAAACCAACCTCGCTGGGTGGACTGTCACCAAAATACTGGTCGATACAGGAAGCTCCGCTGACATCTTGTTCGCTTCAACCTTCGACAGCATGAAGCTTGACAGGAACCTTCTGCAACCTGCTGACAACCCCCTATACGGCTTCGGTGGTCAACAAGTGAGAGCCGTCGGAAAAATTTCTCTGCCCGTGACCTTCGGCGACCAAATCAACTGCAGGACTGAGCACATAACATTTGATGTCGTCGACATGTTCTACCCATACAATGCCATTTTTGGCCGAGGGGTCACAAACGCATTCAATGCTGTCATCCATCCCGCTTACCTATGCATGAAGCTTCCCGCTCCGAAGGGTGTGGTCGCAGTATTTGGGGACCAAGACATTGCAAGGGCAGCTGAAGGGAACGTAGCCCCGGGGCAACGTAATGTACACAACTTGTCAAAACCTCAAACCCCCGGTATCAGCGACGAGGGTGAAGTCTGCAATGACAGAGTGAAGGCAGCGCCAAAGGAGGAAACCAAACAAGTCCAACTCTTCGAGGGTAACGCCGAAAGAAAGGTGATCATATCAGCCAATCTAGACCCTCAATCAGAAGGCAACCTCGTCACCTTCCTCAGAGAAAATTCCGACACCTTCGCTTGGTCCGCAGAAGACCTAAAAGGAGTCAACAGATCAATGATCGAGCATAGCCTGAACATCAAAACAGGCTATCGCCCAATCAAACAAAAGCTTCGCAAGATGTCAGAAGAAAGAAAGGAGGCAGCGAAGGCTGAGGTAAAAAGGCTTTTGGACGCAGGCGTCATTCGCCCAGTCAAATACCCAACTTGGCTCTCAAATGTGGTCCTAGTCCAAAAGAAGAACAAAAAATGGCGAATGTGCGTGGATTTCACTTGCTTGAACAAAGCCTGTCCGAAGGATGACTTCCCTCTCCCAAACATAAGCACCCTGGTCGACAGAGCGGCAGGTTGTCAAATGCTATCCCTCCTCGATTGCTTTTCAGGCTATCACCAGATTTGGATGCATGAAGAAGACGAGGAAAAAACAAGTTTTATCACACCCTCGGGCACCTTTTGCTTCCGAAGAATGGCAGAAGGCTTGAAAAATGCAGGCTCAACCTTCGCTCGCATGACCTCTGAAGTTTTCAAGGATGAACACGCTGTCTCTGCTTATGTCGACGACCTAGTTGTCCAGAGTGAACTAAAAGAAAACCACATATCAGACTTATCGAGGGTGTTCAGCAACCTCCGGTCCGCCGGACTGAAATTAAACCCAGAAAAATGTGTTTTCGGGGTAAGCGAAGGTAAATTGCTAGGTTGCATCGTCTCAGCCAGAGGAATCGAAGCTAACCCTGAGAAGATTGATGCCATCATGAACATGGAACCTCCGGCGACCAAGAAAGCAGCTCAGCGTCTGACTGGTCGTTTAGCAGCACTTAGCAGATTCATCTCAAGATCCACAGAGCGAGGGTTACCCTTCTTTGAAACACTCAGAAGCAACGCTCTATTTAATTGGGGTCCCCAGCAACAAAAGGCCTTCGAGGAGCTAAAAAAGTATCTGACCAGCTTGACTGCTCTAACCAGCCCAAGCAAGGGAGATCTATTGTTACTCTACGTCGTAGCCTCGCCCCACGCAGCAAGCGCAGTCCTCATCAAGGAGCTCCGCGAAAGCAACAAGACCAGACAAGCCCCAGTGTACTATGTTTCAGAAACCCTCGAAGGTCCAAAGAGAAATTATTCGGAGCTTGAAAAAATAGCATACGCCGTCGTTATGGCGTCAAGAAAGCTCAAGCACTATTTCCAGGCGCACGAGATCCATGTACCTTCGTCGTACCCCCTCGAGAACATTTTCAAAAACAACGAAGCAGTTCGAAGAATAGCAAAATGGGCAGTCGAGCTTAACAGTTACGCTGTGACCTTCGTCGGCAGAACAGCAGTCAAATCACAGGTACTGGCTGATTTCATAGCAGAATGGACGCCCGACCCTCGCCCTGGTGAGCTGCAACATGACCAATTTTGGATCGTTTACGTCGACGGAGCCTGGGGTACAACTGGAGCCGGTGCCTCGGGCATTCTAATCTTGCCTTCCAGATCTAAGCTGAGATACGCAAGAAGGCTTGACTTCAAGTGCACAAACAACTCTGCAGAGTACGAAGCTGTGATTCTGGCACTTTCAAGACTACGGTCGTTATCAGTCCGAAGGGCACTCATTAACACAGATTCTCAAGTCATTGCGGGGCACATTGAAAAGAACTACAAAGCAAAAGATCCAGAGCTTCAAAAGTATTTTCAATATGTCCGAAGGTTAGAATCTTTCTTCCTCGGCATAACTGTAAAAGCAATATCAAGGACTGAAAACAGCGAGGCAGATTGCCTAGCCAAAGCAGCCGCACAGCAGTTACAGCTTCCACCAGATGTGTTCTACGACGTTACCACTCGTTCAGCCTTCGAAGCTTTTGAAACCAGCATCAAGCTGATCAGCGCAATTCAGTGCGAGGATTGGAGAGCACCTATCATGGCCTACATCAAGGGGCTCCATGAATCAAGCAATAGAGAAGAAGAAAACAGACTAAAGCAAAGAGTGCGAGGATACAAGATCGTTGACAACACCTTGTACAAAGCCTCGGTAACCTCGCCATGGCTCAAATGTGTGTCTCAGTCCGAAGGCGATGACATTCTCAGGCTAATCCACGAGGGCATCTGCGGTTCTCACAACGGCCCGAGGGCTCTAGTCGGCAAAGCGTTCCGGCAAGGCTTCTACTGGCCAACAGCATTAAGAGATGCGGAAACCATCGTCAAGCATTGCGAGGGTTGTCAACTGATGGCAAAAAAACAAAACGCTCCAGGGGCACCCACAACCCTCATATGCCCAACCTGGCCTCTGCAAAGGTGGGCGATGGACCTCGTAGGCCCATTACCGACAGCTCCAGGAAACCTTCGCTATGCGGTGGTAGCTGTGGAATACTTCACAAAGCGGATTGAAACAAGGCCACTGTCCTCCATCACTTCCCTCGCAGTAAAAAAGTTTTTCTGGCAACAAATAGTCTGTCGCTTTGGAGTTCCTCAGCATCTAACCGTCGACAATGGCACTCAGTTTGACAGCGAGGTCTTCAAAGAATTCTGTGCGCAAATTGGGACAATGTTATGTTTCGCCTCCGTCCGGCACCCGCAATCCAACGGCCTGGTTGAAAGAGCCAATGCGACAATATTCCAAGCTATATCCAAAAATTTGCAGGGTAGACCTAAGGGTAAATGGGCCGATGAACTACCTTCGGTCACCTGGTCTCACAACACCTCGGAGTGCAGAGCAACAAAATTCACTCCTTTCAAACTTTTGTTCAGCGAAGAAGCGGTGCTTCCAGAAGAGCTAAAATATGGGTCGCTCAGGACAACCCTCGCATCTGACGAGCAAGCCCAACCGCTTGATAAAGACCTACTCGAAGAAGCAAGATGCAACGCAGTGCACAACCTTCGCAAGTACCAAGAAGAAACCAAAAAATGGAGAGACAAAAAGATCAGAATCAAACATCTGCAGAAGGGTGACCTCGTCCTCATCAGAAAACAAAACGCCAGCTTGGCGGGAAAATTTCAGCCCAAGTGGACAGGTCCATACTTGATTGTGGAAAGCAATCGCCCTGGCTCTTTCCACCTCTCCGATAGCGAGGGAAACATCTTGCCTCACACCTGGAACATCGACGACCTTCGCAAATACTACCCATAGCGGAGCCCTAGCGAGCCCTCGCAAGATGTAATTTATCTTCGCATTCATGTTTCCTTATATTCCTATGAATGTAACCAAACGACAGGAGCTGCACTCTTTTTCCTTACGAAGGGGCGTAAGGTTTTTTAACGAGGCAGTATCCAAACCATTAATACAGGCTACAACCCCCCAAAAAGTAAAATCTCCAACCCTCTACTCCCAAACATCGAAAAAGCGGATCTCTTTCAAGAGCGCTACATTCGATGAAACCCACCAAGATTGCTTCGAAAAACAATCTTTTTTCTTTTCAAAGCAAACTTCACCTCCACCTAAGATAAGGGGAGGCGCGAAGTCCAAAAAAGTCGAGCACCCTGGCACAAACGACAGGGGCTCGCAAAAAGCAAACTTCACCTCCACCTAAGATAAGGGGAGGCGCGAAGTCCAAAAAAGTCGAGCACCCTGGCACAAACGACAGGGGCTCGCAAAAAGCAAACTTCACCTCCACCTAAGATAAGGGGAGGCGCGAAGTCCAAAAAAGTCGAGCACCCTGGCACAAACGACAGGGGCTCGCAAAAAAGCAAACTTCACCTCCACCTAAGATAAGGGGAGGCGCGAAGTCCAAAAAACTCGAGCACCCTGGCACAAACGACAGGGGCTCGCAAAAAAAAGCAAACTTCACCTCCACCCAACGGGGGAGGCGCGAAGTCCAAAATGTCAAGCACCCTCGCAAACGCGCCAGGGGCTCGCAAAAAGCAAACTTCACCTCCACCCAACGGGGGAGGCGCGAAGTCCAAAATGTCAAGCACCCCCGCAAAGCACGACAGGAGCTTATCACAAAAGCAGTGCGCGAGCCTCGCTAAAAGTAAAAGGGGGCGTCGCTGTTTTTTTCAAAACAAGCTCACGAGAGCAACGCGCGAGCCTCGCTAAAAGTAAAAGGGGGCGTCGCTGTTTTTTCAAAACAAGCTCACAAGAGCAACGCGCGAGCCTCGCTAAAAGTAAAAGGGGACGTCACTGTTTTTTCAAAACAAGCTCACAAGAGCAACGCGCGAGCCTCGCTAAAAGTAAAAGGGGGCGTCGCTGTTTTTTCAAAACAAGCTCACAAGAGCAACGCGCGAGCCTCGCTAAAAGTAAAAGGGGGCGTCGCTGTTTTTTTCAAAACAAGCTCACGAGAGCAACGCGCGAGCCTCGCTAAAAGTAAAAGGGGGCGTCGCTGTTTTTTCAAAACAAGCTCACGAGAGTAACGCGCGAGCCTCGCTAAAAGTAAAATGGGGCGTCGCTGTTTTTTCAAAACAAGCTCACGAGAGCAACGCGCGAGCCTCGCTAAAATTAAAAGGGGGTGTCGCCATTAAGCAACGCAAGAACAATAAATAGCGCAGTAAACATGGCACACAACCCATACATCATTCTCATGCTTTTACAAAGTAACAACACAACGATAAACATATCGGAAAAATGAAAATTTTTACAAGGAACAATTGCTCCCCTCAATCAACATCAAATCACCGGAACCCTCGGCCCCCCCCCCCTCACCCCCCCTCCACTGGAACCAGGGGTCCCCACAGCAAAGGAGCTGCAGGGACAATTGGCAGTTCCCCGGGTAAAACCCTCGCCCTATACATATATTTGTGCCTCGTCTCACTAACTTCTGAGGGTTCTTCCTTCGGAATCAAAAGCACCCCATCCGAACCGATACCAAGCTCCCTTTGCCCAAACAAATATTCCAAAGCTGTGTTCTTGTCAATATCATCATCTCCGCCAGCTTGCGAGATCGGAGAAGATCCAAACAAATAACGGTCGGCTTGACGGTCAGTATAATCTGCTTCACGCCAAAAACGATCCGACCTACTATTCTTTAAATCATACCTTCGCACCTTTGACCACCAAAAGCGTTCAAAGGAAAGCGAAGGATGTTTAAACTTAGCGCGAGCCCACGATTCACCAGTTATAAAAACATCTTGGTAATTTAACATCAGCGGAGTGACGTCGAATACGTCTAGCACGGTTCCGTCAGGAACCTGCACGTTTCACAAAAATACAAAGTTGTTTCAGCCTCATCAAGTCTTTACAACCACAATCTCTACAAAAGGGCTACCCCGCCACAACAATCCCAGGGATCACACCTGACCAGCTTCCCTATGAATAGCCTCCGAACCCTCGCCAACGGCGACAGTCGAGGCCCCAGCAGACGCCTCCCCCGCCGTGGATTCCTCCACAGCAGCCTCGACGATCGAAGCAGGATCCTCTTCCATCGCCGCTTTCTGCACCGCGTTTTCTTCAGCGATCGCGACGTCCCCAGTCAACGCCTCGATCTCGGCGAGCGTAACCCCCGCAACACTTGACTCAGGGGCGGCTTCGGAGCCACCTCCTGCTTCAACTTCCGTGGGCGGTGAGGGCACCGCATCTTGTCGAGCCTATAAGCAAAACAAAAGGCAAACCTCGCCAAGATCAATAATAATCCCTCTGAAACAAATCAACAAAATCGAGAAGTCCGAAAAAGTACGCAAACCTGACGCGTAGCCTCGGCAGCTTCCTCGAAGGCAAGAGCTCGGCCGCCGCCGGAGATCCAAAACCTGCGGAGCAGGCGCATCGCGCAGTTCCGAACTTCAGAATCATCAACCTTCATACGGCGCACCTCATCGACCGACGGAAAGGCATGGTTTGGCCTCTTGACTTTGCGAAGATGATCACAACCCGCCAGTCGAAGCGTGCTCGCCATCGCCAAAGCCCCGGCGTAGCCCCCGAAATCGGCCGCATTGACAACCAACGAACTAAATACATCAAGTTCATTGCTTAACCAACCCTCGAAGGCTTCCGCACTAGCAGCAGGCAACGGCTCTCCGGCGGAGCCTCCGGCCTCAGTCAGGCAACAATCAAGCTTACGCCGGACATTTTCCATACTTTTCCGCCAGGATTCGCTCAAATTCCCCAAGCGACCCTCGACATCGGCCAACGCCTTGTCCTTCGTTTTTCCCTCGGCAATCAACTCAGCATTACGCTTCGCCAGCTCAACTGCCTCCTCTCGAGCCTTCGCAGCCCTCTCCAAAGCATTCTTCAGTTCAATTTCTTTATTTTCCAAGCTTCGCGCAAGCCTGCTATTCTCCTTCTCAAGCTCATTAATTTGGCTTCTCATAAATTCCATATCGGAGCCAACCTTCCGCCTAGCCGCGCGGTTCAAGAGCATTAGCTCCGCCAACTTGACATCTACGTCGGCAAAAGTATCACCAACTGCCTGGTCCGCAAGTCGAACCTCTGCCTCCGGCACGCAAATGCGGCCGAAGATTCGACCTAAAAAACGCCTTTCCTCCGGGCCACACTGCAAGTGACAGTCCCGAAGGTCCGGACTAGTGAACAACTCAGTTGCCAGATCAGAAATCCCAAGCCTCTTAGCATACTTCGGGAGGCTCGACCGACTCGCCTCGCTGAACGGTCTCTTTCCCCGGACTCGGTCGGACTCAAGCTCTCCACCAAACTCCAAACCCTCTACCCATAGGTGCGAGCCCGCAAAGCTGGAAATCGACCCTCGTCGAGGGCTACCTAGCTCAATGTCTTGAGCGATGTCGTCCGCGCTCTGGGCAATCATCGCACCAGCACTTGGCGAGGCTGCTCCTATTCCGTGGGTGTCATCGATGGACACCTCCTCATCAGTGCCATGTCCTTCACTGGAAGCTTCGCTGCTTTCATCAGACGAACTCTCGTCCGTTTCCTCCCCCTTTTCATCCTTCTCCCCCTCCACCTCATCATCATCAGACTCATCCTCGTCGCCCGAAATCTGAATTAAAGCACTGATACCTCCAACGCGAGGCACTCGTCCCCCAACTGTACTGGCGCCTCGGTCGCTTGGAGCTACGGCCGAGGAGGAAGAAGCACCGATAGCACCAGAACCAGCAGCGACCTTCGTCGCAAGCACCTTCGTTCGGCCGCCAACGCCGCCACGGCCACGACCACGACCTCTCTTCGGCCGCGAGACAATCTCTTTATCAACAGCAACCCGTTTCCTCTTTTTGGGTGCATCATCACTTGACGGGGCAGGCCAATCAGCATAACGAATGCCAAGAATATCAAACATCCTGTTCACTCGACCTTCGCTACCAACAGAGCTGTGGATAGCCTTGACCTCCAATGTGGACAGTTTCCCAACAAGCTCCTCTGTCCACTGCTGAACCCGCTTATAGATAACTTCGTTCCCATCCTCGCGCCTTGGAAACTTCTTAAGAGTTTTCTCCCAAACCTTCTCCAGATCCAAATTCGGCCTTTTCAAGCCCCTACCTTCGTACCTGGGGTCATTCTCCGCCGTGAACCATGCCCGCCTCCGGCCAAGAGGCCAAATCTTGGCACAGCAATACTCCTCCACTAAATCACGCGCACACTGAGAGCGTGCAACGACTCTCAGGCAGTCAACAGCAGCGTGAGCCTCGACGCTCATCCTAGCTTCGGCGCTCACATCTCCAAGTATCGGAAGCTCACCGCAAAGCTCGGAGCTATCACTGAGCTTGTAATAGAACCAAAACTCCTGCCACCCGCTGCTCCACTTGTTCTTCTGCGCCTGCACCGGCAGCTCCGCGCCAGCGCGATGACAGAAAGTGTACACTGCGAACTGACCAAGACTGGCTTTACCCTCGCCGTCCGTAATCTTGCGAGGTTGCATATGAACGCGATGAGTGCGAACAAACCCCTCGACATTAGGGACAATCCCCTGAGATCTGTAGGCCCAGACATAAACTGACATCTTCGTGAAGCAAGAAGGTGTAAGCTGATGAAAGCGCAAGTTAAACCTTCGCAGGACCGAAGTCACAAAAGAATCAGCAGGGAAGCGAAGACCAGCCGAAAGGAACTCCTCAAACACAACAACTTCATCCGCGTCCGGCCTCGGCACCGTCTCCCCAACACTGGTCCTCGCCTTGCCTTCCTCAATCCAGCCCCACCTCACATAAGATGCAACCTCACTGGCGCAAACCCGGCTAAGACCAAACTCGAAGGTAATCCCCTCATCCGCGACGGCGGGAGAACCAGCCCGAGCAGTCTGCTTCAATCTGGCCATCCCTTCAGCTACCAACACTATCAAACAACGAATGCCCGCCCCTACCCTCGCGCACAAGCCAAAACAAACATTCGCTGCAAACAAACCGCAACAACAGGACAGCTATAGCAGAGGAAAGCACAATCCAACCTCTTCACCCACCCTTTCTATTTAAAGGCCGAGAAACGAGCCTCCACACCCGACAAAATCGGCACGACAATCGAAAAACGCGGCGCAAAAAACGAAACGGGCTTCAACAGTACAAACAACACTACAACGGCCCAGCCCAAAGCAGTCGCGGGCGTCGCTGCCGAGGGTCCCGTTTATTGTCCCCGATCGAAAGGCGCTGCTTGGGCCTAAACACGGTTTTTTAGATCCAAGACAACGAGGGGCTACTGTTGGGGAAAAGGACCCTCGGCAGAGGCGCCGCTCGAGCTGGTGTCCAAAGAATAACCCTCGCCAAATCAGTGTGCCCTTGCGAGGTCCCTCTCCACTTCGGGATCGTTACCCTGACCCACGGACGCGGGTTCAACCCTCGTTGCCTTGTTGCATTCCATGCAGGTTTAAGTCGGCAGCCGCACTGCAGGCAACCCTCGCTGGCTCACAAAGCCACCCCGCTTGAAGCAAAGGTTCAAGCAAGCGACGAATGTGCGTTGGCCCGAAGGCAAGCGAAGTCAAAGGACCGGCGAGCACGGCCGAAGGTCAAACCTTCGCTCTTCTCTCCCGAAGGTGAACAGAACCAGGTGGCGGCGCATTGGAGAGGGGCCGGTTAGGGTTTCCACTTCAGCTGTGTGTTTACGCTTTTGTCCTTCCTCCCTGCGTGGAGGTGATGAATCTTTCCTATACCCTTTTGTAATTTGACCCGTGTCCCTTGGTTTTCCCTATAAATACCAAAGGGTGAACAGTGTAATGAGACGATTTTTGGGGGAATTGGGCACCATTCCACTTTCGCTTTACCTTCGCTACCGCTTCCGACACTTGGTCACCTTCGCCACGACCCTGCACAAGTGCGAAGGTTGCGGCAAGTGTGCGTCCAACATAGCCCCTCGGACTTTTGTACGCCTAGTATGGCTGCCACTGTACTGCCATCTCTCTCTGATCACAGATGGTGATGGAGGCGGCAATAAAGATGTGCAAAAGCACCGCCTCCGGCTAGGAACTGCTCCCTCTATCTCAAGTTAGAAGGCGTCATGTGATACATACAGGTCAAATTTCTACCACTTTAATTAAATTTATAGAAAATACGTACAATATTTATATCTTTAATAAGTTTATTATCAAAATATATTCGACAATCTACGTAATGATAAAGTTGAAAAATTGACTTTTTAGAAAACGAGAATGACATATATCTTGGGACGAAAAGTAGCCTTTACCAACATTATTGATACCTATCAATCTTTTTTTTGGGTGTGTGTGATTGGTGGTGGGGGGACATACTTGTGATATCGAATGAGTTTCATTAGATTCAGCATAAAAAATCATCAATTTGATGCCGTTAATGTTGATATATATTTCTTTATTAAATTGACTTAGGACAAGCTAGATGAACTCTTTGCGGGAAGTAGGTACTGTAAAGACACCATAAAGCTCACATTGACCGTTCCAGTGAATAATTGTGGTCCCCTGAGCACCTAAAGTCACAACTGTGGTCACTTGTCCAGGGCTAAAGTGCAACAGAATGGCACTGGCTACAGGGCTCAAAAACATTGAAGTTGACTGTTGAACGAACTTTTGGCTTGACGTATGTTTGGACAGCCGATAGTGCTCTGTGCGCTTCCACAAGTGCATCCCTCGTCATTGACCAGCATCTGCCACGTTTGTTGACAGAGCATCTAGGCACACCATGAGTGGTGTCCAATGTGAGGCACTCGAGTGACATTGCAGACTCGAGAATATGACAGGTCAACTCAATCAAGCTCTTTGCAGATGAGAAACTGGTGATTCGAACACACTTGAGCCTGTCATTACGGTTCTCTGGCATCTTCCTCAGATCCGAGGGATCTTCAAAAACTGAGACACGCTCCGCATGTACCGATGATAACACCTAAAGATGAGAAAAACAAACTTAAATTAACGATTCTGTCAGTTACCAATGTTTTGCAGGATGGACAATGACTTACATGCAAGATGAAAGTCTCCAGGAAAGGAGAAGCATCAAAAAATGATAACAGAGGAAAATAATCATAATCATAGGTCCGTCCAGCAAGGGCAATAGTCAAGGACTTGAGGTGGAGGAATTTGCTAGGCATTACCGGCGTACTAACCGTCTGCGAAAAGGGGGGGAAAAGAAGTCTGCTTTAAATATATTCCACTGTATGTATGCCTGCTGCAAAATCATTCTATGCATATTGTCACAGAAAGTTCATACCTCAGTTTCTGAAAATAAGGTAAGAGTCTCGAGATTTGGCATGCTGAGTGGAAGCTCAGTACGAGCATAAAAGGCAGCACCAGGACATAACCTTTGATATTTTATAATACGCGATGTTTCCAAAAGTGAGAGTTGTACATGGAGGTCCCCAACAATGCGAACACTAGATAGATTTGGAGCTTTGCTCTCTAACACTTCCATCCCAAGACAAGAATGCACCTCAAGGTAGCTAAGACGCTGCAGGCAAGGTATTTTCAGGCAAATAATCCCACTGCAAATCCTGAGTACCAACTGCTCCAAAGGGAGAGAATTGGAAAGAAGACGCTCTAGCTTGCTCTCGGTAATAGATACGCTACACAACTGTATGCTTCTCAAGTTTCTCAAGGATCCAAGTCCGATTGTAGGATGAAAGTGACAGCAGACAAGGTGAAGACTACGGAGTGACTCTCCAATTTCATCAGATAAAAGTGAGCATGGAAAGCTGTACGGTGCATTCCATCCATACAGAGAAATGTTCAGTTCTTCGATCCCTGGTTTAATAGTATTCCGAAGCCAACGGTCGAGATCAAGATAACAGAAGTGATTATTGTCATCTGAAACTGAATCATCTTGAAACTTCACTGCCTTCACTCCAATGCCTGAGTGCTTTTGAAGAATAAGATCAACTATGCTGGTGATGTCCCTTTGTGTTTCCTCATTTCTGCACGTATTTTCATTTGTTAAGCCCAATGTTTTCCTGCTAAAATCGAGGTTAGGGCGGCATCTCCAGGACCGCAAAAAGGTCTGAGACACACAGGCAGCTCGGGCAGCATCTTGAATTGGCATTAAGGAATGTATATGACACCAGATATCCTGCATGCACATGTGTGGGAGAAAAATCAGCAGTGGAATTGTAAAGGCAAACAGTAACGTTGCAACTTGAGGGTATTCGTAGGTAGGTATAAACAAAGCGGCAGTCACAAAAAAAAAAGAAGCAAAATTGGCCAATAGCTTTCACCAAGTGCCGAAACAAGATACATGGGGATCTAGACCCAAGACAGTTTTTTCTTTAGAAGAGTAGAAGTCCACAAAATAGTAGCATTAGAAGATAAGTTCAAAAACTTCAAATTGCCACCATTGGTCAACCAATTTGTGCAGATCAAGCAATCATGGTTCAAAATAGCCCAACTATAGCTGAAGCTACAGAGTTTTCAAAGACCTAACACTACGATATTGCCAATTTTTAGCTATTGTAGCTAACAATGCGATATCGCGGACAAAAAACACTATTTAGGTTAGCCACAACTTTTTTAGCACTTGTCTGTGGGTCGAGGCTTACTTCATTCCCTTCACAATGGAGGCCCAAAAACCTACAAACGATGCTAGTGACTCAAAGTCTTAGTCCTAATCGATCCCTAACCAGGCCACCATTCATCTCTAAAAACCAATGTTTTTTGGTCGTCCGATTAATCGCGATTAGTCGTCCTAGTTGGTCCCTGGTGATCGACTAGGGGTAGTGTCGTCTGATTAATCGTGATTAATCGCAATTAATCGCCCTAGTCGGTTCCATGGTGACTAGGTTCAACTGGACGACTGGAAAACATTGCTAAAAACAGTTGCAGAATCCTATGAAAGCTTACTAGAGATGGCTGTGGCCGTCGGTTTCATGCACTAGTTGGCCTCCACTTAAGACAACATGAAAGCCACCAACATAACATGACCGAGAAAATATTCATTCTTTGTTCTGGATTAGTGCAATCTGTCTCTCTATTGTGTTCTTTACTTCAATATAAACTATGTAATGAACCCTTGAATGAATGCTTAGTTGTTTATTGTTGAATGAATGAATATATTGTTGATTATTGTAACTGTGACTACGTTGGTTGATGGAATGATTATGATGTCTGTGTCCAAGAAGTTTCCTTAGTTCCATGCTTTCGTGCATAATTCATTAAAAAATTTCATGTTTGACAAAACCACATAATGACATAGCTCTACTATATCCTGCTATAGCTTTTTTAGAGCTCCTAGAGATGAGACCACCGCTAAACGTCTTAGCCAACTATTTAAAACCTTGAATAGTCATACTGAGCAATGTAAATCTTCCAACATCAATGCTACTACATACCTCAGGGAGATATCCCTTTATTTGGCCATCCAGAGAATGTTCATCACGTTGACAGGGTGAACCCTTTCTTTTTGCACATGAAGCAATAGATCCATCTGCGACACACCGTTCATGGTCACGAAAGAATGCACACAGAAATCTAATCTAATTTTGTTCATATCAAAATTAACCTTCTATGCAAAAATTAGTTAATTAATCTTCAGCACAAGAATCAGAACGTCTAAAAGTTTAGAGACCCCAAACTGTTTGTACATAATAACACTAAAAAAATGTTAACCAACTAGATCTTTCCTTTTTTTTCTTTTGAAAAGAGTACAAACTCCCCAAATCATGCTAATTTTGTTCTAGATAGAGTAAAGCTCTATTTGGATCCCACCCACACAGCTAAATTTTTTTATTAGCTGCTAAAAATTAGCAGCCCGTTTGGATAGCAGCCCGTTTGGACCCAGCTAATAGTCTCTTACCAATCACCAAACTAAAAAAATACTCAGCTAATGCATGTATACAAAGAAGCCCTTAGACTATATGCTTAAATAAACAAAACAATGGGTAGGCTGCTCAGATCAATTTAGATGAACCTATTGGATTTAATTCTTATAATATTCAATCAATGCAAGAAAAAATATCATATGGACGGACGAGACAAGATGCTGCGACTTACTACGGCGGGTTTGGATCTGCCGTCGACGATTCCGCCGCTTCATGGACATAAGCTGATTCAGCTTCAGCATCCCCATGACGTGATAACGCCCTCAAAGACAGTCAGAAACTCTGTTTTTGCAGAGGCTGAGGGATCCCGGTGTTCGGCGCGGTCGCAGAGGCGGGGCTGCTGCCCTGGTGCAGGTGCAGCGCAGGAGGGATGATGGATCAGGGTCTCGCGGCGCGTGTGGATGTATTATTTATTTATTATGTAATAATAAGGGAAAAGGCAGAGAAATCCCAGGCTGCACCGCTTGGGTGAGATGAGCCAGGCCCGGCAGAGGCAGGGCGGTGGGCGTCGGCGCGTGGTGGCGGCGAACCGGCGGACGGCGGCGCCTGTGCGGGAGGGAGCAGCGGTGCCCGTGCGGGAGCAGGGTGCGGGAGTTGGGCCGCGTTTGGTGGGCTTTGGTAGATAGATACTCGATATTTCTCGAATTACAATAAGTTTGACTTTTTTGACACTAAGTTTGACCATTCGTTTTATTTAAAATCTTGTGCAAAACATCACTTCTTTTTATTGTGACTTTATTTATTAATAAAAGTTATTTAAGAATAATTTAAATTTAACTTTATTTGCATAATTTTTTTAAATAAGACGAGTGATCAAAGTTAAGGACAAAAAAAAAATCAAACGTCTTATAATTTAGAACTGAGGGAATATATAAGATAAGTTCAACTTTTGTGAAAATTTGATTTTAACTCTTATGAAACCGGATAAATTCCCTGAGCTTTTAAAACGTTCCTTTTGCCTCATTGGTTTGGCCATAAGCGGTTTTAAAGGCGGTTTTTTAATTTTTTTTATTTATTTTGGCTAAATTTTTTTAAAAATATAATAAATCACAAAATGGAAAACCTAATTTTATTGGACTCCACATGAGTAGATCTACACAATGAACATGTATAATTTAGTACAAAGTTTTTCACGTACTTTTAGATCTATGTTTTTCTGTAATTAATTAGAATAATTCATAACTGTAGTTTTTATTGTCCAATTATGGTGAATTTTTTTATGATGGGCCCATTATTGTATACTCCAACTGTAATAAAAATTTCATACTCGTTGAATCATGTGTAATTTAGTTGTTTATTTAGATTTAACAAGCATAAACATAAATAAATATATAACTAAGTTATACATGTTCCAATGAGTATAAAATTTTTACTACAGTTGAAGCATACAATAATTATCCTATCATAAAAATTTCACCATAATTGAACCATACAAACTACAACTATGAATTATTTTAGTTAATTACAGAGAGCATAGATAAACTACAACAAAAAATTTGTACCATGTTATATGTTCTGTGTGTAGACTTACTTATGTAGAGTTCAACAAAATTAGATTTTCTATTTTATGATTTATTTTATTTAATGTAATTTTTTAAAGTTTCAGCCAAAATAAAAAAAAGGACGTTTATAATCGGGCCACGGAGGTAAAACGAACGGTATTACAAGTTTAGGGAGATGGTTTATCCGGTTTTGTTGAAGTTAAAAGAGAGAAAAGGCTAACTTTCGCAGAGAGATCGTGTTTGGCGAATTTCTTAACTGGGCCAGGCTGGTGCTACTCGCTTCCGCGGCCAGACATCAATCGCTCTCATGCTTCTTCTCAACGACCCAGCTGCCAAAGCGCCCAAGCACCGATCCAGCATGCGTTCCGCCGCAACGACCCCGATTGTGAACACAAACAAATCCAACTGTCGCTCCCATGCCTGTTTGTGTTCCGCAACGAATTGTAAAACTGGTGGAGCTCAATAAATGTGGATGCTATTACGGGATCCCGGTGGATTTCTTACCAACTTACAAGCCATGGTCCTAGCTTTGGTGGATTGTTATGGTCACATTACAATGCACATCAATTGGTGCAGCATCTCCGCCTTTGCTCAGTTGGTGATTCAGATACATGTGGCGTTACCTAGGGGGTGTTTGGTTCACTTCTCTAGCAAGCTTGCATTGCATATGGGAGCCAGGCCTAGGTTGGACAGGCTGTGGTGATACAAGCTATCCTTGTTTGGTTGACTGCATATATAGAGCCTAGCTGATAGGAGATAACTGGCTCACCAGCACCACTGTTTGGTTGCCCGTATGAAGTCGTATTGTATACGATGAAAATAGCAAAACAAGTAATCTTATAGTATTTGAGTTATTTAACTACACTCTAATCGTCCTAACTTTACCTTTAATATCTTAATTTATTTTAAAATACACTAATATCACTTAAATATACATTAATCATATGTTAATAGTATCATTAAGAAAATTTGTATTGCACCATGCGAGCCTGTCTCACCAGAAACGCAAATGAAATTCGTATCTGGCGAGCCAGACTGTGGGCTGCCTTTTGCATCTGGAGAGTCAGACCCAGGCCCTCACACAAGTAACCAAACATGTTGAAACTGTATCTCCAGAGCCTGGTTCTTTTCTGTACAGCCAACCAAACGCCCTCTGTTCAGAACATCACAACGTATCAGCATGGATTAGTTGGTGTCGACCAGAAATCATCCTATATCAAGGAGATATCAGAGTCCTTGCAACCCAACTTTCTCAGAGTTTATGTCCATGTTGCAGCGATGCTTTTAGGACAAGCCGTGTTTTTTTACAGGAGGACAATGTCAGGAACCTGTTTGAAATACTACGGGTTGGGCCAGTCAAGGGGCTGGCGCCCAAGGCCTGGGCCCAGAGAAGGCAAGGCTTGGGCTTGCTAGCAGGCCAACAATTAAGGCAAAGATGATGATTTCTGGTCGTCGAAGGACCAGAACCTGAAAGTCAGCGCCAGCTAGCGTTTGCTCGATCTCCTATTTCCCCTCTTGCTTCTTCTACCTCCTATGTATCTATTTCTTCCAGAATCCTGTATTGTGGTTTCATCCCCTTTGACAACTGAATCTGATAAACCATGAGATTCAAAAATTAGCACACAGAAAATCATGCCACAAAACACAACGTATAACAGATACAAAGCTACCAACATGTACTCCCTCTGTCACAAATTGTAGGTTGTTTGGGCTTTTTTAGGTTCATAGTTTATAGCTATGCATGTAAATATATATTGTGTCCATAGCAAAAGCTATGAACCTTGAAGAGTCAAAACGGTCTACAATTTGGGACGGAGGGAGTATAACATAAAGCTAGGTCCATAGATATATATTACAGCTTTTGCCTGTACACAAAAAATATGCATTGTAACTTACATAACAGTGAAGGTACCAAATAGCTACACCGCAGATAACATAGATTTAAAATAATGTAGCTTTCACATATGCAGATATGGTAAAACAATCATTTCAGACTATATGAATGACTGTCAGATCAAGATTAATATAACCTCATATATATGAGTTTGGGAGAAACACATACTAGATAACTTTGGATAACTGGTTTGATAAGCAGGAAGTCTAACGCCTGGATATGGCTTGTAACTTGTTACATAAATCAAATATCAATCCTCATGGACAGGATGTCTGCAATGTCATCTTCAATTGCTGGGCCAAGGTCACATTCCTCAACTGGCGGGTATGGAGGAAAGCTGCTTGTGCAGAAGTTGGTAGCAGGACAAAAGATAACTTTGCACTTATGGTTAGCAAACCTGCAGGCACAATTAGAAAAAGACTACAAACTATAATCGGATACACAGCCTACTATGTATATGCATAAAGCATTTTTTAATGAAAAAGTGTACAAGCAAGTAAAGTGACAGATTAAAAAAAAAATTTGAAGAAGATACATGAATACATTCCTAGGCTTTTCTTCAGGACAGTGATATATATAGGTGGTGAAAGAGATAAAACTTCATGGACGCAGGTTCGCATGGTCAAGTGAAACACCAAGCTCAACAATGACAGGAATTGACCATCTCCTTTGTACACGTGAATGGGAGATGCAACATACAAACAGCTACTTACAGGCCATCTCTCCCAGCATGTCAGACCACTGTCCGTTACTCCTAACTTGCACACAAGCACAGATACAAGGGCTTCCGCTTTGAGTCCTTTTGAGTCTAGCTTGATGGTTTCCAGGAGGTTGTTCAACAGTCATGGAATAAACAATGTAGGAGTACAGATCCAGCAAGAACACTACACATAAAACTTGCACGGCTGGGGAAAGCACTGAAGAACTGGAACAAAATGATCACTTACAGCTTGCGAACCACATCACACATTGCTCATCAGGAAATAATACTCAGGTTAGACTAGGCTCAAGAACAGCGAAAACTCACGGTACCGGAAATAGAGCTCAGGAAATTATCTAAGCACAGGCTGCTAAGCATTGCTGCAATAAGAATAATTAAAATTCGACAAAGGGCCCGATTGACATGGATACGAGTGGGAGATGCTAACACAAAAAAATTTCATCTAAGGGCCAATGGTCGAAGAAGGAAAAATTTCATTCCCAGCCTTCAGCATGATGGTCGAACACTAACAGCTCATCCGGACAAAGCGCAAGTTCTGCATTCATATTTCAATGCACTATTGGGAACAACAACACGGAGAGCGCATACAATAAATTGGGACATATTAAACATACAGCAATATGATCTCTGCAACACCTTGATGAACCATTAACCGAGTAGGAGGTTCATCAGGCAATCTTGGAAGCTCCGACAGAAAAGGCGCCGAAACCAGATGGATACATAGGACTGTTCTACAAGCAATGCTGGAACACCATGAAGACAGACCTGATGAAAGCATTGAAAGATATATTCAATCTCCGAGGGTGCCATTGGAACCTACTAAACACAACAAACATTACTCTGCTAGCCAAAAAAAGAGGACACTCTGTCGGCCATGGACTACAGACCTATAAGCCTCATTCATAGTGTGGCAAAAATCCTAGCCAAGGTGATGGCGAACAGACTTGCCCTGAACTTGGATACATTAGTATCTGAGAGTCAGAGTGTGTTCGTAAAAGGGAGAAGCATTCAGGACAACTTCCAATACATCCAAAGTGCAATCCGACACTTTCACAGAAGTAGAACTCCAATGTTTTTTTGTCAAGCTAGATATTGCAAAAACCTTCAACAATGTTAGTTCGGAGTATCTGCTAGAAGTGATGCATCAGTTGGGGTTTGGACAAAGATGGTGGGACGTGGTCTCGTTGCTATGGGCATCAACACCATCAAGAATTCTCCTAATTGGTAAACTGGCCAAGCCGGTCAAACATAAAAAAAGGGCTTAGGCAAGGAGACCCGCTATCACCAATGCTTTTCATACTAGCGATGGACCCAATACAGAGAATTCTAGATCAGGCTACAATGCAGAATCTGCTCACTCCTATTGGCTCAAACCCGATCAGAATACGGACTAGTCTTCATGCTGATGATGCGGTGGTATTCATCAAACCAACACCAAACGATTTGGCCAATCTGCAGCTAATACTTGATTTTTTTCCGGTGAGGCTACTGGGCTCAAAACTAACATCTAGAAAACTGAACTATATAAGATTCGCTGCGATGAATTGGATCTGGATAATGTACTGACACAGTTTCGAGGGCAAATTAGTTGTTTCCCATGTAAGTACCTGGGATTACCATTGAAATTGGACACCCTCGAAGAGCCGATGAACAGTCATCGTAGACAAGATTGGGGCACGGCTACCTGGATGGAAAGGCAGACTTTTGGAGCAGAACCGGACGGGTACAATAAGTGTAGTCTGTGTTATCTTCAATCCCAACTTACCACATGACAGTCTTCCCCCTATTGAAATGGGCAATAAAGAAAATAGACCGATTCCGAAGGAATATCCTCTGGAAAGGCTCAGATGATGCACAAGGGGGTCATTGCTTGGTCAATTGGAAGCCAGCTTGTCGCTCAAAGGCATTAGGAGGCCTTGGAATTCGAAAATTGCAAGAATTCAATAGAGCCTTACGCCTGCGGTGGATATGGCTGAAGTGGAAGGAACCGAGCAGGCCTTAGAGTGGCTTCAAAATCAGTAACACTCATGCTTTCAGGAGATGTACTTCTATAACCATTGGTGACGGATTGCAGGCAAATTTCTGGCATGATAGATGGCTGCAAGGAAGAGCACCGAAGCAAATTGCACCATTGTGTTTCAAGTTGGCTTGGCAAAAAAATATGACGGTGTATCAGGCACTAGCAGATAAGCTTTGGATGTCCAATGATCAGGAATTAAGAGAGTTTGTTTCTCTGTGGGAACAACTGCAGCAAGTGCAATTAAATGATCAGCCTGACCAGATCACATGGCGCTTCACAGAAGATGGGAAATTTAGTGTAAGATCAGCCTATAATGTTCAATTCATAGGATCCATCCATGATCACCATTGGGAAAAAATATGGAAGGCCAAGGTTGAACCGAAATGCAGATTTTTCTGTTGGTTGCTGCTCCAGCGAAGATCTTACCTTCGGATAAAATCATCAGGCGAGGAGGCCAGGCAAATCCTACCTGTCAACTATGCAGAACAGAAACTCAATCGCCATACCACATGGTGGCCGATTGCTCTTTTTCAAAGATGGTCTGGTCAATATTAGAGAAAAAGTTCAACCTCCCAATGATCAATCAAAAAACAACAGGTACAAGAATCAAAGAGTGGTGGTCTGTCATGATTGGGCAGGGAGATGATAGAAGACGCACACAGCTTGTCATCTATGTAGTATGGAACATATGGAAAGAGCGTTACGGAAGAGTCTTAGACAATAACTCGCAAATGTCAGCGCAGGTAGCAAGCATAATCCAACAAGACATTTTGCTGTATGATATGGCGCAAGGACATGTTCATGTAAATATCTAAACACGGCAAGAAACAGGCCTAGCATGCAGCCAGCATGCAGTGTAGGATGTTCTCTTTTCATGTTTTTCTTTTCGATTAAGTACTAGGACTTCATATGTCCATGCAAACTGTTGTAACTCTCAAACTTTTACTTAATGCAAAGGCAGAGCACCTGCCGCTATCAATTTCAAAAACAAAAAGATATAGATAGGTGGATGACGACTTAATTATACGTGATGACAGGTAAACACACACTGTAACCTGAATTCATTTGTATTGTCATAGCATCGAAGATAATCAAATTGTAGATTAAAAAAAACATTGATTAGCTGAATGTGTTTTGACTCAATAAAAGGAACCACCTTGCTGCAGCTATAGCTGGAGTACTAAACATAGTCTAAAAACCAAATTTATGCAAAAGACAACTTAATTATATGTGGATGACATATAAATATGCACTGCAACCTGAATTGCTCTATACTGTCAGTAGCATCCAAGATAATCCAAAAAAAAGGTATAGTAGATAAAAAAAACTCAGATTAAATGAATATTTCAGTCAATGAAAAACTACCCTTGCTGCAGCTGTAGCTGGTGTACCTAAATATAGTCCAAACTAACACAATTATGTGAACAACTTAATTATACGTTATACATGGATAACATATTAATATGCATTGTAACCTGTATTTCTTTCAACTGTCATAGCATCCAAAGATAAAAAGAACCACATATTACCATAATGCTTGAGTCAATAAAAAATAATACCTTGCAGCAGCTATAGTTTGCACGCCAAATCTAGTCCAACAACATGAGCAACGACCACCACCCTGTTGGTGTGGATCAAAATTCCAGTAGCAATGACAACTCTGTTCTGGGTCCAGCCTGAATGCCAAGGGAATGCCGAATGTAAAGGCATGTTGCTTGGTTCTGCCTTGCGAGGATTGTGCAAGCTTGACGAGGGTTGTGCCATTCATCCGGCATCTGCACATAAAATTAATATCTCAGACAGGGACAGAGAAAGATAGATGTAAACTAAAAACACCCTGGAGCATACAAATCAATTTTTCATCGGTGCAAGTGAAAAATAAACAGACATCTTAAATGTGCTAACACCTCCCCGCACAAAAATTGCTAGACGAAGGGGAATCGCTAGACGAAGGGAAATCGCTGCCGTATCCGACCACTTTGTCGAGCTCCGCCGCCCTACTCCACCCGCGCATGAAGTCGTCCGCGAGCTGCGGATCCTGGCCGACCCGTGGCTCCGGAGGCCGCTGACGGCCCTTGCAGCGCGCTGTGCCTGTGCTGGGGTCGGTGGACGCCTGCAGCGCCCTGTGCCTGTGCGGGGGTCGGTGGCCTGTGGCTGTGCGGGACGGGCGCCGCCGGCCGTAGTCTCGAGCACTCAGCACTCAGCACTCAGCACTCAGTCTCGCGCAGGCCCAGTCAGTCCCCAGTGTTACGGTACAGCCCGCCGGGGCACCGCACCAGAGTCCTCCTCGGGGCCCCACGCCGCTGGGCGCGCTCTCGGCCTCCACCGCGGTCGGTCGATGATGCCCACGTCTTCGGGACGCCAGCGACGGCCACGGCGAGCCCGCGCCGCCGGGTCTCGTGGAAGATCTTGGCGAGCCAGCGCATGGTCCCGTCGCCGCCGATCGCGTACACGTGGTACTGGTTGTACCCGCGCCGGCGTCGCTCCATGGGTCGCGCGACGTGACGAGAACGGTGCCCCGGCCGGCCTTGTGCCAGTGGTGCACCGTCGCGGGAGCGGCTCCTCCTCGCTCGCCCTCGGAGTAGAACCCGTTAACCAGCACGCCGTAGTGTAGAGCTCTGAGCTCCCAGAGCCCGACGACGAGCTCCCGGCGGATCACGGTGTTCGTCCTTGGGGCAGAGCCCGCCGCAGCTTACGATGGCTGCCCGGTCGAACGCGATCTCGCGGCGCGGCCCTGCGCTGTGGTAGGCGGCGAGGCTGCCGCCGCCGACGCTGCTGCTGGCGGACGTGGAGGCGGCGTCGAGGTGGATGACGTCGGCGTTGGAGATGAACAAGGACGGGGAAGGGTGGTAGAGCGGGTGGCTCACGATGGGGTCGGGATGGCGGCGACGTGTTCGCCTCCAAGGTGGTCAGCAAGGGGGGGGGGGGGGGGGGGGGGGGCTGTGCTGTGAAGCGTGAACGGTGGCAGCCGCATCGTCTCGCCGGCCGTTGTCTATGGTGGCGAGTGCGGTGCGCCGTCATCTTGTGCTGGATCGCCCGCGTGTTGTTAAAGGTGCCACGTGCCGGGGCGGAACGTGGCAGGAGTCGCGGTACAGGGGGGGTTATCTGGGTCAAATTTAAGTCGCGACCAACTTTTGTGCGCTCTCGTTGTTATGACATGGATGTCGTTCAGGTTTGAACACGTTGACACGTGTGCATCACTTTACAGTTCTATGGGTGCTCCTTCAAAATTTTAACACCCGAGCTCCTTTTCAATTAAACCTCGCCATCAGTACTGTTCATTAATTAACTAACTAACGACGTACTCGCCGCTATGAAACGTGTTTTTCTGGTTAAATAAAGTGAAACAAAAAGGCCCATGATTTAGTTAGGACTAAATTACGGCACCACACGATCTACACGATTAATTCATAGCATTCTCAATAGTCTCCGTCCAACCTTCAATTGTTAATTCCATTTAGACCTTCTTTGGACAACTTCGTATCCACCTCAATTCATGTATTACAGTGCAATTTAAACTAATTTATATCTGATCCATCTCAGTCCACATATGTTGGAATGGATTAACATGGAATCTTATACTGATTGAAGTGAATACACAAGTATCCAAACAAGCCCTTAGCGGTAAATTCTTATATTTAAGTGGTATACATACAAGCCACTTCTCAAACAGTCATTATCAACTTTATCCTTAATGGCTTGTTTGGAACGTAGGTACGTATTCTGTGATTTTTTTTCATGATTCCTATGAATTTTTCGCATTCTAGAGAGACCCTAACCCTATGGTTTTTCATGGTTTTCACCTAGACGTAGCTTTTCCTCGCAAGGTAGTAAGGTACACTCTTACCACCCCTTATGGCAAAGGCCAAATGCCGCCTAGCCCGTACCTAGACCTAAGCATTTTACGACCTGTATTAGGTGCAAAAAAAGACATGATTTTCATGTAGGCCACTCATTTTAGTAATGCTTAGGCATATGGTGTTTTTTTTTTGCGGGTTTGCTTCTTGCTATCCAGTGAGATGCATGAACTACAAATGTTTTATTCAAGTCTACCCATAGTGTTGAAGAATAGTAAGTGTCCGGTTGTTGTTGCTGTTGATGTCAATCTTTCTCCTTTTCCCCCCTTTATTTCTTTGGCTCATCTAACCGTGTAACATTTTAGGCTATCTACTAAATGAAAAGGTAGAGCACGTACTTGCCCAATTTGCTAAAATAAATTTTTTTTTCACATGTTGCCACATATCTTTCCCATTATATCCGACGCTTATAGAGAAGACCATGACTCATGTCATGTAGCATGTTTAACATTTATACATACGATAGAAGTAAATTGCTCTTATGTCAGAAAGATTTAGTAGGGATAAATGTTTGCATTAACACTTGCGAGAGGTCCACTGGCTGAGCTGGACAAGGGCGGTGCAGCCTGTCCACCGGAGGCAAACGGGTGCAGCCGCTGACCGGCCGGGTCGAGTCACGAATGGCACTGCGCCTCCCCCTACTTTCCCTTTATTTGTAGCACTCGTTCCTCAAGTGGATCACCTCACGGAGGCTCCCAATGCTTGCCGGAAAGCTCGTCGGCGACCTCGATGAGTGCCCGAGGAATGACGAGGAGAGTGTCAATGATGCTCCTGGCAGGGGCCATGCTAGCGCTGCGCATGATGCTCCCATGGCCATGGCCATAGTGGTCGGTGCCGGATCCGAGCATGTCCGGGCGGGAGCGCGGAGGAGGGGGCGCGGTCGCCGTTGCCGGGACTCCACTGGCGTTCAGGCCACCGCCGTTGCTGCTGGGATGCTGACCGCAACATTTGCGGGGTTGTGGGTGCCGGGTGAGGAAGGGGGAGGGACTGCTGCCTGGGCCGGCCCGGCATAGAGGGCGTCGCGCGCTCACAACGGAGGGCGACGGGTCGCCAATTAAACTTTGCACTCTTTGGGACCTTCTCTTCTCTTCCCTTGGACGACGAATCCACATCATTAGACATTCTTCCCCCTTTTATGTGTGCTGGTTTGTCCCAAAGGCAACGCAAATGTGAAAATACCGCCTTCAGAGTTGCTTCATCCTCCCAAGTATATAGTGAAGTTGACCGGCCAAGATGACCATTGCATCAGAATTTGAGCGACCACTTGAGCATTGTGATGGCCACCGTACGTGATGCTAACGTACAGGATACTGAAAAGAGCTGGAGGCATCGGGAATGTCTGCATGTACCTGATCAGATGAGCCAACAGCAAGTTTGACTTTTAGAGTATTTCCATCTGGTTCCCGAACTAAAAAAAAAAACAAACTATCCAGGTCTTTAATTAATCATTGGAGCCAACAGCAACTCGATTCATTGGAGCCAACAGCAACACGATTCATTGGAGGGGGGGTTATCTGGGTCAAATTTAAGTCACGATGGGGTTATTATTTGATTTTTTTAATTTGTTTGACAATTATTTGTATTATTAGATCGGAATAAAGTTGTTATAGAAATCTGAGTGTTGGCTAGGATCTAAACACTCGATTGTTTTTGTTTGTTGCAATCGAGTGTTTTTGGGTAATGTGACACTCGAGTGTCACTTTTGCTTAAAACACTCGAATGTTCAGTAGATATTCCCTATGCCTCACGTGCTGTGTCGTGCGTGACTCACACACACACGGACTCTGCCGACCGATCGAGACAAGGACGGGAACGGCACGACGGTCTCTCCTCCAGCACCGGCCGGCCTTTCGGTCGTACCTTGTAGGGTCGCTCCGTGGATTGTACAGTTGCACGACCAGCACGGACGCCATCGTCGACAACTCCGGCGTCGCCAGGTAGCTCCCACGGGCCTAGCTCCGGCCTCCGGACAGTTGCTCTTCTCCACCAGCGGCGACGTCGCCGCCGACCGCGCGCCCCGGCGCCACGGCCAGGTTCAATTCTTGCCTCTCTCGAGAACGGCAGCCCGTTGCAGGGCACACGCGCGCTCGGCTTCACTGCACCATGAAGATGGCCGACCACTTGTTGGAGATCGAGCTCCATGAGGTGCATGGCGTACATGGTGAGCTTGCTCCGCCGCGCGCCGCGCGGGGCCTCCACCAGCACCAGTTTGATCAGCGTCGGGATGCCACGACGTACTGGCGTGGAAGCACGCCAGCACCCGCAGCTCGCTGTCGGTTTCGGAGCCGCCGCGCTCCACGACGACGACGCTGCATGCGCCGGCCGCTAGCACCTGCCTGTAGACCGCGCCACCGCGGTGACGGCCATGAACGTGGTGGTGAGCGAGGGCCATGAGTACGTACCAGGATGCATGGTGAACTTGTCCTCGTTAAGCACCTTGCGGTCGCGGCCGATATTCAGCACGATGAGCAGCTCCACGAGCCCCTTGCGGTCGACGATCATGAGGCTAGCAGCCCTGGCTTGCGCGAGCGCCTCGTGCGGCGGCACGCGCAGACTCGCGCGGGCGACGCCTGCACCATGCCGCCCATATTGCCGGCGCACGCCGCTGTGATGCATGACGAGCACGAGGAACCCCCAGGACGCCGTCGTTGTTGAAGCAACGTGCTCAAACGGTGTAGTCTAGCGTCAATTAGAGTCAGTCAAGAAGCGTGCGTGCGTGGTGGCCACGACGCCGCCCGACGGTCGCCTGTCGTGTGCACATGATCGATGTAACACTATATGTACTGTGAGATCAACATGGAATATAATGTTGCAGGCTCAAACTCTCTTCAGTCGTGATGACGAGCACAAGGAAGCAGCCCCCGACGTCTTCCTTGGGCCGGGTTCAGGAGTTCATCAGGACGCCGATGACGAACGCGCCGAACCGCGCGTGGACGCCGCGCGCACATGTGTGTCGTGCGCGCGCTCGAGTCCAGCTCCGGCGCGGCGTGCGTTGAGGACGCGTGCGCGGCGCTGCAGATCCCGCTGACGCCAACATTGGATCCGTCGAGGACGCGTGCGCGTACTGGAGACGAAGCCCGCGGATCAGTGGTACCTTACGGCGTGTGGCAGAAAAGCTGATGACTACATTTGCGTCAGAATTAGAGACCATGATTACTTTCGTGGTGATGACGTCATATATGTTCAGTTTAATGAGTTACATCAGCTCTGCCACATGGACGCTCTTGGCAAATCTCTCGTCAGCTGCTTTTGCCTGTAAGTTATTGTTTCTTTTAATAATCTCACTTTAGCTTATGTATATGTATAAGTAATTATCCTCACACTAGCAGGCGTTTGTAAACATGTGCAGAAACATGATGAGACAACTAAGGCGTAAAAATGACAAGGAGATTGGTTTCATCGATCCATATATCGTCTCCAAGCACACCCAGCAATACTCCCTCGGATGCATGGAAAACTCAAACAGAGAGGAATTTGCGGAGGTTCTTCGTAAACCAAAGGGACAAAAGATATATACTATTCCCCTACAACTTTAGGTGAGTTTTGTTATCATATGCACATTTTATTATAGGTTGACATAAAGATATATGTGTTGACTATATAAATATAAATGCAGTTTTCACTGGATACTAATTGTGATCGATCTCCACGAGAGTCGTTTGCTAATCTATGACTCTCTGAGAAAACCACAAGAAGATTACCAAGATATGATAGATATTACCCGAGGTAAATGTGATCTTTAAATATTGATTCCTGCTCTTTAACTCTGCAATAGTTAAGTACTGATCCAATTATATATTTGTGCAGGGTTTGGGCTTGGTTTGTTCAGAAACAACGTCCGGATCTGAAAGCGCAACTTCCTGATCCTCTACTACTAAATGTAAGTTGTACTACCTCCCTGCCTCTTTACCTTAATTAGCATCACTCAGCAGACGCACGCTCAACCGTGAGTAATCTTTTTATATCTTGTACAGTGGGTTCTACGGCAGTCACCGGGAAACAATTTATGTGCGTACTATGTTTGTGAGTTCCTGACGGTGTATGAAAAAAGAACTCCTCTACAGAGTCAGCAAGTACGTAACATGTAAATAAATTTATTTCATTTTTTGTTGTTTTTACATAAATATTATGTATGTTAATACTTTCTTTTTCTTTAATCCAAATTGAAGGAGACATGGTTGAAGAACCAGGTGATGGATAAGGTCCGCCTCAAAGCAATTCAAGAGACCATCGTGGGCTTCCTTAATGACCATGTCCTTAAGTCTGGCACCGAGTATTGGTTTAACAAAGACGAACCAATGAAGCCAAACCAAGATGAACACTTGTATGACCTCTAAGTCAGGACAATATTTGTGTTGTAAATATCAAGTTAAGGATGCATGATGAATAATGTTGTATATTTTATGTATATATGTATAGATAGCTCTATAATATATATGTATATAGTTTCATATTTCATTTGCGTGTAATTGTAAATTTTATGTGTTTATATATATATTTATTAGCAGCGAAGAATACGTATTTGAAACCGGCCTAATGGAATATATTAACAGCGAAGAATACGTATTAGAAAACCTAATGTAATTGTAAAACCAAAAACAATAACCAATTGAAAAGAAAAGAAAAAGAAAAAAAAAGCAGCGACCTCTTTAGCCCCGGTTGGTAATACCAACCGGGACTAAAGAAGCCAGCCACCGTGGCTCGGCTGGAGACCTCTTTAGTCCCGGTTGGTATTACCAACCGGGGCTAAAGGTCCCCCTTTAACCCCGGGGCGGGGAACCGGGGCTAAAGGTCGGGCCTTTAGTCCCGATTCCTTAGCCCCGGCTCCATGCCCGGGGCTAAAGGCCTGTTCTCCAGTAGTGTATAAGGAAGCTAGATGTCTCTACAGGTTTAACTTGTAATGGTTCAGTGCACCACTCGTCCGCAGCGCCTGATATGATCAGTTCTAGCTAGTTGCACCAGTGTATAGTACCATGTATTCATTAACATACAAAACACTAGAAAAATGTCTATATAACCCTCTGATGTTTGATTGGTTATCTACTTAACTCTCTCACCTATAAAACCACGTATTGAACACCTTAAATTTTGCAAAAAAAAAACTAGATAAATAAACCCTTTAGAGCGGTTTTAATTTGCAGGCTGGTTTTTCTATGTTCGCATTCCACGTGGGATATGATCGAATGCAACGTTGGAGCTATGCATGGGCCCACCTGCCAGTCAGTTTTTCTCTCTATGTTCCGTTCATCTCGTGCTGCACGTACAGCCTCTGCGCTCTGTCGCCGCCACCTACACATCACGCCTCCGTCAACGACATCTGCTTCCTCGCACGGTGTTGTTCCCACGCGGCACCCACGCGCGCTAGGAGGCAGCCGAGCGAGGTGGCCTGACGTGCTGGCGGCTCCTCGCTCTCAGCCATCGTGCCCCTGTGACAGCGGTCGTGGTCGTGAGCCCACATGTCGGGAACCTCACCTTCAGGGAGGCCTTCCGCTCGTTCCACGACCTCAGAGCGCTCCACGTGACGTGAGGAACGCTGGCAACGTCGTGCCCACGTACCCGCCCATCGGCTACTTCGACGTCGTCGCCGTGCCGCTGCCCATAGCCACGACCCGGTCGCCGTACCTTCGCCACCTGGGGACGACGCTGCAGACGCTCCACAACCTCAAGTGCTACCTGCACCGCGTGTCCGGCCGGCGAGCAGGGCAGCGCCGGTGGGTTCAGGCCGGAGGTGGACTGTGACGTGGCGCTGGTGAACAAAAGATGAGTACGTACTCAAAGATGAGTATGGTTTTTCAGGAACATACGTTCCATGATGCACAACGTGACACTGTACCACGTTCCCGATAACTGTGGGCATGGTCCAGGGCACCGACTGCGGCCACTGGACGCTCCAGGACTTCAAGCAAGTCCGGTCAAGTTTGGACTACCCTCTTGCGTGTACAACCATATATATATATACTGTCATACAGAATTCGTGAATAATACCCAAATTATTGCTCATGATCATCCTAATTGATTAGCTAAAGACCATCCATGCATACAATTAGGTTGGGAATAAAATGTCATCGGTGTGTAATAAAGTGGAAACTGTGGTACCTCGGCATTCATCTATAGAATGCAATTAGATCTCTAGTTAAGCTGGGGGCATCCATCTATAGAATGCAATTAGATCTCCTCGAAGTCCTTGAGCATCCAGTGGCCGTCGTCGGCACCCCTGACCATCCACTTGTTCTCGGCCACCCACCAGTACGCCGGCACCGGGTACTGGTCCTCGAGCGCGTCGGCGCCCTTGTTCACCAGCGCCACGTCGCGGTCTACCTCCAGCCGGAACCCTCCGGCGCTGCCCTGCTCGCCGGCGACGCCGTGCAGGTAGCACTCGAGGTTGTGGCGCGTGTGCGGCGTGCCGCCCGGCCGCAGGTACGGCGACCGGCCCGTGTCGATGGGCAGCACCGCCACGGCCGCGTCCACGTACGGGGGCGGCGGGACCAGCGGCACGACGTCGCCGGCGTTCCTCACGTGGAGGGCCCTCAGGTCCCCGAAGGAGCGGAACGCTGCCCTGAAGAAGTGCTCCCCGACGTGCGGGCACGCGAACACGATGGCCGTCACCGGGCACGGCGGCCGAGAGGAGCTCGTGCTGGCGGCGGGGGCGTTCAGGGCGTTGGCGGCGATGTCGACGGCGTTCAGGGTGGCCAGCGCCGCGCCGAGGCTGTGGCCGACGACGGTGATGCTCGTCACTTCGTCCTTGTACAACTCCATCAGCCTCCTCACCTCCTCGAAAACCTGCATGTACGTGTGTAAATATATGGAATTGGAAAGAATAAATACAACTCATTTATGCGTTTTTTTTATAAAACAACTCAATAATGGGAATTGCTCCCCTATCAGACATCTGATTCGAGGTCCTAAGATACTACTAAGTCTCTTGTATGTAACCCATTAGCATCTCCAACAACTCCCTATTCTCACTTGCTATTCTTGTAAATTTGGTAAGAACATCTCCAAGTGTTTGCTATTAGAGTTGTCATCCTATAAAATTTGGCAAAACTTGGAAAAAAAACCATCTCCAACAGTTTGGTATTTGGAGTTGCCAAATTGCGTCACTTGCCAAATCTTTGTCCCGCGCGTGCAGCTTTGCGCGTGGCGGACTCGATTGCCATCCGGTCGCGCGCTCGTTCGTTTCCCTTCCCGCTGTCTCCGTGAAAAATCAGCGAGCGCGAGCGCGGGGACGACAACGACGCCAGGAACTCGGCGAAGGGCGCAGCAGGAGCCCCGTCGCCCGGCAGCGGCGGAACGACGGGAACGTCTCAGCCGGCGCCCCGTGGCGGTGGACCGCCACTGGTACACGGGCGAGACGCTGGCGCGGTTCGCGTGGTGCTCGAGGTGTCAAATTCGAGGCCACTGTGACACCCTGGTGTCAAGCACTGCATTAGGCACTGCAATTAGCCACTAAGAAAGCATAAGCAATGCATTGCATCATTTCATGTGTAAAAGTATGCCTTTGATCTTTTGTTGTTTATTTGAAATTGGATTTCTATTTGACTTGATGCTTTGATTTTGGCTTTATTCTTGAGGAGGATTTATAAATGGTTTTCAGAAAAAGTGTTCTATATAAAAGTTGTAGAGAAAAATTTTTGAGCAACTTTTATATTTGGGTCAAAGCCTGGTTTGAAGTTTTTCAAACTGTTTTTGAGAAGTCAAACTTTGGAAATTTCTGGAAAAAGAAAAGAATGTTTTTCTTTCCCGGCGCCAACCCTTTCGGCCCATCCGGCCTTTCGGCCCGCTTCCCGCCTCGGCCCAGCGCTCGCCGCCTCACCCGCGCGCGCGCCCGCCCGCGCACCGCGCGCCGGCCACCTGACACGGCCGCGCCGTACGCCGGCCGGCTTGCCGCGTGGCGCCCCTTCTCTGCGCCAAATCCACGCCGACCACTCCCTCTCCGATCTTCTCCCACCAGAGCACGCCAGCGATCTTCGCCGGCCACTCCCGCGCATCCTCGTCTGCCGAGCCGCCTGCCGCCGCCTCGCCGACCGCGCCGCCGTGGCCCCCGCAGCGACCACCGGCCGGCCGAGCCGACCAAAAGCCGAGCACTCCACCCTCCGCTCCTTCCCTCACTCACTCGCGCACTCACTCTCGCTCTCACTCCCCACTCTCACCCGCGCACGAAGCAAACTGAGCACTCTCCGCTCGCTGCAACCACCGCCGCAAGGCCCCTTCCCAAATTCCAGTCACCACCTCCATCACCGGCCGATTAACCCCGGCCACTGCCCCGCCTTCGTCTCGGACACACGGTGCGCACCCCGCGCCATCCGCCGAGCTCCACCGACGCCGAAGTCCGAAGAGCCCCGCCGCGGAAGCTTTCAGCGCCGCTCGGAGCCCGGAGCCGTTCGTCCCCGACCAAGCTCCACCGCCTCCCTTCTTCCTCCTCCAGCTTCGCCAAGCCAAGGCAAGGTGAGAACACCAACTAGCCCTAACGCTACCGTTCCCTATCCCTCTGTTCACCACGGCCGAGCGCCATTGCCGCCATCGCGGACCTCACACGTGGCCAGCACGCACCAGCGCACCTCCGGCCAAGCCATCACCCCTAGGACTCCCCTCTAGGTTCACTGAGTCTCACACGCCCGCCAGTTTAGCCGGCGACCGCCGGAAACGGCGTAGCCGCGCGATGCCGCCGCCGCCGTGCGCTGCCGCTCGCCGCCGGCACGCTACGGCCGTGCGCTGGCCAAAACCACTGGTTCCCGCTGGATGCGCCCTCGTTGAGACGAGTCCGCCGGCCCAGCCTCCGCGCCGGGACCTCACCGACGGCGAGAAATCGCCGGACCAATCCCTCCCCTGTTTCCGTCTCGTCCGAGCCCCTCGAGCTCGGCCTCGAGCAAACCTCGGGTGCGGTCTCGTTCGAGCCAGGCCTCGCCGATTCGCTTTCCGCCGTGCGCCCGAGCCCGAATAGGTTCTGCTGACCCACGGGTCCCGCGCGTCAGTCCCTTACCGATCCATAGACCGAGTTCTCGCAAGCCAGCCGGAGAAGTTAAATGTTTTTCTTTTTCGGTTTAATTTCCAGAGATGCTTGTTATTTTTGTGTAGCCTGTTTTATAAATCCAAATGAAGTGCTTCCAGTTTTATTAGCTTTCTTATGAATAGATCTATCATGGGAAATATGAATGTATTTTTGATAGCAGTTTATTTTACTGTTTTCATTTATTTCAGTTTATATGCTTTTGTTTAGATAAATAATTATAAGTGTTTTCTGGTTGAGATAATTCCTGGAAAATTTTGTGTAAGTTTATTATACTGTTTGGCACCTGTGAAAATATATGATGCACTGTTTATGTAGAAAAAGTTACGGTTATAGTTAAAAGTCTCTTTTTGCTGATTTCTTAGAATAAGTGTTAAGGTGTTTTATATGTTGAAATAAAATATGGGAAAATTTGCACAGTCTTGGTGTGTCATGAAGAGTCTGAGAAAAATATAACTTGATCTGTTTTATGGAAAAACTTGTAGTTGCTTTACAACTGTGCTTTTCTGTATAGATCTTTAGAAATTCATGTAAGAAAATATATGATGATTCTGGTCATGGAACTTTCTGGATAAATATGAAATGTGAAGTAGAATCTGGGAAAAATAGGAAATAGAGCTATGCACTCTTTTACAGTAGGGTTGTAGTTCAAAGTACCTTTATGAGCAGTTTGCTTGTCATTTTTGTATCTGCAGTTCTGCAAGTTATTTTGGCTGAAACTTGTTTAGTAGGGTCCAGTAGGTGTTGTTGACTTTCTGGAATTTTTGTGGATTTTCCTGAGTCTAGAAAAATGCCTTGCAGTTCAATCGAATTTCTTTTGATCTAGTTAAAAGTGGAAAAGGGTGATTATCGGATTTTGTCTTATGAATTGAATAGTGTTGCCCCAATGTTAAAAGTGGTTCAACAAGTTGGCTTTGTTGGTTTGCAAGGGTTATTTCCGCATTTATTGAATTATAAATTCATCGCATGCAATAGGATCGACCCCGCCGGAGCTTCACCAAGAGCAGGAGCTAAACGCCGAGCCGGAGATCCAGGAGCTCCAGCAGTCGGAGGAAGCAGACCCCGTCCACGACACTAACCTGCCTGAGTGCCCCTCCCACGAGGCCTCAGTCTTCACTCAAGGCAAGCCCCGGAGCATTCTAAGTCTCCCAGTTTTTATAATTAATTTACTTGAGTCCTTTATATTGTGATGCATTAGGTATAGGAGTTGACTGAATCCTATTTGTTGCATTACCATTCCTTGATTATTGATTTTACCTGCCTTGTTATCCTGCTACTGCTTAATAATGTAGAATTGCTTAGCCTGCTTAATAAAAGTAGTAGTTAAGGATGTTTCCGTAATACCCCGATGGGTATTTACCGGATCACGGTTGGCTATATTTGCTATCGTGGAAAAGAACCTGAGTAGTAATGAAAAACGGTCAACGGGATGGCAGGGCACAAGTTTGGAAACTTGGGGCAGTTCATCCGTTGGATCGTATAGGTTTGTATCGATGTTGGCCGCCCTCGTTCATTTTTGAACGCCCTTTTACTTAGGGATATGTCGGTGCCGTAATCATCGACCCCAAAGCCGGTGAGAAGCTGTTCGGCCGGTCTCAACCCGTTCGTGCCATCTAGTACGGAAGTTGCGATCTGCCGCGTGAGGCCATCGCCAGACTCTGATTGGGCGGTCCGTGCTTGAGCCGCGACGATTACCACCACGGAACAAGGCGAGCGGTTGCCCAATGCATGGACCCGACGGGGAAAGTGTGGGCTGGTATTAAAGGTCTTTCATCAGCTGATTTGGATTCGATTCGAGTCGCCGTCTCCCCCGGTTAGTGGGAAACTATGACGAGCTTCACCACGATACAACTCCATGTGATGTTTAAAGGTTCAACTAAAATGTGGATAAGTCAACTGGATATGGTTATATTATTGTTTGTTAGATTCAAGTGAGTGCTCTAGTACAGGTAATAACCTAGACTAAGGAGTAGGTTTAAAAGTAACAGCTCATCAGAATCATTAATTATCCCTTATCTGAATTTGAGCCTTTCGCAACTAAAAAGATCCCAGCTCCACCTCAAAAGCCTTGCATACCCTTGGAGTCTTTATTTCAGTTAGACGGGTAAGTCTAGCTGAGTACATCCCCGTACTGGGGTGTTTTCCCGTTTGTTGCAGATGGCCAGGTCTACTTTGGCTATTGTAAGCACTGCCTCTACCCAGTGGAAGGTGATGAGGAGGGCCCAGGGCAGGGTCGTCAAGAAGCTTTCTCCTTCTTTTGCCGGACTGGACTACTGGTGGCACACTATCTTAAAAAGGAGGAATGACTTGTGTTGAGTTGGTTTATCAAACAATGTTTTATTTGGACCACGTTTGTTGTGGTCGTGTTTTAAACTTATTCGAGCTTCCGCACTTTTAAACTCAATATTGTAATAACTCTGTTTTAAAATTCCGCACTCTGATGTTTAAAATTCGATTTCGTTTCACTGTGATGTCTCTTTACGGATGTAACCTTTGAACGACGCGATCCTGTATGTTCTGGTGTAAGAAATCCTTCGCGATTTCCGGACTACCGGGGTTATATGGGTTCAAGTGTGGGTCGAAGTCAGACGGATTTGACTAAGATAATACTTGAGCTCTTATAATCAGGACGTTTCCGCCACAGCTGGTATCGGAGCATGGTTCAAGTGATTACCTTCGTAAAGAGCTATTTTCGAACTAAAATGGGTATTTAAAACTATTTTCAAAACTATTTTAATTACTAAGTGTGCCCAGTCTCGTCCTTAAGCCCTATACTAGGATTCAGGTGGCTTAACTGCTAACAGGGTTCAGGTTTTGCTTCATGCTGGATCTTTATTTACTGGTCCATTCTCGGGAAAAGAGAATGCGTCGATTGCGAAAACATGCATAAAATGATTTTGTGAGATATGAGAGCATGACCGTCCAACCGTCGGTCTAGGTGAGAGTTCTTATACCAAGTATGTGCGAGCTCCACGCAGACACATATGAGGGTATCAATGATTTTAAGGTGATTTCTATTGGTGCATGGTGTTTAGTATTGGCTTCTATGTATTTTGCGCGCATATTGGCCAATACTCAGTTGTTTTATCATTGGGAATTTTGTTGGGCTGAAATGAATCTTCTGCAGGTACACTAACTATGCGAACGAGTAGAACGTGTAGATAACGCATGAGAGATCGTTCTTGCCACCGACTAGAACGTTAGGACTTACGAGTCATTAATAGTGAGTGAGAACGTAAGTACGATCATGCATCATGTTTAAATTCTTGCATTTACATACCTCCCCTTAATTAAAAGTTGTCTCTTTTCTATAAAATTTGCCAACTTAATATCCGTCTCACGAGAGTTCGACACCCTTTGTTTCTACAGATGGCCCGGACCAAGTTGACTGCTCGCAAGGCCACCGGAGGCAGAGGAGTTCCGCGTCATCGCTTGGCCACCAAGCTGACCCGGAGGACGTTCCTGACCTACTTTGGGTTGCCGACTATCCTTTGGAGGATTTTACAGGCAGTGGGTTACGAGGAAGGACAGGAGCCCAGATACTCGTGGCAGAAGGAGATCTACGGGCAGGATTCCTTGGTCATGGTGGAGATCAAGGTCAAGGCTCTACCTGCTAAGCCCACTGGACAGGATGGACAGAGGTCACCAGAGGCACATGTGCCAAGGATGGAGCCAATAGGGCAGCATACCTAGTGCTGCTGAAGGATATCATCGCCCGTTTCCCCGCCGACTTAGCCAGTGCGATGGCAGGAGTGGTTCCCCGTGGATCACTTTTCCCATTGCGCTGGAAGCAGACTCCAGAGTCAGCCTTGACAGGGAGCCCTGAGGAGCGTTTCTATTGCGAGACACCTGCGATGAGCGCCACTGGAGCTCTGTTGGGTGTATGTGAGAGTTTGGAGCACACTCTCGAGAGCGTGTCCTTCACCCTCACCGCCACCTACCAGAGCAAGAGGAAGCTTCAGGAGGACTTCGACGCTGAGGTTGTTCGTCTACAGGAGAGGATTCAGCAGCTCACGCTTGAGCGCGACGACGCCCGCACCACTGCCGCAGCTCAGTCTACCGCCAGGACAGTCGCCGAGCAGATGTACCTGACCGCATCTCTGCAGAGAGATGAGGCCCGTGCCGCACTTGACCACCTCAGAGAGGGAGCCCATCTTCTGGTTCAGCAGATCAACGCACAGCAGGTCTACATCGAGCAGCTCCACGAGGCCGTCCACGAGTTCCATCATGCAGCACAGGAGGCAGCAGCACCAGCAGCTCCCGCAGCAGAGGCCCCAGATCCCCAGGACGGAGAGGTTCTTGGTCCCGACGCCCCACCAGAGGAGGCTCATGCAGATGAGCCTATGCTCGATGTTTGACATCGAGGACGCCGCATCCGCCGCTGGAGATCCCTGAGCGCTAGTTTGTTAGAGATCGTTTTCTTTTGTATAGCTTGAGCTTGCTCGCTAAGTGATGTAATGATCCAAACATGTGATGGTTTTATGTGTTAACTTATGATGGCATGTAATGGCTTTTGGACAAAGTTCGGACTTCGATCCGGCACCTCTTTTATGGAAATCCGTCGTTTGCATGTCTAATTCCAAGCGATTATTCTGTGATGATTGTATGGAAAATGAGTAATTATACTTGGACGTGTGCTAAATTTCCGAATTTATGTACAGCACAGTATTTATTCATGATCGGTGTAACATCACCTAATGATTGCTTATTCATGGGATATGCAGATGCCGGCACACACCCGCAGCCAGCGTGGGCAGGGAGCAGGACCGGAGGAGAACTTGCCACCTCCCCCGCCGCCGCCAATGACGCCTGAAGCGTTCTTTGGACAGTTCCTAGGTAGCCAGAGGAACATGGAAGAAAGAAATGCAGAGGCACATGGAGGCCACCCTCCGCAACATCGCCAACAACACCGCGCAACAGCATCAGCAGCGCCAAGGCCGGAGCCCAACCAGTATAGCTCCTACCGTGACTTCTTGGACACTCGTCCTCCAGCGTTCAAGGAAGCCACTGAGCCGCTTGAAGCTGATGAATGGCTCAACTCTATCACACAGAAGTTCCGTCTGCTTCGTCTGACGGAAGAGCTTAAAGCGGAGTATGCCGCT